>OZ010577.1:68864326-69339326 GCA_963932145.1 Acanthosepion lycidas
GTTGATTATCATAGTTTGTCATTTGTACCACAGCAGGAGTTGCATAACCGGCAGAGACGGTCAATCAATGATGTTGAAGATATTGGTAAAGAAGGAAAAGGTACAAACATGGTGCTAGTACAACTGGATCATAAGAGTAAAGCTCCAGAGAGAGGAACAAATAAAACTGTTCAATCGTTTCCCTTGATTCCTATTTTGGTAGCTACTGCCGTGGTCATTCTCCTCTTTGTCATAGCAGTCATTGCGTTCTTGCACCAACGGAAAAAGACATCTACACCTCCACCATCACCAGCAAACACCTTCACATCCCCGAGTGGAAAAACACACATTGTTTATGCTAACCCTAATAGCAAGTTTGACCCAGACAAAACGGAGGTGTAGTCTTTTTTTCCTAAAATAATTTTAATTGAGCAAATCAAAAATTTTGAAAAATCAAAAAAAAAAAAAACTTCTAAAATTTCAAAACTAACATACCTGCATACACATTCACTAACTTACATGCAATTTATATACACAAAAACATGCAAACAAATGCATAAGCATTGTTGGAGGTGGGGTATGCTAACGGCATGACTGTTTGTCCTTTCTTTCTGCTGACCATCTGGAGTACATTACCATATAACATTGATCATTTGGTGTTTGTTTGAACAATATACACAGCCATTTAGATTTTGGTCTAATTCCTGCAGTCACTGCAGTGGATTCCTATAAAGTGTACACTACTCAACAGAATTAAGTAGTAAGTTAAATTAAGTTAATTATGCTTACCAGAGTAATTTAAAAAGAAAATAAATAGTATTGATTGAAAACGACTTCAGAAGAGCTCCACTGACTTGGAACAAGATCTACATATACCATACCAAGGGTATATACAGGTATTTCAGTGCACTTGTAAAATGACCAATATCTAATGATATGGATGAGAACCTGTCATCATTTCACTGTAAACAAGCCTATAAGGATCATTTCCTCTGAGGTCAGTACATCTGTCTACTTATTCCAGTGACCTACAAACATACAAACCACAAAAAAAACCTTATTTAACTTTTGAGAAAACCTTGAAGATTTTATATCTACAGAGGTCACAACATTTCCACACAACACTTCTCGAATCAGTGATATAGTCGTCTATGGAATGATTGTCTAGACTTTGAGTAAGACTTTTGTGCTTTGTCATAATTGTAACCAACACATTTGGATATTTGTTAAAAACAAAACAAATAATAGCAGTTGCAATGAGACAAATATTCACTTTATATGCCTATTTCAATATCCACCAATGATGCTAACAATAATGAATATTCTCCGAGTACTTTCAAAAATGACTTTGTCAAGTTTCTTATTTTTTTTTAAATTTTGGGAAAAAATAGAAATGAAAATGCCACAAGAGATGTTCATCTTAATTTTAAAGAAGATTTTGAAAACTACTGAAAAATGAAATTTTTGCATGATTTGGTAACAAGCTAAATCACTGCCTTTGTTAATTGTTCAATTATTTTGCATTTGAAAATATTTTTTTTTTTTACTTCTTTTCAGTGGAAATTAGAGAATCAAAGAAACTTGAAACATATTTTGTTTTTTAAGTTCAATGTCAGATAGCAATTTTAATATTGTTTCAGTCCAGACATCTTGTTAATCTCCAGATTTTTAATGTGATTCAAAATCTATTATGATATTTTGAAATAAGTTAGTAACATTTGTCCAGATTAAATTATTACAGCTATAATTGTAGAGTTTTAAATCTCCAAATAAATTTCACCGGAAAAATTATTTGAATTCCAAAACAAAAAAAAATGTTATTAATGGAGATTAATTAGATTTCTCAACTGCATTTCTTTAGAGTGTTTTTATCTTCCATTTTTGTCTAAATTAAGAATTTTTAAAAATTGAAATGTAAGAGTTTGAGGAATGAAAAGCATATTTTTATGTTTCTAAATAAAAAGTCTTAAATCTTGTTTGTCAAAAACTGTTGAGCAATGTTTTATGCCAAAAATTTTAATTACCAAACGTTCATGACAATTTTATTAGTATAATTGTTCAAACATTACCAATATTGCTTCAAAGTATTTGTCTATTACGGTTTTGCTTATAACATCTTGATCATGGGCATATGTATAAACACACACACACTGATTTAATTCTATTAACAGTGACATGTTTTTAATTTGTTGTGGAAGCATCTTGCAATTTATTTTGTTATAGCTGCTACAAATGCATTTGGCAAGAACTGTGGACTGAATTACATTTTTACAGCCATAACAACAGCCCAAATATAGCCAATGTGTTTCTGTAGAATTTCTAAAATATCCACAAGTGATTTTTCTTTTTTTAATAAACAAAGTATTGTTGTTATATATATATATTTGTTTTTCTACAATACCAAAAAGCTAAAAGAAAATGATAAAAAAGCCTTTTATACGATATTGAATATTGAAAAAAATAAATAAAAAACGCAATGCAACTGACAGTGAAATTTATAATGCCAAAATTCATGAAAAATAACGTTTGAATTGAAAATCATTTCTGTGTCTTTTTTTTAAGTATTCATCATGATATAAACTGTGACATATTTTATGAAAATATTTTAATGGTAACTTTGTCAGTTTTTCTTAAAATCTTGAATGCCAAATCCTTAAAAATAAAAATAATTCTTGCAAGTAAAATATTCCTCAATTTGAACATTTTAAAATGCACAAAGTTTGATTCATTGTTGAGGAATAATTTTCCTGATTATTAAAAAAAAAAAATGCCAAAATAATTGCTTAAAACGATTTCATCTAAAAAATTAATTTTCAAATATTTGAATTTTTTGTCACACTTATTTTAAAATTAAAAATATTTTAATTGAGAATGAGAAAGAATTTCTTATGCTTTTTCAAAAACTATTTAAGACCAGGCATTTTGAAAATAATTTTAAATCATTTAAATATATGTTTTGATGAATACCATATGCTGATTTTCTTTTAAAGGTTTTTATTTATTTTTCCTATGTCAATATCCAAGTAGGGCTAAGATTTAAAATGGGGGTGAGAATTTGCAATAAAAATACAAATTTCTTGATCTTATCATTAAATGTTATACTTGCATTCCTAATTTTCAAAAAGCCACCGTAGCTTTGCAGTAATTTACCTAATTGACTTTTAATTACATTCAAATTGATTATAAATATTCCGAAATTATTTCTTTAGCTTACATTTTATACTTCTAAGAAATAATAAGTTATATATAATGTAAGATTTCTTGTAATTGGAACCTTCATCTTAATTTCAATATCCAAACATAGACATAAATGTATCTACATAAATCAGTCAATTAGACTGACAAAAACCGCTGTAGATAGCTTTCTCGTGAAAGACATTAATGTGTTTTATTAATATTTGTTGCAGATTTTTCCATTTTTCCAAACCCCAAATATCTACCTTTAATGTTGTATATCTCAGATATGACTTTTGACAATAATAGCATTAAAATAATGTCTTCAAAGTCAGTGAAGAAAATTATAAAAGAATTTCAAAAGAGACAAAAAACAAGAGTAATATTTTCCATAAAAACTCCTCTTTTTGAACCCCAAGAAAAAAGCTTTATTATTGATGGATTTAAGGAGGTGTGTGCAGAGTTATACAATATTATGCAAAGTAGAAGCTAGTAGTATCTTTTAGTTAATATTATTTAGGGTATGTTACATGTTTTGTTTCCAAAGATCTTGAGAAAATTATTTACATTGTCAAATATTTGTAAATATTTTCCCAATATGAGAATTAGTAAAATGGCACAGTTGCCAGTTGTAAATGTCCAAAATTCTTGCCTGAATTTTTGATGCTTAAAAATAAATCAAGTTAATTTTTTGTTAAAAATACATTTAAAAAAGTGAAAACACTTATGCCTACATAAAAGTTTGCATACTGCTGTTTTTAATAAATGTCAGGAAAATGTATTCATTGCAATCCATGATGCCAAATGCAGTTATTAAAATGTACTGCTAATTCAGTGGCCATTATCACTGAAGGAATAAAGGTGTTAGTTTAAGAGCTATTAAAATTACAATACAATAATTTTGATTTAAATTGAAGTTCTGTAAATTACTTTAAATTTGCTTATGTAGTATTATATATATATATATATATATATATATATATATATATATATATATATATATATATATATATATATATATATATAATACCTCTAATGAAATATTCTCATAAGATATAAATTTGGGAGAAATGACTTAAATAGTTGTTTTCTCCAAGTGAAACTATAATCAAATCACACTGAAAACACTAGTTCTTGTTTGATCACTGATGTTATACATTATTATACCTGGTCGGTACTTTGATAACAGATCACTTGAGATACTATTTACTGTAAGCAACCTTCTACAATATGAAATATGTTTTCACTTTAAATAATTGACAGAGACTGAGAATCATATATAGTCAGACGTATCTTTTTTTTCAATATCTGATAGTTGTTTTTTGGCATATTTTGTACTGTAAGAGTTGTTGGGCAATGCTATTTCATTTTTATCACTGGCTCTCTGTCCACATCTCTGTGATCAATCTAACACCTTCACAATATCTTATATAATCAGATTTAATATATTTACATTGACATTGTTTGTGTAATTTCTAAGTTTAATTATATCATTAATAATAATGAAATTTTTAAATTTCTTTCCTCTAGGAAGTCTTTTGTAAGTATGCATTAACAGAGTATGGCTACCAAAACAGCATGATCACAGCTTCTAGCAAATGATCGACATTAGTATTGTAATAATGAATCCACTTAATTCTATAGTTTCAAATCAGCAAGGCTATAAAATATATGCTCAATTAAAAGTGGTTATCTATGAAATACTTTGACATTGTTTTGATGATTCTAAAAAATGGAAATTAATATAAGCTAAAAGGAAATGGTGTTTAATTCAAAAAGATTAAGTATATACTTTAATATACATTTGTCTTTTTTTCTAAGGTTTTAATATGTTACCAAAATTACAGTGATCTAAGTAAAATGATATTTTAGGAAAGTACTAGCAATTTCCTTTAAAATTCACATTTTTATTCTGTATTTAGTTTCTTTCACATATTTCTTAAGACTGATTTAAGTTATAAAGAATTAAGCCTCATTCTGATAACTGGTTTTAAAATTGAGGTGAAGTTGTGTTGCCTGATACTGATTTAGAGTCCAGCTAACAATTCAAAGGAAACAATAATTCTACTTTATATAAAACGAACAGAAAATTCCATCATACTTATTAATCTTATTTTCTTGCAAACATCAACAATTTGGAATTTCAATAAAGAAATTGGGCGACAAAAGGTAAAGTTTAGAAATAAAGAATCTGTGTATCGAATTCATCTTTACTTTTCATTCATGTTTGTAATTTTTATTTAAGATTTATTTACCATTTTATTGTATTAATATTTCTTATTTCTTGCATTTTATTTTTTTATTAATTTTCCAAGATTCTCTGTAAAAGTATCTTTTTTACTCAGGATGCAGCTTGACAACTTAATCTTAAACCCTTTTATTAGGAAAAGTTAGGGGCTACATGAGCAATTAAATATTCTAAAGACTTATTTAGTTCCTTTATCCCAAAATGTTGTGGCCTTTGATGATCAGTTAGTGTATGCAAATAAATATTTCTTACTAACTTATAAAATTGCCATAAAATAACTAAACTTGCAATGATGTTTGCATTGATATATCCTTATTTTGAGCAAATCCTTCACTTGTTGTGGTCACTCTAGTCAGTACAATAGTATGCTGGTAAAATATTAAGGATCTGAAAGGCATGAATATAATAGCATTAAATAAAATATATGTAAAAACCAATAAAATCAATGACCTCTTGCCAAAATCCCTTATGCGACTCTCTATTTGTAATTTATTTTGTCTCCCTTCACAATATTTCAAACTGGATGATATAATTTAATCATTTTCAGGTAAAAATAATGATTCTAACAAGAAGGATTGATGGTTTTTCCTCTTGCAAATATCAAACCTTTTTTACAGAATTGGGTTCCTCAAACTCTTACTTCCAAAACTGAAGCTAAAACAATTTTTTTATCCTTCAGTAATTTCCAACTGTGATAATGATTTAACATCACTCATGTGATGAGGGAGAATGGTTCTTCTTTATTTTTTCTCCCCCATATGTTAAAATGCCTCTTGCAGAAAATAGCAACAAATGGCCAAAAATAAAATGAATTTTCTTGTGGCATTATTTTTATTGCATTTTCTTCTGCAACTTTTCTTAAGCACAGAGCTGCCAGAAAACATAAAAGTATATATATTTTGCTTTTCTCAGCTTCAAAAGCAATTCTAACTATAGAGATGTAATGATAAAATAAAACTGCAGACACTACAAGTATGTAAGAAACAGATATTCATATATTAATAGTATTATCAGATTATGAAATATCACCAAGTAAAGATTCATCAATAGTAGAATTATACTAATGTTATTTCTGTTTAATAGATAACTAAAATTATGGAAATGGAAAATCAATTTTTAGAAAATCAAAATTATATATTGTTATTATGTAAATCAGTAATATTAAAGACCAAATCCATTTAATTAGATTTGATCAATTAGTTCCAAAACCCATTTTTTAATTTAAAAAAATTGTGGGGAGGGAACATTTCTAAATTATTTGGCAGCTCTGGTTTTGAAATGGTTTAAAATCTTTCTTTCAAAAATAAAAAAATAAAATCTTTTTTTAAAATTATTATCCAAATCCCATGTTTTTTCTTTCTGGCATTTTTTTCCTTCAGAAGGGTGTAAATTTGTGAAATCCAATCATCTTCTATATTTTTTAAGCAATGATATTTGATTTAGTATTTGTATTATTCAGTCTTTCTTTTCGAAAAAAACAAACAATTTTTTTACAAAATAACAAAAAAAAAAAAAAAAAAAAAAATCCCCACATGGTAATTTCTTTGAAAAATGTTGGAGACAATATTTTGCTTTTTATATTTCTGCATGTTTTGTTAATTGAACACTTCTGCAAATCTCTCTCCATTTTTTGCAACTTCCCTTTTCCCCAAAACAACTCAGATATCAAGTTTGAAATTTTCTTGCTGATACTTTGTAATTCTAATTTGGTTTCTTTGTACATATTTTTCTATTTCCCTTACATTGTTTTGATTCTGTCATAAACAATTGATTTTTCCAATTTTGTTTTTATTTGTTGGATTTTTTTTTAGTTTTCAAGCCAGGACATGTCTAACATTCTAGCAACCAGATAAGAAAAGCATAACTGAACATGTTTGATTTTCTCAAATTTTACAAAGTGTGTTACAAATCAAGTTATAATTAATATTAATAAAATAAAATGTAAAATGTTTTAACTAAATTCAAGAATTATCATTGAATTAAGATATATATTTATGAAAACAATATGCAGTCTAGTAAAAGTCTCTCTCTCTCTCTCTCTCTCTATATATATATATATATATACATATATATATATATATATATATATACATATATATATATATATATATATATATATATATATATATATGTGTGTGTGTGTGTGTGTGGAGTAAGAGAGATAGTGAGTTATACATATTTATTAAGCTTAACTTAGTTGAGTTAAGATAAAATGGTAAAGTAATAAAACGTTGTTGCGTCAATCTTTCAAATGTAGCAGGTCTGTGAGTCTTGAAAATCAGTATTTAAATTATTGGCTTTTACTTGAACTCAAACCCTAACCAGTGATGCTGGTGGCAAACATACAATTTAATATTTCTTTTTTTCTAATCTCATTTGTCACTAGACTACTTAATTTCTAAATTTGCTTTTAAGTTAAATAAATATGTTTTAATTGCATATTGTTACGAATATTTTTTAATCATATTTATGTTCTTTTGAAAATATCTTTTAAGTAAATATTTTACAAATATTTAATATATAATATTTATGGAAATAATTCCTCTTAATAAATTTTGATATAATTATATCAATTAGAATTGAAGTATAATTATTCGAGTACAACTTTAAAAAAGTCTTCAGTGGTAACACAGATCCATGGTGCCAAATGTAATGTTATTCTTTGAGTTGCAATTTTGCTTGTTTTTGTATGTAGGAATCTGCATACATTGCAAAAAAAATCAAGCTGTTTTAAATGACTTGTAATGTTTTTATCATATAGATATGTTATTCTTTTGTTTACAAATCCTGGATTACTATTTTTCTCTCACCCTGTATATTGTATTTTTATTTGTTTTCTATACATCTCACTTCCAATATTCACTTTGAGTTGTTTGTACTTGCACAAAAATTATATTTGATTTTATCTAAGAAAGAATATTAGATATATATTTTATATTTTTTATAATTTGATACAAAAGAAAACCTTGCTTGAGTTTTTGAAAAGATGAAAATGGAAAACTGTAACTGTGAGATATTTTTAAAATATGGAAAGAAATTCAGTAATATCTTTAGAAATGTATAATTTCTTTTCTCTCTTCTTCATTATCTCTGTCAATTATTTGTTTTGCTTGCCAACACGCTGAAGAAGCAAGGGAGATAACTCTATTGCACTACATGGAAAGCGAAACAACAAATCGGTGCTCTTGCTTATTTTTATTTTTTATTTTTTTTTTAGCTTTTTTTATACGGATCATTTTTTTCCATCAAATTTCTTTTCATCTATTATCTAGATGAAGAAAAAAATGAAAAATCAAGCAGCTTATTGGGAGAGACCTTCAATTTGTGAGAATGCAGACATTTTTGTTTGTATTTCCTCAATACACATCCATTTATAGTCAAAATGCGAAACTATTGCAGAATGAAGAGAGAATAATTTTATTTGACACGTTCTGTTTCTCTTCTCTATCTGCTAAGTGAGCTTTTATTTCCTTTGGTCTTTCTTTTTCTATCCATTTCGGAGAGATCAGTATCAAGGATTGCAGAAAAATAATCTTCCATTCATAAAGCTTTCAAAGGAATGACTTTACAACTGTCTACAACACTACACACACTATATTACTACAGACACTTACTAAAAATGACCGAATTTAGATTTAAATTACACAATATAAATGTGGGTTCTTTTTTTTTATCTGCATTCACGTCATATAAACAGACAATGTATATTATGTACAAACACATACATTATTTTTTTAATTAAACATAAATGAATTAATAAATGCATACATATTTATTCAGATGAAAATATCTATTCATTCATACACACTCGTATTATTCACTATTCAGTCTACAAAAATATTTTACATATGCAAAAGTATATCCTGCCAATGAAGACATCAGTACATAATTTCAAAAAAGTGAACAAATTACCCAGATAGCTTTTTAAAAAATTGAATCTCCCATCGCTTCTGCAAATTATGACAAAACTTTTTTTGCATAAACTGTTTAAAGTTAAAGTTTGTTAAAATTTGATTTATGTCCATTTAAAGTGCAAATATTAGTTAACAACAATAATAATAATAATTATTATTATTATTATTATATTATTTTCTTATGATAATCATTATTACATTGTTATTATTACCAATATCAGTGATAAATTTTTTAAAACTGTATTGCTTTTTTGATATTATTATCAGATTATTTATTGAATTTGATATTTTATTAATTTTAGTCAAAACATTTTTTTAGTGCATCAAAAAATAAATATTTGCTTGTTTTTCATAAGTGATAAATTATGATTAAGCATGTTTAATAAAAATTTTGATTATTCTAATTATTTCTACGATTACTTTTAAATAAAAACGCCTTTATGCCACAATATAGGATAGATCAACAAATAATGATGATGATGATACATTAAATTATTATTTCACAAAAGACAAAAAAAGTGAAACAGCAGATGTTTCATAAAGTTTGTAATTTTAAACATAGAAAACTTGAATGAACTTTTCTGGTTTCTGAGGGACAAAACTAAAAGCTAATGAATAAATAAAAATTTTAAACAGTAAACACTGTTTAAATGAAAAACAGACAAAAAATTTAAAATTAAAGAAGGAACAAAAAGAACCAATTTTTAGCAGGCAAAATAAGAACTGCATTTTTAAAAAAAATTTCTTGTCCCAAAAGAATTTAATATATACATTATTTGATTTTGAGAATAATTTTCTTCTCGTTCCTGGCATCATTATCTTTTAATTAAACAAATAAAAGTTTCTCTCGTTCAGTGTTAATATCGTTGATGGCATGGATTTCTTTTTGGCCTTATTGTCATTTCATCAATATTCATTTATTTTCTATAATTTGAGAACATATAATTGGATCATTTCCTGATCTTTCATTTTTAACTGGTGATAATTCCATGAGTTGAAAAGTTTCAGTGATTAGTAGAAATAATATTTCAGATAATAAAAAATGAGTATTTGGTAGTAGTACCATTCAGTTATTATTCAAAAGTTTAGAAAAAGAAAAAATAATTTTTAGACTTTAATGTCTCCTACTATAAAACAACCTTGCTTACAGGAATACACAAACTTTTTTGAAAATGACTTGTAGACAGAAGTAAAATATTTTTCTTACTGAGAAGTCAACATTTCTTTAGTCATTGTTCAATTTAGTTATATACTTTAGTTATGAATACATTTTTATTATATATTCAAAACATGAATGTAAATATGCAGAAAAAGGAATTACACATGCACACCCATTTGAATACATGTATCAATGTATACATGCATATATAAACTAAAAGTATCTACACATTTATGTAAGGAAAAGTATCTAGATAACATTAAAATAAACTGACCTTATCGTTCATGCACATCTATAAGAATATACATAGTAATAAATTTTACATAGACATATATATGCCCAGAGAATGGACATGCATAAACACAGATTTAAACTACTCATTTTTACATCCTTACATTATGTCTGCTCCAATTCAAATGGTTAGAAATATGATCACCTAAGTATCCATAGACTTTACAAAAACATATAAATGCATACAAATGTATACAGACTTGTGTCAACACAATATAATGCCCATTCATACAGTTACACTTTAATAATGCATGAGACAACATAGAAATATATCTGAATATTAGTCCATGTATGCATGTATATATATATGTGTGTGTGTATATGTGAAGTGCATGTGTGAGTGATCTGTAGAAACACTTACTGTTTCTGTGTACATTTTCCTCATCAGTTCAGATTGGGCAATATTTTCAAGAGATTCCTCACAAGTTCGTGAATTGTCCAGGTAATAATGTCTGGAATTAACAGCATAACACACACTGGTTAATTTCAATGTTTCTCTAGTCATAATTTAGCAAGCAATATTTTGAACATTTAAACACAAATCAAAATTTTTCAAAAGTTTGGCTGTGTAATCGTTTGTGCTCTGAGGTCAATCAAGTACAAGGAAATAATTGAAAATAAGTAAGTCATATCTTTTTATTTTTCATATATATATATATATATATACACACATTTATCTGTACACAAGTTAACTAAATATACATGCTTGATAGTATATATACACTGATAGGTATAATATCTACAGATATGATTAAATTTATGTATGCATATATACAACATATTCATCAGGAATATGTAAATGTGCTTATATATATATATATATATATAATTATTTATTCGAAAATTATAACATAAATATGTTATAAAATCACTACAAAAATAGCCATTTTGTTTCAACACCTCTGGTGTCTTATCAAGTGATGATCTTCAATGTAGAATAAAGCGTTTTAAAAGGCTCAAATCAACTAACTACCCCTCGCAAAGGGAAACGCTGTTACCTAAGCTGGAATGACTAATCAAAATACAAGTATATGAGAAATCAAAAAACTTGACAACAAATTAAGGTTATAATAACTATTTAATACCTTAATGTTGGGATTAGAATAAAATAGAATTTATTCTAACGAATAAGTATTAAATTATATGATAGAATTTGGAATTAAAAAATTAAAATTACCCATATTAAAAAATAATAAAATTACTGAGGAAAAAAAGAAAAATACCTATGTTATTCTATTTATTTTGTTTTTATTGAAATTAAGTTGGTGTAAACGTTAATATCAACTGTTTTTCAAAGCTTCATGACAACATAGATACATTTGAATTGTAAATATAGGTAGGGGAGGATGACATCTTGCAAAAGACAATACATACACAATCAGATTATAATACATACGCACGCAAACGTATTTAGATATATATACACACAAAAAAATGATGAGACAGGAAATATCTCCACAACACTTTACAAAAAAAACATACACAATGAAAGGAGCGTCCAAGTTACCATACTCACAGACACCGATAAAGACACGTACATACACCCACATACATTGACATAGACATTCTGTTACAACAACCAAGAAATATTTAAGATTGAAAGTGTTATTAAACGAATTCTAACCACTTATTAAAATATAACTTATATGGGGAAATACATAGATAAAAATGGTCTAATAGAACAGAGAAACAAACAATTGGGAAAGAAAGGACATTAAAACAGATATATACATATAAAAATAACACCATCTAATATATAAAAACATTCTAAACATAAAAATATATACTTCATATATATCTACATATGCACTACTGTACAGTAGGTGAAAGAAAAGAAAATAAAAACTATCTACAGATATATGTGTACAGTGTACACACATTCTTCACTACCGACAGAAACACAGAAAAGCCCACCTACAGATAAACATATACACACATATATACATATACATGCATACACAGATACAAATATATATCTACACGTACATATGCATATATACACATACAGAAGCAAGCATAAATATGTCCAGGCACACAGAAATGTAAAGAATAAACAAACCAAATATAAATATATATACATACATACACATACACACACACACACGCACATATATTTATATATATATATATATATATATATATATATATATATATATATATATATATATATATATAAACTGAAACAAACATGCATATATACACATATACAAACACACGCATATATAACAGCATCACTTGATAAGACACCAGAGGTGTTGAAACAAAATGGCTATTTTTGTAGTGATTTTATAACATATTTATGTTATAATTTTTGAATAAATAATTATATTTGCTCTACTCTGTACTGAGCACTCTTTTAAGAATAGTAATTGCTGGTTATTGGAATTTATTCCGTATACACCAATCGTATTATATATATATATATATATATATATATATATATATATATATATGCTTGTGTGTATGTACATTTATATATATATATATATATATATATATATATATATATAAAAAAGAGTATGTGAGAAAACATACATTTTCATATTTCAAGAACAATTTTAGGAAAGAAGGCAAGGCCAAGTGGAAAAAAATTTTCATTTGATGCATTTAGTCCTTTAGGACTTCATTAGACTAAAGTGATTTTTACATTGATATGTATGAAGGAGAGGGGGACACAGAACTTAAATTAAAACTTTTTCTTTAAGGCATATAGTCTAGCCAATTTAATTTAGTTTCTTTTTCTTTTTTGCTTATGTTTCCATCACTTTTGTTTTTAAATATCCACATTGTGATAACAGAAGATCTACCAAGAATGGTGAAACGTAAGAACCTGGATGTAAATTTACTGATGATGATCTAGCGATTAAAGCACTTTCTATACATTTTTGCCTTAGTAAATAGCTTTTGCTTTTCATTAAAGTAGCATTTTTAATCAAAATTGTGATCAGAAACATGATGAACAACTAATGCAATTAATGTGTTGTTTTATAAAACATCCATTTTCTGTTTGTATACATTTTTATTTAAATTCGTTGTATTCCTAACAAGTGATAAAGTAAATTCCTCCTTCAAGTTTTAGCTTACTAATTTGTTTATTAAGTCTGTTATTTCTTTAGAAGTAATTGTAACAAATTTTATGTTAAGCTTAGTTAAATTCTTTTCAATTGTAGTTTTGATAGATTTGGTGGGTAGCACAATATATTTTGATTTATTGAATTTGTCAGGAAGGTTCACTTTTTTTATTTTGAAATATTTTACAAGGCTTTTGTTTTGCATTGAAAATGAAATAATTAGAGTATTGGAGTAGCTTGAAAGTATTTTCAATATATTTCTCCTCTTCATGCAAATATTGAAGGCAAAAAATTCTGAGTGCTCTTAAATAGAATCCAATGATTATTTCAGATTTTATTTTGTTGTTATGGTGAGAATAGAAATTTATGAGATCATTTTTTAATGTTTTATAATGGACAATTTGTTTTAGCTATTGTTACTGTGGTGTAACATGATAGATAAAGTATTGTTTGTTTTCATTTCATAAATAATTGTTAACTGTTTGTATGTTTGACTTTGTTTAGTTTATCTACAAACTCAGGCAAATTAGTTTTGGGGGAATATATTAGGTTGGTGCAAAAATATTGACATAATAATGTCGTTTTTTGACGTAATTTTTCATGTCAAAAAACGACATTATTACATCATTATTTTTGCACCAACCTAATATTAATAGAGTATCATCAATATACTGGAAGTATCAAAATACAAAAATGTATAGGAAGTATTTCAATTACAAGATTATCCACAGTAAATTTTCATCCAGCTTCTTCCAACATTTAACTTTTTTTGGCAGATCTTCTATTGTTACAATGTGGGATATTTAATAACAAAAGTAATGGAAACACTAAGAAGAAAAAAAGAATTAATAAAATTAAATCAGTTAGAGTATATGCTTAAAACATATATTAAAAAAAAAAAGAAATTTAAAATTCTCAGTGTCTCCTCTCCTTCATGCAGATCAACATAAACATCACTTTAGTCTGATGAAATCCTAAAGAACAAAATGTGCTACAAAATATTTTTCAAATTTGCATAGTTTTTCCATAGTTTATCCTCTAATATATATATATATATATATATATATATATATATATATATATATATATATATGTGTGTGTGTGTGTACATTTTTAAGTATATGTGTGTATATATATATATATATATATGTGTGTGTGTACATTTTTAAGTATATGTGTGTATATATATATATATATATGTGTGTGTGTGTACATTTTTAAGTATATGTGTGTATATATATATATATGTATATATATATATATATGTATATATATATATGTATATATATATATATATATATGTATATATATACATATATATATATATGTGTATATATATATATATATAACATATATATATATATTACACACACATATATATATATATATAAATTATATATATATATAAATTATATGTATATATAAATTATATGTATATATTATATATATAATTACATATATATATATATCTCTATATATATATATATATATATATATATATATATATATATGCAGATGCATGTGTGTATGTACTTTCTAAAATGTAAATTTCCATTCATCTATACATATATATATGATAAACACTCATATCTATGAGTGTATATATCACAGGATTTTTATACCTAAACATTTTGTGCCCCAGTATAAGCTTTAAATCATATAATTAAAGAAATCTTTGGGAAACAATGTTTATATATTTGCCAAAATATAACATTCTGCATGTGTTCCACATGCAGTAACATGTCTACAATTGGGCTACTTTGAAAAGCACAAAAGAGTGAACAAAATACTGGAGAGAATATGTAAACTTAGATATGACAACATTCCTGGTACTTCTAAATATCCCAGAGAAATTTGTCAATGTTTGCACAGTAAATCTTTTGATCCTCAACAGATGTAACTGGTTCTTTTCCCTCTCCATTGCAATTTTTAAAAGATGCTTTCTGCTCAATAAAGAAGAAAGGCATTTTTAACATGTAATTACTTTGCTGTACATATGTGAAATTGCTTTTGGATGAACAATAAAAAAAAAAAAATTGAAAACTTAAAAAAAAGAACATTGTAAAAATCTAATGTGTTGTATATGATCTTACTGCTCTGCTCTGAAAGGGCAGTTGATAAATACCTTGCACGGTTTTGAACACAATAAAAATGAAAAAAAAATTGAGATTAAAATCCATTTCTTTGTGTTTTTATTTGATTTTATATTTATTGTATTTTAAATAATTATTTTAATAATTTTGAGGTATATTTTTAGAATCTGCCTTTTACTGTTCATATCTGTCTATCTTTTTGCCTATCTGTCAGGCTCCCCTTGTGTTTGTCTGTCTCTTCTTCTCTTCCATAACTATTTTCCCTATCTTTTTTGTTTGACTGTGTTCTGTGAAGTTTCCAAATTAGAATAAATTTTACATTATTGTCAATGAAGAAAAATTGTTATTTTACATTAATAGTTTCAATTATGTAAAAACTGTATATATATTGTTATACAATGTCCGTGATCTTGCATAGTACCCAAAAGCATGCACAACTATATCTGAGCTGTATTTTATTCCAACCATTTTGGGAGCCATTGCTAAAAATTGTTGACTCGGGATATTTTTCTTGTGATCAAAAGCCATAGAATTTAAATATCGGAGGATTTCTTCCAGTTTTGACCAAGTATCAACTGTATTTATATGATTTTTGGACAGGCTGCTAATATAACACTTAACTCTATAATGAAATGTTTCAAAGCGTAAATTGTTATAAATTTTCAACATAAAGAGAGGAATACCATCAATAGATTTTGATAATTGAACAGTTAAAATATTTTCATCCAAAAATGTTACAACTGGACATATAAAGTCTTTTTTGTCGTTAAGCAGACTTTCTTTCAAATTTGTATAATTTTATCTATAGGATACAAATCCTATATCATTCCAACAAGTGACTAAAAAACACAAAGTAGATTTGCACACCCGCAAAATCGGATCAAAACGATTAAAAACAGATTTCGCAATAAGGTGTGAAATTAATTTTCTGACCAATGAAAGGAGGCGATTTGCTAAACCAAAATAAAGATAACGAGCCAGTGTGAAAAAAAAGTCAACAATAAATACAGAGTTTCAAGTCAGTCGCCAGTCAGAAAGGCACAGAGATCATAGAAGAGTAAGACTGACCATAAATTTCATTGCTGATTCAACCCGACACTAAGAGCCGAAAGGACAACAACAACAACAAATTTACAACTGACTCCAAAACAATTCATAAGTACATTTTCCTTTTATTTTTCATTCCTCATTCACACTCTCTTTTTCAACTTTTTCCTTTACACCTATACAAAAACAAAAGAAACAGACATTACTCTGCTACTCTGTTGAAAGACAGTGAACACAGACATTTTTTCAAAATCACATTTTTTGCTTAAATTAACTAAAACATTAATCTTTTTTACCCTATTCACAAGATAAATATACAATGTTCTATTTTCAACAAACGTTCCTTATCGTGTTGTTTCTTCTTGAAATTTGCGTTGTAATTTTGTGGCCAGGGTATCCCGTATTATTAAATTCTCCTTTAATCCGGGTACGCTAAACCCCACATATCTAATTCTAAAAAAGCATTAAGTCCATCAGCAGTTTGATTTCTAACAGTACTGGAGGTTTTTTTTTTTATATTCCTTTGAACAGCTGAGGGTGTTGGTATTTTTATTTGACTACTTGGCACACCTGGCCATACAGATGGTGGATTTTTTGGACGTATTTTTCCATTAACTTTTAAAATTTGAAGGCCAATGTTGTTTACTTTAAAACTAAAAACTAAAAAACATCCTTTCCTTGTAAAATGAATTTTATAGTCAAAAAAGGCGTAAAAAAGGAGACCTTTCTAAAAAAAAAAAAAAATCATTAAAATATTGACATTGTAATAAATTTATTATTGTTATTTTTTCCTTTTTTAATTCTAAGTAAAAAAAATACTTACAGTTCAACAATTGGTAACTAATGTAGTAAAAATAATCATTTATTCTTTAACTTCGGGAACAAAAGCGCGAAGAAATTCGTTTGTTTTTGTTTTTTTTTTTACTTTTAATGGAAATGTTGGATAAAGTTTTAGAAATGTTAATGAACCTTTCTCTATTAGAATTTTATTCAAATTTATTATTCAAACTTAAACGTTTAATAGAAAAATGTTGACTTATGCTAATTTTTTATCATGGTTAAAAACTTGAGAAAATTAAACTTTAATTTCGTTGATGTAGTTATGTTTTCACTCATACTAACAATGTTTTTTTTTTAGCGATATCAAAAATAAATATCAAATTAAGTAAGGACATTGAATTTATAAAAAAACAAAACAAACATTTTAATCCATTTTAATAGTTTTCTTTACGTCTTTGAAGAAACTAAATTTAAATTCTGTTCAAATTTGTTAAACGTTGTTTTGTTTTTTGCTTCTTAAAATAACACAAATTTCTCAAAAAGAATTGCATTTTATCAATAAATAATTCTTTAAACTTTAATCAAAAAATGTTGAACAAACTTTAAGAGGGAAAATGCCAAAAATGAATTAAACTTTAATTTAAAAATGTTAAAAGCTTTTTAAATCTTTTTGTGCGAGTAAATTTAAGCTCCAAAGTTTACTTTTTACAATTTAAATATAAAATTATAAATAATGTATGGACTCAAACTAAAATAATCAACAAATATATACTTACTTCAAATAAATAAATTAAATGATATTCCAACCAAAGGTAAAATTAAAAGATTCCTTTGAATTTCTCGAGCCAACAACATAAGAGTACACAGTTCGCAGCAATTCGCTCAAACTGAAACTAAAACGATCTAATTGTCAGCCGGCCTCCAGTCTATCGAGGTAGCAGTGCTACGCAGAGGCCTGTTAAATATAGAACGCCATGTGCTCAATTGAAGGATGTGTTAAACAAACTTGGAATCAATGAAACCTAGAAAAGGACTGTGGCCAAAATGACAATTTCAGCAGTCAACCTTGCATAATTTACTTGTGGATTTTACTTTATATAAAAAATAATCAAGATTATACAAATTTTTCTTATTTATTTAACTTACTTGCTTTTCATCAGTTTCTGTTTACAAAAATACTCTATGACAGAATAGCAGTGGTAGTTATATATATAAAGGAAACATAGTGTAATGAAAGTGATCAGTCAGTCAGCTTCCAAAAGTTGAACCGAGTCAAACTGCTAAATCTGCTTCCCCCATCCATGTGGTGCAGCTAACAAGCCTATAGCATTGATTTCCTATGGAAATGTATTTCATTGGATAAAGAAAATATCTCTGGTTCACAGATGGGAATCAAGGACTTTGCTGTTTCCTGTTTGTGGAATCCAAAATATGTCTTCTCACAGCAATCTTTGGAAACTCCAGTTCCCATTCTGAATGTAAACTCTGTTTTTCATCCTTGTTTCATTCTGCTTATTGTTGCATATTTATGTTATCGCTTCTTTGCCTAGGACAAATGTAAATATGTATATATAATTTTACGTATGATGTAGTGGCATAAAACTCTCCCTGAAAACAAAGCATGAATGTCATTCCTTTCCTTCCAGCTATTCCATTCTGTCTGAAGTGTTATTATAACATAGATATAATATTACCAATCATGGATGGAAATGCAAATGAGAGAATAAAACTTTCTTCCATAGCTCACCAACTATCTGGTGACTTACCCAACATGATATAACAATATATTATTAATCTCCATTATAACTGATTCAGAAGTAGCTTGCCTAAAAAAAAACAACTATAGCTGTTAGTGATGGGTATAAGGAGTATAAATCTTAAAATATCTATTACTTTCATTCATATAGTTAGTGATGGAAAGTGCCATTTAGATCAATGATAAAATTTCCTGTAGAAGTTTGACAGATACTCTGCTCTCTGTTTACATTCTAAATGGAAGGAAATCGGTTTTTGCTTATCTCAGATTTTTTTTTATTACTGAATTTCAATAATCAATCTGACAGTCTTCTATTCTCAAGTACAAAAAAAAGAAGCATGCATTGCCTTTCTTAGGAACAACAAGACAATATCAAAGTACATTTCATTTGGGATAAGATTTGGTGACATTTTTTAAGCATCAAATAAAATTATTTGAAAATAGACTGCTTTGGATATAAGGTGACCAAATATTATAAGATTATGTCTTATAATCATACATGCCTTCTTGAATAGCATTTTTAGCAAAGATAAAGCATTTATTAACTTTTTTGTATAACTTTTTTCTATCTAAAATAAGATTAAAACTTGTGGACAAAGCAGAAAAATAGATCATGAGGTATAAAAAAAATGTTCAGTTAATCAATGTTGATTTGAAGATATTCAAAACCTTCAAGTTTGTATCCACTTAAAAACAGATAAATATAATACTTTGCAACAGGTCAGAGTCAATAAACACAAATCTATGCCAAGTGCCTTTTCTCAGAGAAATAGTCAAACAGCTTAAGGTCAAAGGTCTTACTGACCACTGAAATGACATAGAAGCTTTTCAATGTCAATATTCTTATAGTTCTTTTTCTTTTGTGAACTGTTACTAAAATATTTGAAATTTCACTCTATCAAACATATTTCAAATAAGTTGGCTTACTATGAAAAATTGCAGTTTTAAATTTTGCAACAATTATCAGAAGTTCATTTACTATTATTGTGACTATGACTATTTACCCAAGCTGCCAGATGCACATATATGCTATGATCATAAAAGATGGCATTAATTCTAAATACATAGTTGTATTTATATAGGTATTGATAATAAAATTGTTTTCAGTAACTATTTATAGAAGTATGTATTCATTTAAAGCATATAAACTAACTCAATATTAATTTTTAAATTCAGAATTATATTATTCAATAAATCCAACATATTACACTAAGGCAACAAAGATTTAATTAATGAGTGTGTGTTTTAGACTAAATCAAGGAGATATCAATTTCTAATCCATCATCATAATTACTCTGGTGCATCAATATTTTATGTTATGTATTTTGCATGACTGGGTAGACTTTGTCTTATATTAATTGCTTTACTTGAAGTATTTAGAATTTAATTTTCTAAAATGACATCATAATTACCAGGTATTTGATGACACAAAGCAAATACAAGACAACTTAATGTTAGGTTACACAGCATGCACAAAAATGTTATTATTCTTAATTCATTTTTAGAAGTGATGAAGGCATTAACATAGCAGCTATGATTCTGATACATGAAGTGAAAAGGCATACCATGTTTGTGGTCCCAACTGCCAATTACAGTGATTCAGAAGTATCCAACTTTTTAAAAGTACCTTTGTCTTTTGTGTTCAAGTCAAGGATATGTCATCTATGGCCAAGAAGATGGCCAACTTCTTCCAGTAGGGTCCAGAATATTATCTACCATGACTTCAGCAAACCAATGTGAGCCATTACTGAACTGCTCAAGGATATCAGTTATATGCAAACATTAGAATACAGTTCATGTTAAACAGGATCTGGGAGAATTGTATGATTTGAATGAATTACTTACTGAACAAGTTTAAGGAACCAAAGGAATGAGATTCTTGGATGAGAGTAACTTCAACCATTGTCTGTGACACAGCCCTGGGAATTGGGAGTAATGAAGAAACATATAAGATTGTCCCATTTCTTCCTAGAAGATGACCTAACTAAAATCTTTTCATGATCATATCACCCAGCAATATGTAGCCTCCTCTTTCACCTGATTTGAATTGCCCTGGACTAATATATCTAGTGTATTGTTGAGAAGGAGACCAACTAGTGTTCCACAATATCAATGACTTATTGAAAGAAGTTATTAGGGACATGATGACCAACATAAATGTGAAAGTCTGAGCATTTCTGAAGATGCTATAGGCTCTTCCAAAAATTGAAGCCATTTTTAATGAATAACCTTTTTCCTGTTTATCTATATTGAACATGTATAAAGTTAAAACAAATGTATATATATTGACTTTTTTCATTGAATATCTTTGCTTTTCTTTATATAATAATTTGTCTTAATTACCTGTCACACTCTGTATAATGCAATATAATTTAATAATTATTACAGCACCATCATATGGACATTAATTTACTCTTGATAGCCGCCAGTGTCATTTGTACTGCTATCATATGTAGCCTGTGTAGCTCTTGTTCCATGTTTTTCATGTGACATTATGAATAGGAGAGGTTGTCTGATTCACCTATACAACTTTTGTTATATCTGTTGGAATTTTACTGTATATGACTGAAGTATTATTGGGTAAAGAATAACGAAGACATAGATGAGGAGGGAATTCTACATATGTTTATTCGGTAGATGTTAGAAGCCAGATAATCATACATAAGTAGTTCAGTGTATATTAATATGCATACAGTTAGTAACATATTATATTACAACATCCTCTCTTTAGTTATGTTTATGTGGGTCTGTAAAAGTCTTAGTTGATTTATTGAAGAAGATATTAAGATAGATTTAAGGATGCATAGAGCAATTAATTTTGTTTTGTATATTGGTCATTATATGGTTATTGATTGTTCATTTTTTTTCATGCAGTATTTTCTATTTTGCATGTGTCTGTTAATGGTGATATTTGTTGAACAGTCATAGACTATTTCTCTGATCTTTGTGTGTTTATATTGAGTTCTTGAATCTGGCAGGCATATTTATGGCACAAGCAGATCTAGTGCAGATTGAGTTTCTTTCGATGTGCTCTTCATCTGGTGTGGTTTTCCTGCCATCATCTATATTGAGTTGTTCAATATTTTGTACCATTCCTGGTGTCGGATCAGTGAAGTGAACTTTCATCTTCACTGGCTGGTATTGGTATGTTGTGTAGGTGAACAGGATTACAGGCCAAGTTTTGTTCCTGGTGATGGTTCCAGAGTACCAGGTTTTGTCAGCTTTATTTGTTATTGTCATGTGTTGGCCTTGGATAGAGTGGTAGTAGGTTTGTAGTGTGACACCTGAGCATGTGACTTATTTTAATTTCTGCCAATCTTCTCTTTAGTCATTGCTGGTGTTCTTCCTTTCCAGGTTCTACCCAAATGGGTAATGTGGCTGTTATAACTCATCTGAATAGTAGTTCTGCAGGTGATGGTAATTTGCTGTCTATATGGTTTGTTCTGATCTGTAGTAATAATATCTGAATGTCACCTTTGTCTTTGAGGCATTTCTTGATTTTGGACTTGGTGTGTTGCATATGCCTCTCAATAAAACCTTTGCTTCTAATATAGAAAGGTGAACTGGTGATATGCTTAATGTCCCATGATGTGGTAAAGCTTTGGAAAGCTTGTTCTGCATATTATCAGTCATTATCTCATCTGCTCACCCAAATAGAAATGCACAGCTCTTTATTTTGTTTGCTAGTTAACGGTGTGGGTATTTCATCCACAACTGAGTATGTTGAGTACCTGTTGAGCTATTGATGTCCACTGATCTCAAACAGGTCTTTATGTGATGTACTTCCATCAATATCACGTGGTTTGAGTTCTTTTCTTCTATTTGCATCTTGGTGTTCCTGGCAAAGTATATATGACTGGTACATCTTCTCTCTGTCTTTATGGATGCTGCATTTGTGTGGGTGATCAATGAATGGCTCTGCATCCTCTTTCAGTAACAGTTTTGCTGTTTCTGTCAAAACTGTTCTGAATATATTTCCTTTAGCTGTTCGACATTCAGGATTTCAGCTTTGTGTTTCTAATAGCATCAAGGTTTATTGTAATAAGGTTGAGCTGTTCACTTGTAGACAGACTTACAATGGCGGGTCCAGGAACAGGTGGCATATACTCATTTTGACTCTTTATACTGGCATGGGATATTGATGGTTCCCTTGCAAGTGATTGTGTAAGCTTCTCTAGCCTGTTTGATGATGTTATCCATGCACTTGGTGCTTAATGTTATCAAGTAGATGTTTTTGCAGTAGTTTTAGCTGTCACTACCAACATCTATGTTGTCAATGTTTTGTTTTTTCTTCTGTGTTCAGGTTTCCACTTTTGAATCTGATGTTGGGTGTGGCGTGACTGTTTTTTGTGACCTCTGTTTTTGTTTTTTTTTTGTTTTTTTTTTGTTTTTTTGCAGCATCTTACCCAGTGACCCTTGTTCTCACATGCAGAACATTCATCATGGTAGGCTGGGCAATATCGTGGCTTGAGGCCCGTGTCACAGTTTTTGCATTTACTACCTCTGCTGATACTGTGGATTTTCTCATTTTAGGAAATACCGAATTGCTGTAACTGGTCATTTCCTGTTTGAATAATAATATCACTTCACTCAGGTCATGATCAGACCAGTTCATTGTTGGTAAATGAGATACAATGTTGTTAGGGCTGCTTCCTCAACAGGCAGGTGAAGGTCAAGATCATTTTCAATTCAACTTGGTAACCTCCCTGGTTTGATATATCAGTCTGTGTTTTTTATAGTTCCTATCTTCTGACGGAATTATCAAAAAGACAATTCAAATTTCAGTATAGACAGTCACCTGTATATGACCATGCAATTATAGTTGTCTTTATGCATTTGGTACTTACGAGCGATATCAGAATGACTATGTTTGTTGTTGGCATGAATAGGAATACAGTACCAGTTTTTGTTCTGTTGTAGACGTGTTGTGGAAATGTTGTTTTTCATATGTGTGAAGACTTGTTTGACGTTTTCTGGTTTAAAAAGGCGTATTGTAATCTTTTACGGTGTTCCATTTACTGCTGCCACTATGAAGTGTAAGGCAAGGATCTGCTGGAACTGCTCAGCAACCTTGATATATTCAGGGAAGATATCAGAATAATCAAGAACCTACACTAGCAGCAAACAGCATACATGCGCATAGAGAACGAGTTCAGCGAATATGTAAAAAACAATAACTGTGAATGCAGATTGTGTAAAGAATAATGAAGACATAGATGAGGAGGGAATTCTACATATGTTTATTTTGTTGATGTTTGAAACTGGTTACTTATACATAAGTAGTGTGCATGCAGTTAGTAACATATTATATCACAACAATGACCAGTGAAAGAACATTGGCACCATTGGTGTAAATTTGGAGAAGGTAGAAGTTTTTGGATTCAAACTACAGCAATGGATTTTTCTACAAGAAGATTTAGTTGTATTTTTTAAGCAAGATAAATATGTACTAATGTTAATGCATAAATTAGGTGATGAACGTGAAGCTCAGGACTGAAGATTATTTATCAACTGAAATGAAAGCTTTATTAATATGTGGGAAAGTGACAAACATTTTCCATTTCTGTAGGTCATCATGTCATTCGAAAAGATGAGTTGATAGAATTGATTCTCAGTTCATAAATGGAATATTTGTGGTGATCTGAAACTGATTTCTTTCATCCTGGGACTGGATGTGATATATATATGAAGATATGTACTTCTTGTATCTAGGGGACATTGCAACAACAACAACAGGCTAAGTTAAGGGAAATGCATACAATGGACAGCATATAATATCCATTGTATGTTAACCCTTATACTCTCCTGTGGAGTATAAGGCTATAACATATTAGTTATTGCTCTTATGGTTTCTATAGGGAGGATTTTCTAGCCCATGCCCAACTGGTTTTGTATTCCTTTGTCCTTCTCCTAGATATGTCGCCAACAAAAGATATAGAGCCCAGTTTGCTCTGCTATTAACATCTAGTTGAGTGAAGCCAGGTGGGGTAGTACAATTCATAGTTCCTTTGTTAATAGCATCATCAGAAAATGTATTTCTTATTTTTTTTATTCATTATTATAATTTTGTTTATTGGTTTTATTTCATTTTTACACACTCATATCAAAATTTTTTAGTAAAAATATTATATCTTTCAGATTTGAATGGAATATACAGAATGAATAGCAGCTTATTTGGAAAAGGTTATCACTTAAAAAAGCTTTCACCTAAAGCAACCTTCATCATTTTATATAGGGATATATTTCAAGGAATATAATCTGACATTATTTTGTATTACTATAAACGTGATATTCAGTGTTTGAAATTGGGAATAACATGCTGTCTCCTAAAATACCCACAACAAACACGGTGGACTTGGGATGTGAGTTCATGTAAAAAGTATAAAGAAAAGACAAAAACCAATATATATGTACAAACAAATGATAATGTATGAACAACAAAGGTATACAAGCAACAAAGACAATAATGTCTGTAACAAATGAATGTGAAAACTATTTGGGTTCAAAGTATGTGAAGTGAGTGAATGTGCATACCTATATGTGTGTGTATGTATTGTTCATGCTTTTCCCAAAGATAATGTGTTCTCCGTGAGAGGTTATATGTTGACAAATAACCAGATAAGGTTGGAAAGGAAAGATAAAAAATATCACTGTGTATTTATAGTTCAGAGAGCATCCCCTAGGATCAGTTTCGAAAGTTAGGTAGGGTTAACTTAACAAGTTATACTCAAACATGTGTATACACTAAATATAATGTTTATAATTGTAAGAATATAAAATATATATATCTGAAATCAACATTATGCAGCTGTTATTTACTGAGTAGAGCATAGTTTTGATACAACTATATCAGACACCCAATGAGGATCAAATTCCCAAGTGAGCCACAAAACTAGCTTGCTAACCATTACCTTTTAGCATTCTGCTATCACTTGCTTTTGACGGCACAAAAATTAATAAATTTTAAAAATTTAATAAATATCAAAGTGGATAACAGAGCCTTGAATAATTCTAAAACTTCTGATTGGCTATAATATGTGAAAAACATAACAACGCCTATGCACAAACGTTCAGAGTCAATTTACTGCCAAAATCTGGTTATGTGTTCTCAAGCCAGTCATGTGACATACAACATTGACACATCTTGATTCTTTCTCTTTTCTTCTTGTCTTCTCAGATCCTCAGCAATGTAGCTCTGTGGAGAAATCACGTTTTGTCCCTTAGGGAAAAATACTATGAAACGTCATGACACACACATACACATGCACACATGTACGTAAGCATATCTACAAACATCTATGAACTGAAAATGTTTCTACAAGGACAGAAACTTATCAACTTCTAACAGTGAGATTTTCATCAGCAAACAGCACGCTGCCAGTACAAGAATCTTCAATATATTTTTCAACTCAAAGTTAAACTAAAAAACTACATTTTTAGTACGAAATACGACTTCTCGATTTTTAAGCAAAGACTACTACAATTTTCTCTCACTCTACAAGTTTCTTTGAAAGCTTAAACAATTCATCTAGCAGTTAAAGGTAAATAACTCCTGCTATATTTAAATATTGAACTTTCAACTATATAGTAACAGTAACACTTATTGTGAGTAACAAACTGTTTAATTCTCTTAGTACATCTTACTAAAGTTCTCCAAACACACACACTTTTTAATATACATCACAGTTTATCAACAGGGACATTTATACTATGCCATTTTTCTTGTTAAATGTTATTCTTCTCGTTTTCTTATTCCTTGTTAAGTTAGAGCACATTTGTAAATTAAAAATAGTACGGGTTGAATCGAGGCCATTCAACCCGTTACAACCTCACCAAAATGTGCATGTGATGATATTATTGTAACATTGTTTTTTAATTTCAAAGTAACTTCTTCTTTTATGTAACGTGTCCCTTCAGAATGTAGGCGAAGTTAGCTTTCCACAATTAATTTCCTGTCCTTTGTAGCTCTCAGTGGCGTTTGTCTTTTTTTTGCTATTCTCTCCTAAACATTCTTGGTGTTAGTGTTCTGATAAACATTTTTTTTTAGAAACTCATAAAGTAGGTTATTCGCAGCTTTCTCTGTCTCTCTTGCCTTTTCTCTGTCTCTCTTGTAATGAGAGCGTCAAATTCTCTAAATTCTATCTTATTATTATTTGCCTTAGAAATTTCAATTGTCTCTTTCTAATTCTAATTAAGTGTCCTGCTTTTTGTTTGTTTCCATTTCCCTACAAACAGAAAATGAAACAGTATCTTTTCCGGGGAAATAACTTCTTTGAAATATTTTTTTCTTGTAGTTATTTCCCTTGATATGATAAATTCTCATAAAAATTACGTACTCTTTTTTTTAACAGTTAAGGGTGCTGCTGAAAAGAGCTCGACCGAACTAAAAGGAAGGGATTTTTAAAGAATCTGATGTTTCCCCATTTAGTTACATCTTAGAAAATAGGTGAGGCCGAAAACTTTTCAGCACCTACAGATAAAGGAAATTTTTAAATTAAAAAACGAAACATCTAATTAAATCCAAACCAAAAGATTTTTTTTAATTTTGTCTACTTTAAGTACAGAATGTAAAAAAACTAGTTCAGTTTCTAAGAAAGAAGAAAAAAAAAAAAAAAAAGAAACTGCTCAGGCCGCAAAATAAAGATTCTTAAACACTGTGAGAGCTAAAATATTTATTTCATTATTTAACGAGAAGATGGATATTTGTAGAGTTTAAGAATACAAATGTGTTGGATATAAAAAAAAGTACAAAGTTTATCGACTCGAGATATCATCGGAGAGTAAAGAAACAAGCACACACACACACACACACACACATATAAGGGGTGATATAACAGCTTACAAGCTATTGTTAGTGAGTTAATGAGAGTTGGTGAGAATTAGCTTGATCCAAAAGATCCGTAAATGTTGACAAACGCTGCAATTAATTTAATTTTGTGCAAGAGTAGCTTTAATAATAATTATTTAATAGCAAATAAAATCTACTTATACAAAATAGAACAGCAAAAGAATATAGTTCCGAGCATCTCGAAGAATAAGCATAAACTGAATAGGCTCTTCATTACCAGATAACATATAATTTTTCTGGTGAGCTTTACTCGTTGGTACCCCGACTTCAGGATTTAAAGATAGTACTAGGTTGGCAGCTAGGGCTCATAATTTCTCTGTTGAAATTACTAGTTCTAACCTTAAGTTATATGCTAATAATTTCTTTTCTCGTACGTTTGTGGAACTTACTTCCGTCTTCCTGCTTTCCTGTCAACTACGATCTTCAGAAATTTAAATAGATTGTCAATTGCCATCTTCTGTCCTGTTCTTTTATTGCCTTTTCTGTTTCTTTTACTCTCAGTAACCCCTTGCATCCTAGTGGCTTTTGTTGCCTTACTTGGGCTAAAATGGCTAAAAAAATCCTAAAATCCTGGACGCTGTTTGAATTTTGGTTTGAAATGTAATTACCAAATGAAAGTAAGTCTGACATTTTTTGCCGTTTGTCCTGTGAAGACATTTTCTACAATAATCCTGAAAAAATAAGTATTAATAATTGGCAATATACCCTTTGTTCTGCTTTTAGTTTCATATAATTTGTTGTAAAGATTGGTGATAAATTTTAGTTTATATTTTACTCTAAGTTTTATTTCCCCATAGTTTACACACACACACACACACACATATATATATATATATATATATATATATATATATATATATATATATATAATAGGCATCCATTTATCTCGCGAAGTAATGATACTGTCATGTTTGGTCAAACATTCAGCGTCTGGGGTGGTTTAACAGTTCAATCTTCGTATACTACACTCTTGTGCAGGTGTGGCAGACGAATCTGGAATGTGGAATGAAGGTTTGAGATTGCTCTTTCTGCTCTCTGTGTTGTCTTCTGAACAGTTGCTTTCATCTTTTCCTGCTTTTCCTGATTCCTCTTTGAACAGCATGACGCCAACCGCTGCGACCGTCTGTTAGATGTTCCCAGCTATCACAGTCGATGCCTGTCCCTCTTGTAAACGTCTTTGAAACGTAGTGTAGAGCGGCCTACCGGACGGTATCCCGTAGAAATCTCAACGTACATTATATCTTTTTTGTACATCATTCATTCGATATATGCGAACCAACTATCAAAGATGACATTGAGAAAGGAGAAGATACACACTTCAGAAATTTGGTTGCCCCAACACAACAGTACCAGTATTGGTAACTTTGTCTCTCTATGTGATGCCGAAGATACATCGTAGACAACGGAGATGATGGAAGCTTTCCATGTGGTTATCCTGTCAGACGTATGTTGTGGAGGTTTCGCTGTCGTAAAGAAGCGTACTAAGGGCACATGGCCGGAATATCTTTAGTTTGGTGCACAAAGTTAGGACTGTTGTCCCATACTCTCTTGCTCAATTTTACGAATTACTCATCACTGCTTTCGCTTTGGTGATGCGTTTGTCAATTTCCATTGTTAAGCGATAGGTTGTTGGTGTTGGTAGAGCCAGTGACTTCGAGCACCACGTCATCAATTCTGATTGATGGAGATGCAGAAACATCTTGAGCTATGACGTTTTTTACATTAATAGTCAGCCTGAATTCCTTACAGGAATGGTGGAACTGACTCATCAGCTGTTGGAGGTAATGTTCGGCGTGCATGGTCAGAGCTGCATCATCATTAAACACTCTGATGAGTACTGTACGCACATTGACCAAGTTGAATAATTTACTCTCGCTTCTTGTGTGTAAGTATACACTTTCTTTGGATTGTCTGAACGCAGAGCTCAATAGCATGGAGAAGAACATGCCGGTACTAAAATGCATCCCTTTTCTACGGTACTCAGAATTGTGAAGGGCATTGAAATTTCAGCCATCATAGCTGACTACACCCTGCATGTTCTCGTGAAAGGAGGTGATAATGCTCAGCGATTGTGGGGGATGGCCAATTTTCATTAGTAACTGAAACATCCCTTTTCTGCGGATAAAGTCGAACGCCTTTGAGAGATCGATGAAGACGTATAATTAGCATCTGTTGTTCACAACATTTATCCTGGAGCTGACGTAGAGAGAAGATTATGTCAGCTGTGGATTTCTTAATCCACAATGGGATTCTGGGTAGATGCGATCAGCAAGAACGTCGCGTTAAAACCACTCGGGTACAGAATTTTCTAACAATGCTTAATAGTGAGATACCCCGGTAGTTATTGCAATAACTACAGTAGCCCTTGTATTTATACAAGGTAATTTTCTTGGCATTGCGCATGTCATGTTCATGTTAAGCTGATGTAATGTAGTATAAATGTATTTTTAAAGATCATACGACTCCTTTTTAATAATTTAAAATATAAAACATTGGTCAAATTAAATGAAAGAAATAAGCAATACTGTTATTTCTTAAAATCTCTTCATTGTCATTCTTTTCGTAAACTTTATTTGAAAACAACTAAGAAATGAAATAATTTCAAGCTTTCTAAAGAATAATATTTTATTATGTTTTGCTTTGTTCTATAAACAAGTAGCCTTAATTAAATGATGATATTTGGCTCACAGTTCCAAGAAATCTTTAATTCTACATGAGATTATTCAGTGATGATATTTCGATGAGAATATAATTGCTAACAACATTTCTAAAGATGAAACTATTGGCAGTGACAAGATAAAATTTGTACCGAGCATTTTCTCACATATCGCTTTTTTTCAATCCTTCAGTGCTTTAATTCTAATCATGACGTTTTCAACTGCTGCAGCCGATTCAAACTTTAAACATACTTTTAATTTTAAAAGAATTCAGGTTTTAATATGAAATTATGAACTATTAATGTTAATATCAGAGGCATTTCTACCTAAACGTATGTTATGACGTAAAGTAAACATGCCAAGAGCGCATTCTGAAATGAACAACAACAGATGCCGTGTTCAGATTCCAGTCCACAGAATTCGATTATTCAATTCCCGCAGATCTTCTTTTACTCTTTTATTGAGGGAATTTTGTTGGCGAAACAACAATTCACTTGTAAACTTTTTTCCCATCGATATATTGTATGTAACTATCGTCTCGGTATTTACTTCCCATACGACAGCATTCATCCCAGTCAGGCCAAAAGCGTTTCTTCATTCGAACGCAGTAGCTTTGAAGGTTTTTTAACTCATCTGAAAAGAGAGAGAAACAAATAAGAAACTTGAAAAATATATGAATGTACCAGTCATTTCTGTTATGATCAGCATAAATTATACAGTTAAAATATTTCTTTTTGAAAGATTGGAACTGTTGCATTACAATAAAGAAACAACGCAAAATATCGTAAAGAACAGTTGTTGAATTAAGATAAGTATTTTGACGAGACACAGAAAGAAAACTGCATGAAGTCCAAGAAAAGGTATTAAAGGAAAGCGAGAAGAAAGTACTAATCATCAATAGTAAGGAGACAATATTTGAAGGACAACCCCAGTTGCAAGTGAGAACTTGCCAACATTAAAATCAAGCAAGTGCAGAAATCTAACCGTTATTTAACACGTGTTATAACAGAGGACAGAAAATATGACCCAGAAATCTGAAGATGCGCCGAATTACGAAAGATGCCTTGCGAAAGCAAAATTAAAGTAACAGGGAAATTTCGCTAGAAATAAAGAATTGATTGATTTTACGGCTTATCAACCCTTTGCAGCTTATTTAAAGTCAGAATATATTTTTAGATCGTAATAATTTTTTTGAGATAATAAGGGTTTATTGATACAAGCCTTATTGATACAAGCCTTACTAATTAACCCATAGCTAATAGGAGATTAGATGGATTTATACCTTTCCCAAGGATATTTGCGCGTAAGTGATTATTGAACATGAACTGGATCTCGGCTCTCCGATTAACAGTTCAATTTCATACCATTATCAATTACATAACCTGCACATCCAAGCTTGCAGTACCTGGTATTCCCAAGAGGTCACTCACCTAGGCATTGACCAAAATCGACATTGCTTAATTTCGGTCATCGTACGGGAACCGGTATTTCAGCGTGATTTGACCGTAAACCATGAAAAAATGTGTTGAACTTTTAAGTAATATCAATCGTCCAATATGGCAGTGAATGCTGGACAATAAGAACACTGACTGTTACTTTCTTTGCTAAAATTGCTTTCAAAGTCACCAAATAGCCCACGTGTTCCACATTTATTAATCTAATAAAAAACGTGCGGCCTATCTCACAGATAAAGAGAAAACTTGAGCCAACAGATATGCGGTTCGTCAGAAGGATGTTGAGAATACCATGGACGGAACATGAAAACCAAGAGGAAATTTCAAGAAAAATGCAAAAAGAACACAGGATCAAAGAAAAACAGTTGGTAAATTCCTGAAAATCATACCACGAGCTGATCTAAGCTTTTTTAAAGGTAATTGAGTAAAAGGAACTTTTCGGAAGCCGTCGATGGTTGTACAAGATTATATGGTCTCTCCTAGAAACTGTAACTAGGGTCCTCTCAGCATAATTGCAGTACAAACTACAGGTGGACTGTGTGGATGTTGAACAACCACAAATGTGCCTGAGCAGGCGTCTGAAGGGATACAGCACATAAATGATAATTTTGACAAGTTCTGAGTGTCAAAGAAAATTCAGTAACCCATATTCTATTAGTGTGAAATTATCAACATACATTATTGATGACAAAAATAATAATATTATTATTGTTATCATTTGTGTGTGTTATGTTTCTTGCTTTGTATCCTGTAGAGCTGGGTCCAAACTATGGTCTTTAGGTCCTATAGTAGAATTGTCATTTAATTGATAGCACTTTTCTTAGTATATGGGATGTTCCTAACAGGGCGATCTTCTGGACACTTATTATTATTATTATTATTATTATTATTATTATTATTATTCTTACCGCTACTAAAATTAAAGATGAAGCAGTCAAAATTCTATCTCCTAATTCCTACCAATAACCATAAAATAATTCTAGTTATATATATACATATATATATATATATATATATATATATATATATATATATATATATATATATATATATATATATATACACACACACACACACATATATATATATATATATTTATGTGGGTGCGTGTATTCGTGTGTGTCTGTGTGTGTGCGTGCGTAATAGTATGGTTATTGGAAGAAGAAATGAAAAAAAAAACTAATTTTTCTGCAGTAATTTTTAGTTCTGAAGGCAGAACTGCATTGGATGTATGTAATGTCTGAACTTTCGGTTGGGTCTTTAAACTAATACGAATTCTTCAAATTTTATGATACTGTGAAGATAAATTCAATTCTTGGAGAAGATATCTTTTGAGTCATACATATCACAGCCAAGAAGATTTAAGCTAAACGGTAATCAGGCAATACAATGTGCCTTCACATTGGGCAACACTGACTGTTACTTTCTTTGCTAAAATTGCTTTTGTAGTGGATGGGTTAATTATGTGGTAATATTTGTTGAGAATAAGTTGCGTGTCAATTAACTATTTCCACTAACATCAAAATAAAATACAAAATTCAACTGAATTGTTTTAAAACGTAACAATTAGATTTATTTAGGTTGGTGTACAACATGCAAAGAAAAGGTAGGACAGAGTCGTGTCCCTTTGATTTGGAAATATTTGTACCAGAGTTCATATTACAAACAAGACATATTTAATTAGAAACTAATAAAACATTCAAAACAATGTACAAGCAGAATATTTGGTATATGTTATTTTGGCAAATATGTATGATGTTTTAGGTTTCAGAATGTCTTTCTTGTAATCGTTCGTTAATGTTGATATTAAAGTTGTTAATATTAAGTGTCTTTTAAACAGAAAGTTCTTAAGAAGTAATTTACCTTTTACTGTAATATTGAACTTGTAATTCAGAAGAATAAAGTTTAGAATTGTGAGTTCTAAAGTTGATAAAAGTTCAGGAGTGATTTCAGAGTTCATGAATGTTGGTAATTGTCTTAAAAACGTCTTGTCAGCAATGACTAAGACGGAAGTTGGCGAAGGTTACATCTTGAGACGTGCGAGAGAGATCAATGAAAATTACTAATCCTTTCTCTCTCTAAAAGGTCCACACGTGTTTTTGCTTTTATACTGGTCAAGTGGCTCCCAGCACATGAGCGGGAAAACAGATTGGTCGCGTGCAGGCGGTTTGATTGGTCGGAACTGACCAATCAGCAAGCCAGATTGGAGGTGAATGACCAATGAATACTTGTTATATTGTATGAAAGTAGAATTTTGCTTATCAGATAGGAAGAGTGCATTTCGTAAAAAAAGAGGTAAGGCTGGTTGTGTTGTGGAACAACTAACCTAATCAAAGGGACACGACTCTGTCCTACCTTTTCAGTTCGCATGCATGTACATCAAACATTAATAAATTCAACTGTGATGTTTTGAAATCATTCCGTTCAGTTTTGTATTTTATTCTATGTGCTATTTACGTCAAATATAAATTGCATTGCGTTCACGCATTGTCCTTAATCTCACCTTTCCTAGCCAAAGTTAAATATTGATAACACAATCACCACAATAAGAATGACCGCGATGTTCGTCGTTCGACGTTCACAACAACAATGGTAATACAAACCATTACATATTTGGTGATTCTGTCGGAAATAAACAAAAATGGTAACCCCTACCGCTACATACATACATACATATATATATATATATATATATATATATATATATATTGTGATGTACCTACGATTTCATTAACCATATAGGCGTAAGGCTGAAAAGCACCCCAAAGAAAAATCCCAAATTCTAGTCGAAAATTAGATATAAATAAATAAATAAAAATAGATAAAATCCAATGCTTTCAACTTGCGAGCGAATATGTTCTATGATCAGCTATACCCTTCTCTTCCCTTCTCTTCACAAATTTTTTCCCTCTTTACCTACTCTTCCACCCACATGCCAAGGGCCCGTGAACTTTGAAGCGACCCGACGCGAGAATGACCTGTTTCCAAAATCCCGCAGCTATGAGGCAGTTGAGCTGAGATTCACGTGATCAGAGCCTACTGAGGGTCGGTTGAATATTTGACCGTAACGCAAACACTGCGTGATATGCGCCCCATCCTCCTGTGTACCCGGTCAAGGACGAAGAGAACCCACGTGACTATCTTTGGGGACAGCAAAACTCTAAAAAAAAAAAAGTTGGCAGTTTCCATCTGACCAGTGGCAGATGAACATCGCTGAACGAATCGTCCCGATTCCAAATGGACTGCCCACTGAAATGAAGAAGACAGCAAATTCTGTCGACTAGAGATGAAAGGACTGCTACGAAACTGAATCGACCAACGAAACACCTGTACGAGATGCTGTGGACCCCGAACATTTCAGAAAGAAAAGGAACCCAGGAAAAATGCCGGCCGACCAAAATATTATTTTATTTTTAACATAAGAACTCTCGCTTCCGCGAATTAGAATTTTGTGTGGAAAAATCAACTTGACTGACAGATAAATTGATTCTCTTGTCTTGATCCTTTTTATGTATATGTATATATATATACGTATTCGCTCGCCCCCTTCTGTTCTTTCAAGGTCCCCTCCCCCTTTGTTAAATTAATTTTCTTTTTCCTTTCTTTACTTGTTTATGCATTTATAAATAAATGTTTTAAAATCCATCGTTTTGCGTCTGTTCTTCGTTGACTCCCTTGTGTCGCTTCCATTCCTGAGTGAAGGCCGAGAAAAGATCGCACATTTTCTTTTTTTAAACCCGTGGTTCACCTATATGCTACAAGTTCCTAACAAATATATATATATATATATATATATAAATAAAAGTAATTCAATTTCGTCTGAACTATAGCTGGAGAGTACAGGGTCACATCCTGTTATAAAAATTCTGGTTCGATTTCTTAAGAAATACTCAACCATTTTAATTTCCCGTAACTTTCTTAATTCATTCTCATTTAATCCCAATAGTTATTAAACGTATTCATACATTCTATCAGCTTTTCCCCTGTTCTATACCATAAAGCTAGCCATTCCTATATTCAACATTATTTGTCAACCACTTTCAAGCCTCCTTCGAGCCCTACTCGCTCTATACGCTGTTACCCACTTTTTCACACAGTTTACAAAAGATTGTTTTCATCACTTACTTTTTATCAGTTTTTCGTGTTTCGAATTATTCATATTCCAGTTAATCATTGTTAACATAGCAAATATGGAACAGTCGACTTCACAGGGCTCGTCTCCAAGGAAAAATTTTTTTGTCCCTGTATTAGAGAGAAAAGTGGTGATTGTTAAATTAAATATATTTGAAGGAAAAAAATAAAACCAAAACACCATAAACGCTATAGACATATTTACACACGCATCATATATACACCCATTTTAGCATTTCTATCTTCATATAGTTCAATAGAATATTGTATTGATTAAAAATTCAGGTTTGCATCCGTTTCTCAACAGGAATTCTGAAAGCGAAAACTTTGTGGAATAAATAAGAAGGCAAAATGTTATAAGATTTTAAAATCGGTTTTATCTACATTTGTCTTTCTATTCATATTTCTATCTATCTATCTATCTATCTATCTCATTTTAAAGAAGCATTATTATTACTTAATTTCCATTTATAGCTTGCAATATATATTATTTTGTTCAACAGCAACAGAGACAACAAGTGAAGATAAACAGATAGGAAGCCTACTGGATGCATCCACGAATTGGACGGGTCCAGATTTTGACATAGAATATTTAGGGAAAAAAATACACACATCACAATAAAAAAAAAATCAAAATTATAACCTTACCTTTATATGATATTGTCACTAACCATGAAGGAAATTTTACAGTATTAGCACAAATTATACTATTACTATTTTTAAAATAGAAATTAGGCAAGGTTTAATTACCAGGACATTTTTGGGAAAAGATAAATTTTAGTACATTTCATCATACTTTATTGAAAATTGTTTTAGTTGTTTTTCAGGAAGCAACATCTGCACATGCAGTAAATTTATAATAGCTACAAAAAACTATTGGTATCAGTGAACATTGGTACATATGGTAATAGGCAAAAAAACAAAACAAATATGGTACTTTTTGGCAAATGAAGTTCCATACCATACGTGCAGAAAAGCAAATTTCAATATGTGCACAACAACAAAAGCACACACAAAGTAAACAGCAATATAGCAGTCAAAGTAAATATTTCTGTAAATATCTGGTATTTCTACAAAAATAGTGAAATTTCATAAATTTCTTTTGCCTGTGTGAATTTATCATGTTTGTTCACTTCCAGGAGTCCTAGTTTTAGAGTTAAGCTCCATGCGTGCACCGATTCCTGGTGAATCCCACTTTTTTGGTGGTCTTTATGTCCCTCTCATACATGACACTGATGAATTGGACGTAGAATAATTTTTGGTGCATTTCTTTGGAAAAAAAACCGCGTCCAATAGGCCGACAAATAACACAAATTAGCTAAAGCCATTGCAAACGTCCTAACTCCGTTGCTAGGAACCATCAGCACAACTCTAGTGACTTAATTCAGAGAATACGAAACGTAAATATGGAAAACATAGACTTCAAATTCTTATACGTCAACATACCCATCATGAAATGCCTCAACATATTGAGAAACCACCTCAAAAAGTTCAAAGAAAATCTTCCTTTACCAGTTCATAAAATTATAAAAATATACTAATAACTAATCACTAACCAACTGCATTTTCTCTTTCAATGATATTCTCTACAAGCAAAAATTCGGCTTACCTACGGTAATGGTGTTCTCGCTTGCCTTTTTCTAGACTTCTTAGAATCCGGTCCACTTAGACACATTATACCAAGCAGCTCTAGTTACCTTATATAGATGACGTCCTCTTATTATATCCCCAAGATACAAACCTATTAGACATAATAATGAAACTAAGAGTTTCATTGAATTCACACACAAATTTGAAATAAACAATTCTCTATCTTTCCTCGACATGTTATTAATAGGCAACAATGGGAAATTAGATTTTAAAGTATATCGTAAACTCACAAACAAGAACGATCTAATCAACTTCTATTCCCACCACAGTCAAAAAATAAAATCTGGACTATTCTAGGATTCTACCGCAGAGCCCTTAGGATATGTAGCACGGAATATCTTCTTTTTTTTTTAAAGCAATTCACCCCAAGCAAGGCGGGAGTGTCACTAGCACGCAAGGGGTTACAGAGGATTGAGAACAAGAGTGAAGAGGCATATTTGGGGAAAGGATACAGAGAAGGACGGCGAGCAAGCTCAGGATGTCAGATGTCGATTGACATTACACTTGAATATTTGAAGATTATAGTCACCGGGGAAGCAAGTAAGGTCAAGGGAGTTCCACAGACAGGAAGTGCGAAAGATGAAGCTGCTTGAGTAGAAGAGACGGTTACATTTAGCCGTTTTGACAGTGAAAGGGTATGACCGAGATGCTAGCCTGGTAGTCTGCTTAAATTCATGTAGTCCGGGACCCAGCGAAAGTAGCTCGTCGGAACAGTTGCCGTGAAAATACTTATAGAAGAGACAGAGGGAAACCACGTCACGTCTGTGGGATAGTGATTGTAGATTAGATGCCAGTTCAGGATCTATCATCTTGCATATTCTTCTCTGGATTTTGTCGAGGACCTCGAGACGTACAGCGGGAGCACCAGACCATATATGACAGCAATATTCCATGCAAGGACGGATGGTTGATTTATAGATTTGTAGGATGGACTCAGACGAGAAAAACTTTCTGCCACGACACAGAGAACCAACTTTCCTTGCGTGGAGTTGGGAATCAGTCATTCTGATGTGAGGCAGGGAGGGTTCTCTGTAGTGGGTAAAGGAGAGCAGTTTCGTTTTGGAGGCATTAAAGTTTAAAAGCTATTTCCTGCCCCATTAACCCACAGATTGGAGGTCCTTTTCGAGATCAGCAGCCAGGTTAGTTTTGTCAACGCTACAAGATTTACTATTGAGGCAGGAGTAAATAGTAGTGTCGTCTGCATAGATGCCAACTTGGGAATTGATGACATCAAGAAGGTCATAGAGGAAGATCAGAACAGACAGAGCCTTGGGGGAACATACCAGCATTCGTGATAAAAGAGCCGGAGGAGAACGCATTTAAGACGATCTTCATTTCACGGTTTGACATGAATTATTGTATCAAGTCAAATAATCGTCCTGTAATACCGTATCCCTAAAGCTTACGAAGAAGGCCAGAATGCGAAACTCTATCAAACTCTTTAGAGATGTCTAGAACCACGGCTTGAACTTCTCCATTATTGTTGTGTGCTTGGTATACAAATTCAGTTATGCCCGTGAGCACCTGACTGAAGAAGAAAATATATTGAAAAAACTTTCAAATTTCTCCACTACCCACATTATTTTATTCCCAACGTTAAAAAGTGAGCTTACAAAATCCACAAAGCCAAAAAAAAAAAACAAAAAAAAAAGAGACATCACCAAAGCACTTCTAACAAAAAATACACAAAATTTATAATCCAGACCTCCAACGTTCTTTCTACTAAAATCGCAAAGAAATTAGTCATCCCTAATACTAGGATCGTTACCATCGCGTCCAAGACAATCGGAGATATAATTAGGAAGAAAATAAACCCAACACCAATTCAGATGTCGGGATTTATCAAATAAATTGTTTACAACGCAAAAATGTTTATGTGGAGGAGACACCACGTGATCTAAAAGCCAGCATCTACGAATGCAAGAGAGACATTCGTTTGAACAAACTACCGAGCTCTCTCGTATTGCGTCGAAACGATGCATAACTTTTATTTCACTAATGACACCCTAATTAAAAAAGGACATAATTCTTTAACGAGAAAATACATTGAAAACTTAATAATAACATTATTACAAAATATCGACATACGCCTAAAACATTACATCGCCATTTTTCTTTGAATCCTTAAAAAATCTAACTTACCTAATACGAAGTAGACATTTTTAAAGAGGTCAGCAATAAATTAGAATCTTTTGATACCCCGTTGGGCGGGTTGACTCCACAAAGGGAAAGATGGAACTCTCACTAGTCAGACACATACATAATTACGAATACACGTTACCATCCGATGCCCACTAAGACATACAGGAATCTTCACAAACTTACATACACGTAGAGTTATCTACTATTTTAAGACACGTGGCACGTGTTTGACCAATGAGAACTGCCCCAAACATAATTGAAAATACCAGTGTTTCTGTCTTTTTGCCTGTTTTCTCTTCATCCCTGACGGAGCTTTAATAAAAATGGAAGATTAATATAGGTTTCCTATTTGTTCTTTATTTTATTATCCTGTCGGATTCCGATACATATTTGATATGCAGCTGATTTTTAACTCATATATATATATATATATATATATATATATATATATATTATACCACAGTCAATAAAGTTAATTGTAATATATATATATATATATATATATATATATATATATATATATATATATATATTACAATTAACTTTATTAATAAAGTTAATTGCAATATATATAAAGTTAATTATAATTTTATATATATATATATATATATATATATATATATATATATATATATATATATATGTGTTATTGACTGTGGTATAATCTTGGCTAAACAGCTTCTTATATCAGTTCTATAATCCAGCTTTAAGACCCAAATATATCACTTTTGATTCAAACTGAATAAATCAAGTACAGAAGCGTCATACCAAGAAAAGTCGATAAGGCTCGCATATCTTGTTCTCCAATTGACCAAATTTCACTGTAGGTGTGACGTCCGATCCCATGACCATGCATCTCCTTGTTGACTACATATTTGAGTGCTTTCAGTTTTATGAAAAGCTCGAGACCTTTATAAGGTAGTACTTTCTTTACTTCGGTTAGATCGTCGCCAAATGTTTCTGCACACATTGTCCTGTGAATAAACAAATGAAAATGGAAATTTATATGTTTATTGTTTATTTTATATTCCGTGTAATTCGTCGCATTACTTTGTTCATATCTATCAACTATCTATCTATCTACAAGAAATCGTTTTCAAGAAATGACCATATAAAACATAGATGAAGAAGCATTATTTCTTTACAATAAATCTAATGATATCTAATTGCAAAGTATCTCCGGTAAAATCAAAGAATTATTAGTATTTACCAATGTGATGTATTTACGGGTTCATTAATTTGTAGTTAATAATAAAAAAAATAAAGAAAGCTTTAACATAGGTACTTACACGAGATCGCTAAAAAAAGAGCGTAGCATGATGAAAAAGACGCCCGACTTGAAAACAAAATTTTATCGTCTAAATGTTTGTTATTATTAAGAGGAAAGATCAAAGTATTTATTGGGTATTTTTTTAATCATTCCTAGCACGTCCGAAATTTTCGTTAAAAATCATGTTTTTTTTGAGTCAGCAACATTGACCATTTTTTTCCATTTTATAAAAAAAACTAGAAATCTCACTTTGAAATTCTTTTAAATATCAATTATCATTTTTTCAAAACTTATTTTAAGAAAATCATTTACAATGTTTATTTAAAATATTTTGAACCAAGCTTAACTTAGCTTCTGCATCGAAAAGATGTAATTTGAAAATAAAACAAAGCAGGTCATAAACTTTTGCGTCACTTGAAAGATGAGTAATGACATTATGACGGATTCCGTGAGGCTAATTTGTTCTACGGAAGGAGAAAAGTGAAATAATTTACATTTAAGTGAACAAATTATTTACCTCGTTATTTTTAAGGAAAACTTTCAACACTCTAATTTTTTTTTGTACTTAGCTTTCACCTTTACGTTTACGATGCTTTATGGAAAATATATTATAAAGAAATTAAAATAAGACTGTTAAGAGTGAGATTAAATTTCATATTTCATAAGAAAGGTATCTAATTAATTTATAGGTACCTTTCTTATAAAATTTTATCAGAAGTGTACATAGAATACTATAATTTTATGTACATTTATTACATTTTACTGTGTTAATTGTATTTCCATTCATTTTATTATTAATTTTGATATTTCATTTATGGAAAAATGTCATAACTGAGATTAATATAAAAATAAGATCATATAAATTTCATAAAATGATACTGATACTTGTAGGTACCCTTCTCAGTTGAAATTGAAAAGTCAAATTAACTTCTCTACACGTGTTTCGCAAAAGTAAAGGCCATAACAGCAGAGAACAATGCTTAACTCAAATAACGCAACTTAATTTTATTCTGGTTGGTCTTCCGTACGTTATAATTACAACCTGATTATAAACACAAAATTACATTTCTTGATTACTGCGGATCTTCTGATTAGTCAAAATGATACAATTTACAACGCGCTAAAAAAAGATCTATCTTATAAGGCGACTTAGGAAACCTGATGCGGTTTTTAACTAATTTTATATTTTAAAAAATTAAATGTAAAAATCTTTTATAAAGAAATAACAAATAATTGTATTAAAAATTCATTTTTCATCGAAAAAATTTTTTGCTTTCAGAAAATACTGTCCATATTCATAAAAACAACTAAAAGCAAATAAAAGCATTTGAAATTTAATAATATCTTTGTTTTATTGAGTTTTGTATGTTACAAGTCATATAAAAGACAAGCAACAAATATATGCAGTATAATAAAATTAATAAGTAGTCCTTTCCCTTTCAAAAATATTACCCTCAGTGCTAGTTATATTCTTAATATCGACATTTCTTACTTATAGAATCTGTAGTTTCCTGAACTTCCTCTTTTCAAACCCCTAATTTGAAAAACAGAAATTGCATACATACGTTCTTTCTTTCTTTCTTACTTTCTTTCTTTCTTTCTTTCTTTCTTTCTTTCTTTCTTTCTTTCTTTCTTTCTTTCTTTCTTAAAACAGTGAAAATTATAATTATTTGTAAATACTTACCAGTAAAGTTCTTCTTCAGCCATTTTCTGGAAGGCTCTACCGATAGCAATATCCACTTGACTTACATGTTCATTCAGATTGATTCCCAATTTCTTATTCAAATATTCAATGCAGAATTGTGAATCGGCAACTTTCTTTCCATTATACATCATCCATGGTATCTTTCCTTTGTGTGAGAATATCACGTTGTGATCATTCTTGAAATGAAAATACATGCGTTTCTTTTAAAGCTAAGCAAAACTATTTGAAATAAAACTGTTTAGAAATAATCTTCAGCAATTCTACAAACCTATATTTAATCAAAGTTATAATTATTTGTTTCGTTTTCAAGCTCAACTATAATTAGATTCAAACTATTAAATGTCATTAAAGAAATCTAGATGTTCATATGTGCATAAGAATTTTTGTAGAAAGATTTGCTTCGTCAAAAGGAAAAATTCTGCCTCTTTCAAAATCACCAGTTAATAATTTGGCTTTTACTTGTTGAATACAAGTAAAAGCCAAATTATTAACTGGTGATTTTGAAAGAGGCAGAATTTTTCCTTTTGACGAAGCAAATCAAACTTTGAAATGTTTGATTTTCTGCGCCTTTATTTTGAAATAAAAGAATATCATTGTATCAAAATATATTTATTAAAGATCAGACACAGTCTGGCATAAAATCGCAAAAATAAATTCAGAAAAAATCGCCCAGAAGCAAAAAATTATTGATATCAAGCTACGTTCTTACTCGATTCAGTATAACACGTACTTTAGTGAGCGTGATTTTATCATTGCTTAATGACTTCTATAGCGATTGTTGTGACATTTACTATTGGGCAAAATAGCTTAGAATGACTTTCTGTTATTGTATAAATGTGAATCTCTCTCTAAATACATCCCCTCTCTCTCTCTCTCTCGCTCTCTCTCTCTGTATACAAGTGTGCATGACGGAAATATTTTGAAGCAGATTGGGTAGATTCATAATTTCATCTATATACTCATTTTCCTTGTGACGCTGGTTCTTTATATATGCATCTTATCGAGAAAGTATTTTGGAAGGCAATACGTAATATGGAGGCAAATTACCTCTTACAAGAGAGCAAAAGCCTTAATATTAAAAAAAATGTGCCTCTCGACATAAAATCGAATCTGCTTTCCATTTTCAAATCTCTATTTAGATAGATAGATAGATAGATAGATTCGAAACCATTTCTTTAACCTAAACACACAATTAACAATAAATTTAAACGAATACCTAAGCACATACACACACACATCTGCTAAAAGTTTAAATGTCAAAATTTTAACTCGAGGAAGCTAAAAAACGGCGAAACGAGTCGTTATAAAATTTTCACTTTGTCTCATCGACGTCACATAAACATATATTATTGCAAACATCATTTTTAGTAGATACCTGAAACAGATGACCTGTTTTTATTTTAAACAGCGTATATTACATATATCGACCTGCGCACTAGAGTAATTTTGATAAAGAAAATGTGCTCTCAGGCAGGGTTCGAACCTGCGTCACCCACTCAATCACAGAGAGAGATGTGGGCACTGATATCACGACTGCGTGACGACAGCCTGTTTCATGACTGAACGCAATTTTCAGGTCTGAATATTGCATGAAACAAACTGTCGCTATTCGGTGTTGACTTCAGTATCCACACTTCTTATATTTACACACACTCTATCCCGAACAATGAGCACTTTTAATTTATCCTATAAATATAGCATACCTTAAAACTATATATATATATATATATATATATATATATATGTGTGTGTGTGTGTGTGTGTGCGCGCGCGCGCACGCGCTTGTGTGCGGGAATTCAGTTTTCTTCTATATCAAAATTTTTAACGCAAATAGGTATAAATCTTAGATCTTACAAAGTATATTTCTAATATCCTTCAGTTATTATTGTTTTCGTCATAAACACCTCGTGATATTGTTTGTCGCCATGAACTGATTGCGAAAAGGCATGAATAATATAAAACATTCACACTCATCCAGTACATGCTGTATTCTGTCAGCAATTACAGCATCTATGCTTGATCTGTTTTTTTTTTTGTTTTTTTTTTTGTCATAAATTCCTGCAAGGGAAATAGTCTTCGCAGTCATCGAGTTTGTTTCTGCTGGTCCAAGTTCTGGTAAAATCATGATTAGAATTTCTTCGGAAAGATCAAGATCAAATGATTGCCCTTCCTCATCCTTCCTACGTCCCTCTCTGTCAAAAGATTCTGACACTTCAACGTTGTTTAATTTTTTTCAAGCTCTTCTTCAAAGAACCAATGATATCTTTGATGGTGTTGGGACAATGCTTTAACATCTACCTCGCGAAACATCTTCATTGATAGTTCCTAGAATTCGATGATTTCCTTCCTATATTATGTCATTCTCTAGGGCATTCGCTTCATTCATCACCAACCACTGTCAGTTTGGGATTTTTATTCAAAAATTAATAAGCCGTGAGGGGACGGTTATTAAAGATTTGAGGAAACATAGAAGTCTGTATCGTATTGCAAGTCACAGGGAGTGAGTTCAATCCTTGAAGAAGTGAGGACTTGTGTCAAAATCATCATTGTCTAATCATCACTTATAACGATATCACCTCATCGACTTATAGTTAGCATCCTGTCTTACAATTATACTTTCATCAAAATGTAAATAAATATTTTTACAGAAATTAATAATGAGTTACATTCTCATTAAGAACGACATAATCAATAGCCTTTAATGAATTATTGTAACAATAATTCGTTGTCTATATTGAAATATTAAAGTTAGCTGACGAAAATTCTTAAGAAATTTATTTAATGTATTAAACGTGACATAACCCCCCACCCCCTCTGTTGCTACATGTAGATTATCTTACCATGTAAGGGATTTTGGCCATACGTAAATAGGTTTCAAGCTTTAGAGGAAAGGGTGAAACACTTGGTGCATTTGGGCCTCTTCCCATTTGATACAATAGAACCGTGTTTTTCGGGACGTCAGGTCCTTTCTTAAAGTAAGTACTGAAAAATAAATCATTTTGAATTAAGACAACAGAATGTTAAAACGGAAATGCAATTAATCAAAAGTTGGAAATGAGGACAAATGAATTATTAAATACATTGAAGTGCATTTCAAAAGTACACTTAGGTTGAGTGGCAGAAAGGAAAATAAGATATTGGCATAAAAATCTCCTGGCTGAGAACGACTGACAGCAAAAATGAGCGTTTAATATTGGATGTTCATAATTGGAAAACTAACTGAACAACAGTTTCTCTCAGTCCATTGTTCAGAGATTTTTGATAGATCGAAGATAAATTCAAAACAAATTCAAACATAAATTCAAAACATTTTTACTTGCATTTCCATAATTTGCAAACTAAGGCAAGTTTATGTATAATTATCGTTTATGTTTTATGACCAGTGACTGGTGCTGGGATCGAACACTTCAACTTTTCTATGAAGATTCGTGTTATACATTCTCAAAAATATTAACTTATGGAAAACTTATGTTATTAATGAAAATAAGTAGCATTTACAGACTTCAAAATTTCTAAGATGGGAAATTTGTTATATTTACTTCAACAGCTAAACCCCATAAATTCAAGAAACATGAATTATAATAAATTAGTGCGAACTTATCTGTAAGGCACAATGAAAATATGTCTGTAAGTCATAATGTAGCCGAGTGGCGTGAAGCATTTTTGAATCTGCGTGACAAATCGGTAAATAATCATTAACACTAATATATTAGGTTGGTGCAAAAATAATGACGTAATAATGTCGTTTTTTGACATATTTGTTAACGTCAAAAAACGACATTATTACGTCATTATTTTTGCACCAACCTAATATCAGTGGGAAAGTTCTAAATTCACACATTATGTAAAGCTCTATTTGAAATTATATTATTATTGCTCTTCAATACCAGTTGATGCGCTTTGGCAAAATTTCTCTCAAAAGTGTATCAATGATTTTAAATTCAAATAAAACCCAAATTTTGAATGATGGATTCAAGAAGGTTATATTTAAGGAGTTTGGAAAAGCACCAATTTCCGCAGAGGCATGATCATTTCCGAATAAAATAAATACCTCTTCGCTTCAAAGTTCTATTGACGTATGAAAGAGGGTTCAAAGTTCAAATTTATTTTTTCTTTTATATATTTGTCTCCAATGTTTTCATGGGAAGATTAAAATAGTGTAACAGAAGACAAACTTATTAATCAACTGGCGAAAAGGAAATTTTTCACTATTTTATCGCATGGGCAATAGGATAGAAAAGTTTTGAGGCAGAACCATGTATATATAATGAACAATTTAATTATAAATAAATCCATTTTATCAGAATTGTCATCCTACAGTTGTCTAAGAGGGACATCTCGATGTGCTGTAATGCTTGATACGCTTGTCTCGCTAGATCAATTACGACTGAATTGTGAGTTCGATTCTTTCTGGGTGCCTCATACTTTCAGCCCTGTGCCACATCTACGCTATATTTAGGAAATCATCATAAAACTAAGACAAAGATCAGCTTTTGTGGGAAGAAATGATTTGTATCAGAATCTTGAAATCTCATGAATAATGACATTCTTGGAGGTTCAAAATTAATAGAGAAAGGCATAACTCCATTTGTTTTTGCGTTCTCTTTTTATCGCCAAACATTTTGTTTTTGTAAATTAAGAGTGAAGACGACCTAGTTTGCCAAATTTAGTCGATTCACTGCGCGTTCATAATGTACCCCAAAATAAATATATTATATTCATATTCGTGTGGTCATTTTTTGGAAAACATAATCGCAGATTGAAACTGAATTCTCTGAACTTTGCTATTTATTGTTAGATTAAAAAAATAATTTCTAAAAGTGTATATTTTGTCTTTTAAAAATTCACTTTTTGTATTTTTGTACGTGTAAAATACACACACACAAAATTATTTGAGTACTCACTGGGTATAAGTAGGGATATAACAACTTACAAGCTATTGTTAGTGAGTTGATGAGAGTTGGTAAGATTTGGCTCAATCCGAAAGATCCGTAAATGTCGACAATCACAGCAATTAAATTTAATTTTGTGCAAGAGGAGATTTAATAATTGTTATTTAATAGTAAATAAAAATCTACTTACGTATATAGAAAATAGAACAAGAAAACAATAAACAGGATGAAGCATATAGTTCCGAACATCTTGAAGAACAAGTATAAACTAAAGGAGATGTCCATTATCAGATATCATATGTATTTATGTGTGTGTGTGTGTGTTTGTGTATATATATATATATATATATATATATATATATATATATATATATATATATATATATATATATATATATATATATATATATATATGTGTGTGTGTAGAGGGTGTATGTGTGCGTGTGTGTGTTTCCGTGTTTGTGTGGCGGGATATGAGTGCACACGTGTGTTCATAAGTATTTAGACATTTATTTATCGCGACAAATATATGTATGTATGTGTATATATATATATATATATATATATATATAGTCTCGAGGTAAATATACATGTAAAGTGAAAATTAAGAAATATAAACTCAAAGCAAAATGAGAATGTATTTATTTTCATATTCGTACCATAGGTTCAAATAAATATATTTATTCTTGAAGTATAGGTTTACAAAAAATCTCATAAAAATCTTTCTCTTTCAACATACACACACGTGTATGTATGTGCCTCTGTGTGTGTGTGTGTATGTGTATGTGTGTGTGTGTGTATGTGTGTGAGTGTGCTTAAACTAATTGAATAAATCATGGAAAAAAGCAGGTGTTTTCAGATAAAGAAAATGAGCGTTTTTGTCATCAGATAAAAAAAGTTTATCAGTGCGCCTGTAAAGAGTTCCACACACTCACAAACCATTTGATTTTCTATCCCCGTTAATATAAAAAAAATAGATAAACACTTAGAACCAGTATGTTTGAAAGTTTGATAACTTTATAGCAAAACTTCTGGAGAAAAACTAATTTCAGGCAAAATTGAAGCGTACTTCGACGTGAAGGCTAATCAAGTTTAAACATGATGTTGCCATAATACAAATGAGTCTCCCTTTAACGTATTAGCAAGTAAAATTTTTACGCATTTATTACTTGGTGATTGGGAATTTAAAATAAATTATTTAATATTGTCAAAACTAAAACATGTTTTTAACTGGTATTTTAGATATTTTAACACTCTGATTAATTTGAAATTACATGTGAAAATTTCTCTTAATAATGAAATTCTTATCATTGAGGAAGAGAATCCGAGTGAAAGTTAGTCACATACTCGAAATATCTCTTCTAATAAAAATATCAGACCACCCATAAAAAAGGAGTAAGCATCTATAATAATCAATGAGATGCAGTTTCAGATATATACAGGACTTTGTATGTAGTGCGCCGACTCAAGAGCTATATTTAGAAAATTTGTCTAGAAGGTTATCATTGCTGGTGTAGTGAGTTCGATCTTCACTGAATACTTCCTTATTGTTTTTGTTTCAGAGTGAGATTAATAAATATCCAATAGTCATGGTTTGTAAAAAAATACATTGTCATTATTTATCATATGAAACACCAACTTTCAAATTGAGTGCAATACCACGGTTCCAAAATGAACTTGCTCTACTGTTACCCTATTCCATATCACAGGCACTTTGCAAAAGTATCAGTCTTGTTTATAATCATAGATAGCTATTTTTAAATAGCTGGGAATGTTTTGATATTTACGTAGGTACATGTATACGTCTGCATACGACTAACGAAAAAGTACATATTATACAGAAATAATAATTTTTCAACATAATTTCCTTCCTTGCACTTAATTTAGTAGGGATTACTGGAACTACACGCTGATTTCAAGAAATAAATTCCACACGTCATACTGATGTTGTTTTTCTTGTGAGATAATATAAGAAAAAGAAAACATTATTATGGAGTGAGAACAATAAAAGTACAAAAATTAAGAAAACAGAAGATAACGATTGACACTGAATTTAAATTTTTGAACACTAAAGCTAACTGGAAAGCAAGAAACTAGAAGAGAGTTCCACAAGCTAGAAGTGCAAGAGAAGAAACTGTTGGCATAGAACATACGGTTACATTTAGCAATTTTATTGTAAAATGATGATACTTTATCGCAGGTTATGAAGTGAGTGAGTGAGTGTGACTGTCTCGTTATCGGTTCTTCTACCAAACACACTGCTAACCACACATGAACTCAAGTAAATTAAACAAAATCAGAAAACCCAACTTTGAAAAAGTAAACCCCAGTTTAACCATTCCAGTTTTCCATAGGTGGAACTCCATCTTCTTGAAGCCAAACCCAACTTCTTATTTCTGTCTGAAACAGGTATTAATAACTCTATCCCATAGCAGGAGGTCACAAACACGGGCTATTCACCCCTAATAGCCAAACATGACCACCTAAATCGCCGCAGCTACGGGCTCGACGCCTATATGAAGGACGGATTTCCCTGTCGCAAAGACGCAAAAAGCAAGGACCCTGATCCCCTGTATATGTGTTTTTGCGTGGCACATCCACGGTATTACATTCATTTTCATTCTCTATCGTCCTCAGGACGATGGGACGTTAATTTTCGACGGAATATCCGAGAGAATAGATATATCCTCACCGAATTTCTCTTAGCTAGGTTTCATATATATGGTGACTTCAATATTCACCACAAAGAGTGGCTGATCCACTTGAAAAAATTCATAGGCGACTGTGAAGTCTTTGTAGTATGTGCCTTGAGACTTCTCAGTTGTCTATGAACTATCTCAGATCATTAAAGAACCCACCCACGTTCGTGATGTAACATGACAGGGGAACCTCCTTGATCTCTTCCTCAAGTCGTACCCTGAAAAATGCTTCTCGGAAATCCAAGTCAGGCCATTCTCTAGTCAGTGGAAATGTCGATGCCAAACCAAAGGCATCCCATGATTTGCCGCTCCATAGAATCTTTTTCAAAACTTACTACCTCCAAAAATGCTGTCCTCGTCTCAGAATGGATCATTTCTGGAATGTTTTATTTAAAAACCGAATAGCCATCCCTGGTTCATCCCCGAATGAGCTGTAGTCATAGCTCACTGTAACCGATACTTCAATATCTATCACAAAGAGCGGTGTAGTTGGGCAATTACTGCATTCAGGCCGCAAAATGTTGTGGAAAATGCAGTGTAGCTATGCACAAGCGGTTCAGACCAACGTTGAAAACACACAGATTGGATCCCGAGAGTTCTGGAAAGTGTTCAACCAAATTATTAACAGAAGCAAAGCTTTTCTGCCTACTATTATAAATAGCCTCGAATTCATCTCATCCTCGTCAGATAATGCGAAGCTCTTTGCTTCGATCTTTGCCTCTCACTCAACGTTAGATGGCTCGACTTCCCCCGTGTCACTGAGCACAATCTCAGTAGAATTTTTATTACAGCCGGGGAAGTCTCAAGATCACCTAAATAGAAATAACCTCTTGAGCGACAAGCAGTGCGGGTTTTGATCGACACGATCCAATGCTGATGTCCTAACTGCCATTACTCACAGAATCAACGTGGCTCTAGACAAAAATACATCTCAAGGATTATTGCATTAGATATTTTAAAGGCCTGTAACAAAGTGTGGATTAAAGAATTACTGCAAGAGTTCTTTAGCTATGGAATTTCCGAGGAGGAGTCTTTTCAATTATAAAGTCCTTCCTAACTGGTAAATTCGTGGAAGTAGTTGTTAACGGCAGTCCTCCGAGGTCCAAGCAATCAACGCAGGGTTCATTTCTCGGACCAACCCTCTTTTTACTTTACATAAATGATCTGCTTAAGAGTATACCAAGATCATATGTGACTATCTATGCTGATTATACAACTGTATATAGCTGCATCTCCAAAACTCTAGACGACCAGAGCTTGACAGCTGATCTCTCCTCTGACATAGTTCTAATATGTCGGTGGGGGAAAACTAGCTGGCTACATTCAATGCCTCGAAAATCAAACTCGTTACACTCCATCATCGCCGATAGGACTAAGAACTATCATCAGCCAGTACTTAACTCCTCGTGCTATCCTCTACTTTTACAAGAGCCGAAACAGGCCTAAAATGGAGTACTGTTGGCATATTTGGGCAAGAGCTACCCAGTCTTCACTTTCTAGTCTCGATAGAGTCCAAAATCATTTCCGCGTCCAAAATAATCTCCGGGGATAATTTGTCACCTACAAAGGTGACAAATTATCCCCGACTACTCCTTTCTCACAGACGTAACTTAACTCCATCCGTTCTAACCCTTCACGACTAAGACCCCGCCATGCCAGGCACATTGTAACAATTCGCCGTCATATTCCCTTCGTTTTCTATTGGTGAGATCTAAGTTCCATTCAAGCAGCTTCTTCCCACGAATTGCTGGTTTGTGAAACCGACTTCGAAAAGAATGCTTTTCCAATCACTACAATCTTTACCTGTTCAAGAACAACCGTTTATCTTCCCCGCATATCCGCATGAACTGTGCCCGTAACCCACCCCTACTCCGAGTGGCTCCTGGCCCTTATACAGAGTGAACATGACTAAAAACAAAATACACCCGCCAAAAACACTTGCTTAAATTCATAAAGTCTAGGTACGAAAGAGAACAATTACCCTAAAAATATTTATGGAAAAGGCACAGGGAGCTACATTTTGGTTGCGGGAAAGTGACTGAAGCCAAGATGCTGTGTCTGGACTAACAACATTGCAGATTCTTCTTTGAATTTTATCAAAAATCTCTAAATATTTAACAAATGTGACAGCAATATTCAATGCATGCAACAATGGTAGACTTATAAATGTTTACGGTAGATTCTGGGAGAAAAAATTGTCTAGCACTACACTGTGAGTCAACCTTCCTAGCAGCAGACCTATCAAATGATTTAATATAATCTTTACACTCCAGGTCAACAGGAAGGCGCAATGGGTTACTTCCTTGGAGGTTAATATCATTTATGTTGATGGAAGGCAACAAATGCTCTTTAAGGCTATTAAAAGAGAGCAGTTTTATTTTGGCGGCGTTAAAATTGACAAACCCTTTTTTGTATGAATGGCGTACAAAAGCAAATATTCTCTTCTGGTAGCAATTATACAGTGATTGATAGTGACCAAACCAAAATAAAACAAGAGTCTGAACTCACAGGTAAGTGAAAGTGACAACCATCTATGGTCAGCTGGTCAGTAGGATGATGTTGAGTTAAATAAAAAAGCTGCTGCTGCTGAACTGAATTTCTTCGATGTGATTACAAATCCAAGGGATTTTAAACCCACTTTTGACTTTGTTGATACAAATGAAGACTTTACAACAGAGAAAGGCTCCGACAATGACACTGCAATGATCAGGGACCAGAAAAATGAAGATGAGGTTGAGTATATCGGTCATGGTGAAGCTGAAGAAAGGAAGATCCCCTCTGATTATTATACAAATTATATCAGTATTGCCTCTGATATTGCTAACCATAATGATATTTTTTTTTAACTCAGTAATTGGAGATTTTGGTGAGTATAATCTTTCCCAAGCACTATGTGATACAGCAAACAACTAGAGCAGGAGTTGTTAAATGAGCGGTATTTACCGATAATCAAGCAAGTCAACATAAGAAATGGTGGCCAGGGAAAAGGCGAAGGAAAATGTTACAAACAAGGAAATTCCTGTTGCTAAATCGGAGACTCCAGCTTGCATGAAAGAAATTTAAAAGGAGACAAAATCCTAAAAATGCTCCCCCAACAAGAAAGAAATTTAAAAACTGACTAAAAGTCCAAAAATGCCTACAAGACAGAAGATACAGTAGCTGTCAAAGTTAGTAAAAATAAAATAATTCTATAAGAGACATCAAAGAACGCTATTTCTTAAGGACTTGCTAAGTTGATATTCAAGAAGAGACACTTATGAAACTATTTAAGGATATACGAATTGTCCGGATTCGGAAACATATCGAAAGGATCCAAGGAAAACTGTATGTAATGCATTTTTAGAAGTTGAAAGTGAGGAACTGGAACAAAGGAAATTGTGATTCTTTGGATTTCTGTAACAACAGAAGACTGTCATTCACACAAATGATTGTCATTCAATTAATAAGAAAAAAGTCATTCAGTCTTGCCTTTGCCGTATCTGATGTTTGTTTTGAATAATGATGCAGATGAGACGGCCGTCTTCAATGAAAACTTAGTAATTGAGAGACCAAGTTCAAAGGGAAGAAAAAGGAAGGCTAAAACTGTAACTAGTAAAGCCAACAATAAATAAATAATGTCAAATGAAAAGTGGAAAAACAGGATAAAACAATATCTTCATAACAAAAACAGGAAAAATAATATCTTCATAACAAATCTTTCTTAAGGAAAGATTTATTATGAAGATATATTCATTTTCAAAAATCGTCCACTTGTGTAACGGTCGCCAAAGGGCCCATTATAAGAGTCACCAGATTTAGAGATCTTGTTACTTAGTAGCAGTATGTTAGCAGTAGCCATAGTTTTAAAATTATGAGAATCATATTTAATGTTCCGTAAAATATGAAAATAGATATTTATCCTTTATAAACGTTTAATCTGCAATACATGACCCTTTAGAGTTAACGGAACAAACACGTGTTTCTCCCTTTTAGCTACTGATGATCTACAAGGCATTATGGTAATTATCCGCTCTCTGCTTTGTCTGAAATTTTTCTTTTCATAAACTATTTGTCCATTTCTCTTGAAATATTGTAATTGTTGTCATCATTTATATTAATTTCTTTTAAACGTATTTTTTTTTCATGTCCTTTCTATTATGTTTATTTGTTTCTAGTTTTCACGGTATCTTTCCTAAATAAAAGGATAACATCAAATATAAAAGCGGGACCCCTTATTTCTTGAAATCAACGTGTAGTTACAATAATCACATACATCGAACATTATACACGTTCAGATAAAAATTCAGTTAATAGCTGCTTCTCAATTCATGGGCTTCCTGACCCACCTTCGTCTACTCCTTACTAGAGGATTAGTACTAAACAGCATAAACATTTAACTTCGGAACTTCACGACCCAAAACATATACCACGGATTCTTTAACAATCCCTATCACCCTTTTCCCACGTGCACTAGTTGTTAACTCTCTTATCCCCTCTGTTCTGGAAATGCACTGTTTTGTTTTTTTGTTTTTTTCAGAATCTTTCTATCCGATTAATTTTCTTTAGTCACTAATGTTGTGTTTCCATGCCATCGCCATATTATGCATTGCCTTAGCAATTAATATCATCAATTAAATAGCAATTAATATCATCAATAAAAGCAAACTGATATGTTATATTGATTTAGATAGGATTACGTAATTCAGAATTCAGTGTAACCAGTTGAGTTCTAGGGTTCCCAATTTGGCAATCATTTCTCTCCGGATATTTGCTATTGTTAAGTTGCGTAATAAAATATTTGTTATCCCAGTAGTTTCACATTGAATACTGAATGTTTGACACCGACAGACACATTACAAGAATGATGACCTTCTAAGGGCATAAGTTTTATTTTCGATGTCTTATCGTTGTATAAATATTAGTTTTTAACAGAATAGTAACGATTTTCTCTACCAACATCTACGTAAATATCACTCATCTCAGTTATGTGATACACGCTTAGGCTATCATGTATCTTTCGATACATGACTGACGAAGCAGATTTTTTCCCGCAGTAAGTTGACATTTCTTTCTGCAGTAGACCAGTTGCAATCCAAGTCTATAGAGCCCGGTCTCTCCTGCTATTTACTCATAGTTTAGAGGGGGGAGAAGAAGAGGATTGATACCTTTTTCCAAGCATTCCAAAGTGAATGTAATGGATTCGACTGGGATTCGAAATCGGCTCTCCGATTCCTCAATCCAAGCCGCTAGCCATAAAATCATATTATTCAAAATCATTTTTAAAAATGTGCCAAAACGGTTTCAGCTGAATGGGCTCACCTCTTTTCTCACCTCAAAAGATGAGTGATCAAAGGAAAGAAAACATCTGCTCATTGAAGGTGAACTGTGGCTCTCTTTGTCATAGATGATTAAGGTTAAAAGCTAAGAGATATCATTTCTACAATCAGATAAATTCTTCTTATGAGAAATGAGACGAATATTAATTGATAACAGCTCAAAACACATGTCACATAAGATAAATGTTACTAAATGTGAGAAAAAAAACTGAATCCATTTTACGACATTAGAGTAATTCTATTTTACAAAATCCTTTTAATAATGGCTTTATGTCTTATTTTAACTTGCTATTTTTATTTTTCATTTATTCTTCAAATGTCTTTGTCTAATATTGTTGCCTTATTGCTGTTTCTAACAAATCCAAGGTTTTAAAAACTGCAGCATAGAATGACAAGCTTTCACTTCTTTTTTTCTTAATAATAGTAGCAATTAAGATCAAAACGTCTTCCTCAAATAACGATAATGTTAATCGTAACAAAGTTTTGGGGGAAGATGAAAATCACCTATTCTTAGCTGATAAGGCACTCAACGACCGAAATGTGGTAAAATGTACTACCGGAACAATACATATAGAATAAACTTACCATTCAGTAATAAATCAGATGAGTAATTTAATCTTCAGAGGCATTCTTAACCAGGGAAGAAAAACTCCAAGAGCAACAATGAAGAGTTGATAAATAAAATATCCAAACTTAAGCAGATATAATCATTCTAATTTTCACGACAGCTGTAGTGTAGATTCTATGTCACAAATAGATAATTAGATATAAATGCCTGGAATACAGACTTACGTTATCTTGTGTTTCCTTATATTTGCTTTTTTGTTTGCTAGAATAGAGACAACAATAAGCAGGATATTTTAGGCTTTAAGAGAGAATGAATAGTACAAAATAAAGGAGATTGGGTTTAGTTAGTATATGAAGTAGGTTGAATCAACTGCTTTAATGTTCGCTTTCATCATTGGTAGCCTCATTCTGAATAGAAAACTTTCCGCCATTACCTTCTCAGTTTGAATCACATGCATTATAAGTATAAAGATTTTGCATGAACAACGTTTTCTCACCCAGTCAATTAACTTTTTCACTTTGAAAAATGTGTGCATAATTCATGTTCAACTCTGTGTTTGCTGAGAATGCAGTTTATATTTGTGAGAAGTAACAATAAACAGTATATATGCATATATTTCTCCAGGAATACAATGCAAAGAAAACATTTTGGAGTGGGTTGATATTTTGAAAATGAATCTACTTAGAATGCGATATTGACGTGTTCCAATTAATAAATTTAGCAACTTATTAATAAAATATCGAAAACTACAGGAAAATAACATCATAATTTAAATATACCCACTGTGGATCGGGACCAGTATTAGATCAAAGCTTCTTATTTTAAAAGCGACTGCTGTTATCTTCATATTGATATACAAATCAAACATATTTATTGACACTGATTAGCAAATGTTATTGATATATTTATTGCTATTTATATATACTAATAAAAATTCACGGATTTTAAACAAAAATTAATTTTAATACGAATAAAATGTTTAGGGTTTCCAGATAATTACAACCGAAATATTATCTTGATTACGGACTACTGGTGCCTGTTGTAGATCAAATGCAATCCAATCTGTCCTCATTTATGGTAAAAAAAATTACGTTGACAATATAGTTCACATCATAAGGGATGAAATGTAATTGGTATCCGCTAATCCATTAAATCACCACTTAACCACTTTTAAGAAAACTATATTGAAAGTACATTTGACCCATACAGTCCATACAAATATACAAATTGCCCTAGAGGTAATTTCTCGTTATTTCAAGTCAAATAATACAAAGTGGAGTCATATGCGTAATAACTCTTAACCTTGGAATGTGTATAAGTAGGCAATTAATCTACGATAACTTTACGTTACATCTTCTTTTTCAGATCTTTCAAACATGGTTTGAATCTATAATAAGAAAATATCCCATTGTTTACATCCATCTGATGCCATAGTAAGAGTAGTAGATCGTGTTGTATGAAAACAGAAGTATCAGATCAGTAACAGCTGAAATTTCAGTATGCTTAGGAGATATTTTCGAAAGCAGAAACAGGGAGAAGAAAAAACTATTGGTTACATTAAAACATGTCAAGTTTTCACCGATAAACAAGAAGAGAAATTAGAGAAGTATATCATTAGAATATCAAAACTATAATGTGACTTATCGTAGAAGGGCGAGGGTCCTTATTTCTTTAGGCAATAAGGGTTCTCGCCTTTCAGTGTAACAACTCCTTTTGATTAAAACGCATCGATCATGCACAGGAAACAGATTTGCAGATTAAGATTAGTTTTCTCCTTCCATAAAACGTAATCAAGATTTATGCTTCAAAAGACATATGCAGAATAAATATTACTGAGAATGTGAATTTAATTGTGAAGAATTACTGGTCCAGATCTACTGTTCTTGCAAATCTCACAAAAGATTTTAAAATTTCAAGAATTGATTCCAAACCTAACATTTCACTGATACTGATTTTTGCCCCACCCACTGTGCAAACTTGACTGAAAGACACCCAGCCAACCTAGGAGTAGGTTCAAGTGATATCATGCAGACACGTTCAAGAAAGACAGCTTCATTCAGTGGGAAAATTCTCCTTGCCTAATAAACACCATAAACTTCCTGATAATCCTCGTACAATCATAATTTTGTTTCCACAAGACAAATGCAATGGTGGCTGATGTCCAAGCGCATGTAATACAGCACTATTGTAAGAGGTTGGTGAAATGTACCTTGAAGAACAAGCTTACAAACTCCAGAATATGCCTGGCGATGTCCACTGTCTCTCTTTTCTGTTCAGTTAGGGTGTCACTCTTGTTACAATATGTGTCTTTCTCATGAAAATTTGACTGGAAAATTAGGCAGTAAATCTTAGCTTTATCAATTTCTTCTGTGAAAAGTGCAACAGTTACAGCATAGATACTGCATATATGATTTTAAATGATTTATGCAAGGCTATGGCACAGACTACAACTTTGGAATATCAAAATATTACGTGTGCCACTTGGACGACAATGAATTACTTCAAATGTCTAATTGGCACTTCGAGGTCTTGCATTAAATAGATATGCTGTCATCAATACCAAGAAGGCAGAATTTGGTTGAACTACTTTATCTCCCACAGAGAAGCGTTTATCAGCTGAATAGCATTCTCCCTTTTAGACAAAACACTATCCACTAAAGACCAGAAAGATCTGTTATTCTTACTGACACATCTGAAAAGAATGCATTTAACACAGGTGAAAAACAAAAATCCTACAAACAAAATTCAAACAAAATTCAAACAAAAGGTAAAGTGGAAACCAAAAAAAAAAAAAAAAAAGGAAAAAACAAAAAAACGCTTATTTATCCACATAAAATGCCAGCATTATATGGTGTGCGTAGAATTCAAAGCTTGATCAGAATTGACTGAAGTGCACATCTTGTCAAAGGTCTATGTTGAATGCTTTTCATAAAACCACGGGAATTATTTTATGAAAACTGTACATCTGAGTAATTTGTTGTCTAACATAAAGAATCAAATTATTAATTGGCTTTTTCGAGGCTAAGATTTGCTACTGATGTTGCTTTGATATCTATTTGATGAATAATAGAGAACTGAAGGAACAGAAATGCAGTTCTACTGAGAAAACCATGGATTGAACGACGAAGTTTTAGAGAAAATTGAAACAAAACTGACACATAGAATCAGAAAGAAAAGGTGAAATTTCTAGGGTACATAATGAGGAAAGAAAGTTTAGCAAATTTGACACCCAGGACATATTGAAAGTAAGAGAGACGCGGGAAACCAGCGCATAACCTACCTAACGAGAGCTAATGTAAATCTATTGGCAGGACAGGGATTAACAAAAAAGACAAAGAAAAAAGAGATAGAAAAGACAGGAAATTGTTGAGATCCATGATCGTCCACGTCCTGAAGGGACACGGCATACTGAAGAAGATTCTCAGTATTTTCAGCAAACCATTTTACTTTGTAGGTCTGAAGACCATTGTATCGATTTTATTTTCACTAATGAAAGTTAAAATATTTTATCCTTTTGGTAATCTCTATAGGGGTTTTCTTTGGCTTGGATTTCCATTTCAATTTTTCATTTTGATTAAAAAACGAAGTAAACTACATAAAATTAACGATATATATTTTAATTCGAAAGAAAAAGATTTTATATTTTGTATAGGGATGACATAAAAATGATAGTGTTACTATTGTGTTTACAAAGTGGAATAAACATAAGAAATAATAAATTATTGTGTTTAATGTAATATCTTATTTGTCCTGTTCTCTCTAAACTGCATAATAAATGTCAAGCTACCTCTTGCTTTCCTGTCTGTTGGAAATACTCATTTCTTGATCCAGGTTTTAAGAACTCGGGTGAACCATCCGTCTCTTCCGACTATTAGTCTTCTATCTCTTTTTGGGAAGCTTCAAGAGGCCCTAATCAATGCTTAATTGGTTAAGCATTTCATATCACAAGGCCTTTCAGACAAGCAATATGGTAATCGTTTTTCCAGGTCAACTACTGATGTACTGATGATAGTTGCAGGAAGATTCTATGAAGCTCTAGATGAGAATGATAAAGTTCTAGATGAGAATGGTGAAGCTCGGGTTGTTGTTTTGGACATCTCGAAAGCTTTCGACAGTGTCTGGCATACAGGTCTTCTTCAGAAGTAGAAAGTTACGGTGTCTCAGGACAAATTTTTTAACTGATCCAGTCTTATCAAATCGTGAAATGAAAATTATTCTGAACGGCCATTCTTCTATATCATTTCCTACTAATGCAGGTGCCCTTCAAGGCTCTATCCTTGGTCCTACACTGTTTTTAATTTTCATTAACGATCTTCCCGATGGCGTCAACTCTCAACTTGGTACCTATACTGATGACACAACAATTTGCTCCTGTCTCTATAGTAAGTCTGACCAGCTCGATATGGTCAAATTGACGGCTGATGTCAAAAACGACTCTCAGTCTGTTGTTAACTGGGACAAGTTAATTTTAACGCTCCCAAAACTAAACTGCTCTATTAATCTTCTGAGAGAACCCTTTTTGCCGTCCATCAACATGGCTGATGCTAACCTCCAAGAGAATTACTCGTTGCACCTTCTCGGGATAACATTCTCGGCTGATATGAAATGGAAAGACTATACTGAACCCATTACTAGGTTAGCTGCTAAGAAAATTGGTTCACTGTGTCATACTAGACAAGTTTTCTCTCCAGAATCAATATCCATAAGTCTACCATTCGTTCATGTTTAGAATATTGTTGCCACATATGGTCCGATCCTCCTGCTATATATCTAAAGATCCTTGATAAAATCCAAAGAAAAATCAGCAATATTATTAATCCTGATCTGGCCTCTCGGTTTCAGTCACTTTCTCACCACCGCAAAGTTGCCTCGCTGTGCTTTTCTATGAATACTTTAATGGTAATTATTCAGATGAGTTCTTCGCAGTAGTACCTAGGCTTTATCAATTTAAGCACAGCACTAGACTGGCGACGAGGTCTCATCAATTTACTGTTGATCTGGATAGATGTAGCCGTAAGTTCTATGCTAACAGTTTCCTTTCTCGCTTGTGGAACTCCCTTCCGGCTCCGTGTTATCCAGGTAACTTTAATCTTCAAAAATGTAAATGCAATGTCAATCGCTATCTCATGATTACTCATGATTACCTCATGATTACTCTTTTTTTGTTCTCGTTCCTTAGTAATGTTTCTGTATTCTAATTCTTTCACACTCAGTAACCCTCTTACGTCTCAGTGGTTTTACTGGTTGATTTGGAGCGAACTTAAGAATTTTTTAAATTAATTAGTAAATCTATTCTATAAAATAAGTAAAATGTAGGTTACATTATTTTCAATTCATCCTCTTTTATTTGAATACAAAGAAAAAGATAAAAAGATGAAATTTCAAACAATACACACACACACACACAAGTAATCTGTCTCTCGCACGGATGGATGTATTTAAAATGAATATAGGATATGGAAGAATTCTGTAAAATTATAAATTTGACTAAATCGCTTTAACAATTTATTAGATTTGTTATATTTCCACTGTTTCACGCCTTTTAAATTAAGGGTCAAAACTTGATTTAAATAAGTAAGAGTTATTTCCCTTGGTTCAATGTGCCCATTCTTATGTGGCTATATACAAAAGAATCTTGAAAAGTTCTTAAAATTTCCCAAGATGTATCCAATTAATCAAACATCACGATTTAATTTGAATTTTTTCAACGATTCCTCGTAAATGATGATTATATAAATCAGGTTAAATCAAAGTGAGTAAAATATTTGTAATTAACTTAAATCTTGGTTTGTAAAGAAAGTATTTTCAATGAAAAGTATTTCATTAATTCTGATGTAGTTTTTTTAGTCACATGTATCAGAAAAAAATTATTGATCAGAACTCGGATAATAAGCTTAGTTATTTGGCTAATTAGGATGATTTTACGGTGGAACTCGCATTTATTTGCACACAGCTTCTTAGGAAGCGCGACGAAAATTGATCATCTAATATCTTCTGGTATGTCGCTACAAAAATGTATGTGAAAAAAATACAATTCTATGTCACTTACACCTCCCTAAAAGCGAAGACAATAATAACCAATGACGTGTTTGTACGGCCTTTTCAGATGACTTGATTTGAGCCTATTTTTGCTCTTATAAAATTCAAATATTCTAGTAGATAAAGACTGAGATGGATAATTCTTCCTTTAGATTATTTTCCACCAATCTGATACAAGGAATTCAAATCCGTCATAATGTGAAATGGTATCTGAGCGATCCTGGCGATAAACAAGCCGATAAAATTCATTGTTTATTCGCTTGTTGTCACACAAATGTGAACAGTCTTAAAAAGTAATCTTTGCAGCTGTGAACAACGGAAAACTAAATTACAATCCCATCAAATTATGCTTCTTTGTTCCTGTCCATTTTCGCCAGTACCGATCTCACTGCAGAATTTAATATTATAGACCCTTTCATATATTTCTTGTACTGTATATTCCCATCTTTCATCATGAAAGAGTTCTCTAATGTATTCGTTCATTTGGAGTATTTATTCCTCTATTATGAACGTTCCTTCTTTACAGTGTATTCACCCTTTTGAGTATCTTTGTTCAGTTATTTCTTTAAATTTTCAATCTATAATGATCTTTCTATCCCTGCACACTTTTCTTTGTACCATTTGATTAATTTTTTACATTCTGTATCATTCTTTGGCACTGTTTGCTGTCTCTTTATCATTTCAGGTTTTGCATCTGTCATCCATCTATCATTTTCTTGTTTAGTTTTTCTTGAGATGACCTCGTTTGCCGATATAATTTCTCTTAATGTGTTCCACTTTGAATTTCCAGTTTCATTAAATTTATCGTATTTGCTTTTTAACACTGTCAGTATCCATCTTTTTGCAGGTTGTGTCATTCGGGAGTCTGTTGTGTTGTAGTGTGTTCGCTACTTTGGTTTTCCTTAGTCTTATTCTGAGTGTATTCACTCGTTGCACCTTCTCGGGATAACATTCTCAGCTGATATGAAATGGAAAGACTATATTGAATCCATTGCTAGGTTAGCTGCTAAGAAAATTGGTTCACTGTGTCATACTAGACAAGTTTTCTCTCCAGAATCAATATCCATAAGTTTACCTTTTTCCTTTAGATTATTTTCCACCAATCTGATACAAGGAATTCAAATCCGCCATAATGTGAAATGGTATCTGAGTGATCCTGGCTAGAAAAATGACTAGAAAATGGTCACACCCACAGTTGGCACTTGGACATATTTTACAGTGTAAATCTGCATCCCTGAATCTTTTATTGATTGTTATTGATCGATCTGTTTCTTCGTCTCCCCTCCTGAGCATCTTGGGTGTTCTTGAAAACAGATGTTGGTTACTATTTGGTCGTTTGCTCCGCACCATTGGGCACGTTTTTCTTCGCGTTCATTACGGGTTCGGTTAGATGACTGTTCTCGAAAATGAAAAGGCAAAATTTAATGGAACTTTGAATCACGCAAATAAGACTAGGAAATTTGTAGGAAATTACTATTATTATGAGATACCTAAATGTCAAAATAGGAATAGAACGAGATGGTGAAATAACAAATTTAGACTCGGAACCTCGTAACGAGTGCAGAGGGAAACGTGTCCAGTGCTGATTATGTTATTGGGATGCATAGTAAAATCCTAATCTTTTTCACACTTTTTAGTTGAGGACTGTTACTGTCCAGTAAGATATATTTTATACTCCTTTTGAACAAATTAGCTACATTCACTTATCACATGATTTACAGTTCCATCACTGTTTTCGGACATGCAAGATTTACAAGAGTCTCTAATAACTTACTTCTACGATGCTATTAGTATTCTATTTCTCTTTTGAAAAGTCTTTTATATATTATTATTATTATTATTATTATTATTATTATCATTATTATTATCGTTGCGATTTTGTTTTTAATGCCGCCGCAACTGTTGGGTATTTATTTTTAATTATTTTTTCGCCCTGCAAATATATGTTGGTCATCGTTGCAGACCATTCGATATTCCCTTCTTCAAATATCCCGCATCTCCTAAGTATTCTGGCCAACTGCAACATTCTCATGAATGTTATGTTATTAATGTCTGATAAAAGTACGTGATTACATTTTTCATACGTAAAATTATTCTTTATATACTTCTGGACTCCAGTAAATTAACGCCGGCCGTGTTGAGAGTATGTGAAATCTGGTCTCTCTTCGAAAGTTCCATTGAGGGATCGTCTTCTTACGATGATGAGGGATCAACTTCTTACGATGATGTCTTCGGTGTGTATATCCTAAGTTCAGCAAGGATCACTCCATTATTTTTGTTTGTGAATTCATTAACTTCCTTTGAGGCTCGATTTTATACTTGATGGTTTTCAGGATAGTTTCTAGGTCAACCCACGGAACTCTTAGTTCTTTTGATGCTCTGAGTAGGGCTAGAGTACAAAATTTACTTTGGTAATTCCAATATATATTGGAAGTCAGTACAAATTAACTTTTCTTAGATCAAAGGTTCCTGTTGGACATTAATTCCTATTCATAAATCTGGTATTTCCTGGAGTTAATCGTTCTAATGCTTTATAGGATTTCCAGTTTTCTGTACTGTTTTTCAGAGATCTTTACTTGTTAGTAGAGCAGCTCTGTCACAACCCACTAAAATTGATAATATATTCACCTATCTTTCGCGACACAAATATATTCTGTTCTTTAAGACATGTATTCCTTGTAATTATTAAGAGTCACGCACTGTCAGTCAGTTATGTTCCAAGTGTGATACACGCTTTCGATACATGACTGACAGGGCAGATTTTTTCCCGCGGTAGGTTGACATTTCTTTCTGAGGTAGACCAGTTGCCATCCAAGGCTATAGAACCAAGTCTGTACTACTATTTACCCATAGCTGGGTGGAGAGAAGAAAAGGATTCATACCTTTCCCAAGAGTATTAGCACGTAAGTAAATGTAATGGATTCAAATGAAATTCCTCAATCCGAGCCGCTGTCCATTATTCCACAGTGTCACTAACTGTACTGCTAGTAAATAAGGATGAATAAAAACAGAAGGTAACATAAAATGAAACATGCAACATGTACATTGATATTTATTTCTTAAAATATACATTCAAAATGAAATATGTAAAAACCACAGTCGCGTAGCATGCAGTGGTATCAGACGGTATTCTCGGATGTAGAGGTTTTTTCACACAAGTATATACGCGTGTGTATGTGTGTGTTTGTGTGTGTGTATGAAAAGAGAGAAAATGTAGCATTAAGCTTACCAATTGACGACTGAAATGTCTCCGTGCAGTTTTCAACAGTTGTTAATATAACGAAGGTATACTAGGGTATAAGCATAAATATGCAAATATATAAACAATGTCATTTTTGGTTTTGGTCTGTTGCTTATAATAAAAGGTCATCCAATTGAGAAATGATCGATTGAAGTGTATATGATTATTTTTCTTTAAAAAATATTGAAATCAAGAATAATTTTATAAATCAATAAAAAATTTTTAAATTATCAATTGTTTTTGAAAGTGATTGTTTCATGAGACAGACAAACAAAATGACGGCGAAATTATAGAACCATAGATTCTGGACAGTGAAAGAGGACGTTTATAAGCGATTCGAGGTTGAATACTTTACAAAGTTAAACCATATTTTCAAACGCATCAGTTCGTGAGCTAATGTCTATATAAATAGATGTCGTCTATTTATATGCATAAATGAATCTTTTTATGTATGAATTTGTGTGGGTGAATGTGAGTGCAATCGTATGTTTAGATTCTATATAAATATATTCTAGCATTATGTATCAAAGTTATAATTGTTAAAATGTCTTACACTTGACAAAGCTCATCATAACATGGATGTATGTTTAGGTTATGCATATTGTGACACGACAGTTTATACATGAACATATGTATGACGAATGAATGGTTTTTCAGGCTGATAATGTTGTCTATAAAAGTATTTACTAAGCACAGTTTACCTTGGCACAGGGCCAAAATAGGAGACATTCACTTAGGATTCAGTTATATTATCTCATAATAATTCAGTGAAATTCTACTGTAGGTAACCTCTATGTGGTTATGTAGGAAACAATGTATGTGTCATTGGTAGGTATACTCTTGACTATTTTTATTATTACCTTTAATGTAGCGTTGAATAACGAAGGTTTTTTTAAGTTCCTTGACAGATTTTTTTCTTCTTTTCCCCATTTTATTTATGTAGTTGTGCACGTTTATTTTTTATATATTGTATAGTATCAATATTGTCGAAGTAGATTGTGTTTTAATAATGAAATTAAGTATTATAATTTTGATTTTCAAAATGATTCGAATGCAGGCTGATTTTATCAATCTCAATCTGTGTGTGCTTATAACGTATAAGTAAATATTTGTATAAATAGTGTGTATGTGTTTAAGTATACACGAGATTGTAAAGTGCACGTGCGCATGTACTAATGTAAGTATATATATATTTCAGTTTTACTTGTCAAATGTACGTAGAATATTTGACTGCAATATGCTTCCCCCAGAATAGTCTAAATTATCAAGAAATGTTAATATGAAAACTTTACTATTTTCTTTTCAAAATTATAGTTTACATTCATTTTCAAAAAACTGCATTTTATTTAAGCGAAAAAAAAAAAAACGGTTAAAATGAAATACTTGCCAAATTTTATTCAAATTCTATTCAAATTCTATTTCTACGATTTTAATTTTTTGTGATTTTTGTGCATGTAATTTTATTTGCATATTTGAACGTTTTCTGTTTGTATCAAATAGTTTATTATTATAATGTTGTAAGTGAATATATTTGACACAAGGCATCAGTGTTTATGGGGATCTCGTTGAAATCGGACGAATTTTGTGATCCAGCCGTAAACTGAATTGGCATACAGACTGCCGGTTTACCTAAGATAGCTCGTCTTAATGATTGTGAATTTAAATGCGAAGATTTATTAATGAGCCTAAGCTCTGCTATCATCAAATGGGATAAAAAGTAGAATCTGGTTTACTCAGTGAGAAATACTTAACTATCTCAACCATCAAGCAGGCCTTGTGAATGTATCTCCTGTGTATAGAACATGCATTTTTGATATTTTCTTGTATATAGTTGAATGATTTAGTGTGTGATATTTCAGTTTTACGTATGTGTAATGTGCCTGTTTATCTTATTAAACTGGGTTTATTGGGATTAATGTATTGTAACATACAACCTGTCTTTAAACGAATAAACATTACGATTCTATGAAGATTGTCTCCAAAGTCCACAGATGCAAGATGAAATTATTCACTAAAATTTGCCGACAGATAACTAACTGGAAGTTTTGAAAATGACAAGCCTTTTGTGAAAGCAGATGAAATAAATTAATAATGGCATAAATGGTTATAAAGATCATTATTTAAAAAAAAAAAAATAAAAAAAAAAACACGGTAATTTAAGTAATCGACTTGAAATGAATATACAATTTGTAACTAACGAGGCATTTCTGCAAATAACTTTTACATAAAATGCAAAGAAAAGGATAAATTATTATAATTTTTGCATGGTGATCGTTTATGATTGGTTAGTTTTTTTTTTTCCATTATGAAAAGCTGCGACTATTGACATAAAATGTAAGACATAAACAAACAACAACAACAACAACAGAATGTTTCCAAATATTTTTTGTTATTGTTGCTTTAAGTGAAAAATATTCACACTGACAATGTTTCTTCCAGAATGATAAAAAATAAACAGAATAATTTAGTAAAAATGTGTTTTTGGCTGGGGGTTGAGTGATTCGGCTTATCACTCTTTAAGCAGTTTAAATATAATGACCTTCATTATAATAGTCCAAGCAAATAATAATAATAATAATAATAATAATAATAATAATAATTATACCTTTTAAAATCATCATTGGCTTGTATCATCATCAGCATCATCTTAATGCGGAAGCAATGTCATTTTTTAAACATTTTTCTCTACAGAATTATATTTCACATTTTAGATTAAATTTATACACACGTATATATATCGAATGTATGTATCTATGTATGAATATATTCAGTATATTGTGATAATTATTATTGTAAACATGTTTTATTAAAAAAAGAATAGACATTTTATGTCTATTAAATTTACTGAACAATAAATTTAATAAACATAAATGTATGTAACACACCCACATCCGTTTCTCTGTGTGTGTGTGTGTGTGTGTGTGTGTGTGTGTGTGTGTGTGTGTGTGTGTGCGTGCATTAAGAAACATACATAATACTTTACATTGATTGCACAACTCGGAGTTACATACGTTCTGCATTCGCCAGGTAACATATGAAACTCCGAGTTGTGGAATAAATGTAAAGAATTATGTATGTTTATTAATATATTAAATAACTCTGTTGTTTAACATTGTGCACTGTTTTTCTTAAACTATAGAATGCATATATATATATATATATATATATATATATATATATATATATATATATATATATATATATATATATAGATAGATATTTGTATATGAACGTTCTCTGGTACATTTACCTACATATCCATTTGGGTATATATATATATATATATATATATATATATATATATATATATATATATATATATATATATATATATATATATGCGTGTGTTTTGTGTGTGAGCGTATGCAAGTATGTATGTATAATTGTTTAAATATATCTGGTTGATATCTGGTTAAATTCCAGAGTATTTTTGTATATATATATTTTTTGCTAATGAACCCCCGACTATCTAAAAAATCCCAGTTAAAACAAATTTACACTATTTTAACTTTATTTGTTTAGTTTTGAATTATTATTATTATTATTATTATTATTATTATTATTATTATTATTATTATTATTATTATTATTATCGGGTACACTGGATGGATTAATATTAAATTAGATTACAAAAGAATCTATTTGAAGTGACATTTAATGTTTTTAAGCATTTCAACCATGCGACAAATTGTATCATTCTACTTGTTTCATATGCTTGGTGTTCATAAGGATAAACGTTATAATTTTAATTCGTAACTATTTGAGGTTTCTTTTTTTTTTTCGTATGTTATCATCGTTTGCATATTTCATGTTACCTGTTTAGAATATGCTACTAATAATCTAATCTGTCTACTTCTCACAGTGTGTCTGTGTGTGCACGTGTGTGTGTTATGAGAGTAACATACACACGTGCGCACATACACACACGTATTTTCACTCTCTTATTTTCACAAATAATACATGAAAATTGAAGAGAAAATATAGAGAAAGCATAACACGTAAAATATGAATGTATGTACGTATGTATGTGCTCATAGTTTTGTGCGCAATCAATTCTTGTTTTCCTATTTTTTAAGGCCTTGGCCCTTTTTTTTCTTTTGCTTGCTTCTTTTAATGCTATCTGCTTCGTTCGGTATTGTTCTTCCCTCCGTGTGTCCTCATTTTCTTCTTCCTACTTTACTTTCTATTCTCTCATACATCGACGGCTTTTGTTTTGTCTTTGCATTGAAGAGTAACTTCCATTATTTTGACAGTATTGATCTCGTCGTCTGGACACGGATCCTCTATCGTCTCAATGTCCAAATCTAGTGGCCTCTTTTTCAGTTCACTTGGCGGGGAGCGGTTCAGAGGTGTGTCGCCCGTTTCCACAGAGTCGTAATCTGATTGGTTATTGTCTTGCAGAATATTCTCTACGCGGAATGATTGATGCAGTCTCTGTTTATATAAAAAGAGAATAAAAATCATCATCATAATATATACAATAAAATCTCACTCTCTCACACACACATATAGTTACCTTATAAAAAATGATACATAAGGTTTAAAATGCATTTTAAAAATAAAAAAACAAACTTTTTTTGAAGCTTTTATTTTAGTTTTAATTCCAAACTAATAGATTTAATTGATTATTTCTAATAAGCAATTACTGTATTTCAAACCGAATCCAAATTGATCGGAATATGTTTATTTTTATTAAAAGCAAAATCACTAAAATCGTTCATTTTGACAAATCTGTCAACACAGCATAATTCAATTTATTAAAAATCTTTCAAAAATAAAATATACTTTTCTGAAAATTTATTTGGGGAAGATTAACTGATTTAAGGTTTAATTAATCTGAATTAAAACAAATATTACTTACTTTTAGTTTAAAATATCTTAAAAACGTATTTTAACACGGAGGTGGGTGTTTTATAAGGTTTTGATACATCAATCGATAACCTAGTTCTTGCGAGATTTATGTAAAGGGGGAATAACTAGTAAAATTACTTGATGAATACAATATTTCTATACAATTTTTAACTGCCCAGTAATCTTAAAAACACTTAATATTTTAAGCATTCTAATACGGTGATGTGAAGTTATCAAATGTCATCAATGAAAACACTGTTATTTTTATCCAAATGAAGTAATTTCTAGAAGTGATATGCAATATAAAATTGTCTTTGATTTCGCAGATGGTAGGGCGGATAAGGTAAAATTCGACTCGCGAAATCATTTGAGGTAGCCTTTATGAGCTGCATCAGCACCAAAGAATTATATTCTTGTATGTAAATTGTTAAATTATCAGCAGCCCTGTTAACATATCATTCTTGCTGCAAAGACTGATGCAGTCAGAGAAATAAACAATGTTGTTGCAAGAAATTCCTGGTGAAACGCAGCTGTACAACCGATACTGGGCGCTTTTGATTTTCTTAGCTCTTTTAGGCAGTCTTGTGTTCATCTCCACATCTTTAACTAAAAGTTGAGATGCACATCATGCTTCTCAGAAATGAAGATTCTCTAAAGTTGTTCAATGGAACTCGCCTCTCTGTCATATAGTTTCTCACACATGTGATTAAGGCACCTATCAAAACTAGAGGAGACAAAAAGAAAGACGTGTTCATACTCAGAATCCCCATTATAGACTTGCACTTTGAGTTCCAGCAACTTCAATTTTGAGTGAGACTTAAGGCAAAAAGTGAATCTTTCAAGATCGCTAGCCTTAACTTGACTTTTCATGCTTTTACTACGACACATAATGAGGAAAGAAGCCTTGGAAAATTTGACACTCACTGGGCATAGTGATGTCAAGAGGGACAGAGAGAAACAGCAGTCAACCTACTTACCGGAAAGATTAATTTCCATGTGTAAATAGTGTAAATAATTATGTAAAATTTGTTTTTACATAGGTAACTTGAGATATTCTTGCTAGTTGTAGATAAGGGGCTATATTCAAGGGGCTCCAAGTGAAGAAGGAATAACCCAGAAAGGTCATATTTTATATTTGTTTCACTTTATTGGTGATTTCACGGTAATAAAAATGAGAAAATTTCCGACCACGAAAGAATATTAAATTAAAAGGAAGACTTACAGCTTTTGAATTTCTAGTATTATTAATTGTTTTACAGACATACCTAGCAACATTTGGTCTGTGAATCATACGATAAGTTAATTCCTTACTTCCGCTGTAAGTTTGTTATGTTTTCATTTTTGGATAAATGCATATCCACTGATTGGAAAAGTAGCAAACAGAAAGCAGACATTGTTGTGGGCAAAGAGATAAATCTTTAGAAAGCAAATAAACTAAGAAAAAGAAGGGATAAGTCAATACATATAAACTAGTCATTGCAATATTTTCACCACTTAACTAACCGCTTCTGGGTTAGTTAAGTGGTGAAAATATTGTAAGGAGGTATAACAAGAAGAAAAGTTTTTGAAAAGAAAAAAGAAACAAGTACATTTTTTACTTCTTATTGGGTTAAAAACAGAGTTCCTGCACAACTTTATGTATATTTCTGTAAACAAACTTTGTTTCCAGTACAATAATTAAAAGTTTAGTTTAATACTAAACTAGAAGGAGAATATTTTAGACAAAATTTTCTCTTTTAAAAATTCCTTCTTTACGATCTGAAATTTACACATATTTTAAAAATATTTTTATATTAATGAGTTCAATTGACCATCATTAAACAATACTCTTATGATCCTATATGTTTTTAGACACAGAATAAGGATTTCAGTAATGGATTAAAGATACCCGAACAGTACAATTTATAACAAACAAGTAGGATTATTTACAGGATTATTACAGAAATTAAAAACTGGTATCATTAAGCTAGGTAGCTCTACTTTTTCCGCATAAATTTTCGATACCTAAGGATTAAAATGAATTTTAAAAAATGAAAAAGCGTTCTTGAAGGTTTCATTTTAGTTTTAATTGAAAGCTAAAGGTATTGGAGTTAGCTCCTCCTTAATTCCCAAATTGTCACTAGGGGTCACTCTCCCTATAATATAAATACTGGGCGACCTCTTGCCTCGTTCTTTTTCGTTCAGGCCTCGTGTCGCATCCCTCCTCGCGTGGAGGAGAGGTAAATCCTCTTTTTCATTTCTTCATTTCAGCGACTACAATGTAAGCTCTCTTAGGAGATAGCGTTTCCCACTTCTGGGAAGACACCATGAACATTATACACACGTACACGTACGTACGAACATTCACCAAAATACGAATATTTACCAAAGAACAGACACCAATGTTACATACGCACAAAAGTTATTGTCCATTGTAAAATAGTTTTGTTTAATACATATATTTGTTTATATATATACATCGATCTTGTTTGTCTTCTTTATCTTCAGTTGAACTTAATTCAAGTCCGCCATTTTCTTGTACCTTCAACCCGCCCCCGGTCCTCTACATAATGGTGACTTCCCGACGTGATATTTTTCAACTCCCGCTAACAAACACGCAAACACACACGGTCCCACCACAAATTGGTTACCTTCCGACGTGACTGAATTTTAAACTCCTGCAAACAGACACAAGACGGTATATATGTACAGAACACAATTTCTCCGGAGCGACAAATAGATTTTTTTCTACAATACGTGGAAATTACAGAAGCTCGAATCGGCACTACAACTGCAATTACTACTATGACACGAGCCATACACCAATCTTTTCTCCTACTAGTCTATTTTGCTTGACTCTTTCTTACTTTTGGCGACGTTCGACCCAATTTCACCCGGCAGACATTCTTACGGCCGTAAGCTCTTCTTCTGGACTGAAATAGATAAAGTGTGAACCAAATCTCAAAAGGCGACTCGCTGTTCTTTATCTTCATTCTGCGACAATGCAACTCGAACAAACTAAGAATTTGCAAGTACGATATTCAATCGACAATAATAGCAAATTCTCTCAAACATGCATTCTACATCAGCTCAACTTTGCCACACTGCTGCTTCTATTAAATTTTTTGCGCGAACTTTATTCACGCATAGCAAACAAACAAGCTCTTTTTCAAACAAAACTACGGTCGGGAAACAATACGACGAGACGACAAAGCCAATTCAACGTGGAGTATTGAAAAGAGACAAATTTTAATAGCAAACACTGAAAACTACCGACGTTTCTTCCAGGACATGCTTCGACTCTGATCCACTAGAGAAAAATACACAGCACCCTGAAGACAGCACAAGTACATTTCGTCGAATCACGCATCTCAACCACACTTCCGACACCTTTTCTTCTCAGTTCACAATGACAATATTCAAAACTTCCATGAACTTTTTACATATTAAAAGTTTTCGTTTCCTACAACTTTCTGAGGTGGGTATTGTCGGAGTTAGCTCCTCCTTAATTCCTAAATTGTCACTAGGGGCCAGTCTCCCTCTACTATAAATACTGGGCGACCTCTTGCCTCGTTCTTTTTCCTTCAGGCCTCGTGTGGCATCCCACCTCACCTGTAAGCTCTCCTAGGAGATAGCGTTTCCCACTTCTGGGAAGTCGCCATGAACATTATACACACATACACGTACGTACGAATATTCACCAAAGAACAAACACCAGTGTTACACACACACAAATGTTATTGTCCACTGTAAAATTGTTTTGTTTAATACATATATTTGTTTATATATATATATATATATATATATATATATATATATATATATATATATATATATATATATATATCGGTCTTGTTTGTCTTCTTTATCTTCAGCTGGACTTAATTCAAGTCCGTCATTTTCTTGTAGCTGGAGCTTCTCGAAGGAAATATAAAGGCACGTGTTTTCTTTTCATCTTCACCACCACCGGTTCTCTACGAAGGATTCAATTTATTATTTCCAGTAAGTAAAATATTCTGGTGTATTTCAGATAGAAATTATATTGGAATGTCAAATTTAATTTCGATTTCTTAAAATTTTCTTAAAAGCTGCCATTTTCGTAACTTTAAGAAATTTGTAAACAGTACAAATTTATCGATTTTAAAACTCTTCCAAATATATATATTTCCGACACGTTATTTGATTAAAATTAGAAAATTTAAAATTAATCTGATTTGAAATAAATATTGCTTACTTATAGCATTAGAAAAGTAATATACAACCATTTGTTATTGTGTTCTGCGTTCTGAAGCTATGATAGGCGATTGAGTGACGAAGCGATCACAGCTAGTATGGCTGACTAGAATTAACATAAAATTTACGAAATCTAAGTGAACGCATTTTTATTGGGTGGTGGTAACTACATAGTAATTTTTACAAATAAACATATTTTCCGCAATTATCTAATAAATTATTGACTTTTATTTACCTTTCGAAGATGCTTTGTTCAAAAAATTAACAAAATGTAAAATACTATTTTCTTAAATTAATTTCTCTATAAAGAGACAAAACTTAGAACCCGTGATCTTTTCATAATAATGTCAGGTTTAGCCTTTCATAGATGAAAAAAGGGAACAAATTAAGTAAAGAAATAAAAAATAATTTTAAAAATAGAATAATGTAACTACATTTATTAATCTTTTCAATTTTGGATTAGTAAATATTGTTTCCACTTAATTACTATATGACATCCATGAATTTTACACAATTTTAAACTGTTATAAAATATTATAATTAAAATTTTAAAAAAATGAAAATTTGTTATAAAAATTCATTATTCATCGGAAAAATTTTATTTCTTTAGACAATAGTGTCCTTAATATAACTTATTTACAAAAGCAATTGAAAGCTTTTTTTAGTAAATAATATCATAGTTTTATTTCATTCATTATTTTTCAATTCAGAGCAGATTTTCAGTTAGAATAGTGCAAGTTTGAAAAAAAAATATTAGGCGATTTACATTCTCCAAAGAGTTCTACTTTTAACGAATAAAATAACTTCAGGAAATAGAAAAAAATTTTTTTTTTTTTTGCGAAATTTCATGAAATTAAGTGTGTGGGTGGGGGTAGCATATGTAAAAAAATATTTTTTACCAAAATTTTCTAAAAAAATTTCAAAAATAATTTCGTTCGGTTGTGAATAAGTCCTGAACATTTCATTGAAATCGGACAATTATTTGATTTTTACAAGAATTTTCAAATCAATGTGTTTTCAACGGAAAAAAGCGCCTATAAGTCAATGTAATTATTATGCCACCCTGATGACGTAAAACAAAACAAGATTTTAACCAAAGTGTCGAATGTGTTAGAAAGGATTAAAATATTTCAAAAAATAATTAAAAAAAAAACACTTTGCACTTTCATCTTAATGATAACAAACATTTTGGCCATAAAACTTTATTTTTATTAAGTTTGTGGCCTTTTCATTACGCTATGCTGTTTTCCGCGAAAAAGTGGAAGTGCCTACATTAAACGATATTTTTTTGCGAAATACATATTTCATTAGGATCGAAAGAGTTAAACGAATCGAGAAAAACGTAAAATTGAACTTCAACTGAACTCAAATTATATCAAGTTTGCTGGAAAGTGATGAAAACATCTTTTCATGAAATAACGAATAAAATCATTATTATTTAAAACGCAATAAAACCGAAACAGATTAAATGTTATTTTAACAAGGTATTCTCACGTGTATAAATACATTTTCGTAGATGCTTATTTGTGCTGGTCTCCAATACAACCAAAATTTGATTAAAGTTAAAATTTAAAATATCTTCGATGAAACGTTTTTCTTAAGACGTCAAATTTCTTTTTCAATTACGTTGTATTATTTTACATGTAAAAATATTTCTTTAGAAAAATGCCTTGGCTTTTTTAATGGTATGTATATTAAATTGACTTTCAAGTTATTAGGAGGGTTCGTAGGTTTGTGAACATTTTCATGGAGACGTATTTTACAAACTTGTGCGTCATGCTTAGACTTGTGTGTCACTGTCAGTCTCTAGTAGTACCACTGTGCAAATTGCGAAATAAAAAAAAACAAAACAACTAGACTCTAGAGTGTCTAATCAAAGAATTATACTACAAATAACCTAGTTGGCACAACATAGCTATTATTTCAATTCTTAATGTCTCCGCGAGAACTCAGAAATTTTATCCCCTAATTATTTATTTTATTTTTGTCCAACGGGAATAGATAGGTTCGCTTATCGTCTGATTCACACTCCTCCCCAATCTTTTAAATAGGTGTAGAGTTTTATCCCTTGTCTCTTGTTTAGGGTTTCCGGTTCTTTTTAAAGTCTACCTCCACACTATACTTCTAACGTCTCTGAATGATTGACTTAATAATTCACTAATTAAATCTTGACCTCTTTAAGTAACCTTCTACCGTGAGTGGCTCTTTGGATTAACATTAGAAAAAAAACAAAAAAAAACAAACAAAGGTTATAAGCAGATAAAAAAAAAACAAGGTCATAATCAGATCAGATATAATGCAAATAATCTTGAGAGTGAAGTAAGTTCCTCTCTAATGTCTGTTTTTTAAAAAGACCTTTTGTTATTGGTATTCGTTTTTGGAGGCTTGTTCTAAAAACAAAACGTTATAATCAGCTAATGCGAACAAAGCGATTATGTCGGATCATTAACTAGAATTGTTTGATGATTAGGGAATTAGATAAGGGAAAGTAAATTTCACGAGTAAATCTTGTTTCTAACTCTATAATTTCTGAAATCTATTTTCGCTAATTTCTATAATTTCTGAAATCTATTTTCTATAATTACAATAATTTCTGAAATCTATTTTCTATAATTACAATAATTTCTGAAACCTATTTTCTATAATTACAATAATTTCTGAAATCTATTTTCTATAATTACAATAATTTCTGAAATCTATTTTCGCTAATTTCTATAATTTCTGATATCTGTTTTCTACAAAGCCATGAGAATTTTAGAAAAAACCTTTTCTCTTGAAAAATATTAATCGATAAAATAATGCGTGTGTATAGGTATAGCTTTGTGTATCAGTGTGTATACCTGCTACATAACATGTGTTTCTGCATATATGTATCTACAGCTAGGTGAGCGTGTGTTTGTACATATACACGCGTATGTGCATTTCTGTATGTATATATAAAAAATAGATATGTGTGAATACTTTTGTGTGTGTGTGGGTGGGTGTGTCCATATTTATGTTGATGTATATGTGTCATAAATCCTTTTATCATTATACAGAAAAAAACAATTAAAAACGATTAAACTGACTTTGAAATGGGAAGATGAAAAATGAATGTGAAAATTACCTCTTTAAATGTTCCTTTTTGCTGGCGCAGAACGAAGATGGTACCAATGAGGAGTCCCAAGACAATAGGAGCAGTAGAGATCATCCATCCAAGGCCCTCAGCCCAACGCTGATCATAGCCAACGACGGGTGTATCGTATACGAATATTACCATAAAGTAAGTAAGCAAGCACTGAAAACAGGACAAAAGACCAATCAACTGTCTAGAAAGACAATCAGGAGTTTTGCTAATTATAACATTTTCGATTATAATGAAATTTTAGTTTAATTCATAAGTTTAGAATAATGTTTACATAACACAATATGCAATATCATTCAATAATTCTCTTGCTTTCTCCATTTTCCTTGTTTGACAAATCGTCATAAGAACTTCTCAATGTTTTTATTACAGCGTCAATAATTAACAATAGTCGCAATATATATACTAAATAAAGTTCAAGTAAAGATGGTAAAATTTAAAACTGCGATGTATTTATCAAAAAGCTTTATACATGTAAAGGTGTATGTAAGTTGATTTTCTGTTGATTCAATTTTTCATAATACTATTTGAAATGTTCATAGAAATGAAGCTGTGTCTGATATAAAATAGGTTCTTCATGCATTTTTAAAAAAAGTCATTAATCTCAGTTTTAAAAAGGCAAAACAAAAGTGACGATTTAGAGAAGCACTACCATAGTTTAAGTCTTCGGTGAGTTTATCAATTTGTAACCGCTTCATTTATGTGAAAAGATTGACATTTGACGCAAATTTGAGTACACGAGCAAGAATGTTTGAATTCACGGAACTTAACTTGTTGCAAAGGCTCATGTATTTGTCTTTAGCTGGATATAGAATTATGCAAAGCAACAACGATTGGTTGAAAATTCTCTTTTTACAGCTCGTAATTAGTTTTCTGCAATATCTGTAAATTTCTATTGATTTGAGATTCTATTTTGCCGACTTTTTGTTCTGGAGTAGTATCATATATATATATATATATATATATATATATATATATATATATATATATATATATATATATCAGGGTAAATCAAAAAGTAAAGGCAATTTCTATACAACTTTTATTTCTCCTGATAAAGAACAAATGCATAAGTCACTTTTCGACATAGGTCCCATACATGATGGCGATGTATTTCCGGTATCGTCCAACGAGCTTCTTTATCCTTTCTGAAAAAGAACGCGTAGGACCGAAGATGTGATAATCGAACTGGGGAGTCATATATATATATATATATATATATATATATATATATATATATATATATATATATATTCAATCATATTTCATTGAATAATATAGACATATTATGTCTATATATATTTTTATAATAATCCTTTCTAGTTCTGTAATTAACTTCTTGATGTTAGCAAGGAAAGCGCCGTAGTTTTTGTTAGCCCAAGTACTTTCTATCTCCTCTAAGATCATCCTCGGGGTGAATTGCGAAAACAAATTTATTGTAACTGTTATCGCTGTGACGGTGATTCTTGAAAACACGCGTGAACGCGCTCTGTTATAATTATTTTAAAATTTTAAATTTATCTGTTGTATCATTCCTAAGAGTCTTAGTACGTAAGTGAATGTAATGTAGCCAACTGAAATTCGAACTCGGTTCCCCGACTCCTTAAAACGAGCTACTCTCCATTAATCCATCGTGCCTCATTAAACTTTTGCAAAACGAAATCAGTAAAATGAGCTTGAATTTGAAAGAGAAAAAATTGTTAGAGGAAAAAAAATAAATTCAAAACTTTTTTATATAGACATAAATAAATTTAGGTACGTGTTTATATATGTGAGCATGTTGTATATGTTATGTATGTATATTTAACATTTATGAACATTTGAAATGTTGAATAAATAAAAACATTAAAAAATTATTTTTTGTTAATCAGCAGCTTTGGAATTTTCGCTATCTGCGGCGATATAAACAAAAATACACTTTGACTTTTATATTAAATAATAATAATGATAAACAATACTTACTGCGGATGTGAGTGAAGCGATTCCAAACCACATTGTCATACAAGCGCGCTCAATTGGGAAGTGAAGGGATTCTTGTTTGACTGAAAACGACACAAATTATCCATGTTTAAACTTTGAACTTAAATTAAAATTATGTAATAGCTGAAAGATGATGAATGGTGGTATGACTGCGAAAACTACGAACTGATCATATTCTGCAGTAAAACTGGATCATAACGACAACGTCGAATCATTCATGACATCTGCCAATTAAACTGATCTTTTTTTTTTTTTCACGGCAATATTTACCAATCTAAAGAAAAATTAATTTCTTGGGAAGCAAAATGACGGCAATTTAGAAAAGATATCCAGATTTTCTAAATTCTCGTCATTTTGCATCGCAAGAAATACAGACTTGCTTATTTTTTTTGTAATTATCTCTCTTTTCATGAAGAGAATTTGTAAAACATAAAGGAGCTGCTAGGTTTTCACAATAATTTTTCAACAAGTTGAACTATGCAGTTGTTGGAACAATTTAGAAATGAAAGTTGACATTCAGATTTTGTTTTTATATTCAGTTTAATATATTTTGATTTCTGGAAAATTTAGTACCTAAACTAGACTTAAAAAATATTAAGCAATACACAAGTGTTTGGATTTTTCAATTAATAGTAGGAAACACTTAAAAAGGCAGAAGTGTACTCTAAACATTTCAGAAAGTTTAGAATAGGTTTATTGAAAGAAGCAGACAAAAATAGAAAAAAGGAAAATGCTTACTGTAACCAATAATGAAAGGAACCATTGTCATAATGATGAGCACAGAAAGGTACCTGTCAACGTAATTGTTCACAAGGGTGTAAAGATGGAAGCCGCCCTAAAAGAAAAAAAATATCACTGAAACACCGAGGAACAAGAAATAATAAACCGGAATACACTATATACATTAATATACATTATATAAAAAATAATAATTTTTATCGGACAGATTCCCAAGAAATGTTCTTTTTGTTTTCGATTCCTCTGCTTAATTTAATAGTTGTAGAATATAACGACCTGTGCTTAGTGATAAAACAAAAATAACCATAACGATGATATAAAAACTATTCAAAATTCATACTGTTTTATTTTTTTACTTCATATTAGGAATCCAAACTACTTATTTACTATTAGATAACGACTATTTAGTAAACAATATTACTTGAATAATAGGATAAAGATAGTAACTATATGACTAGCTATATCACCATGATGGCGTCAAAACTTCATGGTCAAATCGCTTTCGGTAAGAAGATTTGTCAGAATGTGAAAGTTGTCTCAACATAGCACAGGGTGAAATCAAAAGTGAGTGAAAATATCTTGCCAGAGAAATGATTATGGAAACAAAGAGATTGAATGAATTACTGGTATGATTGAAACAGTCTCGGAGGGCCTTGTGAAGAGATGGAGATATAATTAAAAGTTAGAGAAAGAATTGAAATTAACATGACTGAATAAAATCAGAATAGTGAAGAGAAATTGAAAACATCGAGGAATCTTGATATCGATTAAAATTCGCCAAATACGATTCATGTGAAACATTACTGACTCATTTACGACCTCATTTACCCAGCATAGAGAAACCTCCTTGCCTCCTATCAGCATGGCTAATGCTCAACTTCACGAGAAAGTCTCTCTGTGTCTTGTTGGTCTCACGTCTTCCACTGAAGTGAGGTGGAACGACTACATTGAATAAATAGCTTCATCTACCACAAGGAAAGTTGGTTCTTTGTGTCGTACCAGAAGGTTTTTCTCGTCTGAATCCATTCTTCAAATCTACAAATCTAATATTCGTTCTTGCATTAAATACCGTTGCCATGTATGGTCTGGTGCCCCCGCTGTTCATCTCGAGGTTCTCAAAGAAATCCAAAGATGGATATGCAGTGTGATAGGTCCTGACCTGGCATCTCGACTCCAGTCGCTTTCTCACAGTCGTAATGTGTTTTTTTTTTCTGTCTTTTCTACAGATATTTTCATGGCAACTTCTCTGACGAGCTATTTTCACTGGTGCCCCAACTGCATGAATGTGTGCTACTAGGTTGGTATCTCGGTCCCACCCATTCACTGTCGAAACAGTTAAATATGACCGTCTCTTCTGCTTCAACAGCTTCTTCTCTTGCATTTCTCGACAGTGGAGCTCCCTTCCTCTTAATTGCTTCCCTGGTAACTATAATGTTCAAATATTCAAATGTAATAACAATCAACATCTTCTGGTGCCTTGACCTTAATCCCCGTCCTTCTCTTTATCATTTCCTTAAACACTCCTCTTTACTCTTATTCTCAATCCTCTGTAAACACCTTGCATGCTAGTGGCACTCCCGCCTTGATTAAGGTGAAATGCTTAAAAAAAATAGCATGAAGATTCCGTGTATTCGATTACATAAACAAATGATGTGAGAAGAAATTAGAAGCTGTTCTCAAAAATAAAACGAGAAAAATAAGCTAGGTCCGAGATTGGCCCAACAGCATCCATGACGGCAAACAGGATCCTATTAATTGGGAAAAAGGAAAAGAAAGACTACTAAGTCGTAGACATAGTTGGGATTGAATAGGAAAAATAAAAATAAAATGTCAGGAGTTCGTAGAAGTTTAGACATGAAGTTTAGGACTGTGTTGATAATCAATGCTACTCTTGGAATCGTTCTTAAAATAGTAAAAGTGAAAATTAATTCCTTCATAGTCACTTCTAATATTTTTAAAACGGTTCCAAGAGATTCGAGAAAATGTTGAGACAGTGCACAGCACTAATGGGGTTGGAAAAAATATTGACAAACTAAAAAACACGAGTAAGGTGCGGAAACATGATTGTCAGTCGATACCCAGCAACAATTATCCGACATCTGGTATAAACATGCAAATTCATATTATTTATTATACAGAAATGTATAAATGTACCTGCATTTGTATACTCATAGAGTCATATATGTAACCATTGGCGCCCGCGAACTAACATACACACAAACACAGACACACACATATATAGCTGGACAGAAATTTACAGCTATGAATCAGAAGATGCTCATGGTTGCGTATGTGTGCTTGTGTGTGTACGCACATACACACAGATGAAATCTATTGATAGTGAGGTCAGTTCCTTAACTGAAACTATATATAAGTTTTCTTCTTCTCTGTACCGCGCCCCTTCAAGACGTGGGCGTCTCTACAGATTTCTGTTCTTTTTAAGGTTTATCTTTTTAATACCTCACCTAATCCTTGTTTTGCTAACCATTTACACAAACTCATTAGCTTTGTTCGGTGGGTTATTCGTTGATTTCCTCTGTCTCTCTTAAAATATTCAAATACTTTATCTCCTTACTTCAAGTTTCCCTGAAATTAATCCGTTCATTAGGAGTATGATAAATCGATTAAATCATTAATTGATTTATTTAACTCTCCTCATGAGCGGATTAATTTCTGTGTGACATGAAGCCAGGAGATTAAATTTATTTATTTATTTACTATTAATATGGTATTTCTTAATAAAGCGCAGTTTGTTTACAAAGATTGTTTTCATAAATAGTGTTAGCCTCCACTAATAAACAATATTATTATTTTTTTTTTATTTGCGAAACACTATTTTCCTTCTTATTGAATCGCTACATTACACCCATCCAGATCCTTGCTTGGGATGTTAAGATCATTAAGTGAGAATGAATCTTCAAGACTGGGGAAAACTAGAAGATGCTCCATAGTTTCTAATGCTGCTAGGAGACGGTTCAGGCAGGCCCAGAAGGCCCAGGCATCAGCAGAGCCAGTGGTGGGGAATCTGTTAGGCAGAGAAAGAGGCTGTGTTCCACGTTGTTAAGCTGACTGCGCCACAGGGACAGACGTTGATTAGAAGCTCTGTTGTTCAGTGGTTCTACTGAATGTCTTGACTTAAGCCTCTTTGTCATTGGTTAACAGCCGAGGGTCAGTTTCCTGTTTCAATTTCCCCGTGAGGATTCTCAGGTGGACAGTGTCATATGCTACAGAAATGTCAATGGATACAGCACCCGTGATCGCATCCGTCCCAAACCCATCTTCAATGAATTGTGTTGGGTTCAGGAGTTGACTAGTGCAAGAATTTCCAAGTTTGAACCCTGCATGTTTTGGAATAAGCTTAGCATCTTTGGACGGAGTTAGACGGTTTAAGAGACGTTCAAAAAACTTGTGGGTGTGGCAAAGGAGGGAAACTGACCTGTAGCTCTTGAAGCTGGTAGGATCTTTACCGAACTTTAGTAGTACTATTACTTTAGCTTTCCTCTGTATAAAAAGGATCTTGTTGGAACTCATGTATTCATTAGCTCAAGTGTTTAATCTGCTCAACAAAAAGGCCTTCTTGTTTTTCATAACTTTAATTGCTGCATCCAATTCATTTCTTGTGAAGGACCTTGGCTGGGCACGACTATGTTGGTCAAATTTGGTCTCCAAATAGTGATTTAGGTTATTTCGGCTGTTGAGTAGAAGCTGGTGGGTGAGCTGGTTGGCAGCAACTTGAGACTTTGGCTGAGACTTTGTGCAGTTATTTCCCAATATCCGTATAGTATTTAAGACTTTCCTGTTGCCATATGTCATGTCTGTACGTCTTCTGCCTGCCTTCATTGATAAAGTTGGTCAGGGTATCTCCTTATTTCAAGGTGTTAGTACCAAAGGTGTTGTCTTCAAAGAGTTGGGTGTACTCTTCGTAAAGCTCTTTTACATCGTCGAAGAGACCCTGGGTGTAGTTTGTGCAACATCACCTTGGAATATTCTTCCTACAAGAAGCCTTGAACAACTCGACCGTAGCATCATAGTTGTTGGGGGTAGTAGACTGGCGTTTGTTTGCATTCGTAACTGATTGGCGTTTGTTTTCATTCGTAAAAACAGTACGTTAGAATTAGCCGTTTCTCTCTGCCGAGTGATGATGGCTTAGTAGTAGAAATAATAAATGATACCGAATCGGTTGGGTTTCGGTCCTGGCTTGAGGCATTCCGATATCTAGTTGCACTGAGGAGCTGAGATACAGCAAAAAAGTACTGTCTGTGAATATTTTAGGATATTACACCGTAAACATGTGAAAATCGCTACACAATGTCCTATTTCGATGCGTATCAATATGCATCTCATCAGGCGATTGTAAATTACTGGTGACTGAAAGATTTATTTAGATTTAAAAGCAAAATACAACCTCTATTTACGAAAATAAAGCGAGGGGTTATAAGGTCTGGGGGCCTTATTCTGATCAACCAATCAAATATGACCTATATTAAATTTAAACTAAGCAAAGAAGAAAAAATTAAAAAATATTTTTTTTTATAAATGGGCTATGATCTGTAGATTGGCAGCTAATGTCATACACAGACATTAAACAGGAGCGGATGTTAATGGATACATGAATTATACACACTAGTCAATGCCATTTCCTACGAAAAAATGGGGTGGAATGGTAATTTAATAAAATGCAAAACAAGTTGAGTTTTCTACAATATTTTTTCTATAGTTGATAAATAAATAGCTTCTTCTCTTTGTAAATTAATATGCTGCTGTTGACTATTGATTCTTCATATAAGATGTTAATCAAAATAACCAATCAATGTAAAATGTCAAAAATACCAACCAAATACCATTACTAATTATATTAATTCCAAATTAATCTTACAAATAGAAAGATAAGCCATATATGGTGCAACACAGTTCAACTAAAATCTAAGAAAAAACATTGCCAAATTCCAAGTCTAATCGAATTATAAGGTAAAAGATAGACTGTGTTTACAATTTAACTCGGATCTTTGATTTAATAAAGTATTCTTATCAAAGAATATGATAATTTCCTAATGTTCATGTAAACACAAAAAAACTGGGTTCATATAAGGGTCTGCATGTCCTTGCCATTTTGAAAATTTTCCATTTCACTTTAGGAGTTTTATTTCAAACTCCAAAATTATTTAGAAAGTGATGTATTATTTCTATAAATATTATTAGTAAAGGAAATTACATGTTGATTTACATAGTCTTGGAAGAATTCTTAGTACTACCAATATAGAACTTTTCAAACGTTGGATTCTCGATTGTAGAGATAGTACAAGGATTTAGTTAAAGATTTGTTTGGCACTGGGCATTGGTCAGAATTCCTACAATTTCAGCACACTAGTTTTTAGAACTAGTTTTTAGAACTTTATTATACACACCGCTATATTTATCAGATACCTCTTTGTCCAGTGAGAGGTCGCTAATACTACGTTCTAAAGACGAAGGTATATGTTTGATTACAGTTAGTGGGTGGTTAGAATTAGGGAGAATATAAATTGGGTTGACATTATTTTTCATATACGGTTGAAATATATCATTAACGAGATCTAACGTAACATCAAGAAAATACGTTGTATTGAGTCCACTCTTAAATTAAATTTTACGAATGTTGAAATTGTACTCTATTCGTTCTCATCCTACTTGGATATATATATATATATATATAATCCTGACAAACCTATCCAGGTTTCACCTAAACGTATCGTCAGGGAAAGCCGGCTAAAGTACCACGCTATCCACCTATGTATGAAAAACCAGACAAGAAAACGATAAAGACCCCATCCTTAAATGGGAAATATTAAAAAAAATGCCCCAAATATAAAGCAGGCCAAAAATTTTGTAAATTATGCATAGAGGAGAAATTAGCCATAGCTTTATATAATCAACCAAACCAACTATTAAACTCCAAAACCGAAATTCTTAACATATGTAGACATAAAAAATCTTGGTTACTAAATTAAGACGAATTTACCCGTTTATTTGTCATTCCACCTTAATGTTCGTATTTTAATATCCCCTCCCCTTTTAGTTGAATAATTCTTTAAATGGTGTTTTTGTGTTCTTTCTTTGGTCACGTGGTATAATTTTGGCTATCGCCTATAAATTTGCGTTTCCCTTTGCCTCTTTAGCCGGCTTTCCCTGACGATCCGCTTAGGTGAAACCAGGGTAGGTTTGTCTGGCTCACTAGGTTTATCTAGGTCTGCTCTACGGTTGTATTGAGCTCTTTTATTAGTTAGTTGTTTACTCGTATCGGGTTTTTTTTATTTGGGCTTCAAACCTGTATCTGTGCGATTTTTTTCGACAGGCTTTCATGTTTCTAGCTTTCTTTTTTTAAAACCTTTTTTTCCCTCGAGATTGATTTGATTATTGGCAAATCAAAAATTCGAGAGTTTTTCGAAACGAGTATAGTTATAATTGTATTTATATATATATATATATATATATATATATACACGCATATATATATATATATATATATATATATATATATATATGTGTGTGTGTGAGTGTGTGCGTATATATATATATATATATATATATATATATATATATATATATATATATTATATATATAATCTCTTTTTCTATCACTCAATCACAAGCATATATTCAAAATATCAATAAATGTATAATGGAATAATGTTAATGGTATAATGTTTATTTAATATATTATGCGCGTTTCTCTTGTCTGAGAATGATTATGAAGCGTTTGGAGTGAATGCTTGCAACGTACCTGACTCATACAAGATAAACTGATAAGGAACGAAAAGAAACAAAAGAGAGCTATTGTGTATTCGCGCCTGTTGAGAAATTTGTGAACCATCGTCGGCAATGACATCATGAAACTGTCCAGCACGGCTTGCAAGTGAATTATCTAACAGGAAAAAAAGAAAAAGAGAAATTAGCATTATTGCATAGTTTTAGGACAACAACTTGATCGATACATTGTAACATGAAAAATTAAAGATAAAAACAAAATAACGCCGATAGATATTAAGTATTTGAGAATGTTATTTGTTTTGAAAATCTACTACAATTCGAAATAAGATTGTCCAATCAGAATGTATGGAACACTGCAGTCTGTTTTTGTTGATTGAATATTTAATAAAAAAAATTTAAGATAACTTTCGTTGGGCTTCAATCAAACTTTTACACACACACACACACACACACACACACACACACACACACACACACACACACACACACATATATATATATATATATATATATAATATGATATGGTTTCACAGTATGCTATATTTATGAGCAAAAGTTCACAATATCCGTGATATAGCGTATGTAAATACAAATATAAAAGTGGACACTAAGGTCAACACAGATCAGCGATAGTCCGTTTCACGCTTGAACAAAATCTTCAGGCCTAAATATTGCGTTGAATTATGAAACAGACTGTCGCCGCTCGGTGTTGACTTTAGTCTCCATTATATATATATAGAAAATATGTATATATCATAGAAAATACCCAAAACTCCAACGAACTTCAAATCAAATTCTTCGTAGATTGTTTAGACATTTAGATTTACATCAAAACTTAACCTCCCAAATATGCGCTTTAAAGTTACGCGAATTAACAGCGTCTAAGAATTTGAATGAAACCTGTCCTCGTGGAATGTAATTTATTAGGGTTGCTGTAGATTCTTCCTTTAATGTCGGTCTTTACCCCTTACCCATCTATATCTAGAGACAAGACGCGTTAGGCTTAAGCAACGTCTAGCCGACACACAAAGGGGGTTAAGAATAAAGAATTGAAATGGTACACTTAACCCACTCATACCTTATCTTCTCTCCCACCTCACTTCGTTAATTTTACATATGCTTGATGAGGTCCATCAAAAACGTGTGAATTTCTTTTCATTTTAACCTTTGGAAGTAAAGTCTGATGATCCAGAGCCCTGTTAAAGGGGTTGTGGTGAAATAACTTATTACATGGAACCTTAATGTGGTCAGTTTTTATTCAAACAAATATATATATATATATATATATATTAACCACCCTATATATGTATGCGTAGAGTCGCTAAAAATTTATCGGTCCGATAAAGAAATCTTTCCCCACCAAAATCTGATGTTTCGTCATTTACACTGATTTTTGAAATGCACTCGACTTAGACATTTTTATCCACCCACTCTTGAATATTTCATCATAATTATCAGCGGCCATTGCTAATATAATGCAAAACAAAGAAATTTTCATAATAGTCCCATGACAACAGTGGATTTGTCCTACACATCAATCTAATGGTCTCTTCCGAATGTTTGCTACCCATTCAGCGTCAATCAAATGACAATCTTCATCTTTTCTTCTGATAATGTGCCTCGTTCACTTCCATTTTTGTCGTTTAATCTATCCTCTCTTCTCCATGTTGACCTTCTCTTCCAAATCTCTTAGATTTACTCATAGCATTATTCTTTCCATTAATGTTTGAGCCATTCTGGGTTTGATTTCAGTTTATTTTGTTAATTTCCATGATTTATACCGGAATGTTTATTAAATGTTTCCTTCTTATTGTTTTATGTCTTTTATTTCTTTTTTGTGGTCTTTTAAAAAGGTTATTGTTCTAAATATATGTATATTTGAACTTCTTTCATTTCTTCCTTTTCTAATTATATTTTTCACGCTGTTACAGTTGAATATATGTTTTATTTCTGTTCATTTTCAAATGTACATTAAAACTTTCCCTATTCAGGTCCCGTATCTGAAGTCGTATCTCCTCGCCTCACACATTTTCACATCCCTATTTTATCTGTCTTTGGTGTACTTATCGAATTATTATAATCTTTTTATCGAATACTTTCGCAATAAATTTTATATAATTTTTCTTAAGACTCTGCTATCATGGTGAGTTAAAGCTTGCTGCATATTCAGCAAATTCAAATATTTTTAGAGCCAACGAAGCTATATAAATGATTCGTTGCATTCAGTTTTTCAATCAGTTGATTTATTGTTTATTGTTGAGCAGTCACTCCTAAAACCCGTTTATTCACATATAATTTTAATTTAACTTCTTCCTAGTTTGTTTTTAATTAACTGCTAGAATAAGTTTTATATGTTTGATATTAATATGATAAGGCGATAGTTACCAAAGTCTTTATTATTTCATTATTCTTATATAGTAGGATTATTATTCATAGTCCAATTTCGCGGCATGTTTCTTTCTTTCTGTATGCATTGTGTAAATAGCTATGTTAATCCGTTATGGAATTACTTTCCTGCATCATGAAAAAGTTCTTTTGCTATACAATGTGCATCGAGTGCTTTTGTGTGTTCTACATATTGAGGAAAGGATTTTATCTGTCTTTACTTCAGAAAATGCACTATTTTCTGACCTTTGATAGTTGGTGGTAATCCTATTTTTTTTTTTTTTTTTTTAAGTATACAAGTTTGCATAGCGAACCTCGGTTACCCTTAATTTAATTTGGTAACTTCTCCGTTTATGTCTTAGTACAAATCATTATTGCGGACTGATCATGTTTCAAGTTTGTGTGTGTCTCTGTGTGTGTCTCTGTGTGTGTCCGTGTGTGGTAGCTTCCAAGTTTTCGTGTCTCAATTTTTGTTGAATTGTTTGATTATTTAATCCTACATTTTCAGGTTCGTCTCTTTTGGTATTTAAAACCACATCTAATCTCATTTTTCAACAATTCTTTGAGTATTTTCCTTTGTTAGTTTTCTTATTATCTTTGCTGTTTATCATAGCTTTCAATTTGTTATTCATATTCTCTACTGGGGTACAATGATTTATTGGGGACGATTTGGATCTAAGGTGATACGGATTAAAATCAGGGGTAACCAATCTATCAAGCTCACTAGGAATTAGAAGCAACGAATGAAATCGAACTGAAAAGGCAATAAAATTGAATATATATCGTAATTTTCATGTTGGACCATCCTCTAACAAACATTCAAGCGCAGTACCCTATTGTACCCGTGGGCAATGTGTTACGGGTGGGAAGCTGACACTAAGTAAAAAAAAGAAGAGGATTAGAGGGTAAATAATATCAAGAAGAACATGAAGATCTACACATATAACATTTAAAGGATAGCTGATTAATACAAACTGGACCAAATGTTGATGCAAAGGAATAACTTCACCATACACAGTAGATATTGGCAATAGTCACAAGAAATAAGATCATCTATTACAGGTGAAAATAAGTAAGAATCTAGGTACTTATAGGGGGAAGGAGACTAACAACTTTAGGGGTGTAGCATTTTTGGTTAATAGCAACATTATGGGTAATGTAAAATGTTTCGACACTCTGTCAAAGTAACTTGGATAGTAATCAGATTATGTAAAAGTTACTCATACGCACATGCCATGCACATACGCATTTTTTTCTCTCTTTCTCTTCTTCTCATACAGACAGACATACACATACATATATTTAAATGAATTCTATGTTTTCTTTTATTCATAAAGGATCGATAATGTCTATTAAAATTGTGTCATATATTATCACCGATCGAGTAACCAGTTAATCGATAATTCAATCAATGTTAATTAAAAGAATCAATTCCAAAAATGACGATGTCAAGTCAAATATTTTTATGTTAGTTATTCTTTTATTTTGAGTAATGTTATCGTTATTTCAACCTGACGAGAAATGTATATTCTTTACACTCGGAATCGATTAAAATTGTGTCATAGGTTAGGCGTTCAATTAATCGATTATTCTATCAGCTCTCATTAAATAAACAATAACTTATAAACGATTAGGTGGACATTTATCCAGCGTTATTCCCTTTTTTCTTATTCTATATTCTGCACAAAATTAAGATAAATTAACCGATATTTCTAAATCACTTTGAATAGTGATAACAAATCTCATTTAAAGATTTATGATTTCCACTTAATGTTTTGTCCTTGCGTTGATGAATTCTTGCAAAATTCAATAAATTCTCAGTGTGAAGAAAACTTCTTGTGGTAGCAAATATCCATTTGAAAGAGTGTTTGCTTGCTATCAATTTTAACTGAGATCAAATGATAGCATTTGTACTAGAAATCCGGTGTCAATGAAAGGCTTAAGTATTATATTGTCTGCTGTACAGTCGAATTGGGAAGTCAAGTTAGATTGTTGGAAGCTAGATAATAAGTTATAATATATTTGTTACTTGCTTCTTCCTTACGAATAGGGAAACATTTAATAATAATTATGATGACTGTGATGATAGTAGAAATAGTTACAGCAGCAACGATAATAGTGTTAATCATTATCATAATTAATAGAAAGAGAAGAAAGGTAATAAAAATGATAGTGGGATGAGGAGAAAAATGATGATGACAACGAACAAGAGGGAAGGGTAAAAATGGGAAACTGAATTGCAGTAGTGATGACAATAATAATAATAATAAGAAGAAGACCTTCATCTTTTTATTATTATAAAAATATGAAAGTGAAAGTACCCGTTTTGAAAAATGTTCATTCAACATTAGCTGAATCACTAAGGATTCAAATTCAAAGTGTCTTTTGAATGATAAGTGGTGCTTTCTTTTTAATCTTAACTTTCAGAAAGTTTTTATTCTCTTTTTTTACAGTAAATTTTATTTATATACTTTTCTATTCACTCATCTTTTTTTAGCTACATACCATTTGTATGTTGGTATCATTTTTATTTTTTTTTAGTGATGATTCAATCAAGGCAGATGAAACAGCCGATAGCCGCCCAACAAAGTACTGAATAAAAACCAAAAATAAAATAAAATAAAATGAAAAGACGATAAAATGAAATTTAAAAGGAGCAAAGAAAACCTGTAGAAAGCATCGATGAAAGAAATAAGAAGACGCCAGTAAAAGAGAAGAAAGAGAAGGGAAAAAAGGAAAAACGAAGCAATAAACCTTATATTTGTTTATTACATCAAAAAGTAATTTCTGTTTGAACTGTTACCAATCAGGTAGAGGCATAAAACAGTCACACGCTTTAATGTATGGTATGTTATTTAGGCATAAAATTTAATCAATATAATATTTGACGTCAGAGGCAGACCCGCATAATATTCTAATATTCAGCACCTTTGATCTGAAGAATCAAGCTAAAAAATTCTAAACGAGAAAAAAAAAAATAACTGTAGCCCTTAGTTAAATCCTGACATATCTTTGAACGCACACGTTTTTATTTGCTGCAGTACATCTTTTTTTAAAACGACTTATAACATTAATGTTCAAAAACAGTCGCTTACCAGAGAACATAACTGTAAAAAAGAAAGACAGAAGCGCTTGGTTCAATGTTGAGACATTTTTATAGTCAATTATATATACCTCAGAGTTTGTTCTATCAGCGTGAAACACTGTATAGCCTCTTACAAGTTTGGTTCCATAGCTTACTGTCGGTTCTGTAAGAGTATACTGAACAAGAACAAATCCTCAGCCCCTCCTCTTTGCAATAATTTGAAATATTGTTATATAATGCAGATAAAGCAGAATGTTTTGCTCGGAAATTCGCGTCCAACTCCACTCTCGACTCATTAAGACTATCTGTTCTTGATCCCCACCCCTCCAGAATAGAGACCGAGTGATATTCACATAACTCTGTCTGTGGTTTATGCTATCATTTATAATCTGTATCCCCATAATTCTTGCGGATTCGATGGTATTCCTGCTACTGACCTAAAGATACCTGTCCCTGAACAGGCTCCCGTTCCTTGCAATCTTTACAATAAATTCCATGCTGCTTATTCCTTTCCTGTTTTTATGAAATTAGGAAATTATCGAAGTTCTCTATTTAATCTTCTACCTCTTTTTGGCAACGTACCAGAGGCTCTTATCAACGCCAAATTAGTTAAGCCTCTCAATTCACACAAATCTCCTTTGGGAGAAACAATATAGCTCTTCTGTTTCTCCAGGTCTACTACCGATGTATTAACGGCCATCACTGAATTAAGAACGGCGAGGCTTGGGCTGTGGCTTTAGATATCATGAAGGCGTTCGGCGGGGACTGGCATGCTGGCCTTCTCAACAAGTTCAAAGGTTACGTTGTCCTTAGACGAATATTATCCTATCGTTCCTAACAAATTGTATAATGAAAGTCAAGTTCAAAGGACACACTTTTAGATCATTTCACATGAAATTTGCATGAATTTAAGTGTGCTACTAGATTGGCAACTCGGTCCAACCGAATGTTCTATTCTAATAGTTTCTTTTTTCACATTCTCGCCTGTGAAACTCCATTTCGATTTCTTGCTTCCCTGCCATCTACTATCTTCACAAATTTGAATGCAAACTTCATTCTTTTATTGTCCTTTCTCCTTCATAAAGTATTCTCGCTCTTTCCCACTCCCAGTAACCTCCTGCATACTGATAGCATTATCGCCTTGCTTAGGGTGAAAGGATTATATATATGTACGTATGTATGTGTGTGTGTATGTATCTTGAAAATATCAAACAATCTATTAAAAGCATTTCTATTTTCATTTTGGTTAAGTTAAATCTTATTAAGTACACTGATGGAGACTAAATATTCTTACGCGAATTTTTCATCTCTCTACAATGTTTCTGGACCTGAAACCGAATTGTATGTTTACATCATTATATAAAAATCCCTTGTAAGCTTCCATCTCGCATGTCTTCCCTATCATTGTCAACGTTGAATTAAATCAGTGATAAACCAACCTATTCTATATTACATTTACCTCTTATAAAACCAACCATCTGTATATTGTGTTATAGAATGGTCACCACTTTTTCGTAAAGGTCGCTTTCTTTTTCTCTTTCATATAATAACTCTAGAAAATTTCAAAATGAACGAATACAAAGCACTTTAAAAATGTGTATTTTTAACTGAAGCTAAAAGATAATTATTTGGAACTGTAGTTGTTAATATAAATCAACTTTTCACCTCAATCGCCATTGAATCAATATTCATTTAATGAGAAATAAATTCAATGTTAAACAAGAAAACACTTTTCACAGGGTGACATGTTGAAAGAGAATAAACGAACTTAAACATTTACACGTTTGAGATACTTTGATGTATACAAGAAAAATTTTTTTTTATTAGTGCCTATTGACCTTTACGAAACTTTTCAAGAGCTTTTCTTTAAAAGACATTGTACATATCTTGAACGATTGTAAGGACTACAGTAAGCCAAAATAAATGTTGCCTTTTGTCAGTAAGACGCTCGATGATCAGGAAATGAAAAAGTATCAATTGAAATAGAAACATGTCTGCAAGTTTCAAAATTCGCAGATATTTTCCCTGAATATCTCAGAGTAGACAGCAAAACTGCAAGTAATTCTTTGTGAAGTTTTAAAAAACGATGTACAAATCTAAAGTACTTACGTAAGTACTTTTAAAATGTAAATATAGAGATGATAACCAAAAATAGTTCTCCGTTTTGATATTATTGACAGTTGTAGTTTCTAAAAATTCATATAAGAAACGTTGCTAAACTGTTTTCTTCTTTTTGTATGGGGGCTTTTTCCTGAATAAATATAAGATAGGAATGCATACCGAAAAGTCTTTATTCCTTCTGTAAATACAAACTTAGCGTTTCTATATTTTCGTAATTGGAATGATAACATCGAGATGTATTTGTTACTGAAATAAATGGGCTTCTTTTATGTATTCTTTAAAACGATCCAAATATTACTGATATGATTTGAGAGAGAGAGAGAGAGAGAGAGAGAGAGAGAAAGAAAATAAGCAACATCCAAACGTGCAATGATAAAAACTAGCGAATAGAATTTAGGCAATAATTAATGATTGGCTTTACTAACCTGATGTTGAATGGCAATCAGAAAGAAGCTGAGATACAAAAAGAAGGCAATGGCCGGAGAAAGATTGTACTTGGCAAAAGTGTTGGCTACTGATACAAGCAAAAGAGGGAGTCCTGAAATAGAAATAAAATGTAGCAAATACTACATGACAAAGGCTACAATCAATAATTATGCATATAAAAAATTTACTGTCACAGTAATGTTTACATTCATTTTTGGCTCCACTGAAAATAAGTTTTTCTGATTAGCACGGGGTATGTGTTGAAATATAATAATACGAAGTGGGAATATAAATTACCAAATTCAACGTTTAATTATCATATTTTCTTTTACTTTGTGGCTAAAAATAACTAAAGAAAGAAGGCTTGCCTTCGTTAGCGGATTTAAATGATAAATTCTTTTATTTCCCCCTTCCTCAGAATTTGCTGTGTCATTATTTATGTAATAAAATTAATGAAAATCTTTACGTATTTATTTAATAAATCCGATCCGATAGCAAGACTTAGATAAACACCTAGTCAAGTGTAATATTTCTGGGTTCTTGCAAGCAGTGTAAATGTTTCTGTTTAAGGTAAGTACTATGCCAAAAATTAATTGGGCGTAATATATATATATATATATATATATATATATATATATATATATATATATATATATATATATATATATATATATATATATATATATATATATATATATTTGTATTAAACGACCCATTCATCTATAAATAATACGTAAAATATTAAACGCGTATCAATTTCATAAGATCTACAGATACATAACAAAAGTAAAAATAATTTTCTAAAGAAGATTATTAAAAATTATTAAGAAATCTAAACGATTACAGAATTATACAAATTTTAATTCAGCAAATTTCACATTTTAAAGATTTTACTCCTTCAAGAATCAAACTTTATTTTAGGTCAGCCATCTTTTCTGCTATGAGATGCGACAAAGAGATATTTAAAACAGGCAGTATGTTTTCTTTAAGTTTTCCGGATATTTTCCTTATTTGACAATCCAAGATAATCTCGATAAGTTTAATCGGATTATCGCCAGGAGAATTATTTTGCTTCGAAGGTCAGTCAATCGGATTTTTGAGTTGCCATTTTGAAGTCATTTCACTATATGCAGACTCCATCATCCTCCACGGAATTGTATTGTTTTTGTCCAAATATCTGTCAATGAATATTAGGAGTACGTTTCTCTGCGCAATAGATTCTTACTTTTTCAAGAAACTTTGAACGATTAGCGCTTCAAATTGATATTTTTATTAAAATTTAAGTAACATTAGCTATTTACTTACGTCATGATTCTGTTTATGCAAACATGCATAAATTTGTAAGAATTTAGAACAAATTAAATTTATAAATATTACAGTTGTAATTATACATAAGGATTCTCGTTTTCAAAAAATATGTTTACTTTCAGGGCTTTGGCGATCATGGCTCTCCACAATTACCTGTCCTTTGTAGTTCTTAATAAATTTTGTCTATTTTTATCTCTCGTAAACCCTGATTTGCCATCCATTTACACAAGCTCTCTCGGTAGCTTATGCGTTGTTTTCCTGTGCCCCTCTTGCTTTCAATCCAACTTGGGAGTATTATATTCATCAAGCTCTCTTTCCTCATTGTTTCCTAGAAATTTCAGCTGTCTCTTTCTGACGTTAAGTATGTGTCCTTTTTGTTTCCATTTTCTCTAAGACTTCGTCGTTACTTTGGTCAATGATATTATCAGTATCCTTCTGTAGAACCACATTTCTGTTGCTTCAAGCCTCGGCTTCATCTATGAGAAGATTGTCCAACATTCACTGTCGTATATGAGGACTGATATTACGTAACCATTCAGTACTCTTTTCTTTGTTACTAATTTTAAATTGAAGCTCTCTGTCAGTTATAATAAAAACAATATAATATTGACATACCTGTTTTTATACCTGGAACAAAGGCAAGAGTACCACCGAAGTCCTTGGGGTCAATGTAGGGTACAATAGCTACGAGTAGCCAATGTGGAAGTAATCCATATATTAATAACAAAAGCATCCAGGCTCTGTAATGGAAAATATGTTGTGTTATACTACAGAGTTATATAAATTTAAGATGTGCCAGTACCCAACCCATTGCCTTCTTCTGTTTTGATAATTACAATAATGTTGCCTTACTACTGATCTATTGAATTGTCGATAATATACATGTGACATTACTTTGAGAAAAAACATTTCATTACAAGCATAAAGCCTGAAAAGTATCGTTATAGAACCTATTATATCCTTTTGGTATGTATCAACCATAAAGAAGTAAACGTTAATTGGATTGCCTTATGATTAAACTGTTTGTAGCATGAAATTCAAATTATAGCAAAGTTAATTTATTTCTTGAGGTATTTTCTTATTGTGTATGATATTTTAAGTAGTATAAATGAATGAACCTTTATTTTGGGAGCACGCTATTTACGAAGCTGTATTTACTTAGTTTAGTCTGGAAAATGGTCACAATAACGAAGCACACAAATGAGATGTAAACTCACTAAGAAGATAATGCAAGTTGAAAAGTTACTTAGAAAAATCATACTGATTGAAAAGAACTTTGAGAAAAATTTGTTAAAAGGTGCAAGATTTCTTGCATATGTGTAGAAAAGAAATCTAAAGTTTTATGTTAAATAAATGCAAACCTATACCCCCTATCATTACCTAAGGGCGAAGACATTATTAAACAATGGTGTGTTCGGGTGAGGCCTTTCTTGATAAGGTTTGATTGTCAGCCTGTTTGTGGTGACGCTGTATCAGGATCAGGGTAATAAAAATCGGATATCGTGGAAAAGAATGATTGAGAAAAAGTTCGTTCTTTTTATAATTGTCCACCAATCAGAAGAATGCGTTAATTTGAAAAGATACTTTCATGAGCTTGCTGACCGAAATATAAAAAAGGTTGTCGGTCAATTAAAATCGCTATTCATTGACGTTTCATTAAAAGTGAATAGTCAGGTACGATGGGGTCAAAAACATCAAGTAAAATCTTCGACTGAGAGCGAAAAAATATTTTAAACTTCGAAACACCACGTGACCAATCTAAATTTCGAATGACGTGCCAAAACTAAAAAATGACTATTTATTCTGAAATTATCCATAAAGAGACCAAGTCCTCCTTGAAGATACATCATACCATAATTCTTTATTCGGAACTCACCATTCAACAACAAATGCTTCGCTACTACGATTAACCTATCAACTTTTGACAGCTCAGTACATTAACTATAACGTCTCCGTTTACAAGGAACATTTTTTTTAACTTTATGAACATTTTTCTATACCAGGCTTATTTTATTAGGCGCTGAAATAAAGAATTTGAGCAAACTTTTACACCTTTTCTTTTCACATAAATTTGTTATAAATAAACAAATGCGTTCAATAAGCCAACTAAGTTTTATTTTTTCTATAATGGAAAATCAACACAAACGACTGCGCTTACATACAAACTAGACTTCATTTCGAACAAATACTACACGCATAACTTGAAATTTCTATAGTTTTAAATCAAAGTAGAATTTTCTTTCTTGAAATAAAAAATATATGTAAAACGCAGCTAAAATGAGTTTTTTAATATTCAATAATGAGCCTTGTGTTTGTTAATATGGTTTAGTGGTTTCACTTGACGGAAAGAATCTATTAACAAATTTCAAAACTCTTGGCGAAGTGAGTTTATGCACGCATGCGCTGGCACACATATGCGTGTGTGCATGTTGGAATGACATTTTTGGATAAGGTTACATTTCTATAGCTTCTCTCTCTCTCTCTCTCTCTCTCTCTCTCTCTCTCTATATATATATATATATATATATATATATATATATATATATATATATAGAGAGAGAGAGAGAGAGAGAAAGAAATATACAAGAAGTTACTGAAAGGCGCTTTAGGCTGGACCCACTCCCCCAAATCAGTACTTCTTGGTCTGGCCGAATACTTATGAATACTCGATCGTATATATATATATATATATATATATATATATATATATATATATATATATATATATATATATATATATATATAATCGGTTTACGTAAAGCTCAGAATAATTAGACTTGAGTAAGAGACGAATACAATTTCAAATAGCCACAACTGTTCAACAAGAGAAAAAAATTGAATATCGCTGCTATATTTTTCGGTGTTAAGTCTCAATTAAATTGTTGTAACGGAATTGTGCGTGCAAGAAACAGCTATAACAAAATAAGATATATGTTTTCAATTTGAATGAAACAGTGGTGGATGAAGTATTATGCCTTTTAACTGCAGTGAGATATAGACACGTGTAATCAACACCATTCAAAATAATTTATGAAATTTGATTATAGTCGTCATTATACGTGAAAAATAGAATTACATTTTGATTAGTTATACGTACTAAGCAGAGAAACTCTTTTATAGATATGGTATCTCTTTAAAACTAAACCCCACTTTTCTTAAAATGCTGGCGACATTACTGAAGTTAGAATGATACTTACGTGTTGAGCAAGACTTTCTTGTTGGGAAGATGACTCCCAAGCATTGGTACCACACCAGACCACAAACCCATGCTGTATATATGCATTATGAGAGCATCCATCCAAGTCTGGCAAGGAAAATTAAAATAATTAAGTTTTTGATTTATTATTACCACTATTTTGATGTAAGAAAAGAAATCAATCATAATATAGTGCAGATATGCAAAATGGAATTAATTTGTTTCATTTTAGCGGAAATATATTCCCAGCTTGCTTCTAATATCACCTCTTCTTTCTTTTTCTTTTAATCATTTCACCCCAAGCAAGGCAATAAAGCCACTAAGACGCCAGGCAGTTACTGAATGTAAGAGAATATGAGAAAAAACATTATTAAGGAGAGAGAACAATAAAAAAAAAAGAATAAAAAAGACAGAAGATAGCGATTGACCTTGCATTTAAATTTCTGAATATCAAAACTTCTTGATTATTATTTTTCATTATATATCTGCTAGTTTCTCTGAGGATCGGGTAATAACATGTATGGTCAATACACCGGGTATCTTCTTCTTAGGCATGTCATTATCAGTAATGGTCTTTCAGTTCATATTTCTTAAATTTCTTAAATTAATTATTACCATTATTATTTTTATGTGTATATATAAACAAACAAGATGGTGCAGAGTAAAGAGTGGATAAGGAAGAATGTAGCCTTATGACTAAATTTGAATAATGTCTGGCGGTCAGCTTTCGTAGCCTAATCGGTAAAGTACTGATTCGTCCTGACAGGCTAACAAGGATAATGGATTTGAGCATCGAATGCTAATTCCTTATTTCCGATTCATACTGCACATTTAACGGTCGTAGTATGTAAACAGAACCTAATCTGCATTGGATGACCCGTTTAAATGTCAAAGTTTCAGAGCATTTTACTTTTCTATCATCAAGAACAGTTTCTGCCTTGTGTACATATAATTTGTTTGCAGAGCCAAAAACATGATATGGATATTACCATTTCATGTGTATTCGTTTTTTATGATTTATAGTTTCGTCTATTTCTCTCTTTTTTAACACATGCAATTTACCATAATATTTGCTATGCCACATTTGTGTCGCTTTTTCTTATAAACATATTCTACACTGACATTAATCAGTATTCTGGATTGGTTTATAGCGTCCTTTTCACAAGCGTGCCCACACCATTTCCTTTTCAGTTACTTTTGACTATTGAATCCTCATTGGGGGTCGTTTTACTTTCGATTGTTTATTTCAATACTGATAGTTATTTTTTTTTTTTACTATACTCGCAAGTATCGACTAATTTAGCCGGACGCCTCTGGTTACGGCCACTAAGATCCCGTAATTGGCCGCTACCATGTCAAGAGTAGGTAATTATTCTATCTATTCACGATACACAAATGACTCTGTAGATCAAGGAATGACAAATGTTTTCATTTCGGAAATACGAGGATGACCTGAGTATGAAAGAGTGATGCTAGAGCTATATAATCTTGCATGCATTAATTTCAACTCTTCCTATAACTGCATTGTTTCTTTCCAGGTAAACTGACATCTGGCTGTTCAAATAAAACTTCAAAAGTAACAAATAGCGAATTGTACAAGAATTGGATAAAATTTGGCATCATGGTGTTATCATTTACCAGCAGAAAAGGGTTTTGTCTCCAAGGGCATTCATGTTACTTTAGGGGGCAATGATCCAGTTTTATCAACAGTATAAAAGAGGGCAGCTGAATTTAGGAGGGGGAAAGTCTTGACGATGTCCCCATGTCTGGAAGTCCTACAACTCCTACCGAGGAAAACATTGATCATGTTCACCACATGGTGACGGATGACAGGCGATTGACTATAAATAAAAGCGCCAAAGTTATTAGCATATCTTGTGTGAGAGTTGAGAATATTCTGCACTATGATTTTAGTATGACGAAGGTTTCTGCTCGGTGGGTGCCATGTCCTCTGACACCTGATCAAAAACGCACCAGCCTGATCACATCACGAGAAAATCTGACATTATTTGAGACACATCCAGCTGGTTTCTTTGAACGTTGAGAACCCAACACTCATCTAGGGTTAAGAATCCAGGATGAGTTTTGGGTTTATCCTTTTGAGCTAGAGACAAATAGACAATCCATCTCTCCTCACATGCTCTAAGGATGCCAAGATCGTTTCATCGGAATTATTTTACTAGTCTCATTCCCCGACTATTATTTTATAATCTTTAAGTAGTCATATAACCATTGATGGTGAAGTAAGTGCGGAATTGATCATGCGCATTTGGGTCAATAAGTGAGACGGGTGTAATAATAAAAATTTACCGTTTCATCTGCAAGGAAGCTGATGGTCTCTGTTCTTTGGGATGCAAAAGACATTGTTTATTGAATATCTTCAAAGGGGACCCGCCATTAATAGAGAGTGCTATATCAACTTGCTGAGGGAGTTACGAAAGGCTATCATTTGGTATTCACTATTATAATTCATTTAAACTCCGATAATCCATGTCGCCTTGTTATGTGCAATCTTGCCAGATATCAAAGAAAAATTGATATTGGTTTGAAGATTCCCATGATGTTAAGGTAAGTTGGCATCAACTTTATCATTACAATTACATTGACTATCTAATATTTTAAAAACATGAGAAAAAAGAATTAAACATATAAATGATCGATGTTGTTAATTCAATATTAAATTGATGCATATTTTTTGAAGTTAATTTATACAATCATAACCTATGAATTTAAGACGTTATACTTTTAATATAATATATATTTTGACTTTTAGGATTTATTAGAAAATGTTAAACATCTTGGTTTCATTTTTTACTTTCTAACTTTCAAAACAAACTTCATTGAAAGAGGCTTGAAAGGAAGAGGAAAGATTTAAATGTTATTTTTTTATTCTATACAAAGTGCAAAAAGATTTATCATTTGTTAGGATTGATTATCAATCTATCTATTTATTACCATTTTTTTTAACTATCGATCACCGAGTATTTAATCTCAATTCCTTCAAATAATTTGTATTCATGGTAAACTTACTCGTGGGTCTCCTAAATGATTCTGTATAGCATTTCCCACTTCGTTTTTTGCTTGGTCCTCCGTTTGTGAAATATCAAAATAGCCGAGAAACATGTAACTGAAAGTTTGTTCGGATTTGGGCACAACTGCATGGCCATAAACGAGAACAATGCCCAAAAGAAAGATTGTCAGTGGGCATACGACCAGGAAAACCTGAAAGTAATAACAATAATAATAACTGCACAAAGCAAAACAACAATAATATCTATATCTCGACACTGTTAATAAGATTTGTAAGAACAAACATTGGATTAAGATTCAGATGAAAAAGAAGGTATTTAAATTTCTATAAATTAAAAACTAAATCTAGAGTATTTCACGTAAATATAAATAAAATTCAATTAATTATGCTTTTGCATTTTTCCAGTTTTTATCTCCGCAAAATCCCCGAATACGCTCCAAAATTTAATCAGTTGTTTCTTTGTCTATCTCATTAAAATTTATGAGAACTTTTAGAAATATTGTGAACAAACAGAGACAGGCAAACAAAAATATGTGAACACATAACCTCTGTCCAGTGGCGATTCTGGAACTCTGAAAGTGGGGGGTGCACTTGGGGGTTGAGATTTTTCTGCGGAGGAGGAGGCGCAAATTCAAGCAGAATCTTTATTTTCACACTACATCACTGTCGTATACACAACTTAGGAATGAGTTTTAGTATATGTGTGTTACTTCACTAAATTAAACAGAATAACATTGCCTTCATAGTAGTGGAGTTCTAATCTATTCTTGCCCTCTTTTCCACTCTCAAGCTGTTGGACCACAAGAGAGGTTAACTTCAAAATAAAAAGGCTTAATAATACTAACGTCAATTCTAGCAGAACAATGTAATTTGTCTGCTCTGATTTTTTCCTTTACAAAACTGTTTCGAAGCACAAAAAATAAATGCGAAAATAAAATAATGCAACAAAATACTGTGGACAGTAGAAGCGTACAAAAATCAGCTAAAAAATTAATCTGTGTTTTCGGCAAACTCCGGCCATATGATGAAGAAGCTACTTTGAAATAAGTAAATAATTTAAATAATATAATTTCTTCATGACCCTGAAACAAAACATCAAATAGGGCAGCTGGATTGACACAAGCCCCAATTAACATACCAAGTAAATTATTTTACATCAAAATTCAAATAAATTTACTTCTTAAAGATCAGAGTCAATTTACCCTACTACTAGCTCAAAAAATGTAAGCTTCATTGAATGGTCGGACTCAGGGGTATAGTCGGTAACCGGATAATTTGTAGCGGATGGGTTTGGTTATCGGATATTTCTAAAATCGAAATACTTTTGTATTAAACATAGTCAGAGATATCGTCGCTGCTAAACTGGTCTCTGTATGTATGTTTGCCTAATCTTTGCAGATGTGAATGTCATAAAAAAAGCTAAAACGCAGATGGAAAAGTAGTGAGGATCAAATCTTAACAAAATCAGAAACTGATCAGTTTCATAAATTTTTTAAGCTTAGAAAAGTGTGGGGGTGGGTAACCGAGGATCCAGCCAAAATTCTGGGGAGGGCATTAGCCCCTTCTGTCCCATTACCTCTGTCTAACTTCATCAGCAAAGGTAATAATGTAGACATAGAAGGAACGGGGTATTTACAGAAATCTTCAGGTGCTATATAACGGATAATATAAGCGTTCATGCTAAGTTAAAAAGTCAAACAAGTAGAGATACAATTTTGGTACATCTATGGATTAAAAGTCAGTATTATATTCATTTATCGGTTTTTAGTTAGTATTGCTTTTATACATTTTAATTCTTTATTTGAATTTTAATACGCAGCCAGTTATTAAATTCGTATATGTGCGACAGAACAGAAAACTAAGTTGCTTCATCAAAGCCTTAGGAATTTTGGATTTAACCGTCGAGATAAAAGAATAACCTGCACCTTAAGTGTAATGGACCAGTGCTGTTAAAGGAATTAACTATTATATACGAATTCCTCTCAGTAACTTTCACTGGAAAAGAATGGAAATCCCAAAATGTGTATGTTCTGGAACAATGTGAAATTATCACTGGAATTAACTTTCTGAAATCAGTAATTAATAATAATAATGCATAACGTTTGAAAACATATTTTTAGCATTTTTGTTAAAATTATCAATGCACTCTGATTTCAATGAAACAACAGGCTGATATTTCTTCATTAAATTTGGTACAAACTAATCAACAACAAAATAAAATAAGCTTAGTTTTTTATATTTCGAAAATATTCAAATTTCAAGCGTATCTAATCATTTAAATATTTTGAAAGTTAAAAGTGCAATTTGTGTACATAAAAGCTGTTGGAGATAAATTAAGTAGCAGGGTATGTATACGAGTTATATTTTACTGAAATATTTATTTTTACAGACATTGTGACTGAAAATCAAAAATAACAATTTAAACAGTAGTAACAACTTATTAGATTGAATTTTATGTTTTATATAAAATTAAGACAAAACATATATGAGAGAATATATTTGCATCGGATTTTTATACGATACATGATATTAATTAGGTTTTCCCATGTTAAACATATTTTGTTAATAGAGAAAAACAGATTTTATTGAAATTCGAATAAATCCCAAGTCTGAAATACTTTTTCCTTTTTTTTTGTCTTGCATTTTGTGTAACTAAAAAAATAAAATGTGATTATTGCTTATATCAACCGTAGGGAAACTGGGTATTTCTCATTTTAAAACAAAAATCATTTACGGCTATTTCCTCCATTATTAAAATACATAAATCACTTAATTTTATATTCTTCAAAGTTTACTGTCGAATTTGTATGTGCTTTATTATTTTATATCTTATGCCTGACTAAAGGTAATCAAAACAAATAAGAATTATAAATATGTAAATAATAAAGTATTAATACCTTTCCAATCCAAGCGGCTCCACGAAAGACGAAGAAATAAGTAATAATCCAAGTGGCTAAGAGAACGAGACAAAGTGTCCACACGAGATTTCCTCCTTCACCAATATGTTCTGTTCTTTGAAGAACATCTTCACTGGAAGCAACAAATGAATTCAATATAAATCGTCGGTTAACACAAGCGATAAAAACATAACTGTATTGGAATTGTATGACAATCGATAATCATTCACGTAAAATGTGCAAATATGTGCTTGTTAGGTACCCCCAAAAATGGATGTGTTTTTTTCCGAAATGAAAGCCATAAATCGCTAACCACTGTTTAAAACGTATGTGCTTAAATTTACTAAAAACTGGGAAACATATCTCTAGGCTAAATATTAGATTTTAGTGAAATTGTATATTTTTTAAATATTTCTTCTATAATGACGGTTCGATGAGTCGATGAATGATAAGCGAATGCCACAATGTTTTAAGAATGTCTAAAAATTTTATTTATATACGTAAATTAATTTTTCTTTTAATTCGGATTAGCGTTAGGCATTTATCATTCAGATAAATCCGAAATTTAAGTTCAAAGATAGCATTCAAATTATTGGAATGCGTTTTTTGGGCCTTTTAAGAATTCTGTGGCAGGACCTAAAATATGATGAACTTTGTTGATGGATGATGAGAGGAAATGTCAAAATATTAACAAAATCTGTTTTATTGTTAAACAAATGTTGATTGTATAGAAACGCACCTTTCAGTATTTCAATATAACTGATTTAGAAAGGTCCGATAAACAAAATATGTGCTTATATATATATATATATATATATATATATATATATATATATATATATATATATATATATATATATATGCATGTATGACAAAAATTGCTAGACTCTGTATATAGGTATACCGACATCATTATAAAAATACCCCCCTTAAAAACATGTTTTGAATTACTTCTTGCTAATCTAATATTAATTAATTCATTACATACAAGCACGTCTTGGTTTCCTTGCATATAATTATTTGTGAGTATCTATAGACAAATTAGCAGTAACAAGCCCAATGGGTAAATGTATGTACGCACGCGAACATGTGAATACATCAATGTATATAAGAACAAAAATGCCGTTGTCACTCTTATAATTGTAAAGAGAAAACTATTAATCTTGGATATTTGTTCCCTATTAATTCTTAGGGCCATTTTCTCTCTCTCTCTCTCTCTCTCTCTCTCTATATATATATATATATATATATATATATATATATATATATATATATATATATATATATATATAAATGGCATTACCTCAAAAGCCAGCAACATTCTTTCTTTTAAAGTTATGGCCAATGAAATTTGATTAGTACGAAATCGGTGTCAGATAAATAAAACACAAGAAAAATAGCAAATTAACGATCTCTTATGATATTTCATATCAAATCAAGGTGAATAAAACAGCTGTCCAAAGACCCATGACTGCTCCTCAACACACATTAACGCCAACAAATTATTTAAAAACAGAGAAATAAATAAAAATTTATTCTTTCCTTGTTTTCTCCTTCACTTGTTCCAGTTGTAGCTGAAGAGTTTTATGAATGTCACTCTTGCCGTGGCAAACGTCAGTCAATGGTCATATGATCTGTTCTTATTGGTTTTCATATGTGTCGTTTCAATTGCAACCCACTTTCCCATCTTACTGTCTCTAAAGTTGGAGAAAAATGAATTTGCTCAGCTAAACACAGATTAGAATTTGAAGTTAGAAATGAACAGAGTATAGAAAGTTTTACGAGTTCACTGAATATATATGTGTGCGTGTTAGTTTGTTTCCATGCTGGATTTATTTAACCTTTACAGCGAGGGGATCCCAAGAGAAATAGAGAACATTCTATTAACGGGTGAAATAATCCTGTCAATGCTAAATCTGCAGATGGCACGGAGTTGATAGGAAAATCAGACATAAAACTGAAAGAACTGTTAGGAATGCGAGAAGCAAGGACTAACCAATGACTGTAAAAAGAGAGATTGCATGATTACCAGCAAAAGAGAAAGCCCAAAGTATAAATTAAATATTGGTGACGTCAAAAATCAAGCAGGTACAGAAGTTTAAGTATCTGGCTACTGACGTTGTTAAGTGTGACAGAGATACCAAGGCGTACAGAAATGATGAAAGATACTTCCAGCAATAAGCAAATGATTAAGAGATAGAAAAATAAGGTAAAAAATAGTAGTGAATTGCTACGTGGTATCTAATCTCCAATATGGTCGTAAATACGAGATGAAGAAGAGGCTTGAAGCGACAGAGTTGTAATTCTACTGGCGAATGCTGAGAATACACAAGACAGAAGACGCGAGTAACGACAGGAATTTATGGAAAGACATCTACACCCTTAATACAATATATGTGGATAAAAATACAATTAATGTCAAGAAACTTATCACTTAACTAAGTGGCTTGGGGCTGTTTTTAATGTACTATTTTTAAACTCTGAAACATTTACTCAACCCTGTTGAGAAAAAATGACTATTATGTGTTATGAAAAAATTCTTTTTTCAGAAACACTGGAATTCTGTGGGTAGGTTAGAAGAATCCGTCTTTGAAATATTTTATGACGATGTTTGGTCGATTTGTATCAATTTTCCTTTGTGTGAGGATTCCACAGTTTAGTCACTCTATCACAATAAATACCAATGAATATATTGCCATAGACTGTGATGTTTAATAATGTATTCTTTTTCAACAAGGATGAGCACACTGATACTATGTAGTCAACAGTTTCATCAAATTTATGGCATAAGCGATAGGCTGGATTAGAGCCTGTCGCTTTGTTGATTTTAACCTTGTAAGCATTAGTTGGAAGACATTGGTCTTGTGATACCATAATAAGGCCTTCTGTCTCCTCCTTAAGACCACTACTATTGATGGGTTTGGCGGACATCGACGTATGATTCATCCAGACGCTTCCAGTACTTTCCATACAAGAGTTTAGCACGCCATTTTTGTTCAAGAGTCTTTATATAATCAACGTTAATCGGTAAATTAATTATTATTATTATTATTATTATTATTATTATTGCTGCTGCTGATGTTCTTGCTGTTTATTTATTTTATTTTATTATTTATGTTTTTGCTGTGTGATACTTGAAAGATCGATATTCGATATTTACAGGCGAGAGAAAGCAAAGATGACGTTGGCAAAGGATAGCGAACTTGTTCCAATCAACAATTGTTTAACTTATATGCTTTCTTTTAGTTTTTATCCAGTTCTTTCACCATATAACATGAATAGAATGAAATTGTCAATTAAAGTTTCTTGAACTAACATACAAATGGATTTCTATATCACTTTTTCATTCGCGTAATGTTGGCGCTGGCACATCTCACACCTGATCGTGTAGAGGATTATACTGCAGTTATACTAAAGTTTTAAATTAGTTTTAGATCTACTAATTACTACTGACAATGTTATTTGGGTGAAGAAGAACACATTTGAAATCAGAGTAATGCTTTTTTTCTTAACGATAATGACTACTACAAGAAGAATTCGAAAATACTAATCAGTATTACTACATGTTGTAATAACAAATATTAGCAAATTTGAAAAAATCTGTCTGAAAACATTTAATTTTACATTAGAATTAGCTGTTTAATATAAAGTGACATAAAAATTTCTTGCAGTAAAATATATATGCTTGCTTTTGGTGTTTTTTTTAACATGTATATCAATAGGTATCCATGCGGAAGTGAGTTAGAGAGGGAACCGGGTGTCTATAATTTTTTACGGTGCTGAACCAATTTTAAACAGAATTAAAGAATATGCTCGCATAAGTCAGAAGTCTGGAAGGGTTGAGCAAACGCCGACTACAAAGTTATGCTTAGCAGACTTATTCACTCCGTTGCTATCCCACTCTTTTAACTGAACGCCAGGCGAAAGTGAGTGAATAGCTACTGAAATATTGAAGGAAGAAAATTATTCACGCATGTAATATAGTCTTATCTGAAGATAAATCTATGAATAAATAAATTACAAATCTCTTTCTCTCTATACACACACACACACATATGTAGAAAGAGATAGATAAATAGATATGCATATGTATCAGGTACTATGACGCAATAATGCATGCATGTATATTTTCAGGTACGATGTGAATAAAGCAGTTATAATTGAGGAATATAACTTAAAATAACTCATTAATTGTTGTCGAACATGCACATTAATAAGTGTATGCACTTTTTAAACGTATGCACACGTGTGCGTGTGTGTAGGGTCAGGTTTCTTAATATCATTCTTTCTTTCAGTGAATTTTAAAACAATTCCATATCCATTCAGGACGCAGGCAATCATGATTCTCCATAGTGTTTTCTTTATTTTTTGTGAATTGTCTTGCATTCCTGAGAAAGATTGTGGAGAGATTTCCCGTTACTTTTCAACTATTTTTGGTATTCATATATTTCCTAGTCTTATTGCGTTTCCAGACCGAAAGCAGCCGAATCATCCAACCCTTGCTGCTATTTATGGTCGCGTTCCTGTGACAGGATCCGTAGCACCACAAACTATGGTAATAAGTATTTTTGTATTGTATCTTGTATAACAGCGTCTACCATCAACTTAAAACATAATAGCAGAAAACCGAAGGATTAGCGGACATTTATACTTCTTTAGCGTGATTAACCCGTCCCCAAAGTTTGATACACCCTATCTCTCCCCCCTCCCTCTCTCTCTCTCTCTATATATATATATATATATAGTAAAGCCGTTGGTGTCAGTCCACTCCGAGTAGATTTCTTTTTTTTTTTTTATCTCTACTATCTCGTATACAGCTTTGTGTTGTTATTGCCTTTGAGATGATCGGTGATATTATATATGGACCTGGTCCAGGCTCGTGCGCACGCGCGTACGCACACACACACACACACACACATATATATATATATATATATATATATATATATTTCATTGAAAACGGTTGACGCAGAAGATTTAATTAGTCTTTGATTCTGTTTTATCGTTTTTCAAGGGTTAAAGAATATAGATTTTTTTTCAAATCACATAGTCGTAGACAACTCATTAGAGAAGCATTGCTGATTAAATACCATTCTTCTTACACTATTTAGCAGTGGAGACGGGGTGTTAAAAGTTTTTCTAAAAATAGAAGTGATGCTCAGGTCAACCGGCCGCGCATAACACTTGACCGCCAAATAAACATAAACACACCACCACCCTGCATGTACTTCACACAGCTAAACTACTTTGTAGAAGTCAACACACATAAATTCGCCATCCCTAAACAATATCTTTGATAATGGCAATTTCTTTATATTCTTTAACCACTGAAAAATAAAAAAATAAAATTAGAATGTTGGAAAGCTCAATAAAAAAATAATTAAATCTTCCTTCAGAGTCTGTCTATGAGGTATTATGTACATTATTTACACTATTCGGACTATTGTCCTCATCTTTGTCACCATATTTATCACAACGTTTCGTCCGTTGTACGCTCCGGTCTTCTTCAAGTAGTTGGAATGTCGAACTGAACCCTTTATTTCGATCACTGGGGTAGACTGTTCTAGTTCCACGTGCCATGTTTGATGGATGTCAGTTATCAGTTATCTCTTTGTCTTAAATCTTCCTTGTCGGCAGTTTTCAATAAAAGAGGCTTGAAAGAAAGGTGGCTGCCGAAATATACATTATATATTCTTACGACCCTCCTCCCCTTCCTCCAACCCTATCGATAGCCGAGGTAGAGGAGGGTCGCAATCTCTGTTATTTTTTGTAATATTTTTTTTTTAACATTTTACTCAATTTTCGTAAAATATATTTCTTTCCCAAGGGTCTCTTTCCGATTGATCAGACACGGCCGAGAAGAATCGATTAAGGAACAAACACGATAGGCGACAAACAACCAAAGAGACAGGAAATATAAATTTATTAAAAAACGTAAAAATGTGGGAAAGGCAAAATAAAAAAATAAAAAAACGGCCAAAACAAAAATGACAATGTGTCAAGAATAAACATTTAAACATTGCGGACAAAATAGTGGGAGGAGAACATTCTCTAAGAAAGGTAAAAAGGTACAAATCAACGTATGGCCTTGTGCCATACTTCCACGAATTTACAAAACATGTGCTATACTTGCACGAATTTACAAAACATCAAAATTTTAAGACTAGAAAGAAACATGTAATAAAATGGAATCTCATGCTAAACTTGCATGAAAGTACAATCATGAAAAAACGGTACAATTTAAACAAAAATGAAGCACAAGAAAAACAACGAACTTATAGTAAAAGTTCTTTTCCACTAATGTCTCTTATATCTACTTCTTCCTTTTCTATTTCTTTTTATAAGCGTCTTCTTTTGAGGTCTTTTGTTCTCTTTCTCTTTTCGTCGTCTAGGGGCTTGGCCGGCGATTAAGCTGAAAATGCCCTTCCCTCTCTCTTTCGTCTTGGGTGTAGCAGTATTCCCGCTTGAGGTGGTCTGTTCTTTCTTTTCCCTTTCCTCCTTTATTTAAGGGCTTGGTGACAGTTGAAACTGCTTTCTTTCTCCTTCTCCTTCATCTCGGTGTGACATCCTCCGAGATATTTTTTTCCTATCTTTCCTTTTCCCATAAGTATCTCTTTTTGAGATCTTTTATCGTTCTTCTTTTTCTTTTTCTATAAGCTGTTTTCTGTCTCTCTTTCACCTTGATGTAGCAGCATTCCGCATACGCCGTCAAACGGATCGATCTATTCCACTCGGAGATGAATTCTCCTAGCAATTTCGCGGTCTTTAGACCTGGACAAATTTCATGGGCACGTATCTTTTCAGTCTTTAGACTTGGACAAATTTCGCGAACACGTCTTTTCGGCCCATATGCTTAGACAAGTTTCGCGAGCACGTCTTTTCGGCCCATATGCCGAGACAAATTTCGCGAGCACGTCTTTTCGGCCCGCAAGCCTAGACGAAACTGACTTTTCCGTTTCACTATTCGTTTCCTTTCTTTTCTTGTCACGTGGTTAATTTTCAGATACGAACTCTTTCCCCATTATGGGTGAAATGAGGTCAATGACTCCCACCTCTCTTCTGCAGCGGTCAGAGAAAGTTTAGTTTAAAGTGTTTCAACTTCTACTCTCTGGAATCTATCAGTGTAAATTATGCTGTCAGCACGTTGACCAAAAAGAGAAGGAAAGGGTACATTCTGGTTAGTCTTTGTCGCCACTAAGTCTACCTATCTCTTTGTGTTTCACCGTCTTTATGTTTCTGCACGTACTGGGCTCTTTATTTTAGAATGCTTCTAAAATATAAGCAATGGTATAGTTTTTATAAGTTTAGATGGGGGTTCGTAACAATATATATATATATATATATATATATATATATATATATATATATATACACACACATTATATATATATATATATATATATATATATATATATATAAATTAAACAAAAGTTTCTTTGTTTTATACACTTCAGTGTGTATATAATTATGTGAAAACAAAGAAGACCCGGTATGAATCTGTGTGTATGGTTTCATTGTGAGAAACACATTCTGTGTAGATAGCTTTGTCTGAACGTATGTTTGAATGTGCTAACGCTGATGTGTGTGTGCGTTTACGTGTATGTGTAGGCGCGTGTTTACAAAAGCCGCCCATTTGCCAACAAATCTAACGAATGTTTGCTCGTAATATTGAATACGAAATGACAGTTTGCCACAGTCTTATTGCCCCGCTTTATTCAGCCTTACTTCCTACACTGCGCCACTGAGAAAAGCATTTTATTAAGTATTTCAAACTAATCAGAAAAATGTCAGACACTACTCACATCACAGGTTTTAAAATCAGGACTGAAAATGAAAGCATGTTGAAAACATATGCGTGCCCATGGCTGAGTATAGTAAAATACTTCCTGATAATGAAAGTAATACTGAAAATATACTTACTGGTTATTGATTACCAAACAAGAAAATAGGTTGGATTTTGAAAATAATTCGATGGTTATTTACATCAATTTTGGAATGATGTACTTCATATTTTTCTTTTTTAAAGACGATAGATTTAAATAAAACGCACACACACTCACAGGCACACAGAGAGACACAAACACACACATACACTCGCTAATCCTTCCTTGACCAGGCCAACTTTTCAGTAACCTATCGCAATTCAGAGAATCTTAATCTTAAAGTTAAACTGAAGAACCAATTGCAGGACATTTGTGAAAACATCTTGGCTCTAACAAAAAAAAAAAAAAAGTAAAAAAAAAAAAAGTAAAAAAAAAAAAGTAAAAAAAAAAAGGTAAAAAAAAAACCCCGAAACAAGTAAAACTTTTACACTTATAGTTTGTCCGTTATGATGAATTTGTTAATTGTACAGTTTTTATGACATTTCTTTAAAGTCATGTATATGCTGCACTGTTACTTTGATTAACAACCATATATTTTGTCTTCTTCGAATTGATGCGAAGAAAGGACATACAATATCAATTGTAAGAAGACTGTCTGCATGGTTCTTAGCACAATACAACATGAAAATCATAAATTGTAGATAACAAAATAAAACAAGTACAACAATTTAAATATCTGGGAAGTGTTTTAACAGCGGACGGAAATTGCGACACTGAAATCTGAAGGCGTATTGAGGTAGCAAAAACGCCTTCCAAAAGCTATGAAAAGTATTAAGAGACAGAAAGATTTCGTAAGAAACAAAGAAAAAGTACTGAACGGTTGTGTAGTATCAGGCATCCTATATGGTAGTGGATGCTGGACAATCTCCTCACAGATGAAAAGAGACTTGAGGCAACATAAATGTGGTTCTACAGAAGGATGCTGAGAATACCATGGGCTGAACATTTGAGCAACGACGAAGTTTTAGAGAAAATGGAAACATACTTAACATCAGAAAGAGAAAGCTGAAATTTCTAGGAGACATAATGAAGATGGCTTGGAAAATGTCATACTCACATGTTGGATTGAAGGTAAGAAGGACAAAAGAAAACAACGCATAACCTACCGAGCGAGTAAATGAATGGCAGAAGAAGGTTGACGAGAGATAACAAAAAGATAAACTTTATTAAGCGTTAAAAAGGGTGGGAAATTGTGGTTAACCTGATCGCCAAAGTCCTGAATTGATGCGGCATATATAAGAAATTTATTATTGAATTACAAGTAAAAAATAAAATCTCACGTTTATCTTACAATTAATATAGAAATGAAATGCACTTGAAGGGTAGCATATTTTGACTACGATCTGATTGTCAATATTGTTTCATTTCATAGCAGGGAGGGGATGATTTTCTTAAATTCTGTAAATAAGAAAACGAACAAAAGTATTGTTGTTAACTTACTTGAAATAACGGTCAGCGTCAGATGTGTAGATTCCTTGCATTGTTCCTCTTGCCCTATAACAGAATAAAACCATGAAAATTAAGAAGAAAATATATGATGTAACAATGAGTGTGATTGTTGATCCACATTTAGATTTACATACACTCTATTCCTGATTTTGAACCATAAATATAGCATGCTTTAAGATTATATTTTAGAGAGAGAGAGGGGGGGGAGAGAGATAGAGAAAGAGAACGAGAGAGAGAGGAAGTAAGTAAGAAAGAAAGAAAGAAAGAAAGAAAGAAAGAAAGAAAGAAAGAAAGAAAGAAAGAAGGAAAGGGACAACCAAAACAAAGTGTTTAATTATTTAATATTTCATTCGGTTTCTAGTAACTATCTTTGCAAATGAAAAATGGAGTATTGATTGTCAGATTGCATTCATCTGCAGTAGAAATTCTCAAAGGTGAACTGAAGTATTAATAAAATGAAATTGGTTTCTCTCCTTATGCAAATACTCATCACCAAATATAAATTTGAGTTCAACCGTTGTTAATATGCATATCGCACTTAAACCTATACTCTCTACAAGACTGTAGGATTGAAAAGTTCTCGGCTTGTCCCAGTTCCCTAAAAACTGATTTTTTATTAACTTCGTTGTTTCACAAGTTTTCAGTGATCGTATTTTATTGTTTATACATGTCGAAGTCAGCAAAGATAAATATTCCTTGATTTTTTAAAAAGATTATTTTACCCTGCCATATTTTAGGGAAAAGTGCGTCACACCTGGTGGCCAATTAGAAGCGGGTTTCATAATATTCTATAAATATTTGTATTTGATATTATTTCCTTGGAAAATAAATAACACCGAGACATGGATAAATTAATATTTTAGGTTATCATTTACATTAATATTTTTAATCTAAGATAAGGAAAAACGTTTCCTAGACGAAACATCATTATTATATCTATTTAGAGCAATCAGGAACTTTTCTCATTTTGTTGTTATATCGAGACGTGTTCAAAGGGTAAGACGAAATTTCACTATGTCATTGTTGATAAAAAATTTATATAATTTCAATGACACCTTAAGGAATGACGTAACATATGTTCTAATCTCAAGTTTTCTTTAACTATGAAACATGCCATCTTAAATTCATGTTTTATTTGATTTTATTTAATATTTTACTTAGTACGCCTCTTGGCACGCGTGTGAGCAGTCCTTACAATTTATACCTGCAAAATAATCTAAAACTACTAATGTCACCAGCTCTGTTCAGAAATGCGTTTTCCAAAGGTAATGAATGATATGTCATCATGCTAAACAAAAGTTTGAAAGTGCAGAACTTCCTTCAAACAGCAATCTTATTACTGGGTTCGTAAGTTGAAAGTTACAATAATTAATCAAGATTTAACTTCTGACGGACACAAAATCTCCTTTCGCTGCTTTAAAATACTTCGAATAATCCACACATTAGACGAAATAGAAATAGGCTTAATAGTTGGAGTAATTGAGGGTTAGGAAATTAGTGATTTAAATTTCAGAAAATAACTTTTAAATTTGATTATAATTGTGCATCAAATAGAAAATAACTGTTTATTAAAAAAATTGGAAAGGTACTTATGAGTATTTAGTGTACTTTCTTGATTCAGCAGTGAGCAGGATGACTCAAGTTTTATGCTCTCGATTTTGACTTAACTCACTTCATATAAATTGATGTTAGTTTTGTTCGCCAATTAATTTCAAGATAGAAAATATGAAAATGTTTCCGTACACCATATGTGTAGCTAATCAATATTTAATTAAAAGAAAAGAACTCAAGGCGTATTTTTGTACCAGTCTAGATTATTAAACTCAAGGCTGATGCTGTAGGCCAAGATAAAGATGATCTGAAAATCCTGATTTTCTCAGTCTCAGGAAAGACATAGCAGCAATGGCGGAATATTTTGTAATGTATTTGATGATATCAGATGTCAAGTAAAATTAAAATATTTACTCAACACTGTAACGACATTCGCTGTTTCACATGTTAATAAAGTATGCAGGAAAGAGGATATATGAATTCAACATTTAACCTCGAGCTCATATCTCAAGCCATTTTTTCGTTGGACACATGATTTTTTATGCCTTAATAAGATTTTTATGTAAATTATATCGTTGCAAAACGTAATAAGTAATGTCTCAAGATAAGTGCAAGTTATGTTCTGTATTAAATAAGATGTGGAAACGCTAAGTTAAGGTAACTAAGTCAATATATTTAAATAATAAAATTTTTATTCATATAATACAGTCAGTTTCAGATTAGTTTAAAAGATTTTGTATTTTTTCCGGGGATTAAGAATTAGAATAAATAAGAAAGTGAAGAAACTTATTTAAAATCAATGTTATTGTAATTATTAGTTTTTGTCTTTTAATCATTTTACTCTATGCAAAGCAATGAAGCCACAAAGACACAAGGAGTTACTGAGTGTGAATGAATATGAGAAAACGCAAAACATTATTAAGGAAAAAGAACAATAAAAGAACAGAAATTAAGAAAACAGTAGATAACGCTTGACATTGCATTTGCATTGACTAGAAAGTAATAAGCTGGAAAAGTGTTCTAACAGAAAGTGTTAGCATAGAACTTACGGTTACATCGAACAATTTCAACTGTAAAATGATAAGACCTTGCCACCACTCTAATACTGCGTTTAAATGCATAAGGTTTGTTTGTTTTCATTTTACGGCATAGCAACCTTAATGGGTCATTTAATGCCGACAGAATTTTATAATATTTTTTTTTTTTTTGAAATCTATTAAATGCAAGGTCTAATTACTAAAGAGGAAAGCTCATCAGAACAATTACCATGAAATATATATATAGAAAAGACGCAGGGAAGCTAAGTTACTGTGGTCAGAAAGGGACTGAAGCCTAGATGCCTGATCAAGAATGATAACATTGCAGATTCTTATTTAGACATTTCATCAAGAATTTCTAAATACATAGTTGAAATACCAGGCCAAATGTGATAGCAGAATTTAGTGCATGGACGAATGACAGGATATAAATGCCCAGGATATACAGGGGTCCGACACTATTTTTCAGACACTTTATTTCTTCAAGTTTTAGGTAGAACAGGCAGTCTGTACTGTTTTAGTGTAATGGCAATAACATTTAAAAACTGTTTCAATACTAAAAATGGAAAAGCAGAATTCAAATTAGAAGTATTTTTATTTTTTTACAAATTTTCACATTACACAGGCGACAGTATTTTTCGGACATTGCAGAAACAATGATAATAGTTTATGGCAGCACCCTTTTTTCAATGACTTGTATCAGTCTATCTTCATAATGTTCGTACATATTGATAATAACGTCTCTTCGTGTTTCTAGCAGTCTATTTTTAGTATCTTGTATGCGCTGCCACAGTTCAGCCTCTCTGGTTATTTCTGTCCCTTCGTAAACAAGCTCTGCAAGCATTTACCGTATGTTTTCAATTAAATTTAAGTCTGGACTTCTTGCTGGCCATTCCAGAGTAGTTATATTTGCTTCACACATTCAATTTTTCACTGATTTGGCCACATGGATGCTGCAGTTATCTTGCTGCAAAATAAAATTACTTCACATTTCTTTTTCTATGAGTGGTAGGGCTCTCTTTTCCAAAAGTTCTCTGTAGCTCAAGCTATTTTGACGTCCTTTTAACCACTCGAGCCACAAGTTTCCATTCGGAAATACCATACCCCCATGACTCCTCCTCCTCCTCCCATCTGTCTCTTGTTGAGAATAACAGGTTCACCTTTTCTTGACCATGTACATCACCCGTCAGGTCCATCGAACTTAAAACGTTTTTCATCAGTAAATATCACTTTCTAAAAGTCGACATGGTTTGCTATCCATCTTTTGGCGCTTCCCAGCCTTGCCTCCTTGTGTTTTCTCGTTAGTGTAATTCTTTTCTTGATTTTAGCATACTTAAGTCCAATTCCGTGTAGCTTTCTTTGTACAGTTCGAACACTGACGTCAAGTTCACACTTCTCCTTTACTTTCTTCGCTGTCAACTTTTCTCCAAATGATAACATTCTTCTTTCTGTTCTCTTGGAAATTGTTTTTTTCCGTCCTCTCTTCTTCCGCTCATAGTCTGTACTTAGCATGTATTCAACTGTTGACTTCGGTAGCTTCATCTCTGCGGTTATCTTTCGGATGCTGAGCCCGTCTTCTCTCTTCTTTTGGACCAAACTGATGACTTCTTTTGAATGCATTCTTCTTCAGAATGTTAATACGTTTTCGCAGTGAATGGCAAAGATACTCAAATGTAATGGTCAGGGTAGAATTTACCTGCAGAAAATTTGCATATTGTAGACGTTCGAAGACTAAATCATTAAAAAACACAGAATTTGTGTTATGTCCGAAAAATAGTGTCACCTAAGTTGAAGTAAAAATAAAGAAAACCTGAAACCAAAGACAAACCCATCAATCAATGTTCATACCATTAATGGACAGTTAATGCTGAACTACCTACTCATCAGCATAAAAGCTCTCAGCAGCAAAAACACCTTTAAGCACACTTTTCAAAGTGTTCCCAAAATAGTGTCGGCCCTCTGTATTCTGATGAGAAAAATTGTCTAGTACGACACAGTGAACTGACATTCCTAACAGAAGACCTAGCAATTGATTCAATATATAATATTTCAACTTCGGATCAGCAAGAAAGTGCAATGAGTCACTCTCCTAGAGGTTAGCATCAGGCATACTGTTGGAAGGCAAAAAATGTTCTAAAAGAATATTAAAATTTCGTTTAGGGGGCCTTCAAATTAACAAGGCATTTCTTGCCCCAGTTAACAATAGATTGTAGGTAATTTTTTAGATCAGCTGCCAATTTGACCTCTTCGAACTGATCAGTTTTAACATTAAAACAGGAGTAAATAGTTGATCATCGGTATAGTTATCGACCAGTGAACTGATGACATAGGAGAAGTTTTTTTTTGAAAATTAGAAACAATGTAGGTTCAATGATGTATCCCTGGGGGACACCCGCATTAATTAAGTTTAGAGATGATAGTAGAAACCATGGAATTAAGTTACAGGCATATCAGGATTCAGTTCTAAGTGGAAAGCCGAGCAAAGATACTTCAGATGAGTCAAGAGTAGAATTAGAATAGAATTTACGAGCAACATATTATCCTTTATCAGCAGACGGATTATAACACCTGAAACTGAATGAAGAGAGGAGGGATAGAAAATTTACTTATTTAACACTTATTGCTTAATCCTTAAACTGAAAATATCAATATGGTTAACGTTTCGTTCATTGTTCAGATTCATTACATCGCAAAAGTATCTGGATCATCTTCCACAATCTGCAGAAATAAAAAGTCAAGTTTAATATCCAAGTCAGTATTTTCACAATAAAATTAGTATTTGTAAAATGTTCGTAATATTAATATTTTCCGGATTTACCTCTATTGGTAACATAATATATTAGGTTGGTGCAAAAATAATGTCGTTTTCTCACATATGTTACTATGTGAGAAAACGACATTATTTTTGCACCAACCTAATATATTATGTGAATAATCAACTTACAACGTCTATTCTTCTTAAAAAATACTTACAATAATTCATTTGGTGGTGGGAGATTTTGTTATGCAATTTCATTATATTGTAAATAAGCTTGTATAATACTGTAGTTATTGATATTTACTTTTGAATTTCAGATCTATAAAGATTGTCATAGACTTTAAGAAAGATATAGCATCAAAACAGAAACAAAACATTGTAAAGTAATTGAGTGATGTGAAGACAATGCTGAAAATTGCGAAAAATTTAGGTTAAACAGAGACTTCAGTAAATTCACATAAAAAGTAAAAAAAATTGTTAAGAAAAGAATGGCTTTAAGAATATCACAAAAATAGACTTGAGAAAAATTAAAAGGGTAACCAAGAAGAAAGTTGATTAATTGATCAACAAGAAAATATTTGAAGAAACTGGTGTTTTTGATATTAACAGAGAATATTAAGAGCAATGGCTAAAGACAAGAAAAAAGAAACTTTTAAATTAGATATAGAAAATACACGAAAGTTGATTTCTCAACAGTAATTTTTAGTGATGAATGTAGAACTATATTATTCGGATCTGGTGGTTATGTTATAGTTTAGGCTCGTCTAAGTAAATATTTAACCAAATTGACTTATAAACAAAAACGAAAGAAGTAACCTTTTGGATGCATCCAGATATGATGCTGCCAATATAAAATATAGAGAATTATTAGATTCTTGGACAAGACGTTTGTTGAGTTGTACATGTCACAAGTAAGAAGCCTTAAGCTAAAAAGTATGTTCATGCATGACAATGATCCTTTAGATTGTACAACTTGCCAAATAATGTTTAATAGTATGGCATCTCGGGATTTTAATCAAATAGAAAACCTATATTCCAACATTAACGGAAATATTTATGAGAACAGGAAACAACAATCAAGAAATGAAAATCTTTGGGAAGCCATAAAAACTACTACAATAAATGTTAAAATTGAAACAGGAGAAAGGTTAACAAAGTCAATAAGTCAAATACTAATGCAGCTTATAAAATATCAAGTATTCCATATTAACATGCAAAATAATAAAATAGTAACTTATTATTGTGTTAGTCAAATAGATGTTTACTGTAACACACCATTTTGGGGTTTATTTATGAGCAGAAATTTATGTTAGCCTTAGTTTGCTTACAAAGTAATACATGACAAGCCACCAAACAAGTTATTAATATTCCTAATGAAGGTAGATATTAAAAGCTGACACTTCATCACTATATTACACCCTATATTTGATCAACATCGGTTGGTTAATATCAATTTTATTCTAAAAATATTGATTTGCATCATGAAATATGACATAATATAAAAGTTTACGCTTGTTTACGTATTCTGTTTATCAATAATTCTTTTATGTGCCTTGTCCATTCAGGACATTGGCAATTGCGGGTCTCCACAGTTTCCTGTGTTTTGTTGCTCTAAGTAACTTTTGACCCTTTGCCATCCATCTTTATTTTTATTCTGCCATTCAGTCACACAAACCCGTTAATTAAGTAATTGTTTTTTTCTATCTGTTTCTCTTGTGGGTAATATGTCCTGTGAGTATTAATTTTTCCAGACCGTCTGTTCTCATTGATAGTATGTTAAATATGACAACTACCTCTTTTTGACTGTAAGTATGTTTTTCCTTTTTAAAACTGTCTCATTCTGTCCATGTTGTTCTCAACATTTCTCTGTAGAACTACATCTCTGTATCATCGAGTCTTTTCTTCATTTGTGAAAAGATTGGCTAGCATTCAATACTATATAGGAAATTAGATATTACATAGCAAGTTATCGCTTTTTTCTGTATTTTTAACCAAATTTTCCTATTGTTTAATACTTTGCTTTGTTTCTGAAAACCATATTTCGCTACTTCTATGCTCCTTCAGATTTCCTTGTTACATTTCCCGTCGTGTTTTATTTCACTTCATCGTTTAGTTGTATTATTTAAATAAATAAATACGGTGAAAAAAAAGCATATTCCTCTATTTTATATGTATTCACTGAACTTGTTGTTTATCCGCATAGACATTCATCTAAACTGTTTGTAGATAAAATGATTTTACATTCATCTTTTCCTTGAAGCATTGAACTCTTAGTTTAACGAATCAAAATATTCATCGCCTCTAATTATGTTCTTCAGAATTACTTTCATTCATCATATATTGAGTATCACTTAGCGACGTTTAATTGTTTTAGTGACATGGATTTATACGTAAGAACAAGTACAAAACAATTAAAAATGAGGCGAATATAAAATCGATATGTCCCTAAAACATCTAGGAAGAAACTTTGAAAGAATTACAATTTCCGATGTGTAATTGTTTTCATGAAATTTAATCAGAACGAGTTTCAACTGTGTCGATAAATATAAGACCCTTTTATTGGAATGTATTTATACTTAAAAGGAAACAAACAATTTTAAAAAAGATTTCCATGTGTCAGTGATCGAAAGGAATTCTTCTAAAGTGTCCGTGTCGACAAGATTGTAAATTATATACATAGGAGGAAAGCGGTTTCAATGGTATACAGCCATTCGTGTCCGTATGAGAGTGAATAAACGAATCATGAGATACAGATGGTTTGGAAAGCCAGTGAAGTTATTGTTGACTGACGACAATCAAGTTAGCCGATGGGTGTCGATTGTAGTTTGTGTTACTTTATGCCATGCTGATGCTGCAATTATAGAATCGTTTGCCGATAATCTGATAATCAGACAAAAATAATAAGTAATTTCCATTCGTTCCCTTTTTTGCATTTTATAATGTCTTTTTTTTTTCCTGGCGTTACTTGAAATTCTTAAATGACAAATGCCAAGAAGTTTTGAACGTTTCTTCTTAACTTGGGGAAAGGTGACGTTTAGCCTTTTCATAAAAAGCAATCTACGCTAAGCCTACGAAACAAAATGTCAGAACCAACTGGTTCGATTTTCTAGTCAAATAAAAGCAGCATATGTAGTGTAGTATGTACTTGGTTGACCTCGGATTAGGACGGAATGGATCTTGCGCTCAGGTGCCAGTGTTAAATTTACAGGTGACTTCATAGCTGCTGAGTGCAGAACCATGTGATTGACCCACCTTCACCTGGGATGTACACTCGTATTTAAATATGAAATAGCTGACTGAAGTTAGAAATTTTTCTGGCATTTTGAAAAAGAAAGATATTTTGCTTATGTGCAAATGACAGTCATAATCAATAATCTTATTAGTCATATGCCTGAAACAGAAAAATGGACAATTTAAAGAAAAATATCTTACCATTTGCTTATGTTGTATTTGGCAGGACTCCAAGGAAATGGTTGTTCAAAAGAAGCAAACGTGTAGAAAAATCCGTAGGACATCTCCATAGCATGCATCAAACAGCGAATATAAGTCATGATCAGAAGAGCAATGCCAGGACCTGAAAGTGAATTGTAAAATCTTCATTTCTGTGTAATTTTTAATGGAATAAGTACAAATTTCATTGGTCAACACAGCTTTTTTTTTTAAATCCATAAAATTTAAATTAGCAACTCTTTATAATCATTGAACGACGGGAATAAGGATTTCAGAAACGATATGAATATTTATTTGACAGCATAAATATGGCATTTCTACATTGGTCACAATTTATTTCATTGTGTCTAACTTAATTCTTATTCTCAACATACATCTTTCAAGTGGGAATAACTTATAAACGAAATATTGTCTCTTATAAATTATTTACAATGCAGTCGGGTTTCGATCCCAGCTTAAAGAAATCGGACGTCTAGCCACACCGAGGAGCTGTGATACAGCGAAACAGTTTACCTGTGACTAAATATATATGCTCCCGGAAATCCGGTTGAACTCTCTAGGGAAAGTTTAAAAAAAAAAAATAAAATAACAAAAAAAAAACAGTGGCTTCTACTGCTATTGAGCATTATTCTTCAAGTATGAATTGAGTTCTCCGAGCTGCTGGCGTATTTCGTATATTTCCGAATGCAATGGATATATATATATATATATATATATATATATATATATATATATATATATATATATATATATATATATATATGTATGTATGTATGTTTCTTTCAAATCCACATCTAAATTACAATTTCTTTAAGTATACTTTTCGAGTCAATGAATCATTTAATCTTTCCAAGGTGAAGTAACGGTTCATTCAAAGAAGAGGAGGTGGCTTATAAATTCTCCATCTGACCCACTTTCTAAAATATGATAAAATATATATATTTTTAAGAGTGGAAATTTTGAACAAAGTCTAATATTGGCTGAAATCAAAAGCAAATCACAACCACCCACTCCACCAAAGCATATCGAGATGGAAAGAATTTTAAGACACATGGCATTCTTCAGTTTCATATGAGTGAATAATCCAAATAATTAAATTTTTTTAATTACAAATTAAATTTATTTGTCAGCTTTAACAATGATAAAAATAATTTATTAATTTAAATTTTGATAAGTTATTTAAAGTGCATTAATTTTATTTATTATAGTTCATCAAACGCTAGGCTAAAGAGCTACTCAAGTTTGAGAGTTACTAAATGAGGTGTGTGATATGAGCATAAGTGGAAGAAGGAAATCAAAATTACGAGGATGTAGCGGATAGATAAATATTGGCACTAGACGGAAAGAATTATGGTGTTCAAGGAAGCATTCATGCGCGTGTCTGTTACACAAAATAGCGGTTCTTGGGAAGATACTTTCGGAAAGCAACGTACTGTTTATCAGGAAATGCGGGTGATATATATAAATGTTGGCGCCTGACAAATGCCGTCAGTAGTTTTAATAAAGCAAAACAAACCCATATTTCTTTCAGATCAATGATCACAGTTTCAGTTGGAGGGAAGAACATTTCATTTAGACATAAAATTTAGCCATTAGTTAAATAAAAGTTTATTCTTAGGAGTATACTGAATACAAGTGAGAAATTCTCCGTAGAACCATTTTGAACCTATGGTGTTGAAAAACGTATATATATATATATATATATATATATATATATATATATATATATATATATATATATATATATACTCGACATCGAATTCGACGTAAAATGGCCAAAAAATGGCCAAGCAAATCAGTTCCTAGGAAGCGACAGCCCGACACCAGCATCAGACTTGATGATAATGGTGAAGGTTTTGTGCAGAACCATCCACACTTTTTGAAGGGCCGAATACAGAGATCTGGTAAACTGCGTGCCACAAGGTCCTCAAACGATCCTCCGCAGGTTGTGACTATAGAGTTGTCCTTCTCCTAGACCAGTTGCCATCCAAGGCTATAGCATCCAGTCTGTCCTGCTATTTACCCGTAGCTGGGGCGAGAAGAGGAGGATTCATATCTTCCCCAAAGATATTAGCACGCAAGTGAATGCAATGGATTCGACTGGAATTTGAACTCGGCTCTCCGATTCCTCAATCCAAGCCATTATCCATTACTTCACTATGCCGTAAATATATTGCGCCCTGCTCCTACAACATTTCACTATTCCTGGCAGATCTATTATCACAATGTGGATATCCCCTAACAAAAGTAATAGAAAGAAAAAGGGGAAAAAGGACTAAATGAATTTTGCTAGATATATAAAAACAAAATCTAAAACATTCTAAAGTCCCCAGCACCTACCGTTTGTGCGCATGTGTAGTCACACCAACATAACAAATTTAGCCCACTGAAGTCCTGAAGGACGAAACCGGTCACAAATAAGCTTTTTCCGCTTTGTCACACTAATTCCCCAATATATATATATATATATATATATATATATATATATATATATATATATAACACTTTCGCCCTAGCCCCTCAACCTCCGACGTTATACTCTCTGAGTTGAGGTGTCTACTCGGTCTTAACCGAACTTAAGGGAGTGGCCGTAGGTCCCTTGAGCATCCGTAGATTATTTGACCGGTCCCCTGGTTTAATCCTGCTTCCTGTCCACGTTGTGTTTGGTTTGATCCAGTAAGCAGGAGTGATGTTCATTCATTCACGGTCGACTGAAGATGTAGACACGGCTGGAGAGTCTGCGCTAAGAAATTTAGAATGCAGCAAAGAAAAAAAATATCTGCAGAAAGCCGGACAAACAACTATTCAATGATTGAATTGTTAATGTCTTTTATATAGCAGAAAAGAACAGTATAGAAAAGAAAACGGGTTACAGAAAAGAAAAGTAATTGACGTAAAAACGCATACACTGGATTCTGGACAGAGAGAGAGAGTGTGTGTTATGATTAACTTGTTGTTAAATCGTCTCAGAATGATATACGACTCTGTGCGCGGCTTAAAGTTTATAGTAGTGTTCCTCTTTAGCAGTAGTAACAGTAGTAGTAATATTCGTGGTAGCAGAAGCAGCGGTACTTATATCAACAGCACATGTTAGCGGACGCTTCGTTCCAATCTCTGACGTCACTTTCTCTCCCTCTTGAGACTCCAACTCGACTCTCCACTGTCTCTAGCCGAACTCTTGTCCGGGCTAATTCTCTTCTGTCTCTCTCTTCCGTATGCCGCTTCTTCAGCATAACTACAACTTAACCTTGACCCTACTACTTTGCACTTGATTATCACGGGGTCTTGGCTCTTTCAACCCAAATCATGTGATTTCTAAATGTCCTCCTTGCTTACTCAGCTCTATTCCAAGTTTTAATCAATAAAAATTATTTCGACCATTTTCATTGTCTGCTAATGGCCCAGTTTCAGTGGGTGCTGTACCTAGATCAAATTTCCCCATCAGTAAACAAAAAGCTCTGATTTAATTTCGCTATTCAACTGTACTCCAATTTCACTAAAAAAATATACGTGTGTTTCCCAGACTCTCTCTGTCATATATATATATATATATATATATATATATACGAGCAGATTTTTAAACGTAATAAACCATTTTGCAGTTTACTTATATACAATGCACCGACACTGTTTTCCCGTGAAGATTGTGTAAGCTTTGCAAGCTGTATTTGTTGTTATTATCTCTGCGGAAGAGAAGATGACTTATCTCGTGTGGCAAAGCAAGCACGTATATATATGGCATGCAAAACGAGTGAAGAAAAAGAAAAAGAAATATGGCCGCCCTAACACATTAATTTAAGAAATACACGATCTTGGAGCAAGGAAAACTGGCCAGAGTGGTTGGCCGTATGCAAATTCTTTTGCGAGATCAACTCTGCAAAAAAACAACAATGCGAGAGAGAATGCTCAGTACATTCGTGAACGTGGTACTACTTTCACGGAGAGACTTTGTCAACGCGGTAGGCCATGTAGTCAGCAATTGCCCGGGAAACGAGCCAAGGAAATAGACCTCAGCGCCAGTCTACTCCCCAAGCCCCATATGAAGGAGACGCTACCCACAATTGCCGTACTTATCAATGGAATCAGGAGATTAGCCTTGCTAGACACAGGCTGTTCACGGCCGCTAGTAAGCAGATCTCTTTGTCACTTTTGGAAGATGAAAGAAGTGAACGTGCTCACTGTTGGTGAAAGGACCTTAAAGTGCTCTGGGTAGGACCTATTTAACTTGACGTGAACAATAGACCCCCTATCGATGTTGAGGTTCTGGTTGTGGACGGAAAATTGCTTGGTTTCGACTTGCTGCTCGGATTTCACATCATCAAGTAGTTGAGGGGAGTACGTGTGACCGGCGATGGGACTGTGAGCTTTCATCAACTTGACTGACCCTTGTGCTAAGCTATCACCATCAATGAGCTTGACTTCTACGCGGAGTATGACCAGAACAGGAAGATCTGGGTTGTGTCTTGGAAGTGGTCTACTGACCAGATACTACCTGCGTTGAAGCACCGGACAGCCGAGTATCCAGTACTAAATCCGCTCAGAGAAAAGTATAATCGTGAGCTACGAGCCTGGATGGATAACGGCTGGCTACTTCCGTATCTCGAGGAATAATTGATCCCTCTAATACCTGTGTTGCAGAAAATCAAACAAAAGTTCCGCCTGGTCATGGATTATCGGGTGCTCAATCAATATGTTGACGCGCACACCGCCGATATAATGTTTGCGCGCAAAAATTAAGGGAGTGACAACAGGATGGAACTGATGTCGCTGTGCTGGATTTGTACCACACCTTTTTGCAGATCCATGTTGACAAATCGTTATGGCCCTTTCTAGCAGTGATAATAGACGGGCAAAGATATGGCCTCATACGTTTGGGTTTGGGGCTCAACGAGGTACCGCTAATCATGCGATCAGTTGTGAATGCCATGGTCGCACAGGACATGACCATCCAGAGGGCCAAGTAAGGATCCAGAGTGTTTAGAGAATGGCATCCGTGTACTGGGATTACGATTCTGGGAGAAGCGGGGCAAATTGCAATGGAGTTGCAGGAGTGACCTCCCACCACTGCCTAACGTGATCACCCGTCGGAGTATTTTCCTCCTGTGTGGGAAGTGGATTGGACATATGCTAATATATGGCTTGTTCCGCGTTGCAACTGCATTCATAAAACGGCACATGAACTCTGTCATGACTAGCTGGGACGATGAGTTGTGGGGCCCACCCCTGACTCGGATGCTGACAGGCATCATTACCAGATTGTCATCGAAGCATCCGGTACAGGGTGATTGGTGCGTTGATGGGCACAAAGTTACCGTGCGCGTTGATGCAAGCTCCTTGAACACTGGCGTCGTTGTCGAAAAAAGGCGAATCCCTGGTTGAAGATGCCTGTTGGCTGCGATCAGAACGTCAAGACAGGCATATCAACCTGGCAGAGCTCGACGCGATCTTGAGAGGCATCAGCATGGCATTACAATGGAGAGCGATTGTGGTTCACCTGAAGAATGACTCAATGTGTGTGCATCGATGGGTTTTTGATACGTTGTCTGGAAAGTCTTGAGGGCGTACAAAGGCGGCGATAGAAATGTTGATAAGACGTCGGTTCAGCACAATCAAGGAACTGGTGGAGGAATATAAATTGACCGTTTACATAGATCTCTTCAGATACCATGCAAACCGAGTAGATCAGCTCACCAGAGTGCCTCAACGTTGACTGGGTGCGGTTTGGAACGAAGTAGAATCAGTGTGCGTCGCATTTATGGAAGATCAGGAATCAACCCATATTCAAGTGAAGCGCACCTTGTATTTTGTAAGACGGATTCACCCTGAGGTCTCAAAGGCAGCTGTTCGGGCGCTGGTTGTAGAGTACGAAATGTGCCAATTCAGTGACCCGGCGGAAGTGCATTGGAAAGCTGGACGGTTGGATGTGTGCCAGAATTGGAGCTGGGTGGGGATGGATATAGCATATTATGAAGGCCGGCATCAACTGATATACTCTGATCCTAGTCGGTTTTCCATTTTGCGACCGTTACCACGTCAGGACGCTCCCAGCATCATCCGACAGCTGGAGTTGCTATTCTGCGAGAGAGGGTCACCTATCGATCTGCTCATCGACAATGGTGCAACATTCTGTGGTGAGATCTTCGCGATGTTTGCAGAGAATTGGGGCGTCTGACTTAGATTCCGGTGTGCCTATCAACCACCAGGGAATGGCATCGTGGAAAGATGCTCCCGCACCATCAAGGATATCGCTGTTCGGTCGAGATGTTTCATTATAGAGACGTTATACTGGTATAACGTGACGCCAAAAGACGGCGCAACAGCTTCGTCAGTACCAGCTAACGTTATATATATAAAACTTGCATAAAGGGTATGAATGTTGCTCCACCACTTGAACATACAGATCCTGGAATCTACAGAGTGCGAGATGAAGTATGGGTAAAGACCACACATGGTCAATGCTCGACGGAATTTAAAAAAGGAACAGTAACAGAGGTTCAGTTCTCATTAATGGAACACCACGCCATTCAGAGACCTCCACTCGCATCAGAGATCTGCTTCGTCGGAAGATGACGGCAGTGATAAGCCGTCTGAGAACGACTCAAATTCGCACTGAATGCAGGCCAAACTATTAATTACGGGACCAGCGGAAACAGATATTGAAGACGACGATGTTGATGCCACTAACGAAAGAGGCACAAAGGTAGAAGAGACGTCCACCTTCACGTAGAAACACGCGTCGACTGCGACCGCCATCCCATCAGAGAGAAGTGTGGAAGAGATGACTTACCCCGTGTGGCAAAGCGAACACGTATATGCCTGGCGTGCAAAACAAGTGAATGAAAGGAAAAAGAAATATGGCCGCCCTAACATTAACTTAAGAAAGACACGGTCTTGGAGCTAGGAGAACTGGCCAGAGTGGTTGGGCGTATACAATTTTTTGTGAGATCAATTCTGCATAAAAACCACCACACGAGAGAGAATACTCAGTACGTTCGTGAACGTGATACTGCATTCACGGAGAGACTGTGTCAGTTAGGAAAGCGATTACTTGGGTCAGTTTCACACACTCTTTACCAATTTCTTCTTGTATCTTTCTGTTTCAATATCACTCACTCTATGTGTGTCTGTCTGTTGGTCTCTCTCTTTCTCTTTCTTTTTCAGCTCATCGTAGTTCTTTCCTTAATTGTAAAAATGGCAAAATTATGAAATTTAAATATTTGCACACATAATAATTTTGATTTGTCATTGTTTTTTCCCTAAAATTATGTTTGATATATAAAAATTATATATCGTTTTATCAGTCCTAACCATCCAGTTATACCTATATTTTATAAGATATAACTAGGTGCCAACATGAGATCGCTGGAAAATGAGCATAGCAGGATAATAACGGCCTTAAACTCGATGAAAATAATTTTTATCGTCTAAATGTTTATGTTATTATCAAGAGGAAAGATCAAAGTATTTTTTGATTATTTTTGTTTCATTTTTTAATAATTTCTAGCACGTCCAAAATTTTCGTTAAAAATTTTGTATTTTTTTTGATCAGCAAAATTGACAGAAAATCGATCGTCAGCCATTTTTTAAAACTTTTGTTTACAAAAGTGAAAGTTTCTGTTTAAAATTCGTTTAAAACATAAATTATGATTTTTTTTAAATTAATTTAAGAAAATTAAAAATTATAAAGTTTATTTAATGTATTTTGAAACAAACATTACTTACTTTCTGCGCTGAAAAAAATGTACTTTCAAATGATAGAAAGCCGGGCTTAACAGATTGACAAGTAACATGTGCGTGATAACCGCTCCAAGGCGGTGTAATCCTTACCAAGCTTGTCTCGCTAGATCAGTTACGACTGTGTAGTGAGTTCGATCCTCACTGAGTGCCCCATGCTTTCGGCATTGTGCCACATCTAAGCTACGCTTGGAAAATCACTAAGTGACATCTGCGTGATTTCATCTTACGGGAGGAAAAGTTATAGTACGGAAGGTCAGAAGTGACAGTTTAGCTTTATGTGAACAACTTATTTACCTCGTAATTTTGAAGTAGTCATAGCATGATAAAAACGGCCTTAAACTTGACGAAAGCAGAATTTTATCGTCAAAATGTTTATGTTACTACCAACGCAAACCACGTGACAGACTATTGTTTTCATGGTGCTTCCGGTTTTCCGTATATTTGAATTTAAGCTATTTTGCTATATTAGATTTTTAGCTATTGACAACTTGCTGATTGTAATCAGCTTTATTTTATAATCTGTAAATGATATTTATCTACTTAATAACTCCATTGACTAAGGTGTACAAGATTTTCATTAATTTTAGAATATTTAACAACTTTAATGTAAAAAAAAAATAATTAAGAAATAACAAATAATTGTTGTAAAAATTTATTTTTCATCGAAAACGTTTTTTGCTTTCAGAAAATATCATCCATATTCATACAAACAAGTAAAAGCAACTAAAGCTTTTGAAATTAAATAATATCTTTGTTTTATTGAGTTTGGGATGTTACAATTCAGAGCTGATTTTAAGGTCAAAGGGTGTCAACTAAAAAAATGATTTGCTTTCCTCAAAGCCTTGTGCTTTTAACTAATTAATCACTAAAACTGAAACAAATTAGAATTTCATGAGTTTTCATAAAATTAATTATGGAGGTGGGGTAATAAATATAAAATTTTTTTTTATCAAGATGTAAAAAAAAATAAACATATTTATAATAATTTCCATCCTTTGTGAATAGTTTCTAAAAGTTTCATTAAAATCTGACAATTATTTTATTTTTGCAAGACTTTCAAAATTAATGACCGCCACTAAAAAAAATACACAAAAACCCGCCATGTTATTTCGTAGGACACTCACTGATGAAGAGAAACGATTTTTTTCAATCAAAAGTTAGAATGCTCTAATAAAGAGAGAAACATTTTGAAAAATAATTAAAAATTACTTTGTTCTTTCCTCTTAATAAAAACATGAACATTTTGACGATAAAATTTTGGTTTCGTCAAATTTAAGGCCGTTATTATCCCGCTATGCTTATTTTCTAGCGATCTCATGTTGGTATCTAGATATAACAATGATATATGCGGATATTTTGTGATCTTGAAATCAAGCAGAAAATTGTCCAGTCATTGATATGATCAGATATTAGCATTTAACGAAAGAAAACTAAGAAATTACAAAAGGTAATTTCCACAACATATTCCTAATGATGGAGGATATACTTAAACAGTCCCCCTCTATTATTTCTCAGTTATATTTTTTATCAACCTTAACATTGAATCTGACTCAATATTACGAAAGATTTAAGGATGATATCACGATGTGCTTTTAATTAAAGAAGCTGATCTAGCTCAACTAATATATTATGAATATTGTTGATATAATTTTAGTAAGTAAAATAGTATCAGCAAACTGAAATTATTTGGTATGTAATTTATGATACAATAGTTTTTTTAGGGGTTAAATAGAATTGATTGTGTTGGACCAAATCTTGCAACGGGGTCATGAAAAATTATCACTCCCATCCATTTTGTAGAATCTGACCAAATGAACATAATGAAGGGATAAGACATACGCACACACACATATACACATACACACACACACACACGTACATGTCCACGTACATATACACTCCCAAACTATGAAAACAAAAAGTAATGAAAACAAAAAAAATCGAAGAAGGTGGTAATGAAAAAGAGCTGGAGGAAAGACATTGAATAAATTTAATGGTGAAATTTAAAAATCTGGTAGAAAGACACAATAAACAAATAATTCTATAGCGTAAATTTTAATAGGATCTGAAACCTGTAGTAATGTTCTTGTTTGTCCTTTACTGAAAAATAATTTCTTTTAATATCAAAGAATTTAAAAAGTATTATTTAAACAGCTGAATGAATAAAATACATCAAATTATTGCAGGGGTGTAAAAATGTACGGCCCAACTCAAGACAAAAAAGCGTCTTAACATTTGGATAATGAATTTATCCGAAATTTTTTCTCTATAAAATTGATGTATATTTCATAAATGAATAAAATCAAATCAATAAACATAAATTTGAGTGTTTCATTTAGCTCAAGATTTGTTAATATAAAGCAATATAAAAGCGTACAAGTTAAAAAAAATAAAAGATATTTAAATAATTTTGTTATTTGATGCTGTTTCATATTAAATTAAAAAATTCAATATTAATTATATATGTATATGTTAGTATTTATTGAGAAAAATTCAGTAATTGTAATCGAATTTTTTGAAAAATAGCATTAAGTTTGAATATCATCATGGGAAAAAACGCTATTTCTGTTTGTGAATTTATGCAGGCCTTGTGTATTATGGAATTCTGTTGAGATCCAAAGACAAAATGGCCGACTGTCACTGTAGCTAAATATATTTAAAACGCCACCAGATGTTTGTTTTGGATATCCCGACCAAGTGAATCGAATAATCTTTTGATAAAATGCAGCAGCGTCTCCAGGGTCGCAGACAATTAAGTCAATGCAACTATAAATCTTTATTCTTGCATAAATAAATAGCAAAGGACGTTTTTTCAATTAACATGAAACGTGAGTATAATTAATGTGCGGTTCTACCAGACGTTCATTTGTGTGTGTACTGGAAGGTCTTCTGCTATGATTAAATTGATTGCTGTATTTTTTAATTAATTTGTTGCTATTAAATGCGGCTTAAGTATACATATTTTCAACAGGGCTTTTGTATCGCAATCAAATATCAACGATATAAATTTACATAAGCACTAACATTCAGAAATAAAATATGTTTGATATTCATTTAGATATTTGAAATCACAAGCGTCTCTATACTCATAAATCTTCATGTAAATAAATATTCTAATGTACTAATCTATTTAAAGCAGACATATACTTGCACGTATATGTGCACATAGATGCAACACATGCTTATATAAGCATAAAATAGAAAATATTCTCATATTGTGTAGTATTTCACTTTTAACACACACATATATATAGTTGGAATGATGTGAGTTTGTGACCCTGGGTTTCACGCTCTCAGCGATCGTCAGACAAATAAAGAGTTTGTCCGACGATCGCAGGGTCACAAACTCACATCAATCCAACTAAATACGTTAGCTCTATCACTGATATTGAGTGCTTTCCAATAAGTACCGCGCATATATAATATATAAATCTTACTTCTTATAAAACGCAGATTGTGTGTGTGTCTGTACGTTTATATATTGGATCGGATTTCAAACATTTTTCAACCGATTTTAACAAAACTTCACAGGACTACGTAAAATTACCTTGCGGTGGTTCTAACCGCGCCAAAAATTGGAAAAACACAATTGTTTTTGCACGAAATCAATTTGAAAACACGATTAAGAGGCATCACGAGAATGAAAGGGGGAAAACTTATATCGAGTTATACTTATTACAAAACCCAGGTTGTTTGTGTGTGTGTTCGTTTATATATGGGATCGGATTTCCTACATTTTTCAACCGATTTCAACAAAACTTCACTTTTTTTTTGGTAGGTAGTGTTTCTTATTGTGTTGCACACTTTTTTCTTTATTTTTACATTCAGAATGCTTTAAAAATTCCATTTACGAGACAATTGTTTATAATAAAATTCTATTCAATCGGTAGACTCATAACGATTGAAAACAATGTTTTTGTTTGAGTTTGACCAATTCGTAAAAAAAAAAAAAAAAAAAAATAATAATAATTAAGACATGCGTGTCCGTCAACCTTAAACAATAATCTTTGTCAATTTTATTTTTCAGTCTTTATGATGGTCGATACTGGATCTATCTTGATCTATCGGGCTCGACTGCTAGTAATATATATATATATATATATATATATATATATATATATATATATATATATATATATATTGATGCATGTTTCATTAAATATACACAATATATATATATATATATATATATATATATATATATATATATATATATATATATATATTGGTTTTATTAAACATCATAGACAAAGTCTATTTTAATAATCTATAGATATAAGAATTAGATCATAAGAATTAGATCAACACGGCTCGCGTAATTTTTTCTTCTCACGCAGTATTTTATAAAGAACTGAGCAACATAAATCAGGCATCAATTAACAATGTTTTTCCAAATTATGGAATTGATGAAAATGTAATAAAATGTAAATAAAATGAATATCACAAATTCATAAAAATCTATAAAAAAATAATATAAGAAACTTATTTTGCTACAATCAGGTGATAAACAAGACGAAATAGCAGTGAAGGTGCACATATACATAAGTACAAATGACCTTATGACAGCAATAAACACGTTAAACATCTATTATGGAAAATAAACCCGTGTGATCTTATAATTACAAATATTAACCCAATAAACAATTAAATAAGATTAGTATAATATATAGATTTTCTTGATAATTTGGAGAGTGTAACTCTGATATTAATAAAAATGTAATATAGATGAGTTAAGCGATTACAACACTTTTGCGTCAACTAACATGCTTTTTATCAGAAAATAGTAGAATAGAAATCATATCAATCAACCTACTAAACGAAATCGTCATAATCCTACAAATATTAGACAGATGTTGCATATAAAAATACAACATAAGCTGCAAAAAATACTTCAAACACATGAAGCCATATTCAGAAGACAAAATATATTTTAACCTCGGAACTGAGGTATTAAATATATTAAATATATTCAGTGATTAATAAACACACAGAATCAATTCCTATATAACGCGCCTCAAGCGGCCTTATATATATGCTGTAAGCAGTACGCAGATGACATTATCAACACATTCTAAACATCAAAGACCATGATGGAAAAAAAAAGACATTTTCCTTGAATTTCATAACCTTAACTAAAAATGACTAGTAGTGGTTGAAAGCGCTCCAACATATAACCAAGGATAATTTTACAAAGACTGGAATTTCGGAGGAAAACAAACTATATACAAAAAACGTCACGATTGAACAAAAAACTGAAGAATGATAAAAAATTAATGTCGAATGTTGTATACCTTGCTTCGTTATTTTATTTGTATCTTTGTGTAGTCGAATAATTGCAGTGTTGTTAGTGAAAATATAGTAACTTTTTATCATTTTCTTTATTATCCCGCTCTCGTAGTAAATTAAAGTCTGTCATTTCTGAGTCAAATGCCTTTTCATAGTTAACTAATGCTAAAAAAAGTGATTTCTTATTTTTTTTTTTTTTTTTTTTTTTTGTTTAGTCACATCAATTTATCGATTGTCTGTAGAGGATCAACAGTTTGGTAAGAACTCGTTGATGGCTGATTTTTGTCTAGGATCTTTTGTCCTAATCTCAATATAAGAATTTGTGGAAATAAATTGCATATATTTGTTATTAATGTAATAAGGCCATATGTGGCAGGGTTTTATTAGGTTGGTGCAAAATAATGACGTAATAATGTCGTTTTCTGACGTATTTTTTAACGTCAGAAAACGACATTATTACGTCATTATTTTTGCACCAACCTAATATTTCCTTTGTTATAAAGTATGGCTACTATTCAGCGTCTGCTGTTCTTTTCCTATGCGAATCTGTGATGTAATTCTTTACTTACATATTTCATTAACCTTTAGTACCTACCTAAATGCCTGTTGATAATTTTTTTCTTATTTTTGCAGTATATGCTCTTTAAAGTTGATAAGTGTCCCGTTTCTGTTTTTTTTTTTTTTTGTCAATTCAAACAATTGCTGTTTATTTATATAAACGGCATATCGTACGCATTTTGAACTCTTCTCCTTTTTGACTATTGTTTTTAATATTTCCAGGTTCATTATTTTTGTTTCCTGCCCTCCTTTGGTTGATTGGTTTGCTTCATTATGCACTTCCATTTTTTTTCTATCTCTTTTCCTGTTTATATTCACATTTCGACACATTTTCGTCATTTATAATGTTCGATTATTACTCTTTCTTGTTGCTATTTTAGTTTATTTTAGCTCTCCTACTTGCTGCTTCCTTATACTTGTGCATCTTCACCTTAGCGGATCGACATCGTACCAAAGATTCCGACAGCAACCTGACATGACCGTCCTGTGTTTAAAAATTCACAAACAATGTGGAACTGAACAGGTTGCTTCGGTAACTTACTGCGGCATCATACATCCTAGATTAGCCCAAGGGCTTGGGCGCTAATTTGAATCCAACCCAAGACCTTAGAACCTAGAAGGTGGTACGTTATTGGTCCGATGACCGAAGGCGGCCGAGGGTATAACATTATTGATGACCGTGACCAAGGTTCAGCCCCAAGAAGTTGTCACACAAATTATTATTTTGTAATCTTTTCTTCTATTAATCCTATGATGGCCACATCTTTAATGGTATTGAATTTGTCAGTAGTTATGAAATCAAATTCATTATTTCCATTTGGACTTTTCAGGGCCAGTTATTGTCTCTTTGCTCTTAAAAGATATATTTGTAATTGTCATTTTTTTTATCTTTCTTGGAATTTCAATAACATTTCACCTCTCAATTTCTTCTCTATTTCAAATTGTTCTACACTAAAACTTCTCTCGTTCTTTGTCCCTACATTTGCATCAAAGTTGCTAATCAAAATGAAGTGAATAATTTGCTCCCCATTTTTAATATTACTGGTGCGGTTGTTCTCATCATAATTTTTGGATGTTTTAGCATACACTTGAATCGCTTCTTGGGATTCACAATCTAATTACAATTCCATACTCTAATATACACTGTTACTATTGCCAAAAGCGGGAAACACGAAGGATAAAAGCATTGATGAATACGTAAGGCAGGCATAAATTAACTGATAATTCACCCAATCAATTAAGAATACAAGATGGAAATTTTCTGTTTAAATAATATAATTTTAACACATTTGCTTACCTTTAAATATTGGAATCACAGAGCCAATGACACCAACGAGGCCAGATCGAAAAAGTGAGCCGAGTTTCAGTTGGACGTAGCAGATGGGAACACAAACCAGTACAGCAAGACTGTAAAATGCTACCAAGAACAAACCTGGAAAGTGAGTAAATAAATACTGTATTAAAACATGGCAACCCCCAAAAATTATATTTTAGAAGGAATTATTTATAATATATATATATATATATATATATATATATATATATATATATATATATATATATATATGTGTGTGTGTGTGTGTGTGTGTGTGTATATATATATATATATATATATATATATATATATATATATATATATATATATATATATATATATATATATAATGTGTGTGTGTTAAAATCATACAAGGCGGTAAAGCCACTAGGACAGAGAATGTTACAGGGTCTGGAAGAATTAGGAAGAGAAACAATAATAATGACTGTGAAGAAGAAAGAGTAATATATATATATATATATATATATATATATATACATATATAAAAAAAATATTGTCATGGCCGAAAAATGTAATACTGCTGGTTCTAGTCAAAAGTTCTAAAGTTCTAGTCAGCCACCGAACCTATAAAAAAACGACTAAAAACATATCAGCTTGCTAATTTTTTGCAAATTCAAAATAGGTCAAGTCAACATCTACCCAGAATCATATAATTTCAGGGTGCATACAAAAATGCAAACATTGAGGGTGTCTGTATGCAAGCGGTACATCAACATGGTAATGACGCCATTACACACCCGGGTTACAATTTATACAGGACTGGCGTAAGAATCGCAGTAGTTAAATCATCATATTTTGTAATAGTCTTATACCAGCCAGAAAGACTAATAACTGTTGCCATAGTTGTCCGTGGCTGTAAAATCAGAATCACATCAGCCTATATCCCAAATAAAAATAAAGTGTTGTCTCCGAAAAAGAGAACTTCTACGGAGGCCTAACGAAATTCTGTGTTGTAGAAAAAACAACAACATAAAAGGGTACAATGATGAGGACTTTAATGCCACATCTACTGTTTTTGAACGCCACATCTCCATTAATGAGAAGAAGACATCACTGTGTGAAACGGAAAAATCAAACAACAATAGTGAGTTGTTTTTATTCTTTTCTTACCCACAAAGATACACCATTCTTAATACATGCTTTGACCAACCCATAAAACATCGAATCACATGGCATAGCTTGAATGGAAAAAGTAATAAAAAAAAATATTGATCTCAGCTTCTCGAACTCTTGGCTTAGGAATTTGTCACAAATATCAGAGACTATAAATCTTCGAATTTGATTGCAGATTTTCGGGACAAAACTTACAACTCCAGCCAACAAAATACATTAGCACCTCTTACATAAACTATGAACGGTACCTGGGTATAATATCCACGCGCTACACAATGAAAATAGAAGATTAGAATTCTGTAATAAAGTAGAATGCAAGTGGATGATCCTAAATCTCGACTATAACAATATCATGATCACAAGTTACGAAGCCCATTAAGGTCGTAGGGACACCATATGGACTGCAACTGCAGTAGAAATAGTGCATCTTGAACAAGACAATCTAATGGAAACCAAATTTAGAATTTTCCTTCTCCTAGAATTGTAGCCAAACAAGGCTATAAAGCTTCATCTGTCCTAGTATTTACCCATAGTTGGGGGAAGTAGAAAGGATTTCATGCCTTTCTCAAAAGTATTTACGCGTAAGTGAATGTAACAAACTCCTCTGGAATTCAAATTTGGCTCTGCAATTTCTCATTTCGAGCCGCCATCCATTACATCACAGCGCATCGTATAACAATATCGAAATATCAAATAATGTTATCTTATCCTGCTTAGCGGAAGCAAGTGGGACATGAATATATGAATATCTAGACAGAAAAAGGTCCGCACGTGGGACGACAATGATGATTTGAAAAGATTAATGCTAGAAACAGACAATCAGAAGGGGAAGAAAATAAATGGGAGGATATTAGACAATCTGCAAAGACATTAAAAAAAGACAAAACAAAACAAATAGTTAAAGCTCTAGTAACCAATATCTCTGAAAAATTGCAAACCAAATCAATGGATCCAAACAGAATGGACATTGTATTGAAATATGAGGAAAAGTAAAAATTCATGATAGCATCCTACAATCGAAACCAAAACGGAAGAGATGTCCTGATTAAAAAAAACAAAAAAACACTTCAAGTTACATTTCAACCTTGGCCACACTAAGCTGTCGAAGCTCGCAGAATTAGAACATACACCCATATACATCCGAGCATTACAATGTCTTTCACCAAGCATAAACAACGAACCTGATGATGAGGAAACGAAGAAAACTATAAAAAAAATATCAAAGAATGAATTATCCCTTAACATTGAGGATGAACTTTTGAAATTAGAATATCCTCCCCTGAATTTAAAAACGACCTTCTAAATTTTATGAATAAAATCTGGAGTTGAAAGCTCACCGCCAAAAGTGAGGTTTTTATCGTGTATTAATGAACTATGAAAACAAAAAGGTACCACAAAATGTATCCCAGTTGAATCCATTATGGTGAAAATATTAATGAGCATTTTATTAAATAGGTTAATGTTTGGCTTTTGCTATGATAAAGGGTGTAACGATGGCATACTTTAATAAAAAAAAAAAAAAAACCACCACGAAAGGGATTAGTTCTCCAACAGAAACTTCTATACCAGCTGTGTAGACCTCACAGCAGCAGACGGCCACATCAATAAAAACTTTCTCTTCTCATCGATTAGAAACGGTCTTCCAAGCTCCGAATCCAAGGATGTCTAGACCTGATAGAACTGTATCGGCCAACAAAGTCGTGCATGTCGGGTGAGGACTCCAATGCCAAAAGATTCCAAATCTCATCTGGAGTACGACAAAGAGGAAATGAGAGCCTCAATCTAATTAATATCTTCCTGGTCTTTGCTCTGCGAATATAGAAGCACAAGTATAAAGAGATGGTCACTGAATACTTAAACATTCCAAACCGTATCCGAAATGAATCTACAAAAATAGGGTTCCTGCTTCCTATGTCATCATCCTCTGTGTACATTCATATTTGGGAAAAGAATGATCTTGAATTAGCATTCTCTACCAAATATTCAAAGAAGGAAGATTCAAGAAAATCCTTTCCAAAACAATGATCTGGATTGGAATGGAGGCAGTGATGATGCGTAATCTGAATAAATATTCAACATGTGGAATTAGTAAATACTAAACACTTCAAATACTTCAATATTTGGATCAGTTACAACAAATTTAGTATAGGAGATAAGGGTATAAAACAGAGAATGGTCTGTACTACGGGTAGTTTCATCCAACCACGCAAACTCTTACTAAACAAAAACGAAAATCTAAAAAATCGAGTCATGATAGATGCGTCAGGTAGAGACTTTAATATGGATGCAAAGGCATGGCGCTAAACTCGTTCAGAAATATTTAAACTGTCAGCTGTACACAACCGCTTTCTCAGATCGATGCATTAAAATGGCATGTAAGTCACCATTTTTCGAACTTTGTGGACTGGCATTACAGAATCACAGAATCCCTTGTCTTTCAATAGCAACAATAACTAAAATGGATACCATATGTAACTTGAAAAGAGAATAATGACAAAAGATGCTGTCGTTTCACACTACCTCAAACAAAAGACAAGAAAGAAATCCTCATCACTACTGAAAAACACAATAACAGATACTGGACTTGAGAAACCTATTTTCCTGAAAAATTATTTTAAGCGAAAGATTTTATGAATTAAAACTGATAGCAGCAATGAATGTAGAATGTTTACTTATAAGGAAACGGCTAATTGCCATTACCATACCCGTGAAAAATTCATGGCATTAATTCAATATAAAAATGCATGCATATGTTGAAGGCTGAGAATATTTACGAGCGATCGCGCACGTGATACTGCTGTTTGATTCACACGGAAACAAATCACACCAAAATACACTTAGTATTCATAGCATAAGACAATTTTCCAAATCTTGGCATCTTTTTTTTTTTTTTTTAACCGATTATAAAAATGATATTTATGTTGCTCTTCTAAAGCAGATTTTACAAGTATGTAAAAAGTTGTGGTAAGTGTACCTGTGCATTTATGAAATCCAGCTTTAGAAAGGGGTTCATACTTTCATAAGTTGAACTGTGAGAAATTACTCAAATATATTATCCAATAATAAAACTTACTTGTGCAGAATCTAAAGAGCGATCCCATTTCCTTTGGAGTAGATTTGTTTCGCTTAATTGCTAAATCTGACAGAAGTAAATGTTTTTCTTCTGTCAGACTTAACAATTAAGCTCATATCGTAAAGGACGTTGGATTTCAAATAAGTTCCAAGTTACTAAATATTTTTTCACATGACTGAACTTACCTAAATATAGAAAAAAGACAGTGAATGAGATGAGAAGAAAGAAGCCAATGGAATAGAGAGAAATGCGATGAGGACGAGGACAAAGACGATATAATGACAAATTGACACCTAATTGTTCTAATTGCATAATATTGAGAATTGATGACAGTGACTGTTTCGTTTGTAAAATAACTTATTATTTCATTGCTACAAGACAGATAATATACTGATAGATATCTTCTGTTTAGAAGTTTGATGAGAAACGTAGTTTAAAATATAGCAAGCCTATAAATCAAATTTTCTAACACAGAAAAGATTCAGAAAATATTTATTTTGTTTCTGTTTATTTTTGTTTTTGTTTTTGTTTCCAGTGTAAGGAAAATATTATGATATTAAAGTTATTCAAAAGCATATTTGAAATCAGTGTAATTGATTTCAATATAAAATTGAACGTCACTCATAGTAAAACATTAAAATTTGCTAAAATGTTAAATTGTTTGAGACTAGAATTTTTATTATATTACTCAATAAGATAAAACATTTAATTTTCTCCTAAGAGTACAAATTTTATTAAAAATGAAATCCCACACAGTAGGGTTTTGATTTCTGTTGTGGTGTTTCCATTAATTTATTTAGTTTTTTTTGGTAGTGCTCTTCAGAAACCAGAAATAAAAGTAAAATCATTCTCTCAGACATCTAGATATTGTTTAAATCTTATTTCTTCAACTTTTCATTGGATCTGTAAAAATAAAATAATTTCACTTCAAAGCCATTGTTCATCATTCATTCAATAAATCATTGCTTAACTTGAGAGAACATATGTAAAGTAATTTTAATAAGCGAAATTATCTGATTTCTACTCCAACTGGTCGACTATATTGAACATAAATATAATTGGTGTACCTAATTCGATAAATAAATAACAATCTCTAACTGGATCGAATTGTAGATATTTGACCAGAGTTCACGAGTTTGCCACTAGATTGGAAAATATTCTTTGTTTTGCAGATAATTCTTGAATGAGACATCTCGTTGTCACAAACTGCAGCTTATGGAGAAAATGTAAACGACAGACGCTAATCATGCATGGTATTGAGGAATAAATCAAGCTAATTAGGAAGATCGTGAGAGACATAAATGTCAGAATTATGAGATAAATACCGGAATATACCGTCAGATAAAACGATAAAGTTCTAATACATGTCAGTTTATTTACTAAATTTAGCATAAAATTGCACAAGTCAATCATTTCATACCACGTGTTCTATGCAGTTATTAGCAATTCTATCCTGAAATATTGATTAATTATTAAAACAGGTACAATTTTTGTATTCAGAAATATAAATCTTAATACTTAATGTGTCCGTTCCTTATAGAAATATAAAGGATGCGATGGATAAATTGTCGTCTAAGTTACGCATAAATGAAAATAAAACTGACATTTCATTTTAACAAATATATTCACGAAAATTACACAAAAAATATCTTGAAATACTAAAGAGTAAATTAATTCATTAGAATCGCCATTAGCTTCAATCACGGCCTCCAGACGACTTCGGAATCACTTGCATCTCTTCCGGACAAGTCTACTTGTTTAAGTTTGTGAATGCTGCCATAATCCTTGCCTTCAGTTCATGTGTTACAAGGAGTTTTGTTGGTCTCTCACTCAACCGCACCCACACATAAGAATCAAAAGGGTTGTAGTCTGGGGAGTTAGGTGGCCAGATGTAAGGGGTGATATGGTCGCAGAAATTGTCTGACAGCCATGACTGGGTTCTCGTTCTTGTGTGGCATGTCATAGGGTCTTTCAGCAGCCACCCTCCCTATCCAGGGCAAGCATTACCTTCTAAAGGCACTTGATGTCGGCCTCCGTGTTGAGTCTGAGGCATTCAACAACAAATTCGGAAGTTCCTTTGTTAGAACGATCAGAGTGACATCCAGCTTCCAGTGCAAATGCCAGTTAGTACAGCATACCGTTTCCAAATATCTGGTTGAGTGAATTGCATCATAGTGCTCTCTTTCCCTACTTATACCGTGCAGTCGACAAAATCAAAAACAAACAATGCGCATGCGCGAAATTAAAAATATAACATGGGGACAATTTATCCATCGCAACCTGTAGATACTGGTTGCCGATGCTTTTCTAGTAATGTGCATATTAGTTTTTATCCTGTCATCTATTTATCTGAAGAAAAGTTATCAGAAAATAAATAAAAACATTTTAGATTTGGAAAAAGGTTTTAAAAGAAACGTCGAATTTATCATGTAAATATTGAATTATTATTATTATTATTATTATTATGAATTAGTACGGCCTGGCTGCACATGGATAAGGAAAGAAGTATGATTAGAGTCAATTTTCTAAATGGGGTTTGACCTGTCTGGTTTGAAAATTAACATTCCTTTTAACAGTTCTTACTTGGTTTTGAAAAATGATCAATGTCTTCAGGTCACGATATCAACTTACAAGCTTACAGTAAAGAAAAGTAGAAGAGGTCGGCAAAATGCTTTGTATTCAAAATAAATATCCCTTTCCCCACATGTTTATATATGTTTAACTTGAAAGGAAATCATAATAGAAAAATGTTTTTTAAAATTTGGGTTGTGTGTCAATGAAATGGCGTTGAAAGCAAACATTTTCAACAGCAGATTTAATGAAAACAAGATGAAAGATTATAATCGTGAATACGCCAACATACTAACATACGCATGCAACTATACATACAAAATACAAATCTCTGTAACCAAAGTGGCACACACGCGCGTGCACACACACACACACACATACACATCACACACACCGATATATGCGTGTCTATAAGCCTTCGCACGCATATATACATAAAATAGCGCCGAGTTATCAGTATGACCTACTTCTTAAAATATGACGAAATTAATATCAGAAATTTTGCGGAAAGATTGTGGTTGATCATTACTAATGACTCTTTGGGTCTGTCACTGGATCTAACCAACGCCTTTATCCACTGTGCCATGTGTCCTTGAGGAGATAACTGATAACTGACATCCATCAAACATGGCACGTGGAACTAGAACAGTCTACCCCAGTGATCGAAATAAAGGGTTCAGTTCGAAATTCCAACCACCTGAAGAAGGCCGGAGCGTACAACGGCCGAAATGTTGTGACGAATATGGCGACAAAGATGAGGACAATAGTCCGACTAATGTAAATACTGTACATAATACCTCATCTCAGAAATATAGACAGACATATATATATATATATATATATATATATATATATATATATATATATATATATATATATATAATTTTTTTAAAGAAGTAATGGATTTTTTATTTATTAATCCTAATCCGACATATTTTTATCACTTAAAACGTTATTCTGTGGATACTCGTATTTGAGTAGACGCTCTGTTTATTTATTAGACGGTATTTTTATTTCTACTCGCCTAAATTTTTGAGATGTAATAATTTCGAGAAATCTCTAACGAAATCTCTAGACTTTGCTTAATTGGCCAACTTTCTTCGTGGTCAAGACGGTTAAGGCTCATCGGATATTTTCCCTCTACCAAAATGAAAATAAATAAATATACTTTTAATAAATAAACGGGGCGTCTACTCAAATATGAGTGTCCACTAAAATAGCGTTTAAAATGATAATATATATACACTACGAAATGGACAAAGTCCGACAATTATTTTAAGTTATCTACTGTTTATACGTTATTTTTATAGATACAAATATTTAAGTAAATGCTCCGTTTATAATAAACAGTATTCACAACATTTACCGGCCTGAATGCCTGTGAAATTTTCATAGAAAATATGTGTCCTCCGACAGGAAGCGAACCTGTATCCTACACGAAATCGTCATATAGCCCGACGTGCTATACTAGTTTAGCTACAGAGGAGCGTCTTGTTAGCAAGGTCGATTTCTCTCGAACATTCATGTCTGCTCGATGCGTATCCAAATGTAAACAAATGACGTCACACAGTACAAAATGGACAAAGTCCGACAATTATTTTAAGTTAACTATTTTAATTTTAAGTTAATTATTTTAAGTTAATTATTTTCAGATAACTTAAAATAATTGTGCTCCACTGAAGTGAATAGGTTATTGTTCGACTTGGTGGGGGCAGAAACCCTCAACACAACCACAGAACAGCAGTTACTTGGTTAGATAAAGGTCTTCACAAGGAGGTGCATAGGCAGAGTATGAGACAACGAGAGGGGGAAGGTGTCACACATTTCTTAGTGAGGTTACTGTTGCAGGCGAAGTTCTGCGAATTTACGACCCAGTGTCCGAATGAAAGTTGCAACCAGCGAGTCAATTATTCGAAGGATATGGTGGCTGGTCTTCTTATAGTGGCACTCGCTAATACCGAACCCCAAGGCAAGGTACTAGCTGAAGCTAATACTCTCACTACACTGGAACAAAAATTTAGCATATTGCTCGACGGTCAAGACAGAAGTCACGAACAGTACCACACCTCACTTGGATAAAGACCGGTTCCGACTGGACCCTCCTGAACCACTGCCATCCCTGAACATAGATGTTTCTCTAATAGCCGAATCCCATGCTTAATTTGGACATACTGTAATCGTGCAACACCCTCAAGCGCGGCTGGGTGTTGAAGTGACCGCTTCAGTCCCGAGCTAACCTCATCCCACGTTGTGTTTTAAGGTTGATCATAAGGCAGTCAAGATCGAATTGTCGCAGATATCTTCGTGTTGGGCTGGTCCAAGTAGGGTGAAAACTTACAGGGGAAAAATAACACTCGAATAAATTGAACAAAAGTAAATACTGTTTTTATATCAGTCATATGTACAATAATTGGTTTATCTCAGAGTTCGCATGCAATTAATTATCAGCCCAACCCGCATCTAAATCGGAGGTGATACTATCGTTGTTGACTTGGCAAAGTTTGGTTTGCTGTTTTGGTAAAGTTTGGCACTAGGCTGAAGTCGGAGGCTTTCGTCAACAGATAATCACATGGGCCCCTCTCCTGCCTCTGGTCTCGTCTCCGTTACTTCTGCTTCTCTTCTCTCTTATCTTGGACGACGAGGTCTCGATTCTATAACGAAACTGCATTCTTTTTTTTCGGTTGTTTTCTCCCGGTTGAGTAATCTCTAGTTGTTTTCCTCTCTTTCTTTCTTCTCTCTTCCAGGTGTCAAAATGTTTTTTTTTTTCTTTTTTGGATTCGGAGATGAAATGAGAACTTCGACAAAAAGGGAATTTTAAACTTATCTATTTTATTAACCATGTCGTCGTGTACATTTTTAATTAGCCAGTGGGATCGCTCTATCACCCCCACCCACTGGGGAGCAAGTTCCCCGGGACACGGAACAACCACGTCTAATGTGCATGACGTGTAAAGCTTAACTTCCTGAAAACTCTAACATTCCCAAGTTCGGCTCAGCTAATCAAAAACAACTTCCTTTGTTTTGTCTACCGGATGATCCCAAGGTTAACCTCAGAAGGTCTGAGTCAAATACACTGCCGAGGTACTTGAGGTCCTCTACTCTACGTACCAGGGTGTCAATGAAATGATGGCAAACGCCGACAACGGCTTGGATGCCAGTACCCAACAAACAAGAGCCCAGTGTAACACAATCGCCCCGTCTCAGCCCCGGAGAACCCATGATGCCACTGCCAAACTTAGAATTTCCGTTCCAAAAGACGGTCACGGACCTTTTCAACTTACATAGTAAGGGTTATACGCAGACCAATACACTGTCTGGGTGGAAGTAGCCTCGCTACCATCGGGGAAGCGATATGCGAGGCATTGCGAGATTGGTTTTGCAAGTAAGGAGCACCGGAAGAGATATTCTCAGATGGTAGACCATCATTCGATTCCCAGAGGTACAATTCATTCCTTAAGCACATTACCCTCAGAGTAATAGACGAGTAGAACTGGCTGTAAAAACATCCAAATGAAGGTTAATGGATTACGTAGACGGATATGGTCGCCTTCGGCACGATTGTATGGTGCGGGCCATGCTGACCCATCGGAACACACCCAACCAGGACAATGGTATGTTACCAGCTGAGATTCTATACAGCTGCATAATAAGAGATTACCTCCCAATACATCATTGGAAGTACCAAATACACATGCGTTGCAGGGAGATCAAGAATTGATGGAAATGACAATGGCAAAAAGGTATCTACTAAACTAGAAGCAGTACAACACGCACAGTCACCCACTCCGAAAACTCCAGGTTGGCGGATAAGTGCAAGTGCAAAACCAAGATGGACGTTCAACTTCGTTACATTCTCTAACTCTCTAAAGTTAATCCGAATAAAAAAAAAAATACATTTATCTACAAATAAATATTGATGACCCACACGTATTATCTTCATAATATAATATATCCTTCTTGAAGTAATAACAGGAATATTTAATGAATAAACAAGATGGCTACATTTTATATAACAGGAGAATGACAAACAATGAGATAAGTCAAGGGAGATAAGTAAAAAATATGTTATAGAGGGGGTGGACAAGGGTTCAGAATACCACACTCTTATTTCAGAAGTTTTAGTTGATACGAAATTACATTTGCATACTTAAATACACGAACTAAAAATTATATCGTTCCATTCACTAACTTTGATCGGTATTAAGCCAAAATATTTGAAAGCATGCGTGCATTGTTTTACTGCATTGCATTGCATTGCTTTGCTGCATTGCCAATAAAGCTTGCTTGATATTTGTTTAGGATCAGATATTTAGAAGTCATTGATTGATTTAAAATGTGTCCAATCATTTTGTCTAAGAGAAAGTAAAAATCCAAAATAACTAGTATCCACATATTACTATATGGGCAAAGTGAAACACATCTTTGTGACCAATTTTATAGTGTAAGCAAATGTAGCAAAACATGAGAAATTAAAGTAAATTTGACTTTCTGTAAAGATTACTGTCAATGTATCCTTGGTTTTCAAGTTAATAATTCAAATTGCAATGCGTCAAATATATGCTGATGTTTTTAAGTCATTATTATTACTTATTGTATCAATTCGACTAATCTCCCTAATTTAAGGATTTCAAAATGGACGCAGGATGAATGCAATAACTGATCTTGAACTTAGGGAAACTATCACTGCTACTGTATAGAATAATCATATATATATATATATATATATATATATATATATATATATATATATATATACAGTGGGATGAAACAAATATTCGTACACATACAAATTGTTAATTTATTGTAATTTCAGCTAATGAATAAACATACATTTCATATAATTAACTGCACACAGATGCATAATAACTAAATATGCATAGAAAACAGAAAAATGGATTTCATAGAAATAAGGGCCATTTATCCATTTTAATGGATGAAACAAGTATTCGTACAATGCATATTTCAGATTTTAAAACTCTTAAATTACTTTAATACTCTAGACTATTCAAGCGGAATATTCTAGAATGTTCCAGTGATGTTAGTGGTTATTTTTAGCGTAAAAATACAAAAAGAACATTCTGTAATTTATATTCGTGCAAGGTTATCATCATGGCAAGAGGTAAGAATTGACAAATTCACAAAAAGAACTGATAGTTAAGCTCTGGTAATAAGGTAAAAGATACAGGAAAATCTCAGACAACCTGAATATTTCATATAATACCATTAGTTCATTCATTGCAAGGTATAAAAAGCCCAAAACTGTTGAATACCAAAGATTTCTTCAAGATCTTCGAGGAAATTAATGCGTCAAATTTAAAAAATCCAGGTTACTTGTCAAGAGTTGCAGGATGATTTGCTTTCATTAGGAATCTGTGTCACTAAACGGAAAATAAGTAACGAAATTCATAGCAAAAATCGAAAGTCACATTCCCCCTCGGAAAACTCCACTGCTTTTGAAAAGAACGGAAATGCCAGGCTGAAATTCGTTCGTGGACATAAGGATAAGGAAAAATCATAATTGGGAAAGTGTATTATAGACAGAGAAAATCAAAATTGAGTTGTTTGGACGTAATTCTAGAAATAATATATGGAGGAAAGATGGTGACGCCTTCAAACAAAAGAACAGTGGCAGCATCATGGTTTTTCTGCAAAAGGTACTGGAAACATATTAATAGATAGTAGAATGACTGCCACAGCGTATAAAAATATTCTGAAAGCAAACTTAATGGTTTCAGTTGAAAATCTTAAACTTCCTCCTGATTGAATCTTACAAGATAATTATCCTAAACACACTGCAGAATCTACGAAGAAATGGCTTGCTGAAAATAATGTAAATATCCTGAAATGGCCAAGTCTATCCACATATTTGAACCCAATCGAAAATCTGTGGTGTTATTTGAAAATTCAAATCCAAATGTAAATGTAACAAATATCCCGGATCTGGAGACTATATACGAAGAAAAAGGGATCAAAATACCAAGTAAAATTTGGAAATCATTAATAACTAAAAGAAGAGGTTGATTGCTGTAGAAGTGAATAATGGCCATTCTACATAGTATTAAATGAAGATTATGTATTCTTTTTTTGTATTGTACGAATACTTTTTTCACTTATTAAAATGGATAAATGTGATTTATTTCTATTAAATCATTTTTTTCTGTTTTCTATTCATATTTATTTATTATGTGTAGAGTTAATTATATGAAAACTATGTTTATTCATTAGTTGGAAATACAATAAATAAAAAATTGTATGTACACGAATATTTGTTTTTTCCCACTGTATATATATATATATATATATATATATATATATATATATATATATGAAGAAATATAGTCTTAAGGTGTGTTATATTTATGGGATAAAGTGCTCAATATCAGAGATAGAGTGTGTGTAAAGTGTGTGTAAAGTGAACATAGAAGTCAACACTTAGAGGCGACAGTCTGTTTCATGCTATATGCAATCGTCAGGCCACATGTGCTGTTATTTTTCTCGGCTATTTATATATATATACGGGTCAGTGGTGCATTGTGGGTAGTCTATTATGGCGGTTATTTTACCGGAAGTTGTTTATTTATTTATTTGGGTTAGATTATTTTGCTTGTTTTTATTTATTTTTATTCTTTGTTTCTTATTTTATTTATTTATTTATTTATTTTTAAATCGGTGTTTTTATTAACGTAGTAAAAATTTGTTTATATCACTTATTTAATAGTTTTGTTTTGGTTTGAGAATTTAATTAAAGCTATTTATTCGACTTTGGGGGTTGATTGTTCTAGTTTGTTCTAACTATTATTTTTGCAGGAACAGTTTTTAATTTGTGTTTATTTGGGTTGATTATCTTTAATAGTTTTTTCTAACGGTAACTTTATCGGGATTGGTTTGTTTATTTATTTACTTGGATGAATTTAGGTCAATTTATTTTACTTGTATATTTTCTCTTTTCGGTTTTTCGATTTTTAAGTAACGTAGTATTTATTTATTTACTTTTTATTATTATTATTTTTTTTTATCGTTATATAACAGTTATAGGTATTTTTTTCGTCCGATTTTTTGGTTCGATTTTTTAGTCTAACTAATATTTTGGTCATAATGGTTTGCTAATTTGTTTATTATTTACTTTATTTATTTGGGTTCGTTTTTTTGTTTTTTTGTTTTTATTATTATTATTATTAATAATCTATTTCGTCTATTCTAACAGGTGTGATTTGGTAATTTGTTTGGATTAATTAATTTTGCTTATTTTATTGTTATTTTGTTTATTTGTATATTTATTTGTTTTTATTTTGTTTTTTCCATTTTCAATTTTTAAGAAACGTAGTAAAATTTGTTTTCATGTCTGCATTTTGAGATGAGCTCGGATCTTTTATCTAATAATTTATTTTGGTCTGGGAAAGTAATGATAGCTATTTTTTCCTCCAAGCAAAGTTTGCAAGTTTTTGATTGATTGTTGTAGGCTGATGATATTTTCCTTATTTTCCAAGATATTTTTGGTGTGATATGCGTTTTGTTTTTAATTTCCCAGATATACTTAGAAAGCATTGTACTGTTCGCACATTTACTATTTGGGAAAGATGTTTTGTGAGTATAATTTCTTTGTTTCCAGGGTCCTTCAGTTACTCCTATGTATACTTTTTCTTCATTATCTGGTGATTTTATCGTGGCTTGGTATATTACGTTGTTTTGTAAACAATTTCCGTTTAAGGGACATTCGTTCTTTATTCTGCAGTTTCACGTGGGTTTAATTTGTTCGCGTGGTTTGTTGGTAATTTTCCTGTTGTGCTTTTTTTATTACTTGTGCCATGTTCTCGTTGCAGCTGTAGCTGATTTTTACCGTGTTTTTGTTGAATATTTTGTGTAGGGTGCTTGTTTCCGGGAAGTGTTTGTGTAAGAGTTTGAAGAATATTTTCCTACGTTTGTTTTTACGTTTTTGCTGTACGGCGGGTTGAACCATATGATATTTCTTCTCCTGTTGGCATTTTTTGTGTTTTGTGGTGAGTATGTGAGTGTTGCTGGGAATCCGCTATCTTTTAGGGCTGTTTCATAGTCTTTCTTAGCTTTGTTAAATATGAATTCATTGGAGGAATTGTCGGAAAGCCTGCGGTTAATCGATTTTGGTATCTGTTTGATTATAGAAGGCGGGTGGTTGGAAGATGTGTGTATGTAGAGTGGTTTATCATTAGGTTTTCTATATGGTTTATATGTACCTTTTCTTAGGTTGAAGGTGACATCTAGAAAATCTACTAAATAAATAAATGATTAAGTGATGGTCGTTTACGTGAGCGAAGTAAACCTAGAGAGTGACATCTCCAACAGTGTATCTGCTTGCAACACGCACGGCTAAAGACCGGCATTATAGTATGGGACTATTATGAATTATAATTCTCCATTGACTTTGCTTTTTGTTAAGTAAACATTAAACAGCATTTTGTACACATAGAATAGTGTTTAACTCTACTTCCATTTATTTGATAGAAAGGCGTTGTCCAATTCCAATAGTATAATTCCCGCACAAATGATGTCAGTGTTCAGTGTCAGAGTATACTGTTCACCAGCACCCTGTTCGCCATTGAACATTTATGAGATATGATGGGACGAATTTTGACATCTTTACTTAGCTCATTTATTATAACTCTTGCTGTACTGCATCAGCTACTGCAAGACGTATGGAATAAAACATCGTTGGATACGCCATTTGTATGATCACATTTTTGCAAGAACACAGGCCCATTTTATCGCGCCAAGAAGATATACAGTGTATTAATATGGGTCTGAATACTGCTTATACAACCCATACTTTGGAACCTATATATGTGATGATCTCTAAATGGGATCGTTTACTGTAGTCCAGTTATGTTGCCTGTACGTTTAAAATTGATTAAATGGAAATACATATGCAATTTTATGTTCGGTCAGTGTATTTGAATTCATGTTATCTAAAGTTAAATTATCTTTTCAGTGCTAAATTATTTTTAACTTTTACTCCCCGCCCTTTTCCTAATCGTTTATGAGGCTTGTGTAATGCACTTTTCTTTCATTGGCTTCCTCCTTTAATTTGGAAGAATGATACTCTAATCAGTGATACCAAAAATAAAATAAAAAAAATAGATTATTCAAATATATCCTGTAGAAGAAAAGATAAGATAACGGAAACGTCAAAAATACAACAGATATTTACAAAATATAAAATAAACTGGTGTGTTTTAAAAAGAGACAACTAGCGGGGTAGGAAAATGTTTAGTCATCACCTAAGGTCAGGTCAAAGCTCATTCGCTGATCAAGAAAATCAAAATAGCAAACAACATCTAAAACAGAGTGTATTTTCTATGGAGTGTATGAAGATTATCGGAAAGTGGGGTACATAAACAAAAGAATGATTAATAGTTTTGAAAACATCGAGCATTGCAGATTTGCAAGTACAAGATTGCTCTGAATGTGTTCTGTCACTGTATATTCTTTCAAAACAATAGGCGCCAGGCTTCCAAAAATGGTGTGAAGATGGCCGAGATATAAGGTGGCTGATAAAGATAGAGAAATATATATATATATATGTGTGTGTGTGTGTGTGTGCGTGGTGTGTGTGTATATAAATATATATATATATATATATATATATATATATATATATATATAGAGAGAGAGAGAGAGAGAGAAAGAAAGAAAGAAAGAAAGAAAGAAAGAAAGAAAGAAAGAAAGAAAGCAAGCAAGAAAGAATAGTAAAAAGCGGCAACATGATTTTCAGTACTGATAAGATTTATTCGTGGCGGTATCAGCATTTCACTTCTGCAATCCGTTATTCTTTACGCAAAGGAAATGAATCCATATGTACAGCAGATGGGGGATCAGTAATTTCCGTATAAAAAATACTACGAGGTAGTGAGGCAAAGAGAGGAAAGACAGCTAACCGAGAGCTTGGTTAACATCTCTATCAAGTTAGTCTTAAAGCATGGGTTAAAAAAGTGGAAAAAACATTTTATCCAAGAATATAACGATATATATTTACGCTATTAAGTAAACTTAATACACTGACTGACGATTCTTTTGTTTAACAGTTAAAAGAGTCCCTATTATAAATTATCTTTTGTTAAAATATTCATTTTATTTGCTTCTCGTTTTGTCATTTTTTCACTTTTACATCTTTTTATTTGCTATGCATATTTCAATGCTTCCTCGATATTATCCATTCAAAAAGGAGAAAAACTAAAATTCATTTTGTGGTTGAAATAAACAATCACTTCACCCTCTTCAGTCATGTTGGGCAAAGGCTCCAACTTTTAAAGCCTTTTGATAAAAAAATTCAGTTCAGTTCTTATGCAATGTTATAATTGGACAAATTGTTTTATATATCTGATTTATTAAATACTGTGCGTGACTCAAGTTAAGCGGTCGCCTTTCATTAGTGTTATATGTGAAGCACTTTGGATCAATCCACTGTGTAAAGAATCTTACTTATGACTGCCAAATTTAAAATGAGTTAAAAATTAACGTTACTTAAATCCGATATTTAAAAATTATGAAATTATTTCTGAGCTCGTGGATGTAGGACCAATCTTAATGCCGTTAATTACAATATCAAATACATTATTAATAATTTGATCTATATGACCACAGGTTATGGCAAATTTCCCTTTCAATAATAAACGCATTGGTAACTCATCTCACCGCTAATCTGGCGTTGCATTTTATAACCTCAGATTATTGTTTTAAAAAACATATTCTTTATCCATATTAATTGTTAATTTGTCACAACACAAGGTTACAATATTGGTTCACCTAACATTAATTTTATCAACCCCACCTAAATATGTGACAATTATACAAATGTATCAATTTAAGCCTGAGTCTCAATAAGACACACCGCAGATTTTATAGAAATATTGATATTTAGTGGCATATTTCTTTTGCACCGATTCAAGAGAATTTTTCTGAAGTGAGAACCTTAATAATCAAGCATTCAACTCAGAAATGAATATTTTAAATGAAAATTTAATGTTATGCAATGCAGATATCACAGATTTTTATGATAAATGAAAACAAAATTACAGTTGTCATCTCGATTCCAGAGTATGAATGTCAGCTTTCAGTCTTTGACTCTAATCAATTTAATGGTCACCATATTTTAGGAGATTTAATTAAAATTCATAACCAACCTAGCATTAAAAATAGAAATACTCGGAGAGTGAACTCTATCTGCAAGTGATTTTTGTTTTGTTTTTTTCTCTCAGACATTTTACAAAATTTCCAAAGTTGTACTTTTTTGTTTTCTCTCTTGTTTCTTCTTCCTAAAGATTCAAATAGAGAAAGAACACATATTTAACATAAAATGGTGCATATTCTAATCATACTGAGGTTCAAATAATTTTTATGCTTTAAATCAACCATAGTAATTTTCATGTCAATTTACCTCATGATTAAATAACATTACAATCCCTAATATCCCATGATTCGGATTGGCGGTTGCATTGTTTGGTCATTAAATCAGTAGTGGCAAATAACATTGAAGAAGTAATGATGCGTTATAAGTGAATAATAATAATAATAAGAAGAAGATTAATAATAATAAGTATAATAATAATAATAAGTATAATAATAATAATAATAATAATAATAATAATAATAATAATAATAATAATAAGAAGAAGAAGAAGAAGAAGAAGAAGAAGAAGAAGAAGAAGAAGAGCAAGAATAATATCTTATGTTATTTATTTATTTATCTATGTAATTTTTATTTTCTTTATTTTTTTTTTTTTTTTTGTCAGTGAAAAGTGTCATGATGCCATTTCTAACCTTAGGTCCCTGGGTGGGACCCGGAAAGAAATGTGTAAACGCCAGAAAGCAAAGAAAATAAAAATGAGAAGAAGAAGAAGAAGAAGAAGAAGAAGAAGAAGAAGAAGAAGAAGAATAGTAATAATAATAATAATAATAATAATAATAATAATAATAATAATAAGAAGAAGAAGAAGAAGAAGAAGAAGAAGAAGAAGAAGAAGAAGAATTTAAAAAAAGTAATAAAAATAAGATAAAAGAGCATAAAGTGTAAAGAAAGTTGAAAAAATCCCAGAGATAAAGTTAAAAAAAATAAATAAAAGGGGGGAAAAAAAAAGGAAAGAAAAAATGCCGATAGATCACGTAGCTTGGAGGATCTGAGTAAAGAACGAAGAGAGACAATAATAAAATCCAAAAGGGTTAGATGAGAATAAATAATAATTTTCGTCATAGAGAAGGGAAATGAGATATTATTAGCATCACTGATACAAGAGAGACCAGCGGACCGTACATTAATTTGTCTGGTGGGTGCCTGGGTAATCGGGACGATAATGGAAAGATGGGAAAAGATGAAAGTTGTATAAAAGGAGAAAATGTTATATGGGTAAGGAGACAGAGTTGATGAGAAAATGTTGATATGGATATTTTGCCGAGAAGAAATGGAAGGTAGGTACAGTTAAAGTCAAATGAGTATTTACGAACAAATGCTAGGCAAAGGAAAAGAAAAAGCAGGGATGGTATGAGAGAAAATAGTGACTGGTGATGAAAATCTAGACAACAAGTGTAGGAGAAAAAAAAAGGAATAATGAAAGAAGTTAGGAAAAAAGACAAGAAGTTTTAAATAAAACGCATACATCAAAAAAACAAAAATAAAAAATGGTAAATACGAAAGATAGTGTTGCACTTACTGTCCCACCCTCAATCATGCCTCTAGCCCCATGACCGAACTAATAAACAGAAGCGACAGTTTTTTCGGGATTAGCGTGAAAAAAAAAGAAAAAAAAAGAAAGGATAACAAGATGTAACAAGTAGTAAATAAATAATAGATAAACGTTGCGTTAGTAATTTACAGGTACGGAGAGTTACAGAAACCTGCTTCTTTGTAATATTTAAATTACAGGATTGATGTACTTGCTCTTACTGGTGAAACGTTATTCTGCATCGTTGGCAGAAGCTTGTAGGTAACTTATAGGAAAACAGATATAGAAAGCTAGTTTTGTCATTTTCTTACCGTCTTTTCTCTTTTTCGACTCTCCTGTCACATATAAGTCATATATGGTCATAAGTCATATACACAACGGAATATCTACTCCCTCAGTTGCCACATAGATTTACTTTGCTGCTTCATTACCACACCGATTTAATGGTTTATAACTTTTTCTTCCTTGATATTTCCCCGCCGAACGTTCCCTCTCAAAACTATGCAGAGCAAGACTCCTTTTCCTGCCACAAGCAAATAACTCATCCCAGCCTTTATCTTTTGTATTGTACTCTCGAGATCCCTGCATTTCGATTCAGCTCATCCAAACTATGATTTACCCCAGTCCTCGAGCGAGTCCGAATTCAGGATCCTTGATTAGCTGTCCAAATTTTGTGTTCGAAGTGAATGTCTTTCTTTTACTGACTTCAAATCCTGACTGTATTTCCTGCGCGAGATTTCCCACACAACATTAGAGGCCTTTCGAGCCTAACAAGGTGCCAGTGCTTTCCACCACATGTGAATTCCAGCTACTCCTGTATTTTCATCAACATGTTTTCGTCTTTTTCGTTGCCTCCAAAATCGCATTTTCTCAACCCCCCAAACACCGTCCGTGTTATCCCGTGCAAAGCTACTGAAACGTTAATAAGGCTGGAAAAATAAGGTTATATAAAAAGCAACGAAACAAGAGTTGAAGAAGAAAATTAATGAATAATATTTCACAAAAAGAAAAAACAGTGAGTGGAAAATGTAAACAAATGTAAGAAAAATAAGAAAGAAAAATAACCAACCAAAAGAGGGAAGTTATAAAAGAGAGGGAAGTTATAAAAGAGAGTGAAGGAGAGAAAAAAAAAAACGAATGAGAAAGGTAAATACAGTTAGAGAAAGAGAAGGGAAAAAAACAAAAAACAAAATGGAGGTTAAAAATAGGAATTATATGAAAACAATGAAATGTGGTTAAATAAAAAGAAAAAAATTTAAATATACAAGAAAACAAGTAATCGATATCATATTAATAAGCAAGAGAGAGTGGTTAGTTTTGTTCTATTTCAATGCCTGTGGTTTAAATAATAGGAAATAACATTTTAATAGTCTTAACATGAGCCATACTTGTTTATCGGCCAACTATGTTTTATTTTTCCGAAGCAACTAAGGAAATAAGCCATAACAATATGATTTGAAAGGAAAAAAATAAAATAATAAAAAGAATGAGAGAATGAAGTATAGAGGCGAAGTAATAAGATGAAAGAAGAAGAAGAAGAAGAAGAAGAAGAAGAAGAAGAAGAGGAAGAAGAAGAAGAAGAAATGCAAATGACAAGAGAAAGAAGAAAAAAAGAAGAAAAGAAAGAAAGAGAAATCAACGGAGGGCAAAATAAAAAGAAAGGAGAAATATAAGAAAATAAGAATGTCAAGAAAATAAGAAATTAAGTGGAAAAAAGAAAGAAAGAAAAAGGAGTAATCAAAGGATGCAAATAGAAAGAGAAAGGGAAGTTATAAGAAATTAGAGCAAATAGATGAGAAAAAAAAAAAAAAAGAAAGAAAGAGAAAGGGAAAAATTCAGAGAGTAAGAAAGAAATTCATGATTGTGATAATAACGGAAGAGGAACGGCGATGTGATGATTCACCAAAACAGATTTACTAAAAATTGATGAGCTTCATTCATTCATTGCTATATAAATGTTTACAGTATCTTTTTGTGTTCTTTTATGTGTATTTATTCTCTCACACACTTGTATATATTTGCACAGGTTATGTATAAACATTCTTCACACCACAAACTTACCTACGCTCTGGTGTTCCAATGAACCTAAGTAAATAACTAACTTTATGCAAATTATAGTTACACACACACACACACACAACAAACATTTCCTCTCTCACTTTCCGAGCAAATTTAATGTATCGAAATAAATTTAAAAATAACAAGCCAATGTTCTCACATAGATAGATAGATAGATAGATAGATAGATAGATAGATAGATAGATAGATAGATAGATGAAGTAATTTTCAGAAAAATAAAACCCATAAGCATAGATACATTTACAGGGGTGAATATATTCAAATGCTCACATCTATACATTCATACCTATAAACATGCTTACATGACTCAGCATTTGAAATTCGCTCATTTTGCCATATTAAAGCAAATAGTACAAATAAATATTAGACTAAGTAATTGTGTCTCATGCATACACTTCCTCTCTATAAGATTCAACAACAACCTCACTCACATATACATGTCGAAATATACATGTTCCCAATACAGAGATATTTATAGCTGTAAATACGCAAACAAATTTACACTGGCTGTTTTTGATTCGATGCACCTGGCGTATAATTAAACGGAAAGACGTTATCTGGAATGATGCCAAACGCATCGAAAAATTATTTTGACAAGATTAGTAACGGACATCTAAACAAATTGTCACCATATGACCTCCTTAAAATTTGGAAAAGTATTTTTCGAATCAAGTGTATGAATTTCAACGCCTCCACAGCACACTTCTATTGGTGAACAAGCGTACGCGTTTCCGTTCACCTTTCCCCTCTAGGGGTGGAGATAGATTGAAATGATACTTATACGATGGCATACTGAAAAGTGTTCGACTTTACCAAGAAGCTATTCTAAAACATGTTTTTGCATCAAAGAACTGAGACAAGGTATAAATAATACACAACTATCTATATATATATATATATATATATATATATATATATATATATATATATATATATAGTTTATGCAAAACTAGGTAATCCGCATGGATAGACCCAAGGAGGATGATATCCAGAGAGCTCAATGTAAAATTCAGAGCAGATATGTTTGAATAAAAACAGACCACTTTAAGGTTCCATGTAACATAAAGTGGTCTGTTTTTATTAATATATATATATATATATATATATATATATATATATATATATATATATATATATATATATATATATTATGTGAAAATTGACATTCGTTTATTTGATGACATTATTTTGGTGACTGTCCTATGACTCTAATAAATCCCTTGATAGAGGAAAAAATAGAAAAAAAATAGGTATGGTAGACGACCGATCGTAAGAAACTTCATCCCTTTAAGCCCGCCGGGTAAAAGATATTTGGTTGGTGCAAAAATAATGTCGTTTTCTCATATAGTAACATATGTGAGAAAACGACATTATTTTTGCACCAACCTACTACTTAACCCTGGTACCATCATCACCTCCAGCAAGTGTGAAGCTCTGAATTGTCCACCCTCCCTTACCACACCCACCACCAATCTGAAGCAACAGACTTTGGCCGTGAAAAACCAAGATTTATTTCAAAAGAGTCGGCATGACTTTCACCAACCCACTATTGGAAATAAGTCGGCTTGACCTGTCCATAAAAAGGAAAAAGTCAAATTTAAAGATTGGAATGAAACAATGCAAATTACGGGACCTTATGCCATTTTGATGTTTTAAATGTATAAATGTGTGTAAATTTTTTTTAAATTCTATATTTGTTTTGTTTTCGTTGTTTTTGTACCTCCCGCTCTGTATATTGTTCTCTCCAATGCTATTTTCAAACTCCTTAGTTCGAAAACACATTATATTTAATCGAAGTTTTTCAAAGAGGGTATCTTGGGACTTATGCTAAGTTAAAACTTTATAGCTACCACGAGTATCCTTAATTTTCCTCCTGCCACCCACCTGGCCAGCCGATTCTAATGAATTTTCAGAACAACTGTCAATTCCCTCCTTGTGTCCGTTACAGGAGTAATTACATTTTAATTTTAAACTCTCTCTCTCTCTCTCTCAAATAGAATAATTAACTTCTCTCTGTATGCTATTAGTCTAATGATTATACTCCTGATACTAACTCAAATAGGGGTAGGGATGCACCTGCACCCCTGAGACATCTTCGTCACCTCCATCTTTCAATGTGTCTTTTAGTCCTCATGTCTATGAGAGAGCTTGCCTTTTTACCCTAGGTCTCTGGTCGGTACGATGTTTCTGACACAAGGAGGAGTTCTGTTGCCCTGACATCTAGGCGGACGAGTGACACGCACTCCAGGACCCTTAATGAGTGGGCAAAATGTTTTTGGGTTTTGGCATTATCTGCATGATAATCAGGGATCCGAAGCTTCAAGAAACTTCGAAGGAACCTATCCTTCAGCACGTGTCTAATATCGGGTCTATTGTACTGCCATTTTACGAATGATTCTGGACTGTGCAGTAGCCTCCGGTGGGGCCTCTCGATGCCATAAGGATATGTACTGTTACGGCAGTAACCCCGGGCGTGTAAACCCAGTTTATTTATGTGTGCATTTCCAATGGGTGTCTGTTTCACTGCCTACTAGTCATCCACTAAAAGAAACATGAATGCCATCTAATCGAAAACGAACAAAAGTAGCAACCCTGTTTAAAATCCCGAGTCTCGCTCTCGCCTCCATTCCCCGAAATGCCTTCGCCCGCTGCTAGTGCAGTTGTGAGAAGGGAGAGGTGGAATGGCTGGCTGCTTGTAAGGTCAGAGGGAAGTGCCAGACAACGGGATCTCAGCCCCCGAAAGCCCTCGGGACGAAAGGCACTAACAGACACTCGCCCTCTACCAGCGTTATTCTAAAGCGAATACTTCTCTGGAGGAACAGAAAAGAAAGTATGATCCCGGTTTTGAGAAAACTGAAAAAATCAAAAAGCTCAAGGCCAAATTGGACGCCAACGGGAAAAGGCAGCTTTCTCCTCGGTTTCAAAATTATTGTTACAACCACCATCAATCCATACACTCGCCCACGTGTAAAATTAGTCCACTCGATAGAGATCCCAGCCCCTTTAGGAAAATTACACCTCATACCCCATGTCCTACACCCAGTCTTTCTCCTGTCAAAAAACATTCTGAATACTCCCACCATCTAAATGACAAGAGTACATCGGCAGACGCAATGGAAAAGAGAAAAGTCCCAAGGCAAACTGCCTTACAATCTAAGAGAGAATGCCTGTCGCAATTCCCCGACCCAAGCTGAAAGAGCTAAAAGCTATGGAAACAGAATCAGAGAACTTAAGTACTTATTGTCCATTAGGCAATAAGCCGACAAAGATGTCAAAGTACGAAGTAATTTCTCCACGGCGCAGCATGTTCTGACTGTTATTCGTACTTGACAGACGTGGGGTAAGGTTGAGGGGTCCATTAAATCAAAAAATATGCCGCCCCTTATAGCCATCGTTGAAAATGATGCTATCAGAAAATTAAAACAGTTCTGTTCAGGGAGGGTCCCGGTTTTTGTTCATCTCTCTCTCTCTATAGGGTACTAAAACTAACTTTTCCTTGGGATATTTGTGGTCTCTCCCAGGACGGTACTATCAAGAATGAGATGAGCCAGGGGTCAATGTGGGCGACTGTTGGTATCCTTGCCCCGACCATGTTCAAGCCAGGTTCCCAACCCTAATCAGACTGATAATGGATCTATGGTTAGAAAGTTTGAATGCCCAGGACCTGACGTTGGAATCTCGCGATCTTCAGCGTCTCGGAGTGGATGTATGCTGTTTACAGGATACCCAGTTTTCATCTCGCGATCATGAGGACATTCTGTCTAGGGGGTTTATTCAGTATGTTTTGATGGATCTTTCCTCTGGACGGACGGCCCGATCTAGATACCCAGTCCCGATATCCTCTTGGAAATGAATTGGTCGGAGGTGCGGGAGATGGCCGAGGTCGCAGTTCGTCTGTGGTCACGGAGGAATCTTTCCATGAAGGGGAGGACAGAAGTATATGGCTCGCACATCTACCCGCTTCTCCTTTACCGACTCTCCGTACTTCCACTCTCGTTTGCTACTCTATAGGATTTCATAAGGCTCTTCTCCTCCTCCTTGTGTGGAAGCAAGTCTACCAAGACATGTTGCGAGATCTGTTACCTCCACCCTTGTGAGGGCTGTCTGGGTGTGCCTTTCGTTGATATTCGTCGAAATACGCTTCGCATCTCTTACCTGGACTGGATGTGTTTACAATCGGATGAGAATGGCGAATTCTGGAAAGAAGACGACCGTAACAACTACCCATGTAGTAGGGATCGTGCGAGGAGGAGGCCTACCGTTTACTCAAAGGCGAGAGCTCCTTCTATCGTGAATATCCACTTGCTCTCAAGTACCTCTTATGAGCAAGGGATGGCCTCTCAATCGTCCAACCGTTGTCCTATAAGGCATTATATCAGATATTAGTGAGTGGGAGCGTATGGCTTGAAATGTCTCACTAATTCTGAGGCATCACTCTCCTGGCTGGTAATTTATTTGGCGAATTTGGTAAGGTCTCCAAACTGCGTTCACCACGATAGGGCGGTAGAGGCCATTGTTCACGCCTTTTTCCATTGCAAGTCCATTGTGCAAATTTGTTGAAGGAATTTTGTGCGGAAAGTTCTTTATCCTTGAGGGCAGTTCCGTTTGTAACAATGTCGTACCGCCGTTGCCTAAGACTAAGCACTATGTATTCTTTTGCTTACTGGGAGTTTTACCAGTCGTGATATGGACAACGCGACAGAAGGAATTCCGTCGGGACAGGAAGTTTACATTTTCCAAGCTGATTCTGTTCTTTAAGCATCATCTTAAAGTCAAGATTTGGATGGAAAAGAAACGACTTCATCCATCAGAATTTGGCGAAAGTTAGGCGTATGTGCCGAGTGAAAGGTGCTGATTTAGTGGCATTTTGATGCCGGCTAGGCATTAAGAATATTGGGATTGCTGGAACATTGGTAACCCCGGTAGGGCGTCAGGGTTGAAATAGGGGTAGTATAGGCTTGTGTTTTTTTCTTTAGTTTCCTTAGCCAAGTTAACTTAGCTAAGGGATATATGCGAATTGGCCCCTGTTATTTTTGCCCTCTCCTTACTTTCTTTGGTTAATTCTTTCTCCCCTCCACCTTAGGTGACCAGAGATGTCAGTTCTCTGGTGGATGCGGGATGCCTTTCTTTTTTTCGATTGTGATTTTTCATATTTGTTGTGTTTGAATGAGTGTGTTTCTGTGAGTAGTAGGGCGAATGAGTGTTTTTTGATTATTTAAAACCCGCATTAATTTCATCTGGTTAACTGATGCTTCTGCGACATTTAGTGATATTGTGTGCGTATGTAGGCGGGGGTTATTACTAATACTATTTTGTTTTGTATCTTGTAAATAAATATTGTTTTTCATTGTAAATATTTATAAATTTTAAAAATTGTTATTGTATTCCCCTCCCCGCAGACAAAATTGTAGAAATGTGGACCACTTAGAACTTCATTGAGTCTCTGAGGTATTGCGGTGAATGTAGTAAGAATGGTAAGTATGAATGAGTTGTTTTGGTGCAAGGATTATTGTGATATGTTTGGGTCAATGTTTGTGGCTAGCTAAGTTTTAATTTAAGACAGATGAAGACCAGCCTTCCCCATTCTCCTTTGTTGGCCTTGTGCCCTATTTGTACATTTGTGCAGTAAATAACGCTGGGCAGATTGCAACCGTCACTCAAGCACTCTACACAGATGACGCAGTATTGATACCAGGCTTAGAAAGGAAACTACAAGAACTACAGAAGGTAGAAAGCGAGAAGAAAGGATTAAGCATCAACTGAAAGAAGACTGAAAGCTGTCGCAGTCACCATTAGCCGCTCCTTAGAAAGACGGCTTTGACCTTCACAACTCCTGATCTCGCAGATTTAAGTCAAGCAACATGCGAGAAACCAGACGACTAGTCCAATATCGTTGATGCCAAACCGTACCTCGTGAGCATCGGATTATGCAGCGCTTTCTCAAACATCGGACAACAATTGATATTAATTTAATATCTACGGTTTTCTACTCCCTCTAGCCGGGGAGTACTTGAATAAATCGCTCCAAATATCATTAGCCCCTTTTTTTGCTCGGCCCGGTCGCTAGGATCAAAGTGTAGTACGCTGCCTTTGTGAGCTTTCGAGTCGGGTTTCTGTCGAACTCTATGCTAATGCAGAGAGGAACTCGGACGAAGCTTTGCCGAGGGGCAATGTTTCGTTCGGGGAGGTAGACAGGGCTTGAACCCGACTAGGCGGTTTCAAAAGCTATATTTTTGGCCGAGCCTACGGGCTCGGAGAGACCCACATTAAACCGGCCTTGTGCCACATTCGGTCCTCGTGGGTGGATTGATAAATACTAAGCTGCTCGGCCCGGGGGCCTGGATCAAAGTGTAGTACGCTGCCTTTGTGAGCTTCCAGTGCTTTGTCGAGAGTGTTACTCTTCAGCGCGATCCCGTCTCCGCGGTCGATCCACCCTGGAAGACGTATCACCTCTCTGACCGGCTTCGCCAAGTGATACACTTTGGCGCGATCCCGTTTCCGCGGTCGATCCGCCCTGTGAAGGCTATCACTGTTCTGACTTGGCCCTGTTTAGGGACATCGATCAACCTGCTGCTATTCCCGTCTATTCTCCCATCCGGCAGTCGACCAGCTACGTTCGCCGATCAACTCTATATACGTTTTACCGATACGACCGAAAGCAGCTACCCCTAAACAAAACCAGTCACACCGGACCCGACACCGACTTGAACACATTTCTTCAGAGTACACTCTTGTACAATTGGCATTAATAAAATCGACATTATTGTTTCATAAACCTTTGCCTTTGTCCCTTCATTGTCTTGGCTGTTCACACGTTTCTTCATAAAGCTTGCGGGGGCGACATCCTTATCGGCCCCGCAACAAAGCATGATTGTTAGCAAAAAGAACAATACAACATGCAAAATTATAGATTGGAGATACCAAAATCAAGCAGGTACAACAAGTCAGATATCTGGGAGGTGTATTAACCGATGACGGGTACTGTGGCACGAAAATCCGAAGGCGCTTTGGAATGGCAAAATACGCTTTTCAAAAAAAGGAACAAAGTCTTTAGAAACAAAAATATCACTCGAAACAAAGAAAAGAGTACTGAAATATTTAACAATAAATAGTTAATCACACATTATACTTCTTGTCACGTCACATTGCAGATTCTGAATTACAATCAAACTTTTCAAGATAAATAAAACAAACATTTGTATTCAATCTGTCAGCAACAGTAATGAGTTTCTCAAACTCCGAAGAACTTTTTTTTAGTTGAATTTGACCTCGACTGGATCAAAACTTGCAACAGCTATTCATTGTGTATGTATGCAGTTTTCATTAATTCATTATGATTCACCAATGTCCTTTATTATTTCATGATCATATCACATTATTTTCAGTCATTGAAATTTCACAGATTTTCTTCATTAACACAGAATTCTATCGTCATCTACATATTTTCATTTTTAATGTCAGAAAATATATTTCTTCTTTCTCTATTTCTTTCTTTTTCTTTTAATATGTCTCCTTATATATATATATATATATATATATATATATATATATATATATATTAGTTAAGTTTCATTATATATATTATATTAGTTAAGTTTCATATTATAAGTTTCATTAAAAATGATTGACAAGGTACTGCAGTTAAGTTTTTTTTTATTTAATTTTTCATTTGTTCTTATAATTTTCTTTTTTTCTGGGCGTAAATGATATACAAATTGTCTGAATGCTTTGTATGTCCGAACACTTTCGGCTATACATTTTTTAGCTATTATCAAGGATAAATTTTATTTTTTACTTTAACTGAATGTGTGGATCGTTTTATGTATCTGTCTAGAGTTTATTTTCCAAACACAGTCAGCACATTTTGGCCGTGTTCATAGTTGATATTATTGAGTATTGGCTTTTTCTTTTTTTATTAATAATGCTACTATTATTTTAACCTTATTTACATGTGGCCGAGTCTATTATATTTGTATTATAAACTATCAAAATTAAATAAAATCTTAACCGCAGTACCCTGTTAGTAGATTTTCATGAAACTTGTATAAAAGGGGGATTTCTGCTCCAAAACACAATCATATATATATATATATATATATATATATATATATATATATATATATATATATATGTGTGTGTGTGTGTGTGTGTGTGTGTGTGTGTGTGAAAATATATAGAAAATAGGAAAGAACTGATTAGGTAAATAATCCAAAGTTGAAGTTTTCGGCTCTTGTTTTGAAACATGAGAACTCTTATGTAGCGTGTTGGAATCATATTTTTAAATAAATAATTATATATATATATATATATATATATATATATATATATATATATATATATATATATATATATATATATATATATATATGAGTATTTTGTAGTCGCTTTTTCGCACTTTGTTTCTTACAATTACTCGCTATTTCATACATTAAGTTGGTCGTAAATTATAAAGAAATATTTTCGCTTCATTAGTCTTGAATATCCGCCCGGTATTCAAAAATATTTTTTCATGTTTTAAGTTTTTGTTTTTATTATGCACTATCTTTTTCTAATTCTCTTCTAATCTTTTTTCTACTCTCGTCTTTTCCTCTTCTTCTCTCTCTTCTTTTCTCTGTGTTATATGCTTCTGCCCTGAAACATAATTCTTTCATTCATAAATAAAGACGTAGGAAGTCTCTCAGCCTGCTCACTCATTTACTTTCTTTTTCTATCTTTCTTCGATTTCTTTTTCTCTTCTCACGTATATAATTTATTTAATATATTTAAGCAGTCGTTAAAACGGCTTCTTTCCTCTATATATTTCCAGACTATTCTTTTGTAGGATTTAGAAATTGATTCATATTTGTTTGTCTTTTTAAATTGTAATTTTAAACACTAGAATGTATATAAGTCGAGATATTTTGTTAAAAACAAGAAAGATGAACAAATAATCCGAATATATATATGGAATAATGAAAGTACCTTCCCTCAATTTCACTTCAAAATATTTTTCTTATTTCTTCTCTATATTTCTCGCAAATTATTCTATCTCTTTACCGTTTCCATCTTTTCCACCTGCACATAGGCTTCTTCTTTTCTTTCTCTGTTTTCATACTTTCATGTAAATTACACAGTATTACAGCATTTCTTTGAGAGCCTAAAAACGTTTTACACGTCCCTTTCTCTCACAATTTTGTCCTATTTTAACTTTTCCTCCCTTTAATTATTTCCCTTTTCTTATCTTCTCTTCTTCAGATTATTGTTCCTCTATTTTTAATTTTATACATTTCACATATTTACTCAATAGTAAATTATGCAACATTTTTTGTTCAACAATTAACCTTAACTATTACCAGCTTCTTGTTTTATTTCAACAATATAGAAATGGTAAACAGATCACATTTTCTATAGACAGCCTTTCTGTATATTTCATTAGTTAATTAGTAAGAGAACAGAACCAATTGCCGCTTATCTTGTTTTTGGAGCAGTAAATGGCTTTTATGGTGACAACTTTTTCGTCTTTATTTATACTGTTTTCTGTTTCTAAAGAAGTAATGGATTTTATTTTTAATCAGTCATATTTTTTTATTACTTCAAACGTTATTTTTTGTAGATATCTATATTTGAGTAGACTCTCCATTTCATTTTAAACAATATTTATTTCGTCTATCGACCGCCGGAATTGTTTTCTCTTTAAGTACACCAATGATTCAGAGTTTCTTGAATGAACTGGTTTTGTAAAAATTTACTCTTACATGTTTAAAAGTTATTTATTCAAATACAAAATATATTAGAATACTTTTGAATGATATTTTTTTAATATTTGTAGATATGCGTTCACACAGTTATATCTATCAAACTGACTTCTATTTACATTGGTTGCTTAAAAAAGTTAGTTTTTCACAAATTTTCTTAAATGTAGAAATGTTTATACACACACGTGTGGCCATGTCATTGTACAAAAGTTCCTTTTATAAACGTCGATTAAAAAAAAGTCTTGTTAAGTCGAATCGAAATTCGGCTTTGTCATGCCTAAGAACATTTTGGGTGCCTCATTTTGCTTCATTAGCGACATAATTTAGCAGATCATTAACATATTAATACATTGGCTCCAGCAACGTAGATTTGGCAGGACTTACTATGTTTAATGTAGAAGCATGAGACAGCCGTCAGGTTTATGCTAGTGAATTTTTTAGGTGAGATAATTCAGGCCCTGGAACCTACACAAAGGTTTGAATGTAAGTTTTCTGTGGTCTATGATTTGAAGAAAACGAAAATATCTTTGTAAATAATCGCCGTGGCTTGACTTCATGGACGAAGATATTGGCGAGAGTTCCACGTCTATTCCAGATACGTTGGTCTTCGATGGGTTCCATAAAGCAGGAAAAAGTTTATGCGCAGCGCTGATGCAAAAGACTAACAGACGAAAGGTTAAGAACGAGAAGTATGGTGCCGTTAGATATTTAAACATCCCACAAAAGGTTTTTCTTTATTAAGTGGCAAATCAAATTAATAAGTGGCAAATGAAATTTGACGAATAGTTAAGTAGCATTCTCTGAAGTATCTACAGAGCTTTTCTGGTTCTAGTCATAATATTTATGGGAATTACAATCAGTTTTATTTGATTACTGAAAATAAATGAAACTTATTTTTGCATATTTGAACTTTTGAAATTCAAAAATGAAATGTTAATTTGACTTTTCAAAATAAAACCTTTTTTTCCTTTTATATATCCTATAAAAAACTAGAAAGAACACTCAAGACAAAACTTAAGAACTAGATGGTATATGCAAAATATTTGGAATGGGCTGTTTGAAAGCCTGATGGCATTAATCCCACAGTACAAATTGGAGTGTGGGGAAGATCTGATGTTAATGTAGACAACTGAATTTGATCAGAGGATTTGAGCTTGGATTTAATGTGATACTATGGACATCCACGTAGAAAGTTAAGACGTGGTTTTATCTCGATCTCAAGTGTTTCTATTTTAAGAACCAACAGATGGTTCCTTTTGAAGTTCGATTTTCTAAACGACACCTACTTTAATCGAAGGGGAAAGGGAAATAAAGCAGTGGATTAGGTTTTTTTGAAGATCAAGTAGCAACAAAAGCGGAAATAGGGTATATCCGGGTGTCGGTCTATATTAATAGCCATGCTTGGGATCAAAGAGAATTCTGGTCGCCCTTGGTAAGAGACAGACATGTTTGTTGTGTATTTTTTGTGCAGCTCATTCATATTAGCAGCCACCACATCGGGATGAGTAGATGGGCTAGGAACTGGTATAGGAAGGGCTGAGCTGTTAGACCAACATAGCACCAGTTGTCCTAAGTATTACCTACCTACCAACACAGACGAGCAGGCAAGGTCCTGAATAAAACATCTATTTCATATTATTGGACGTGGTACTTTTCTTTCATCCTGTTACCTTGTGAGCAGGGACGGGCTCTTTCCTGGCTTTCCGAGAATCGGAATGTATCGTGCGGGTAATCGTTGACCGGTCGTTGGAAAGTTTGGGCGAGGGTCGCGTCGCATGTTCACAAGAACAGAAAACATCAAAGATTGAGCTGTTTTGTGGTTTCAGTTTTAACATAAATTTTTGTAACATGTACTACTTGGCATAGAAGCTATTTTTATTGACTGATTATGATATGGAAAAATGCTATGTTGCGTTCTTTTTCATTAGAATAACCGTCAAAACATGAGCCTTGAGGTGACAAAATAGTAAGAATTAAACAAAAATAAGACATTTTGAGGTACTACAGAATTTGATTTAACTAGGTTTAGAAGTTGGCAGACAGGTTCTTATTTTTCGATTTTCATTAATTCATCCACACTTACGTGTTTAAACCAGTTATTTGATTGAAATACAACTCAATTCCAATGCTCTATACTAGAAGTTTAAAAAAGGTTAAAAATTTCTATTGGTTTTATAAAAGAGTTAGTACTTAAATGATAGATTCGTGCGTTTTCCAGAATTCTTTGGGCTAACGGAAATAGGGAAAAGTAACATTTCTATGGAGTAACGATTACTCGCCCTATTGTCTAATAAGCATCAGTTGTGTATATTTGTTAATTATATAATATTGCCTGTGTTTATGTTTAGACAAATGTAGTCCCTACTAATGGTCAGGGTAAAAAGTATTTACTAAACTTACTTTATTCAAACATAAGACACAAAAATGGAGTGTTAGTGAGGATCAAAGTTTGTCCACTAACGAAATGGTATACAAAACGATTTCCTTGTCCATTGGACTACGATAATGACCGTCAGTTACGTTTAAGCTTAATTTGTACTTTTTTATCGCAAAAAGCAGCCATAATTACTGTCCGATGAGAAAAGGATTATCTAAAAATTGCATTTCCCATAAATATTTCTTCAAATGGTGGATTTGAAGAAATATTTATGGGAAATGCAATTAAGTTTCATTTATCTATCTCGATATATTTAGAAACAAGTTCATGGGAATTAGGGGGAATGAAATTGATTTTCTCAAACGTAAAAGGTGAAGGTACCAACTTCTTTTACTACCTATGTTTCACTAAAAATCTGTTATTTTACTTAAAATCGTTGTTTGGGTGCGTACCATAAAATGACTGTGGTAGAAGAGATATTCAGAATGATTGAGTTTGGTTTAACGCTGTTTGTGATAATGTTAAAGAAAAGACGAATTTAGTTGGAATGGTTGTCACACTGTACTTAATAAATATGAAAAGAAAATAGATGTTATAATGTGTAACGTTAAATCTAAAACATACAATTTACAATATGAATTATTTTTAATATCATGGATATATCTCACGATAGTAAATATTGTTGGCTATTCAACAAAGGTGGATGAAATCTCATTTTCAGCAATCACACATGAAAGATTCAAAAATTCATTACGTCTCCAAGGCGGGCGGGATCTGTTCACATGATAAACAGGGATAATTTCTATTTATAATTACTGAGGATATGAATACCTAATCTCTCTTTGTTAAAATCTCTACCTGAGTCATTGTCATAGAACAATGGCTAGCAAATTCGTCTATATATTGATATTTAGACGGGAGCCGGGGTCTAAATGTACAAAATAAGGTATGTGTGGCTGGTACACAAATGCCCCTACCCCGCGAGTAGCACGTTTAAGCATAAAAAAAACACGACAGAAAACATCATACTTTGATGTGCTGACATTTGCAACTAATACTAACTGTGCCTTTCACTGACAATTGATTCAACAAGAAATACTAAAAATAACTGGGTATTTCTCAATATTCACATGTTTTAAAATTATATTCGTTTCATTATAATCACATTTAATCGTGAATGACCAGTTGTTGCTCTGACATCCCGAAGAGAACAGCAGCCGGGGTGGTTGCAGCAATGAAATATCGATTATCGTTTGAACAGAAACATTGGATAACAACAAACTACGTTTGAGCAGTGCTGTTCATAGATTAGGTGAACATGCCCTGCGTATGCAAGAGAATGAGAGAGTGAGAGAGTGGAGAGGATAAAAAGAAGATAAGGAAAAATGAATTTTAAAAAATGGGAATAAAAACAAATTAAAGAAAATAAGAGAATATATGGAGAAAGACAGAAGAGATGAAGAAGAGGAATAAGATAAAGAAAGAAAAGATAAAAAGAAGTAAAAATGAAATAGAGAAGAACGGCGAACTAATAAGAAAACGGAAAAAAATACGAGAAGGAAAGTAATTGAAAAGAAAGATTTTAAAAAAAGCGAGAAGTGATCGATGTAACGAAACCAAAATATACGTGTTTATTTAAGCGTGTTCTCTGTGAGCACTCGTTTTTCTTATGTTTAGATATTTTAATCAACCCTACAAACATCTAATCTATTATAATGCGAGTGTTGCTGCTACTACATCCGTTGCCAGGAGCACTTGCAGGTTAAAATTTAGTTGTAGTGATAAGCGAACGATGTAACCGCAAGTCACAAAACTGAAGTGAAATAACAACTTTTCTAATCATTTACGCTGTTACTTTTGAAGTTATTATACTCCAACTAGACTTAATATTTATTGTATTACTACGTATGCTTTATAGCAACTCATCAACGTTAGTACTGTAAAGTATAATATAGGTTAAGCCGAAGCAATGATGTTTGGAGTCAGCTGATGACTGATTATAAGAGAAATACCGCATAGATGCACACGGTATTTTCAAATAAAACTGTTTGGTATTTTGTTGTTGTTGTTGTTGTTGTTGTTTTAAAAGGAAATTAGAATTAGAATTTTCATTCTTTTTTTAAGGTGTGTGCATGGTAAACTTAACACTTAATAATAAATCTCAAATTAACCATAAATGTAAGAACTTTCATTAAATCACTCATTCCGAACGTTAAAACCAATTAATCCTAAAAGTAACTTAACATCAATGACCAAGCAATTTAAAACAAGACATTTTACTACTGAGTAATCCATGTAAATTCTACAATTATCGGCAATAATATTTATATCTATAAATATTGCAATTTCTACAACTGCAAGATTGACTATTTTAATTGCTTTGCTTTATTTTCAAATATTCAATTTTTGGTCAGGTTCTATTTTACTTGATTTTTGTGAGTCATCGGTTAGGAGACGACATGTATCTATTTTTATACTGAATAAAACATATTTTTATTTTCTGTTATTTGAAAACTATAACTTCTATGTTTATAATCGCATCGCATCTTATGAATATCTTCGTAGAAAGAATGCACATTTCTTGGCTATCTTTGAGGTGCAACTTCACTCCTGAAGGTGCAACCATTGCGTTATTTTATAATTCACCAGAAGACTCAAGAGTTTTATTCAATAATAAATAAAATCCGGGAAAATGAAACGAAATCTTCCTCCTAAACCTTAAATCTGTTTTCAAAACCGTGCATAACAAAGCGAATATAAAAACGAATGAACCACGAAATGCCTCACAAAGAAAGTATTAACCAGTGCTGGAATAGGATTTGCACAATCTAACGATAAGATTTTTTGCTTTTTACAAAAAAAAAAAAAAAAAAAAAAAAAAAAAAAACTAACTGCATTGGATGAATCATCCACTAAATGGCTGCTTTTATTATTCATTTTATATGTTCTTTTTTTCTTGAAGTTGTGAAAAAAGATGACTAAAGAGAGAGGATAGTGTGCACAGTCTAAACGGTAAATAGATGTTACTAAAACACGTTCATTTTTAATTATTCATTTTTACGGATGTGACAAAAGTGAATAGAAAATGATATTTTGGTGTTGAGAGAAATAAATCAATTAAAAAAAGAATTTGCCTGATGCTTTTATTTTAAAGGTAACTTTTCTCAAAGTGATTAAAAACCTGTATATGTAATTGTTCAAAAAAAAAGAAAAAAAAGAACTGAATATGTGACTGGAGGCTGAATTTCAGTTGGATAACGATTGTCCGATAAAGAAGCCATTTTGTATGGGAAGATATCTGCATGGTAATCATGGTAATACCTGATAAAATTTAAGTGTCTTAACTGAAAATCATTTACGTGTATAATTTCAATTCTAACTCAGTACCATTATTGTATATATGTCTTCATGTGATACACAAATTGGAAATATGGAGCTTATAAAAATATTGAAAACTGCAAAAATTAGAAAATATCATGAAGTACCTCTTCCAAATGTTCAGATATTTTCGATGTTTGCTCGAAAAAGAAAACTAAAGTGTGCAAATAAGAAGTAAATACTGTCAAGTCTACAATATTGTCACTTTACCAACATCAGTGATCTTAATGATAAATCAGTTCATGTAACTAGTGAGCACACGGTGTAAGTATTATATATAAAATGAAATGGTGATATTGGTTGAAATAGAAATCGAAACAAAAGTTTAAGATAAAGCTTTCTTTTCAATGAATCATATAGAGTTAGTCTAATTTGAGCCCTGAGTGTGGGGGAGGGGGAAATGCAAATGGAAACAAGCTACTTCGATCTATAAAAATATTTCAACAGACTCTAAAATATTATATTGATAGATATTTGCATTTGTATTTGCATACTACAGTAGATGTTAAATACATTGTCACTGTCTTTTACTGCATTTTCTGCTTCTGAATAAAGCACTGTGTCACAATGGATATAAGATTTATTGTAGTTTCTGGTTGAAATTAAATAAAATATACAAGAATGACTTTGAAATCTGCCTTTACGAAGAGCACCTTGAATCAAATTCTAAATGCCTAGGTTATCATACTAACCCCAGGAAATTCTGCCACGGAAACATTTATTTATATTCTACTTTGTTCTGGTTCATACATTTTTATATTTCCCCCTCCAGAAGTTTTAAAAGTTGACCAAATGCGATATGGCTTATATTTCTTGGTCTTGGAAAATTTGTTTTTTTTTTCATTCTAAATTTTTATACTTGTACTCTTTTATTATTCTTTATTTTACAAGCTTTTAGACAAACAAATTTCAGAGATAAGTAAAAGGAGAAAATACTTGGGTCAACATAAAACTGATCAGTTTTCCAGCTGTAACGTACTACTTTTCAAAGAGCTGTCTTTTATTACGTAGACCTGAAGAACATTTTTATCTTTTCTCAGGTTTGTAAGACATAATCAGGTCATTCCATTAATAGAGGATGCACAATTTGGATTTTATACAAGACAGATATTTCTAGATTGTTTTTATTTGACATGCAGTGAAGCCTCTATTTATCGGCTACTGTCTTCAAATATTTTAAGAATCAAAGAGAGAGCAGAGAAAATAGAAAAGAAAGAATACAATTCCATGAATGTAATTTAATTTATGAATAAAGCAGATCCAAAGTACCTTCCATATTCTATATTTTGTCATATATTAAATCAACTGAACTTAAATATAATATTTATATAACAATATAAAGCTTATTGATAACTATATCAAATCAAATTACATTTCAATAAGCTTTTCTTTCATTTTGAGATGAAATTCGATAAAATCTCGTTTGGCGTCAGAATATTTTAAAATCATACATTGCATCTATAATTGATAAAATTTGACACATATATTTGATAAATTTATTAATATACTCCCAAAAGGCATGCAACAAGTCTTTTACTTCATGAAATCATTCATAAATGTCGATATTATTTTTTTCAGGAATCATTTTTCTTGAAATATCGAGAAAGCTTTATTGGATAGAAAAGCTATTATATCGACAGGTAGATAGATGTAAGTAATAAGTTTTTCTTTTTACAACCGAATACTTTTTTAATAAATAATCTTGTGATTGCTCAGAATGTTATCAGAAAGAGCAATACAAATGCAGAAGAACGTGCACCTGTTTTTTTATAGACTGCGCAAAGGCGTTCTACAAAATACGCCACAAAGACCTGTTACAGATATCCAGCAAACTTGACATATTCTGGAAAGACATTAGAATAATCAAAAACCTCTAAAGGCAGCAAACTGATTCCATAAAGATAAAAAATGAGTTCAGCAGATATACAAAAATAGAAAGGGGCGTAAAGCAAGGATGTGTTTTCTCACTGGACTTACTCAACCTTTACAGCGAGGCAATTTTGAGGGAACTAGAAAGCTTACCAGGATTTATCATTGGCGGCCACAATCTTAACAACATAAGATACGCAGATGACACAGTGCTGATAACAGACACGGAAAGAAAACTACAAAACCTCCTACAGAAGTTAGCGAAGAAGAGCGAGAAGAAAGGATTAGGCATAAACTAAAGAAGACAGAATGCATGGTCATCAGCAAAAAATGAGCACGAAATGCAATTTACAGGTGGGGAATACTAAAATCAAGGAGATACGGAAATTTAAATATCTGGGAAGTGTTCTAACAGAGGACGTTGAGATCGACCTGAGATCCGAAGACGTAAGCTTGGCAGAGTAATATGAGACAGGAAGCTTTCGTTGGTAACAAAAAAAAAAGAGTACAGAACTGCTACGTGATATCTGTTCTCCTTTACGGCAGTGAATGTTAGACAATCTCCTTAAAGATAAAGAAGAGACTCGAGGCAACAGAGGTGTGGTTCTACAGAAGGATACTAAAGGTATCACGGGCCGAACATGTGAGCAACGATGAGGTTTTGGAGAAGATGCAAAGAGAAAGCTTATACTTAACATCTGGAAGAGGCAGCTGAAATTTCTGGGATACGTAATGAGAAAGGAGGGCTTGGAAAATCTGATATTCAAGAGACGGATAGAGAGAAAAGATGACAAAGGAAAGCGACGCGTGACATACTTAACGGGCTTAAGACAATGGATGACAGAACAGGGTCTGAGAGAAATAACAAAAAGACAAAACTTATTGAAAGCTACAAGGGACAGGATGAGGTAGAGACCTATGATCGCCTACACCCTGAAGAGACAGCACATAAAAGAAGAAAGAAGGTTATTTCCATTTCAGTTTTCTGTCGCTATTAATAATGTTCAATTTGCCGGTACAGAATCTCATTGACTTAAACTCTGTTGTCATTTGAACTCAATTCTTCCATCGATCTGCAGATTTTGATTAGAATTATTGCATTTGTGTAATGTAGTCATTAAAAGTAGTCATTTTAAAAAACGCCACTTAGAGAATTTCAATAAAAAACTACATTTTCCTCTCTACCAAAATAGTGATAAAGTAGTTAAAATATTAGAGATTTTACGATTCCTATATTGATCACCATTGAAATCAAGATATTTCGTCATTGTTTAAATTCTACTTGTTTTCTTGGTAAACTCGAGATTACCTCTGTTTCATCTGCCATCCTTTTTGACACAAACCTAAGCAATCAAGTATATATTCATTGAAACTGTAATTCCATGAGATCAAAATGAAACAGAGCACAAAGAAAGAAAGAAAGAAAGAAAGATATATATATATATATATATATATATATATATATATATAGATAGATAGATAGATAGATAGATAGATAGATAGATAGATAGATAGATAAACTTTACTATCAAGAGACATATTTTAAAATAAAGGAAAAGACCAAAAATAAGAAGAATGTAAAAGAAAGAAAAACACAAATAAAGAAAATGTCTTATCATATGCACGCTCACGTACAGATACACTGGAAAAACGTATATTTGTGTCTGTGCGCGCGCGTGTGCATGAATGTTTGCCAGAGAGAAGTAAAGAAGGAAAGAGTGAAAGAGCACGCGTACGCCCTGTTCAGACATGAATTTTCTACTTTAAATGATCCATTACTCCCCCCCACCACCACTCTTTATCGTATTCTGTTTTCTCACTTGCAAGATATGCTGGCTACTGCACTTCGTACAAAGGGTTAAATAACGTTTGATGGCGAGTGAATATGTTAGTGATTAAGTGTTGGTGGATAAAGAGCAAGGCGCTGAAGATGGAAGAGATTACGAAGCCAAGAGCTTCGTGTTTAGGTGGGGGTGACATTCGCCGTAGCATTTGATGGATTGGGTTCGTGTTGAACTTCATTACTTAAAGCGTTAGGGATCTTATGAGCATGAAGTCAAAAATCAGGTGCTTTCGAGCTAATGTTCTAAGAAAAAATTTTGCATAATAATAATAATAATAATAATAATAATAATAATAAAACTAACACTACAAATGACGTATCCAACGATAAAGGAGTCAGCGTGACTTTTTTATAGTTTATGAAATTATCCCCATTTTGTATAACGCTTTAAAAAATTAACCATTTTCTATAACGCTTTAAAAAATTAACGTTGATGTAAGATATTTTTGGTTTTTGTTGAGGGTTTGCAGACTTCATATATAAGGAAAACATGCTTCAAGAATCGACCTCCACTTTTGTTCTCTGATCTTGCTTATCATTTGCACGATAAAGAGATTTATATTATTGTCTAATGTCTACAATAATTACTAATATACTATAAGATTATATAGCCAAATTAGACGAGACATATATTCAAATATGTACAGGTTAAAAGTCAAATTAACAGTAAAAATTCAGTTTATTATTTATCAAAGTGTAAAGATATCAACGTTATATACAAATGCTTTTCTTTCTCTATCGGCTTTGCATTCTAACACTTTATATTGTATTTTTTAAATCATTTCAACCCATTCAAAGCAGTAAAGACAGTATGAGGTTACCGAGTGTAAAAGAATGAGAAAAAAGAGAAGCATTATTAAGAAGCGAGAACAATAGAAGAGTTGATCAAAAACACATTGCATTTACATTTTTGAAAATCAAAGTTGGCTGGAAAGCATGGAGCTGGAAGAGAATTCCACAAGCGAGAAGTGCGAGAAAAGAAACTGTTAGTATAGAACTTACAGATACATCGAGCCAATTCGACTATAAATGGATGAGACTTTGTTGCTAATCTAGTATTGCGTTTAAATACTTAAAGTCTAGGTACCATAGTGGAGAGTTCATACAAACAATTACCATGAAAGTATTTATAGAAAAGGCGCAGGGGAGATAATTTACGACGGTGGGAAAGTAACTGAAGTCAAGACGTCAGGTCAGGACCAATAATATTGTTAATTCTTTTGGGGATCTTTGGATTTTATAAAGAATATAGCAGCAGCACCGGCCCATTATATTATATAAATAATTAAAATAGATTCTGGAGAGAAAAAATTGTCTAGCACAACACAGTGAACCAACTTTCTTAGCAGCAGACCTAGCAATGGATTCAATATAATCTTTCCACTTCATGTAAGCTGAGAATGTTAGTCTCCTGGAGGTTAGTATCAGCCGTGTTGATGAGAGACAGAAAGGAATCTCTCGGATGATTAACAGAGAGAAGTTTCATTTTGGAGGCGTTAAAATTAACAAGCTATTTTTTGCCCCAGTTAACAGAAGATTGTAGGTATTTTTTAAGATCATCTGCAAATTTGACCCTATCAAACTGAATGAAAATTTAACTCTTTAAATTCCCTGGCTCTTTGAGTTTAATGTAATCTAACTCCATATGATAAGACGTTATAAATGTTTAAAAACGAAATGTGGTCGCATTTTATTCTTTCTATTAGTAGTAATTTAATAAATATTTGCAGAAGATTTCAGGGTAAAACCTTTCACTTTCGAAGAAAGACGTATAAATAATTCTCATCGGTTGATAATATAAAAAAGCCTATTGAAAATTATAAACAAAATGAAAACACAAAATTATATTTAATTTTTAAAAACTTCCTAAAAGCCTCCTGATCTACGTGTTTTTCAGGCTCATATTATCAATGTTGTTGGTTTCAATACCACATGTTCAAACTTTCTCTGAACCTTTTATTCATTTCCTAGGAGAGGAGTTCCAACTACTCTTTCTTTCTTTCTTTCTTTCTATGAATGGTTTTACCATTCTCTTTTTTTCCTAATTCCTAACTGATTTTCCCTGTCATTTCAACCTATTCCCTAGTATTTCCTATTTCTTCTTCTTTTACTCTATTCTACGATTTCCCATTTCTTTTTCATTTCCCACCTCCTTTTGCCAAGTGGGTCAGCACATATACTAATTTTCTCTGTACACTCACAAAACACTGATAATATCACCTTTCATTTGCAGAAGCCATAGAATATATTTATTTATTTTACTTAAAGATTCCCAACAGAAGCAACAACTAAAATGGATAGTACGTGCAACTCGAAGAGAAAATAATGACATAATTCAAATTAAATATTAGGTGGGAAGCTCCCATCAATACTGGAAAACGCAACAACAGTTAATGGACATGAAAAACTTATTTTCCGAAAAATTTGCTTTAAAAGAAAGATATCATAACTTTCAATCGACAGTAGCTGTTCGGTCAATGAATGCCAAATGTTTTTAGATATGGAAACGGTTCATATTACAGTTAACATTAACATTAGCCACTGAGTTATTGAGAGACCAAGCCAAATTTACAGAGTTCTTTCTGACACGTACAGGTAAAACGATATGTGGCACTAAAAGCGTTTTTTTTTTTTTTTTCGTTTTAAGATGACAAGTTTTCCAGTTTTCATTGAACTTATAGGATGCTAATATTTATCTTATCTGTTGTATATTTTAACTAATAAAGTAAATCAATGGGCTGAAATAAAATTATTTTAGTAAGATAAATATTTTGTTAGGGAAAGTCTATTATTACCTAAAATTATTTGAAACTTACAATATCACCACATGATCATTTTGTAAAGACTTGGTTTTATTGAAGGGCTTAGATTTAGAAGTAAATGACGCCATCAATTAGTCTGAAGATAAGTATTTAATCAGTTGAATAGTTAGGCAATCAGTGAAGATAGATATCTCTACTGTAGCAATTATCTGTGTAATTAGCTTGTAAATCATTGCAGTAAGTTTATTTGAAATGTGCTGGTTCCTATATTCATAGCTAGAAGTTGAATTAATCAAAATTTTCACCTTAGAAACCTATGCAAGTCTACAAATAACTTTGTAATTTGCTAATAAAAACTGATTTTTGTACTAGTGAAATATAAAAATTAGCATTTGGATTACAAAATAGCTGAGAGAGTTTAACAAAAAATTGAAATATTTTAAAAATTACATTTAATGTATTGTGTGACTTTCTTTATATATATATATATATATATATATATATATATATATATATATATATATATATATATATAGGAAAAAAGAAAATTAAAAGTAGCATCTATATTATTTCATTTTATAAACATTTCTGCATTCTTTTTTTTAAATTGTTATCACCCAAATGAAGGCAATACAGCCACTAGTACGCAAGGGGTTACAGGGTGTTGGGGAATTAAGAACATAAACATTAGTAATGAAGAGAAAAGAGCAATCAAGAGAACAGTAGATATCAATTGACATTACATTTACATTTTTGCAGATTAAAATTGGTTGGAAAGTAAGGAGCCAGGAGAGAGTTCTACAAGCGAGAATTGCGAGATAAGAAAATGTTAGCATAGAAGTTACGGTTACATCTAACTAGATCAACTGTAAATTGATGAGATCTCGTTGCTAGTCTAGTATTGCGCTTAGATTTACACAGTCAATATTATGAGCTAGATTAGTCACACGTTTATTCAGGTAAGTCGGACAGAGTAATGAAGAAAATGCACATAAAACTGCTTAGTCTTTTTTGTATTATTTTGCAAATGTGTATGATTAAATGATCCAATAACGGGATTCAGATTCCAAAACGATCAAAGTGTAAAGATGGAACTACTAAACTGAATTTACAAGATCATCGCGTTCAAACAAATTTATTTGATCCCCTTTTTACACAAATTCTCCGTGAAGAAAATGATATTGAATATTGATATTGTTAATAAATATTAATAATGATATTGAATATATATATATATATATATATATATATATATATATATATATATATATATATATATATATATATATTGATTTATGACACTGCCGATAAATTTTATCGATTTATGACTCAGCGAGCGAGCAGTTACTTGCAGACATTCACATATGCAAGTCTCGGCCTTACCTTTACGCACCGTCTTAGGATTCAGAGTTTTTCACCACTTTCATTGATTTTGACACATGTCTACATAAATGTGTGTGTGTGTGTGTGTGCGCGCGTGCGCGCGCACACATGCGTGCGTGTGATGCTGGATGAATGGGACGACCCACTGCAGCTTTACCTTGCTGGATGTGTATGAAAATGCCTTTCCCGATTTCTTTTACTTTTGTATACAATATGCATTAAGTTTGATTCTCTGGGTGACTGTAAATCTTGGCCTGTTGACCGAGAAGGCTTTTCGCTTAAAAGGCGTTCAATTTGTTAAATACTCTTTGCAGTTTATCTCCGTGCATCAGACATTTGCTGAAGGGGTTTGAGGTTTTATTCTAGATTCATCGGGGAAACCGAGCAACCAGATAAGTCAACGGCTTCTTTCGCCATTTTATATCATTTCGGTAGGTGTAGATTTAGAGCTGATGTAAACATCACAATTAAAGTTGTCATGTGCTACCTCGATATCTTATGTATAAATTAAGGCTTCTTATCTATATCATATGTGTATGTGGGAGGTGGTTCTATTGGCTCTACATTCAGCCTTATTAACAATGATGAAAAAATCCCCTTTAATTTCTTCTTAATATCACCTTGAACTGAAAGTAATATTATGATTGAACAATCTTCTCACTTTATTTTTCCTTGTTTGATTTTTCCATCATTTTTACAATTTTTACTCTTATTTTTCTCATACATATCCCCTCTCACTCCTCCTCTCTCTCCTCTTCTCCCTCTCTTTCTCTCTTTCTCTCTCTCTCTCTCTCTCTCTGCGTGCATGGGGGAATGTATTTCTGTAACAGGATATAAGAGACGAACATCGAAACCAAATAAATAATAGTTTTTGATTATTAATTAAATATTAGTTACTAATGAGTATATTTTTTGGGATTATTTTCAATCATTATCTTTAAAAATGTTTTATTTGACTCTGTGTGCCTTTGTACGTCTCTGTATGTGTGTTTATATGTGTAGAAAGAAAGAGTGAAATTATATTGCTTTCGCAATATGATTTTATATAATATAGTTTTACATAATTTGCAATATAATATCAAGTTAATATTTGCAATATAATATCAAGTTAATATACCGAAATATCAACAAAAAATTTAAATGTATTCGTTCTTAACGCATTCAGCCCTTATCTATGTCGTGGATTCCTTTAAATGAACAAAGTTTATTAAAAGAAATTATTTCTTTGACAAGCTATTTCTTATTAAAGCATAAAAAACATTAATTTTGACCATCTTCTTAAGAGGAGTTCCTCAAAACACCAACCTAACTTGTAACATGAGTCAGAAATGGTATTTGATATTCTACGACTCATAACCGTAACCATTTCTTACCAAATCACATATGACACAAAACGACTCTTCCTTTAAATCCTGCCATCTGTTTTTACCGTCCTTTTTCTATATTCACGCTATTTCACTGTCAGCTTTCGTTTATCATCATTCTAATTTACTTCACCTTTAAAAGGAATTAAAACTTTTATATTTCATTGAGTCCACTAAAATTCCCAATTCTGTTCCAAATTTAAAAATTAGCAGCCATTAAGTTTTGACCACCACTTCTATTTTTTGCACATTTTCCTAATTTTGTCCTTTCTCTGCCTTAGCTTACATTTTTAATTTTATTATTTGCTTGTCGGTGGTTATTTCCCTGCTTTCGCGCAGGCGCACTTCTGTGTAATTGTAGTCATTTGATTGGGAATGCTTAATGCCATAAACATGCAAAAATTCTTTCATTTTTTTCATGATTGTAGCTATCTTCTAATGGACTTTGTTTGTTTTTTTTTTGTTGTTGCTGCATATTAATCGATCTCTCTTTAGTAAGGGAAAATTGTTTATACATTGCTATTTACATCTTTGTTTTTCTATATGAAATTAATGCTATTCCCAATTTTTTAGGGTGGTTTGGTAAATTTTAAAGGATATGTATTTGTATATGTATGTATATATGTATATACACACACTCATACATGTATGTATGTTTGACCGAGTGGTTAGAATAATGAATTTCCGACAATGACAGTTGGGCTCGAATTTCACCATGGTCGATTTCTCAGCGAGGTGACTTCTTGATATTATCGACCTACATATGCGATCTCAAAGTGCGGCATCGTTAGAAAATGCCTAAAAACCATATTACGGGTTGATCCAAACCTTGTGTGTGAAACTGGGTAGATGAAAATGTCAGCAAGCCGTTGATTGTTGTGCTAGCGCGAAGTCACAAGTCACTGTGACAGAGGATTTGAGTGTATTGGCCTTGTTCAAACTGTTGATCAACCCAGATAATGTATTCTTTTACAGAAACTGTAATTAAGGTTAGCTAAGTTTAGTTGCAGTATAAACCACAAATCCCAGAACAATCGTCTGCAACAAGGGTTGGTTAACCGCTCCAGTAGATGGATGTACTCGGAAACGAGCAGTTGGCCATTATTATGACAGAGTCATGTCAAATATATAGTCAAATGGACACCATTATTTTATTCAAATATTATATTGGATTAAGCTATATCTACTCAATGACAATTAATTATTAAATTTAATATAAACAAAAATAAGACGAAATTACGGCACAATATTTCGTACTGTAAGAAAATGAACATTGTCAGATTTCGAACGGAAGTGATTCAGCATCAAGTAATACTGAGAATTCCACTGACAGTTTTAAATGTAAATGTACATAATTCCTTAATTAAGACCAGGAAACCGCTTAATTCCGTTGAAGTCAACGTAGGACATCAGAAGTATGTTTTTACACAAAATAGAAAATTGATAAAAACAATGTCTAGTTGAAAGGTGGTCAATCTGGCAATGTGCATCTAATTCAGTTTAAGAAAAGTAATTACTTGGATGATTATAAAACAGCTGCGAAAACTATGTCTTATATCAGTTAATATTGATCAGAGAATAAAGTGGGTAATTGAGATAAGGAAAAGAACATTGCAGTTTCGTATACTGTGATCTTTTCAGGTCAGATATCATTTACTCATTTTCAAAGTGCAGACAAGATTTCTTAGCACGGAATTATTTCTGGTTCGTTTACACCTCTCTAACACACAATATATATTTTCTGTTATGCCGTTCAAAGTTTCTGGAAAAGTAGACATATTTTCTGCAAGAAGTAATTATTAATTTATCACTGACAAAACCGATTTTTTCTATGAAGTTTGGATTTATTACCACACAGTAAAACAGATTAGCATCTCTGAAAATATATGTTTTATTTTCTATTCCAGAAAGGAAATTATAGGATTTTAAAGCGCGAATTCATTACAAAAGTAGGAACGCGAAAAGAAGGAGATTCTATTGAAGGAAAAATTGGAATAGAAAATAAAATAGAAATGGTAGAAGCGAAATGACATTTATGAATATATTTCTTCGAAAGCGATACCGGCCGTAAATGAAACGTACATGAAACTAAACAAAAAAAAAAAATTGAATTGATTTCATAAGTTAAAGATATAGGCATCATGATCAAAATTAATATAGGAAACGATTATGGGAACCATAGCGCACAAAGTCAATTTTGACTTTAAAATAAGAGCAACAAAATGATTCTTAGAAGAAAATGTATCCTAATAAGGTCAAAGAGAATGTCATGGAATTTCAGTTAGAAATCAAGAAAAGATTCCATGTTATGGGGTATATCGAAAATCTTCAACTTCTTTATCTATTATAATAAGTTTGTCTTTATAAATAATCCATACACCAAATCATTTGCAAATCATTTATTAATTCCACATTTTGATTTTTTATGATGAATTTAGTGTAAGTGCCATCACTGCTTCCATTCTAATTCCAGATCATAATTCCTGTTTAGAGAAGGTTTGAGTCCTATTTCTTGGAATATTTGGTAGAGGCTGCTGATTTTTTATTCAAGATCATTCTTAGCCCAACTATGAATAACTATGTCATCGGTAAAGACTTCCCCTTCATTATCAGAACGTTGACCTCGGGAGGGAAAACAAGAACGCTATTTTTTCTATTAATTTCATTTCGAATTTAGTGTGCAATGCTTAAATAATCAGTGCGCATCTAATCACATCTGTGCTTGTATATGTGTAGAGAATATTTGTAGAATATATTAACTAGGTTGGGATCTCATTTCTTTTTTCTAATGAAGTTTGAAATGTTTCCGTATTGGTATCTTCGACAGGCATGTAAGATGTTTTTGAACCGTATTGGTATCTTCGACAGGCATGTAAGATGTTTTTGAACCGTATTGGTATCTTCGACAGGCATGTAAGATGTTTTTGAACCGTATTGGTATCTTCGACAGGCATGTAAGATGTTTTTGAACCGTATTGGTATCTTCGACAGGCATGTAAGATGTTTTTGAACTGTATTGGTATCTTCGACAGGCATGTAAGATTTTTTTTTTATCCTTTATTGGATATAGATCTTTAGTTGGTTTTTAATGGCTGAGAAGATGAGGTTTCATTCAATGTGGTTATATTCTTCTGTGAGGCCAAAATAGCACGTATATTTTTTATTGGAGATATATGCAATTTCCTGGGGTTGTTTGGTGGTAAACATGCCATCATTAAAAGTCCTTACAAGAACGAAAACCACATGTTATTGTGAGGAGTTGACTAGCAATGAAAACCTAGTTAATACACTGCTCATTAGTTCTTTCACTATAATGGATCTATTTGATATACCTTTGGAAGTGCGTGGGTCGCTTAATGCAAACATTAGAATTGATGGAAAACAGATGAATGTGTTTGTAAATATGAAAAGAGTTTAAACTGAAAATGCAGAATTAAACTAATCAACAAAAACTGAGACACGACTGAAGTCAACAAGAGAAAGAGAAGCTATAAAGAAATGGTAAAGCTTGGAGGATGTTCGATTCGAAACACACGTAAATAACTAATTGCATTGAAAAAGAGAAACTGGTCAGTTACGAAATATAAGAAGATGATGTTAAGAGTAAATGAAGAGTACTGATCAAAACTGTATGCTTCGAAAATAAAAGTACTAACAATAGTCACACCAGCAGACCATTACATTATTATCGATTATATATAAATTATTCATAAATGAAACTGTAATGAGAATAATAATAAACATTCAGAATATAACAACTCACTGTGTTTAGATAGATTGGCTATGAAATGGCATTTGGCTTACTAGAATAAGTGGTAGTCATTAACTCACTGCAGAAGTAGGGGATTTAAAAAAAATGTATGTCAGTTATTGAGAATATATATAATAACAATATTGCAATATTTGGGCGACAGAAAGACACATATAAAATAAAAATTGGCAAAGCAGTGACACAGATGGATACGATTAATCCTAAACTATTTAGAGCATTCCTTGAAATTATTTTTCAAAAACATGAACAAAGAATGGATGGTAGTCAAAGTGACCGGATAATATTTAAATCATATACGGTTTGTGACGACATTTTAGTAATATCTGGATTATCGGATAAATTACAAAAATGCTAAATAACCTAAATAGGTAAAATCTTGATGAAGTTTTAAAAAATGAAAAGAAATAAAACAAAATATTTAATTGGAACATTCTAAAAATATCCTAAAAATAAGAATATGAAGAACTAAAAGTAATCCAAGAATACGCATACTTAGGATAATTGATAACATGAACATGAATTCAAATGACATGTAACGATAGGTGAGAAAGCATTTAATAAAGATATAATGAAAATTACCTTGACGATATGATTAAACGATAAAGTGTATCATGAATACATCATGTGAGCCGGGGTGAAAAACAGAAATTTAAAGACTCGATCGAAAAAATCATAAAACGTACAAAGGTTAATGGAAAGTGAATTACTAGGGATATGTCTGGGGGATAGAAAAATAGTATCAGAGATTAGAAAACTGGCCAGTGTATTAAATATTATGTAAGCAATTAAACGACGAAAATGTGTGAGATAAAAGGAAGAAAAGACTTTAGGTGGAGCAAAAAGGTTACTTGATTAGTACAAAATGGGTGTCAAAAGTAGGAGAAAAAGACCAAAGCTGAAATACAAAGGTTTGCTGGTTATACGCAGCTGAGACTAGCATAGTTCCGTGGATGAATTGTGAAATGCATTTATCCTGCAGTAGATTAACAATGGCGTAATAGCTGATGCAGTGCATATATATATGTATGTATATATATGTATATATATATATATATATATATATATATATATATATATATATATATATATATATTACTTCAAACGTTATTATAGTATTCATATTTGAAATAGACACTCCATTTTTATTTTTACTTGAAACAATATATATATATATATATATATATATATATATATTACTTCAAACGTTATTATAGCATTCATATTTGAAATAGACACTCCATTTTTATTTTTACTTGAAACAATTTGTATGGGCCTGTGTATTCGAGAAATTTCAGTAAAGAAAATGTTCCCTCCAGCTTTCGAGAAAAATATGCTTTCCTTAAAAGGGAAAATAAAGCGTTGCTATACTGTGACGATCTTCGTAGCCAAGCACACTGGACGATATATATATATAGTGAGAGATTCTTAAAAGATCTCGGGTTGACCTATTTCTCAAAATGTGAACAAACAAGGTTGTGAGGTGGAATCCCTTCTTCGTAGGTTATAAATTTTTTCCGCAATCCAAACATATATATATGTTTGTGTGTGTGTGTGTGTGCGCTTGCGCGAACACGTGATTTAACTTATTTTCGCGGCTTTGTGGACATAAATATGAATTATTATATTTTATACATTTCCACATTTTCGTATGACTAAAATCATCGACTTGCCAATGGAAATGCTTCAAACATTTCCTCTTATTTAAACCTCAGTAGAATTCACACCCAATAAACTAAGTCGCGTCAGTTTTGTTGAGCTTTTTATGCTCCACTTCCAAAACTATTTGCTTCATCAATGATGAAATCAAAAGAGCCTAGCAAAAACTAACCCTACACCACTAATAAAGATTGCAGTGGTTGACAATAGATTCACTTTTTACTATTGCATTCACACTTCGTGTCTTGTCGAACTACGAATTACAAAGGCAACTCAGCAACATGTACAGAGTAAGCCGATTGTTGGTGACCATGGAAATAATGTATTGATCCAGTCTTTTCTGTTGTAGGAGTGAAAAGCGCTTCGTAGGAAGGATTGGGAACAACAACTGCAATAGTGACACAGTGCACGATGGCGGGAGAAGTTGCAATAGAAATAAGAGCTCCCCGGGATAAGCATACTGTAAACATGAAAAAAAGTTTTATTGCATAATGAAACAGAAAAAAATGAAGTAACTAGAGGATATTAATATATTAGCAATGATGTATTAGGTTGGTGCAAAAATAATGACGGTTTTTGACGTTAAAAATACGTCAAAAACCGTCATTATTTTTGCACCAACCTAATAATTGTTATTAGAATAGGTCTAAATACGCAGGTATAAACAGCTGGAGAGCATAAATTTGAGCTCTCATGAAATTTGTAAGAATGGTGTGGATTGTAAAAGAATATGTAATACATTATAGCGGAGCAAATTATATTTTTTCATATTACAAAATAATTATTTATCTTTTATCTTTAGAAGATTACAAGTGTTTTCGTCTGATACCAGAAAGTCAACTTTCAAAAACCATTAAAGTCTCAGTTTTGAAGGATAGAATTTCTAGATGGCATTGACTATCTTCTTATAAAAGAGTGCCGCATTATATTCTTTCGAAAAATATATCACTGCATTAGATTTTCCTACAATAAAGAAATAACCACTGACTAAAATGGATTTTTTTCTGCTCCTTAGTATACTTTGTTTCAAACTAAATGGTTCATAATGTATATCTCTAAAACATTTATATTACACGTCAACTGGGTACTGCAGTTGTACTTGCTAGAGGGTAAAATGGTCGCCATATAAATAAGCGAATATGTATATGAAAAACAGAAGCAGAAACAGAAAGATAAGCATACGGGAATCGATAATGGACCAAAACGAAAAGGGTATAATTTTGAGTAATGAAAAAAGTTAATGTTGAAATACAAATATGCTTTCCTTTCTGAATAGTTATATAGACACCAAGTACAATGGCACTATATTTACTTTAGACTTTTTCTTTTTCTATTTCTCCCACTCCCGCACGTCCCCATATATATATATATATATATATATATATATGGGATAACGATATATAATTTTTTTATATTAATTTTTATATATCAAAAACGGTTTTTGAAGAAAAGATGCATGACAAATTCGAAAAGGTTTTGTGATGCGTTTCATCCATTAGGACTTCATCGGATTGTGTTTCTTGACATTGTTGTGACTACACATGTGCCTGAACGAGAAACGCTCGTAGTTTTAAAAATTTTGAAAGATTTTTTTAAAAGATTTTTTTGACAATCTAGCCAAATTCATCTATATATATTCTTTCCTTTTAATCATCTTTGTTATTACATATCCGAAATTGTGATAACAGAAAATCTGCCAAGAATGGTGAAACATTGAAAGAACCTTGACGTAAATTTACTGTGAATGAACTAGCGATTACAGTACTTATTCGATTAAAGATATATTCGTTTTAGTGAATTATTTTCTCTTTTAATTAGAGCAGTATTTTTTATGACAAAATTGTAGTCAGTTTCGTTACGGTAAACAACCAATGCGTTTTGTGTGTTGTTTTTTTAAAATGTCTCTTTTGTGTTCATATTGTCTTTCATTTAAACTTATTGAGGTTTCTCCAATATATTATTTCTGGTAATCCTTACAGTTGATGGAGCAAATTCCTCCTTCAAGTTTTGGCTTTTTGTTTTGTATTAAGTCTTTTATTGTTTTAGATGTAGTTGCGACAAATCTTATTTTTATTTTAGATAAATTCTTTTCGATTTTAGTTGTGACAGTGTTAGTGGGTAGAATAATATATTTTTTCATTCGTTGTCAGGTTTTGGAATATTTTTTTTAACCTTTTATTTCATATTGAATATTAAATAGGGTATTGAAGGGCCTTGAAAGTATTTTCAATATATTTCTTCCCTTCGTGTAAATATTCAGGGCTGGAAATTCTGAGTGCTCTTAAGAAGAATCCAATGTTTATTCTGAAAATAGAAATTTATTAGATCGTTCTTGTTTATTGGTTTCCGGTGGGCACCAAGTTTTAAGATATTGTTAACGCAGTGTAGTATGCTAATTAAGAAAGATAAAAAAATGTATTCTTCCATTTTGTATGTAAATTTTATTGTATGTTCAACTTTGTTTAGTTTAACTACAAGATCATGAAAATATATTATAGAGCATCATCAATATATCTGAAGTATGTTTATTGTTAAATGCATTAGTTGCTCACCGTCGAGAGAATGACCACAATTTTGACATCAAAATGCTACCTTGATCAAAGGAGAAATTCACTAAGACGAAAATGTTTAAAGGGTGCCTTGACGGTAAGGTCATCCATAGTCAATTTGCGCCCTTGATCCGACAACATTTCATCATTCCTGGCAGATCTTCTATTATTACAGTGTGAGATATCTAATAACAAAAGTGATAGAAACAAAAATAAAGAGAAAAGAATCTAAATGAAATTGTGTAGTCGCAACAACGTAACAAATTTAGTCCGATGAAATCCTAAAGGACAAAACCTGTCACACGAAAACTTTTTTCCACTTTGTCATGCATTTCCCCCACCCAATATTGTTCTTGATATATAAAATTTATATATCGTTATCTCATATATATATATATATATATATATATATATATATATATATATATATATATATCATAGTAAAAAAAGAAAGAACAGTAAGATATATAATCAGGTGTTCTTTTTTACAAAAAAGTGCTCAGTGTAAATTTACAGAACATAAATATTATAAATGAACCGATTTAAAAATATGGTTCCTTCGTTACACATGTTTCAAAAATAGAAATTAACAACTTCAAATTCAATTATTTAATTAAATTAAAAGCACTAGTTCTGTTTCATTTTCAAGCGAATTTTGGCATAACTTATTTTGAAATTTACTGAGTTTTAAAAGCACATACATTCATAATATTTGTTTCCAAGGATACAGAGAAATCCAATCATTTAGACAGGGGCGGTATCGTGTTCGTTTTTATTAACAACTATTGTATCAAATATGAGTTACTTTCGAAAAGCGGTTAAGTCTAGGTAGGGTAGGGGTGCATTTTCCACCGAATTATGACATCCGTCCGACGCATGTCGTCTGTTTGTTTTTTTAAAACAACAAATAAATTTTTCGGCATTTTTATCCGTTAAATTTGTACTTGTATACATAAAGATTCTTTCTAAAAGGGCTGTTTGGGTTAGAATGCGTTGTATTGAACTACAATTTTACAATATTATTTTTGCTTTTAATAGACTATTTTTCATTTTAAAACAAATACATGTAAAAGAATTACTTAAATTATTTGAAAATTATTATTAAATATCAGATATAAGTATGTATATTACTATTATTATTAAATTCCAAATATAAGTATGTATATTACAGTTTTCTTTTTTTTAATTATTATTAAATATTATTTAAGGAAAATTTTTGACAATGTCGGCAAAGAATAGCTATTTCATTTCTTTGATTCAGTAAATTTTTATTTTTTATAAACCTAGTAATATATAGTTTCTCGTGTATGCACAAAGGACATGGGTCATTTAATGACCTACGTATTCTAGCTATTTTTTTAATTAATTTCCATTTTCTTTTCGTTCAAGCTCGTGTGATAACATTCCAGGAGGATTCAGTGAGTTCAGAATCTCCACTTGATAATCCACTGCCTGCTCTTGTTCAACCACAGTGTCAATGGAAAAGTACCTTTGCTTTCTTTTGGAATTTTGTTGGAGAAGTTTCCAGTTGATGCTATTCACAGTTTTGTTTTTGGGAGCTAATATGATGATCTCACAAAGGCAGTTTGAATCCATGAAGTAGTGTTTAATGTTTGGATAAACATGCTTAATCAAGTCTTGAATACTTGAGACTAAAACTCTACAACCATATGAGAGTGAAATACCTCCATTTTAGCCTATTTTCATTGTTCCATTGGCAAGCTACAACAGCAAAGCAGCAAATCTTCTTGCTTCAAGGTCACTTGTGAATCTAAATCTGATGTTTGCTTTCATACCAAGTGTTTAAACATGGCTCCAGATGAAAGAACTTATCAAAGAGTTGTGTCCCTTTAATTGGAAAAGTGTGTGACAGATATTTTCGCATTTATTATATAGAAGGTAAATAAAGAAGTTGAGATATTTAAAAGTTAGAGAGTTGAGTTTAATTAAAAATGTGTGAAACACAGACAATTTCGCATTTATTTTATATATATATATATATATATATATATATATATATATATATATACCTACTCACACACACATATATATGTGTGTGTGACGAAAGACATGACTTACTCGAAACGAGCGCGAACGTGTCTTGCCTGCAAAGTGATGACAAAAAGAAATATGGCCGCTATTGAAGACGCAATTTATGCGCGCCGATCTCGTCCAAAACGAGATGATATTTGCACACATGCAAATTTCGGCCGTATTAAAACAGCATAATCGGCAGACTGCGTGCAATAGAGTTGGACGTACGAATTGACAGACGAACAAAGAGAAAGTCGAAGTAGGCGCGGCCGAGTTTGGTGTCTGTTTGGTGTCTGTTTCACAATTGCTCAGTGTAACGGCTAAGAAAAAGAGTCACGCAATCCATTTCCTTGAGGCGACCAAAGAAGAAGAACAAACAGCTGGCCTATATATATATATATATATATATATATATATATATATATATATATATATATATATATATATATATATATGAGACCACACGTTTTTATTATTCTAATTTTCTCCAAAACAAGACGAGAATATAGACGATTATGACTTTCTGCATATTTCTTTTTTTCATGATCGGTAAATTGCCATTCTTCGTTGGAGTAGTTTCCCGTTGCTTTATCCACTCTTTGGAATACAGCCTTCCTTTTCTTAGACTTTTTTTTACTCAAGTTTATAGATTCTAGTCTGCCGTGATATTTATAACTCAAACTTTGGGAGAATTGATGGATTCATACTATTTTCCTTAGTGCATTAATGCAAAGATCAACGCAACAGACTTAACTTGCAATTTGAACACGGTTTGACGGTTTCACTATCCATATCGATATCCGTTACACTACCTATACATCCAGAAACTATCCTAGTTCATATAAACATACATATATATCTAATTCTATTAGCATTGCAGTTTTGTACACATGCTTCTATATGATATCGCAGTATTCATGCACAAATGCGTGTTTATATATGTGTCGATATTCACATGTACATTTCAGCCGTCAAATATCTCTTCACGGATTTGTTTGTCTTCTTTTTGGTGGAAGGCAGGGCTAATATATCTCGTATGTCTTGAAATACACATTTTTACTTTAGTTTATCGAAACTATCATATTTCTTTTCAAATTAATTTAATAATTTAGTCATGAAAGAACATGTTTTTATTTACAGTTATGTTATCTCAAACGTTTAAAAATGTCTGATCAAATATGGGTGCATTTTAGACAGTCATGGGAAATATTTATAAATAACGAAAGAAAACGTTATGATAGGGCATGAAGACGGAGGTTAAGAACATGTCAGAGAGGAAGAAGACAGAATGGAGTGGGAAAATGAGGAAAGAAATTGTAAACGAAGTTGAAGAGAAAGGCTAGATCAAGTTAGACTCTGCTATAACTCAAACCAGTAAGAAACAATTTTATAATGCGCAGTGACAGTCAAAGATAAGCCAACAAGGAAATTATATGTTAAGCATAAAATTTAAACACCTGATCCGTATCACTTTAATGAAACAGTAAGGATGGTGGCAGCGATAGATGGAATTGCCAGTGTAAAGTAAATTCAGTGAGGAATTCATATTTGTTTTCCTTAGATTCCCTCAATAAATTTTAAACAAAATGTGTAAAATACGATGAATTCATAGAATATGATTTGTCGAGGATGTATGGTTAGCAAACATGTCTCGCAGTTCATAGCCTGCGTAGTCATATTGAGTTTGTTTGACACCTCATTTTAGTAGCTCTATTCGACATTATAGATCGACTTTCGTACGCATCTCTTTCTGCATCCATGACTGGTATATAAATATAATATATGAAGTACAGTCACCCGCAGAAATAGATATATACCCACACATTATTTCTAGATTTTCTCAATGAAATTAAAATACATCTATCTGTCAGATCTGCATGTCAACTAAAAAGTAATGTATACAAAATCTATGTCTTTCTTTCTCTTTCATTTTCTCCGCTTTTATCTTTAGCGAGTCTGACGTCAATATTTGGAAATTTCTGATATTTACATAAAGTCCATATTTACTCATAGACTGTGGAGAAACCAATATTTCCTGAAAATTGGGAACGGAATTAATGAAGCCAAACAGCGTAGGCAATTGCGTTAAACTGTGGAGAAAAGCGAAAAATGACAATAAATTCATGCACTCATACAATCAAAACCAAAACAGAAGAAGTGCTCTGATCACAAAAATACCTTGAGTCACATTTAAACCATTGATCCCACTAAACTAAATATGCCCGCAAAAATAGAAAATATACCAATATCCATTCAATTATTACAAATACCGTCTCCAAACAGAAATGCTCAAATTAAGAAAGCTATTAAAATACTAAAAAATAATAAACACTTCACATTGACGTTTGAAAATAGCTTTCTTTCTACCCGAAATAATTAACAAGTTTCTCAATTTTACGAAGGAAGTTTGGAATCAGAAACGCATTCCCAAAAAGTGATGTTTATAGGACATTAATACACTATGGAAACAAAAAGGTGGAAATTAAAACTTAAAACATTATCGGTTCATAAAATCTTACATGTCTGGCGAAAATCCCAATACGGAAACAATTCAAATCTCATCAGTACGACAAGGAGGAAAGGAGAATCCCAGTTTATTTTTCTTAGAATATACCCTAGGAATTTATAGATGTGAAGAGATAGCCATTGATCATTTAACCTTTTCATACCACATCGCAAAACGAATCAACTAATATAAGACAATGATCACAAGGTGGGGGGGGGCTATGCCGACGACATAGCTATTTATAGTTGGAATAGGAATGATCTTAAACAAAAAAATCAATATTCTCTAGAGATAAGATACAAGGTATAAAGTGTTGCAAGAAATAGGGTTCACAATAAACCGTTTCTAAAAAGGAACAATGATATGGAATTTAATTGAAAGCAGTGATGGCGCATACCCTGATTCTATCAGAAAAATTCAGAATGTAGAATTAGTAAATACCAAATTCTTCAAATGACTCTGTGTATGGATCAGTTATAACAGATTTAGTATATGAGATGAGGAAATTGGACATAGAATAGACTGCGCTAGAGATAGTTCTGCCCAACACCACAAATTGCTAATAACTCAAAACATTAACCTGAACACTCGAGTCATGTTCTTAAATAGATTCGTCCGATCAAAACTTTCATATGTTTGTGAATGATACATGATGCCAAAATCCGTTCAAAAATATTTCAAGTGTTAATTGTATACACCCGGTTTCAGTGGTTAAAATGGCTTTGAGGGAGTGAACATGTACATTTTGGCGAAGGCCATCCTTTCTTCGAACACTGTGGACTGGGGTTACAGAATTACGAAGAACTGTACCAGATAATAGAAAATACGTTACTTGAGGACTTTCAACAGTGGCAACAACTAAAACGGATATCACATGAAGAGAAAGTGACATTGCAAATATTCCAAATAAAAAGTTAGGAATTAAGGTCTCATCAATACTAGAAAGAGCGTTGAGAGCAACTGCATTTGAAGAAAACTATTTTCTTTAAAATTGTTTTAAGAGAATGATTTTATAAATTTCAACCGAAAGCAACATTAGCTGTTCGGTTAATAAATTCCGAATGTTTCCTTATGAGGAAACGGCTAATATTACCATTACCATTATATCTACTTATATACAAAAATTATATATACTTATACTGAAAAAATACCGTCGTTTTCTTTTCTTAGATTTTGTATATCTTGTGAAAAAGACTAAATTTGTATGTCCAATCTCAAGATTCGTAAAAATCACAAAAGACACTATTGTTTTGAAGTAAAATTATCTGTCAGATTACACGGTGCCCTTTCCCCTCTACTACTGTTGCAAACATAATTAATAAGAAAAAATATTTACTACCGGGGAAAATAAATAGCTATAATAATTTATTTACAATACTAAAATGATTATAAATTAAAAAAATGAAAATGCAGAAGGACACAAGAGTTGTAGTATGTGTTGAAAACTTAATTATAAGAATTATTAATTCAAAAAAGCACTGCGGTGGAACTACATAGATTGATGTCCTTTTAATTCTATTTAAAATAGGAAAATACGCTTAATATTTCATTTTCATTATCTCTCTTGCATTGTTTCAGATCATCATTGGATCAAGTTTAACGTTTATTAAGTTCCTTCTTGCAGGTTAAATTCATTTCAAACTTAAAAAAAAACAACAGGTTGGATATTTGAAGAAAAGCATTCCAGTAATAAAAAGCACAAGTTTTACAGAAAACCATGCTTGACGCAAGAAAAGTAAAACCAAGCTTTGCGCATGAAACGTAAAATAAAGTAATAAATACGGTTTATATGTGATCAAATGTGTTTACAGGCAGAATGGATCATTGAAAAAACTATAATCATCAAAATAAAAATCTCTGAAGTTTATTTTTTAGAGACACATATACTTGTAATGCAAGATGTTTTAAAAGAGAATGAATGAGTGAAAAGAAAACATTAAATGCTGTAAGCTTATTTTAATAAGTAACGTGCGTACATTTAAACAAGAATTATTAAGCATATAGGCCAAAATATAATTTTTCTTGTCTTCAATTTATCATTCTTTTTCATTTTACTTTAACATTCAGCATAAGCAAGAAAAAGCATGAATAAATGAAACTGTGTTCTACTTTGTCAGTAAATGTTACTGTAATCTCATGGATTCACTTATGAATTTAAACAGATATTCACTTTTTTTTAATACATCCTATAATAAAGCGTGGAGGTATCTCATGAAATATTAAACCTTTGACTCAAAAAGGCCACTGAAGAACTTCAGCTGAGGTCATCACAGAGAGACCAAATTATGATTTTATACAAACTGAAGAGGATGTTCGTTAGGATACTTTTTAAAACGAGCCATTCATTAATGTAGACCAATTTTTGGTTTTCGTTTTAAACGTTTTTGTGAGTGAATAAAATAATTTTACATTGATCACACTAACATAGTAATAATAATAATAATAATAATAATAATAATAATAATAATAATAATAATAATAGTTTTAAAAAAATTCATAGATTTATTTAAAATCGTTGTTGTAATTGCCAAGTGATAGCAAGTAAACGATTTGATTCAGTTATGAAATCGCTTAATTTTTATATTTAAGGTGAATACGTCGGGCATCATATACCTTTAAAGAGCTTTGTGGTCGGGCCAAAAGCCTGTCAGCTCCCTCTCATATACATGCAAACTTGTGTCGCAAGTCACTTCGTAGAAAGATGGTGGAAATAGATTTTTTTTAATGTTCGAGGATAGAATATGTTTTATTTAATGCGTTGCCTACCTTAAGTTTTGTAGTTTAAGCAGAGAATCCAGTTTCGATCCTCAAAAGTGGTCTTAATCAGTGAACTGAAGAATTATTATTTTTATATGTAAGAAAATTAATTTTTAACATCGTTGAGAGAATATCTAAATAATTCACGATTAGTGTTTTTTTTTTTTTCAAAATCGTCATTAATTTTGCACCCGGTACAAATAAATAGTGTGCTACATACAGTCTTTTAACATCATGTATTGGTACCAAACGAAATGTTTCTTTCTTATGACAAATAATTGTATTATGCATATAATCAAAGAAAATATTGATTCCGGTATTTAACGAGGAAATGTGAGATCTGGCCCTTACTTAAAGTATTAGATTTGTCATAACTAATTTACACAAAGTAACCTGTTAAGATAGATGTCATTTTTTTCATGAAAATAATTTAGCAGAATTAAATTTCTCAAAATAACGATCTTCACTGTTTCAATATTTTTCGGAATTTCATCTATTTATCTGGAACTTATCTCTTTTTATTTTTACTGTTTTTTTTAGAAAATTAGTTTGAAAAAACATTTTAATTATTTAGAATATTTTCCTTGGAGAGTTTTTAAAATATTGTGTTGGCGCTTATTTCACGGTACATAATGTTAGGACTGGCAAAAATGCAAAAAAGTTTGAAAGAATATGATGGCCTTTGCCTTATAATGAAAGACATAGACGTGTGTATAAAAAAAGAAACGGGAAAATGAGAGAAGTGAGCGGCTATGAAGTGACGAAGGGAGAAAATGATACTTCTACAAATGATAAGTGAAAGGAAAGGAAAGGAATGTGAATGAAGCACAGGTCATAATTAGAGAAGGATGACAAATAGAATATTGATAAAAACACTTTGTAACAAACATTGACAAACAAAAAAGAAATATGTCTGTGATTTGATAGCTGGAAAGATGTGAATTGGTAAGAAGGAGAGATGGAATAAATACGTATGGGAGAAAGAATTATGAAGAAAGGAAAAGAGAAAAATGCACTGGAACACTTATGAATGTAATAGATAAAAATTGTTTTAGGTGGAGACATATACACATACAAAACAAAATCTTTAAATATGAATACCTGTCTTCAGACATTGAGCAATGTGTTTAACCTACAATTAGTGAGTTTATTTCTCAGTGCTGTCATAATCAAAACGATATCGAGTTTAATATCTAATCATATTGTCATAATTCTCATTCAATTTCGAACCATTGAACAGGCATTATAGAATATGAATTAGGTATATTTGTGGAATAACTTAACCAAGTATGGAAACGGTTGGATATGAGAGCAGTATGAAAGAATAAAATAAGAAGATAATGAATATGTGAAAGGAAGAGGAGAAAAATAGAAAGCTGAGTGAAAGATAAAGGGAACGTGTTAGGAAGGTGTAATAAAAAGGAAAGAAAAAGTAAAAGGAAGTAGTAAGAAGAAAATTATAAGGAAGACATAGAAAAGGATGGAAGGTGATATGGCAAAAAATGGGAAAAAAAGAAAAGAAGAGAAAAAGGACTGGAAAAGAAGAGGCGAGAGATTAATTACAAGAGGAGCCATTGTACTTGCGGTCGAATGAAGAAATGTCGGTTTATTGCAATGTACATGGCGCAAAGCTGCAAATAGCAAGGCAATGTTTTTTGTCCGAATTATTGTTAATGTTATCTGCTCAGCAGTTGAAAGATGATCACTTGCTTTCTATGCTAATATAACACACATTTGTCTATTCATTTGTCTCTCCAAAGAAAGAAAAATGTGTGTATATGGGGTGAGTGTTAAGACTTTTATACAGTAAATAAGCAAATTTGTTTTTAGCGGCTCTTCCAATTGTCAGGCCTTATCAAATATCTTCGCGTTTTCTCTTCTTTTTCATACTGTTATATTTACTGAGGTAAAAATGGTTTCTCCTATTGGATATCGATATTGGATTGATTTCCTGAAAATATTATTTAATAACGACTAAATTGTATATACCGATGAGCATTGAATTTTTAAACGAATTTTGGCACTTGCATAATTAATGCAATAATTGCATAATCAATGAAAATTTTAAATTCGAAGATTATTGCAAATGTTTTAGTTTTCAGTCTGTTCTCCAATAGTTACACTCTATAACAATAATAGCATGCAGCTTGTAAATATTTTAAACATTGCAAAACACTAAAACTGTGATCTATATTAAAAATCGAAACAGCTATATATATATATATATATATATATATATACATATATATATATATATATATATACATATATATATATATATATATATATATACATATACATATATATATATATACATATACATATATATATATATATATATATATATATATATATATATATATATATATATATATATATATATATACATGATTAATAGTTACTGGGTGTAACAGCAAAATTGTCCAAATCGTTTAACAGCAAAATTGTGCAATCGTTAAATTAAGCTTTGAACTGTTGTATCTTAAAAATGATTATAGATATATTACTGGAATTCTCCGAGGTTTTTATAGCACCATTGAACTCAACTTTGGATAATAATAATGTATTTAGCTTTAAGCTGAAATGATGATCCTTCTTTCTGTTGTGAACTCCTGATCTAGTTTTCCTCTCTACTGTCCCCTCTTTTTAAAACTTATTCACCGTTATTTTGATGGTTCTTGAATGAACTTTGAAGATGGAAGCCAGAGTATGAATGTTGGTACATCACTGAAGGCCTGAATGATATTTTTCCTCTCGCTATTGCTCAGTTGGTAAGATATGGAGGGGCTGACACATAACGAGTTTATCCTCTTCTCTTTCCAGCTGATTAACTCAAAGGATTTTTCAGTGATTCTTACGACAAATGTTGCCAAGATGGCTAAACGTCTTATTTGAACACCCGGAAAAAAGAAACTAAATTAGTTTACTTTTTTGGGGGGGCGGGGGGTTAGATATTAAACATTTTGTGGGATGGACAATTATTCCATGCTGTTACATGATTTGGACAATCTTGCTGTTACATCCGGTATATATTAAATTTGACCGATAAAATTTAAATACAAAATATATTATCTGCAATTATCTTTTGATAGATAGATAGATAGATAGATAGATAGATAGATAGATAGATAGATAGATAGATACACACCCATTCAATTATAGCTAATGAAGTAAAACTGAAAAATAGATTTTTCACCAAAAAAGAAGTCAGTGTTGTATTATATATATATTTATTTGTACAATGTAGCTATCATATTTAGTAATATATATCTGTTCAATTATTTTTCTCATATTTTGAATGTGGCATTCAACACACACACACATATATTATTAAATTAAATATAACATTTCGATATGATTATTTGATTAATCAGTTGTTGTAAAGCGCTCGCGAAGAATTGACAGTTGTAACTGTAAAATTTAATTTTGAAAACGTGCATTTATAAAATAATAAAATAGATTTCTGCAATCAGTGCAATTCTTCATATCGAAAACCCGACGAGTGATTGAAAATTAGAAAACTATTGAGTCGAACTTTGATAAGTATTGAACTCTAATACACCTAATTTAATAATAATTATCATTCTAGTCTAATATTCAGCACTTTATTAGCAGAAATTCTGTTAAATTTGATATACATTAAATTATATAATTTTACGTATATTCAGTGCTAGTATTAATAGCTAGCATTATAATTTTATTTGATATATATATATATATATATATATATATATATATATATATAGAGAGAGAGAGAGAGAGAGAGAGACAGACAGACAGACAGACAGACAGAGACAGAGACCCGGCATCAATTGTCCGCACTGTTTATATCTACACACGCTCTATGCCCGATATTGAGCAAACCTTTCCCAGTCTGTGTTTGCAAATTCTATGAAACCTTATGCTATAAATATCCACTTGTCTTATTTCAAGCGATACCAAGAATGAAAAATGGCATCATTTTGAAAATGTATTGACTGTACTTGGATGGTAGGGCTTCAACCCATCGGAAGTCTGTAATGGTTGTTGACCCAATCACGTGATTCACTGACATGTTACTCAGGACAAATTACTCGAGTACATATCCATCACGCAATTGGCGCCATAAATTAATTTTACGAATGATAACTTGCCCCTTTATTATTATTACCCAGACCTCGAGTCAATTTTAATAATTTCAGTATGTTGCCAATGTCACTCATTTATTAGGTTTTCTAAGAAAAGTAAAAAGCATTAAGCAAAAAATATTAATCATTTTAGTAGTTTTAGAATGACATGTTATTAGCAAATTTTTTACCCGTACTGTGTAGCTGTGAGGAGTTCCTGTTCATGCACTTTTTTTAAATGCGCAGAGAAGTATAATTTTCCAGACTTTGACAAAATATATTAACTTTTATGCCTGTTTCCGAAATTTATTTACATCTATTATGCTTCAACAAAAATTAAAAACAATACAAAATAATATAAGTGTGTGTATGCATAGTATTACATAGTAGTTGTATTACCCTCTAATTTTCCATATTTTATTTCTGAAAATTAATTTTGAAATGTATGCCTTTTGAAAAGCATAAACACAAATAGTTTGGAAATATTGTCAGATTAATATTTATAATTCTCTCACAGATATTTCCCTAGATAACGCTTTCTGTACTTCTATACAGCAATAAATTCAAAGAGCCGAAATACATTGTCGACCTTATTATTTTATTTCATTTGAACAAAAGCCATCTTAAAAGGAATTTCTAATGGATGCTACCTCTATATTTCATAACTAGAACAAATGTCTTATTAATCAGTTAAAATAAAATAATCTCAGTTCAATCAGATAAAAGCATCATATGAAAAAATTCATTCATAATTTAGGTATAAGTTTTACTGAATATTTGTTTCAAAGCCGCAGTCGAAGGATTTGCATACAGTCAGTTATGCGTCATGCGTGATATACGCTTAGGCAGTCATGTATCTTTCGATACATGATTGACGAGGCAGATTTTTCCCTCAGTATGTTGCCATTTCTTTCTGCGGTAGACCAGTTGCCATCCAAGGCTATAGAACTCAGTTTTTCCTGCTATTTACCCATAGTTGGGAGGGGAGAAGAAGAAGAGGGTTCATACCTTTCCCAAGGATACAGTAATGTAGTAATGTAATTAAATTAGATATTTTGTTGTACACTACTCGTACTAATACACCAATAAACGATCCTGAAGAAAAAATGAAAACAAATTCTTGTAAATATTGAACTAAAACAATTAAAGCATTGAGTAAATAAAGGCAATAATAAGATAAATTATTGAAATCCATCTTAAAAATTGCAGTAAAGATTTTGAGACGATTTCCACTTCATGTAGACACCAATACTAAATTTAAGGTTTGTAGATTTTAAGTAAATATTTTATCGATTATAAATAGAAGCTCGTTGCAAAAGAACTAGATAATTATTTACAGGCATATACATTAGTTTTGGAACTCGGAATCACACACAACTCACTTTTATAGCATTATACACACATGCATGCACACATAGACATACGCACATATGTATCTCCCTCTCTCTCTCTCTCTCTCTCTCTCTCTCTCTATATATATATATATATATATATATATATATATATATATATATATATATATATATATATATATATATAGATAGATACATAGATAGATACATAGATAGATAGATACATAGATAGATAATGAAAATGTAGGGATGAATATTTTATTAACATAAATTAGTAGAATATGAGTAGAAACAAAAATAATTATCCCATATATATTGTTAATTTGAACAATTTTGAATATTTATTTGTCATATTTACAACAGAAGAATGTGGCAAGTTTTACAACACAGTAGGTAAGGCCAAAAGTCAATGTAAAAAATTATTATCATGAAGAGAGACAAGTAAATATACGAAATGCACAAGACAGTGCATATTCATTAAGTATGACGAATGTGCAGAAGAATAGGTTCATTGTTACTTAGCAAACGGCCATGTAATAGCCAACACAAGCTTTCAAGAACACACAAGGCGCTGATGGAGATGGAAAAACCCATGAGGGTACCAAAAGAACTAGAAAGACAACCTAAAAATCATTAAAAGACTTGTAGGAACGATAATTTCCCAGACATTTGCAAAGGGAAAATGAAATGACATAAAGCAATGCATAAAATTCAATGCTACAGAATAATTCAGTTGGCATAAATATATATATATATATATATATATATATATATATATATATATATATATATATATATATATATGCAAGAAGAACTATAAAAGCTAAAAAAAACATGTATGTCGAAAGTGAACACCTTGATGAAATCACTAGTGACATCGACAAAAATGGGTCATCTAAAGAAAAGTAAGATAATTAAAAAGGAAGCGCAGATAACATTAAATTCCCGAAGTAACGAAAAAAAGACGGCAGATAATGTTAAAAAATGGCAAAGAATATAGAATGTTGATAAAAGTGATTAAAAACTAATATAAATAAACAAAAGATGAATGGCTCAACAAGGAATCTGTAGAGATAGAAACACTAGAGAACATAAACAAATCAGACATGCATAAAAAGATAATAGAAATAGCAGAATAGAAACAAAGCTGCAGGATTAGATTATGCTTGTAAGAGATTCTCTCATCCTTAAACGATTTCGGGATCGAAAGATTACTGAAATAATAAAGCTAATATGTGACAACGGCGAAATATCGAAAGACCACAGTAAACACATCTTCATGGCGATGCCAAAGAAGCCTGGTGCAAATGAATACGAACTCCATCGGAAAACCAGCTTAATGAATCCCATAACTAAACTTATAAATAAGATTCTAATTATCAAAGGTCGTAACAGACATACACTGGAAATAAAGCAAGAATAGTGTGACATTGCTTAAAATACTGGAACAAGAAATGTTATATTTATGATCAGAATGCTATCAGAGAGAGAGAGAGAAAGAGAAAGAGAAAGAGAGAGAAAGAGAGAGAAAGAGAGAGAGAGAGAAAGAGAGAGAGAGAGAGAAAGAGAAAGAGAGAGAAAAACAGAAAGAGAGAGAGAGAGGAGAACAATAAAAATGCAGAAAACCTATAATTGTGTTTCATAGATTACGTAAAAGTATTTCATAAGTTACGACACAAAGTAATATTTAATGAAGAACACGAATGCATGCAGATAGAAAACGAGTTGAACAAGTACGCAAAATAGAAATAAGATGCATTTTTTCATTGGATTTATTTAAACTCTATAGTGAAATTATCCTAAGAAAACTAAAAGATCCACCAGTATTAATTATCGGAGTATATAATCCTAACAAAATAAAATAGTCGAATGGTATTCTATTGGTGGTAGACTTAGAAGAGAAACTGAAAGAACTGTTAGATAAGATAGTAAAAGTAGCAAGAAAATATTAACTGTAAGAAAAGAGAATGTACGGTTATCAGCGAAATAAATTGCCCAAGGTAAGAGTTACTGAGGATATCAAAATCAAGTAAGTACAGAAATATAACTATCTGAGTAGTGTCGTAACAGGCAACGGAAAAGGAAGCAGAGCAGGAATAGCGAAAGACACTTTTCAAAAACTTAGCAAAGTAAAGAGTGTTGAACTGCTGTTTTATATCTATTCTCCTAAATAGCAGTAAATACCTGGCAATCTCTTCATAATGAAGAAGAGACTTGAAACGACAGTGGTGTAGTTTTACCGACGAATACTGAGTATACCACAGATAGATCATGTTTGGGACGAGAAAATGTTAAAGAAAATAGGAACTAAAAGGACAATGATACTCACAATGAGAAATAAACTGGTAAATTTTCTAGTCACATAATGAGAAAAAAAGCGCTTGGGGAATCTAACACTCATAAAAGAAAAGTAAAACAGATGAAAACAGCGTATAACCTACTTAACGAATTTGTGGAAATGGATGGTAGAAAGGGGACAAAGAGATTAAAGAATAAAAAATTACTCAGAGCCGCAAAATATAGGAAATTGTGGAGAGGCATAATCTCCTACGATCTGAATGGCTACGTCACAAAAGAAGAATATGAAATATTACATATAATGGAAACATTTCATTGGTCAAACATATATACAAAATCTCGATCTATCTCAATATGAATGTTATAAAATGTTCGTTCTATTTATAATTCATTTCGCATTTGCAATGTTTCTTCTTATCAGCAAGTTCTCAATAATAAAACAAAGAAAAATATTTCACATTAAAAATAAAATATACAAATATATTTCTAATTAAATCCTGGACATCCTGTTTGCATTCATTCGTATTTTATTATACGAGGGTCTGCTGAAAAGTTCTCGGTCCGATCAACAAGGAAATGACATAATGTCATTACGTAAATCCTATTCCAAATATTCACACCGCAATACAACACTTGGCAAATTCTTTCTCAAATTTCTTTAGCCTATTCTGATGTTTGTTCATTGAAATACGGTTCTGCTGCTGCTATCACTTCTGAATTATTCTAAAATTTCTTATCTTTCAAACTATTTTTAAGCTTTGAAAACAAGAAATAATCAGATGGAACAAGATCTGGTGAACAGCGTGCATCTGTGTATTCAAGCTGAAATTTCATCAACACATAGGAGCAGCTGCATTATTCTTTCCGCAGCTTCCATCGCCGTTTTTCTTTTAACACTTTTGTAATCAGCATGTCAAATTAAATTAGTATCTTGTATTAACTGTTTAGCTTTTCAAAAGATAGTCAAATATATATATATATATATATATATATATATATATATATATATATATATATAAAATCTTCTTTATTGCAAAAAAAAAAAAAAAAAAAAAAAAAAAATCGTGGTCATGATTTTCTTGTTAAATTTTGGGTCTTGAATTCTCCGGTCGCAAATAACTACTGCTACTGCATAGACTGTTTGGTTCCCGGGTTATGAGTGTGTAGACATGTGTCATCAATGGTGACAAGTCGTTTCCAAAAATATCATAAGATCGCTGTAAATGCTGCAAAATCAACTTGAATATGGCCAATTGATATTGTTTTTTGTCGATATTCAAACATTTGGGCACCTACTTGGCTGACAGCTTCTACATAACCAACTGCTCATAAATTATAAACCCATCACATTCACTGGACTTCTCTAGTGCCTCAGTAATTCTTTGGGGCGAGATTCATCGATCTGCGAAAATTATGCTATGAACATGATCAACAATTTCAGGAATTGAAGGCATCCCAGATTGTGCAGCGTTTCAAAGTGTTCATGATTGAAATTGTCACAACGATTCTTCATAGTTGAGTATAGCATAAATTGTCACTCAATGCTTACAACATAAACTCCTGAATGCCATTAGAATTTTCTCTTGCAGGAACAGGAACTTCATGACGGCCCGATGTTTAATGCTTGAAAATGTCACATTTACTTTGTTCAGTTAATGATTGGAAGTATTAAAGAATAAAGGTAAAAATCCTGCAAATGGCTACAATATAAAATAATGCTCTTTCTATCTCCAGTGACAAAATAACTCTCAGATTTGGAGAAATAGGCCGAGTAAAGAACTTTTAGCATCTCCTAACATAACTGCTTCATTATTAGCTTTCACAGAAATTATTTTTATTCGAATATTTTCAAAAGTTTTCATTTTAACTCATCACAATTCAAAACCTCGATAAATTTCTGTTAATTATGTCGAGCACTTTATAAGCCATTCATATCATGACTTTTTATATACATATATTCATTTCTCGAAATAAGTTAAGGTCCTAAAATATTTAATTTAATAATAAATCCAAAAGCATTTCTGATTAATTTTCTCACGTGTCGATTAAAGATTTTACATATCAAAATATTTTCCTTATTCACAAATTTAAAATATTCTCTGATCCGGGTGATTTTAAGTTCAGGCTATATCGTCTGTCATTCTCAAGTTAAATTGGATTACTCGACAACACATTTTCATTTCATTAAAGATAAAGAATAAAGGCATTAATTGAAGTCTGAAATTAATACCGATGTATTTTGTGAAACTTTCTAAAAAGTTTACGGCAAATGTTTACGGTCATATGGGATACCAAATCATCTTCTCAACTACTTCGTTTATAAATTTAGAAGCTCTAATGTAAATTCTTATTCATGTTAACTTTCATCAATTTTCTTTGTAAAATATTCCTCTTTCTTCTGCATCATCATTTGTTTCCATAAGAATGCAATTTTATTACTTTATTTTTAATATACAAGGTGAAAGCAATATTAAATCTAAATACTGATGAACGCAAGTAGAAGTTTCACTCCGAAAACAATGACTCTTATTTTATTAAGTTAAGCCATGACATTAGAGGCAAGTTTTGATACTATGGCAGTAGAAGCTGAAACTTCCCACCCATAATATTTTATGACTCGTGACAGATAACAGCTGAGCATTAATCTGGCAAAATGATACGAATTTATATAAGAAACAGAAGTGTGTCAAAGATTTCCTTCGATGACATTACACCCACTGACATATAATAACGCTTAATGAATGTTTACGGAGAGTAAAGAGTGAATGTGAACATAGACAGAGTATAATGTGTTTCACGGGCATGGCGTTCAGGCTTTTATTTATCGCTGGTGAAAATATATAACTAATGGCAGTAACAATGTGGAAAAATAATTGCTGAAAACTGACGTTATCTAACAATGTTAATGTACTTCCTGTATCTTTTGCATTTTCCGTAAAAATAAATTCGGAATTACTTTCGAAGCATCCACCATATATTAAATTTTCTGGAAAACATAGTTTTGCACCTTTTGTGTTAGTGCATGACTTAGATGGAAAATGTTCATAATTTTTTTCTTCGACTCGTTTAGTAAATTGACTGAGAGCAGTAGAGCCAATACGTTTTACAGTAGGGAAACTCTACTGACATTATGACGTATATAGAATGCTAAACTCTTTTGTAAACAATGCAGATTGATGAAAACCAAATGTATTAAGACGATTATATGCTCCTGGATTTTAACTGTCAAAGGTCATTAAACTTTTTACCTGATGAACCACACAAAATCTTCTGCTATTCGTAACCTGGATAATTTTTTCGATTCATATTTCGGGTACTCTCATATTCAATGACAAAGTGAAGACAATCTTCTAAGACTACTTTTTATCAAACCAAACAAACTGACAATGTTTTTTTGTTTTTGTTTTTTGTTGCTGTTTTTTTTTTTTGTTGTTGTTTTTTTTTTATCCCTATGACACTATCTATCGCAACTTTTATATAAAAGATTTATAAAGTCTTTATTTAATTCAATCTGGTGATAGAAATTAAGGTAAATTCGAAATCATATGCACAAGAAAAATATATTTCTGCCGAGTAATTAAACTCCTAATAAACAAATTAATGAGCAAATTTGAATATCTAAGCAATATTGATAAATGCATTCAAAACAGTCAAAGTTATTTTTCAAATTCAGAAAACTAATAACTTCATACGGAACAAGAAAATATAATTAAATTATATAATCAATTTCTACTCAGATTTTCAAATATTCAATCAATATTTAAGCGTGTGAATTCCAAATCTGATATAATACTATGTTCATGTAGCGTCCCATAAGGTTATGTACTCTCTGTCAATGTCTTGCAAAACAAAATATTTCACTAAGGCATTTAGCTTTGGGGCAAAGCCACATTTCTGAAGCAATCGGTGGCGATTAGATTCACTTTTAATAGGTTTGACGCAAACATCGTTAAACATCACCTTACAACGACGAATGCCGCCGCTGAAATTAGTGACTTTAAAAAATATATATGATCCTGGAAAGTTTCATAAAAATGTTTAACTTATTTTCTTCCAGAATTTTCGCCTTTATAAAATTTGTATAGAAGACAAATGCCATTTCAAAATATTAATTTGGCTTTCTTCGTGTTTTCTATTTTTAAAACTCTCTTAATTAAACAACTCATTCTTTCTTTGTGATTACAACAATCTGTTTATAAGGAATTGGTCTCGAATTCCGAGACCTACCACCTGCCGAGACCTGCTACCGAGTTACCACTATAGGAGCGCTGATTTTCCATTTTGATGCCTCGATCAATTACAAAGTATGCACTTTTTTTTCAATCGCTTATACCCCTTTTGAATTGTGTTTCTATTTCCTGGTAAAGTTTTATCATCGTGATTATATAAAATTTTCTTTAACTCTATTAATTATACTCAATTCTCCAATTCATATTTCAGTGTGCACCAATGTTTTCTTTTTTAATGAAGAGAATCTCGGTTTTCTTGACCGTTATAATTAATGGAAAATTTAATTATTAAAGATTTTGTTTCTCATCAACTTTCTGTATAATTAAATTTATTTTTGCACTTTATAGTTGTCATCATTTTAAAGCTTTTACGATTACCTCTAAACCAAATCACTTGAGTTTAATTTGTTCTTCACGGTTCTCATGTCATAACGGATTTTTCTTCTGTAATCTTTCAGTTACATCCACTGTTGACAGCACAAAAAATTTATTGTCTGTGTTGACATTAGAATTTTCATTGATATTTTCTTGTTTTATTATAGTATTATGTTATAAAATGCACATTTGGCAGTGTTGTAATGAAAGAGACATTAATATTTAAGGGTTGAATATAGAAATCAGTTTTTTTATAAGTACAAATTTTAATTTCATGGCCTCTGCTAGAAATAAAATGAAGCGATTAATTGTTATCGTTGTCGTAATGAACAAAACAACTAAATATATGTAATGTCACTAGAGTCTGCATAGGAAACCTCTAGGAAAACCTTTCAATTTTGGAAATACTGTCTCGCTTACTCACTTTCTCCCCCCTCTCTCTCTCTCTCTCTCTCTCTCTCTCTCACGCACAGACACGCGCACGCACATATACACACGCCGCACACGCGTTCAACCAGGCAGAGAAAACGCATTGTTGAAAACCAAAAGAAAGAAAGAACGCTAATAAATTTAATATGATAAACATTTGTAGGGCTTGCTTTTTTTTCTTGCTGTTTTTCAATTTTTCCCAAATAAATGTGAAAAGTTAATAAATTTAAAAATATGGTAGATATCTTTGATATGGTTGAATTTTATTTTATTTTTTTTTTAAATTTTAAAAAGAAAGATTCAGCATATATCAGAAAACCACACAGATGGATTCTTCTAAAACGGAAAACTGGAATATTCGTTGACAACTATGACAAGTCGAATGACGTGTATAATTCAGAAGGATTTAATACGAGTACCTTTGTTTATTTTGTATTGGCACAGTTTAGTCTGGAAAATTTTTTTCTTTGTTTATTCCATTTTATTTAATTTATTTATTTGGAGCTGTTTATTCTGCATTCTCACTGTTACAAAAATGTCGAAACAGAATTATCTCATCACTTTTCCTTGCAAAATGTGCAGTTCATCAGCTCTTCGAAAATAATTCCGTAGCAGACTTTAATCAAACTAACTAAATGGAATCGTCATAAACCAGATTGGGCAATGTAATTAGATAGTATTCAATTGTCTTATTAAAAAAAACAAAAAACATTCACCTTTTTATGTCATTAATTAAAAGATAATTTTTAAAAGATTTCAAACATTATCTTATCAATTGATATTATCTGGCTGGAGATACAAACTCCGAAAACATATCTAGCATTTAGATTTTATTCAAAAACCTAAATACTAATTTATGTATATATATATTTTGCTGATACCGATTGGCGCTATTTGGATATATGCGATTAACTTCTTTACTAAATTCGATATGTTGAATTTCTCGACATGATTTTGTTGACTAATCAACAAAACTGCAGCGTTTCTTTCTTTTACTAGAAAATCCCCAACTATAGTAATATTATAATTCCATTACCAAAGTTATGATATTTTTTAATGTCTTTCGTATGAACATCTTTATCACACCCTCATTCATCAACTTTGGAGTTCATTTTGCTTTAGCTTTCACATGATTTATTTTACGTTGATAATGCTGCTGATGGTTAGTTCTCTCACTAAAAGCATAAAAATCTCTATCAGTCGCAATTTGGCACCAGATAAAATCGATGACACCTAACACACGCACTTGTCTGAGTTGTATGTTGCAGTATTACAGTCCCGCCATTTTTGTGGGATCAGTGATTTCTCAGACTATTGAAATTCGGGCCCTCGATTTCTTGACCTACTCCATACCATCTTCAGAATTGCTGTTACTGCTAAATCGACTACATGTTTATGCACAACTCTTGAAGTATTCACAATAGCATGTCCCACTCGTCATCTTCATACCAAGATACAACGCACATTTTATCCATACAACACCCGCCGAGTGTCCATGTCTATCTTTGAAAGATCATCTTCCACAGTGGAATTCATTAAGCATTTGTAAAACAATATTAATAACTTCGATGCTAAGAGCCTGCAAAGTGTCAATTCACATAAATAAAAAACGCAATTCTAACTATGTGTTTTCAGTTGAAAATTAAGCGCTTCAGATTTTATCTAAAGACTTCAACTACATACAATAGAAAGGAAAATAAAGGTCTATGATTGTTACATCTATTATCAGTGAATGTGTCATATGTCATTGATTACTGCAATGGGTATCTTTAACAAAAGAAAACAACATTCTCTATTTGAAAATTACTTAGAAACTGATATTTTGTGACGGAGATCATCACTCGCAGAACGAAATAGTTTCATAATGACATAATCATTTCATAATATAAATTAATGTGCTTTAACCAAAGTTTTGAAATAAAAAATTGTTCTTGTTAAGGTTCAAGTAAAAGTTATATAATGTTAAACATGATTCTCTTTTATAGAAAATGTGAACCGCGTGGCCTGAATAAAAATGTTCATTCTATCAACTGATTTACCTAGATTATTAAAATATAATATAAATTTCATCTCATTATCATGAGATTATTTGTTAAAATGTAGACTTTATATCTAATTATTATTAGTCCAACGTCTTATTAAAGGTTATGGAGCGCTTTTAAACATAAAATAATGCCTCCTTGCACAGCTGTTTTGCAGTTCTGTTATGACAATAAAATGAAATCAACAGGTCAGTTGACTTCGTTTGCTTTCACCATGTGGTTCGATTTGCATCAAAGATGAAGCAAATTTATCCTTGTCATATACACTTCCTTTTATATTCATTTCATTCTGTTGATTGTTTGACAGTTATACCAAAGATAATGCATGCACGATTTATATGTTCTAGCTGTTGCTACTCAATGTATACGATAATTTGTTGACGGAAAAATCAGAGTCTAACTGAAACAGATTTCAATAAAATAAAGAGTGTTTTATCATTTGCATAAGAATTAAGTGAGATATTTAAACTTCTGTATTGTAGATACAAATAGTTTGCATTAACCACCTGCCATAAAAGTTTGTTTGTGCATTAAACAATCATACAATTAAGCAATAATACAATTAAACAATCATATTTATTGTAATGAGAAGCTACACAAATAACGCTGAGTACTAAAGTTGGTTTTGTCCTACAAGTATATTTGGATTATGCTTTTCAAACTAAAACATCTTAATAATACTGGAAATTGTTTTTCTTAAAAATCAAATACGGTAATTTAATTTGGTATTTTCGTTTGAATAATGCAGAGAGATTAATCTGCAATTAATTCACAGCGGAGTAAGTTTTTAAGGATCCTAATAAATAGAGCGAGATCGAGAGAGAGAGAGAGAGAGAGAGAGAGAAAGAGGGAGAGAGAGAGAAAAAGTGAGGGAAAGAGACAAAAAATCAGTATGTGTGTGCGTGTGTGTGTCAAGGCTTTCAAATAGTTTGCTTGATTTCAAGTAGAAACGAGAAATACAAAGACACCAGCATTACTAAAACCTTGTACACATTTATAAGTGATGTTTTCTTTTTAATTTTCAAATTTACATACGCTCTATTCATTATTCTACAGAACTTATGCTTAATTTTGATACTTGTGAATTAAACAATTCAGCCAATGTGATATAAAAGTAATAATTTTTATTTTCTAACTTAGTCTGGAAATATCTGAAATTCATTCTCAGCTCTTAAAGTTAATTGCTTTTTGCAAATATTGGTTATTGTGACCTTCATTTGTAGGACTGAACACAACGGTGAACTTTTTTAAAAATTCGTAGTGATTGTGTCACTATATAAATATATTTTTTCTTTTTTTAACGCGAAATTATGAACAGAAAACGAGCCATTATATATTTAAAATTTAGTTTAAAATATTATATTTGAAAAAGCTCAATGTACTTGACATTTTGCTCTCTATGGACATAAAGGACGCCAAACATCTTTACTTTAGTTTTAAATATAAATTTAAAACCAATTAACATACGTTATATCTCTTATAAATGCGAGATGGAATAAATCAATTCAAGAATAACAAATAAAATTACATCAAAATTAAAGAAATGACAAACTGTCCCCAGATAGACAATAAAAAATTTAAGTTGAATTCGAGGTAAAAAAAGAAAGAAAACCCTTTTCATTATTCCATTAAAGATTCATGTATTCTCTCACTCTTAAACAATAAAAATAAAATCAGAAATTGAGGTGGTTTTTCGCTTTCAGAATTTTTATCCTGTGGGGATTTTAGCGTCTTTGCAATTTGTTATGGGACATTATTCCCAGCTGGCATTTATGTTGTATGCAACTCTAATCAATCAATTGTCGCTCGCTCTACAATGAAGACCAGGACGTGTGAGTCAGGTTATGAGTTATGCATTTCCTTGGGAAGAAATAAGAAAAATGAATTAAAAATAGAATTGGTGATGATCAACTGATTCATGGAGAAGATGACTATGTATTAACTGAACGTCACTACAAATTTAAAAGAAAAATGTAAATCATCTCTCCAGATGTCCGCATGAAAATAAGGCGGAGAGACTTGCTGAAGGAATGATGGATGGAACGCAGGAGGAAAAGAGTTAAATTGAAAATTAGATGATGCGGCAACTATGCAACAGTCATCGAATGATAAACATGGCACACCAGATACGTCACCACAAACACGTGGCCCCACACACTGTGCATGTCTCTCAAAGCGCAGGACAGTCATCATACATTTGCAAGAAGCCATGTTGAACCCGTCAACCATAATTCATTGGAAATGCGTGCCACGATTGAAATCCATCATTCAATTTGGGAGAATACACATTGTGGCTGCCAGGCAAGCTGTAAATATTTATTCCATTTAGTTATTAGGGATTTTACGAATAGCAAACATACTGGCCGTTTATTAAAAGGATTTTTTAAATCATTTGTTGTTGGTTATTTCGAATGTAACCAAAATTGTAATAAATCCCAGATTCTGAAACGTGTTGAAATTTCTTTCATTCTCTCGGTGATTTTTCTATCCTGTCTTAACGCTCTGGTTACGCTTAACATTAAAAACACAAAAATTTCAACTCTCAATTTTCATCTCTTATCGCGCAGTAAGTGTGACTATTATATGTCAATATAAGTGGCGGTAGTTTGTCACACTGAATGTTTATTCAAAGAGTATTAGCGTGAAAGTACATTGGCGGCCAACAATCTGAATTTGAATCATTTCTCTCGATTATAGTTCTTATTTATCCCCACCACTATATAAATTAAAGAATATAAAATGAAGACAGAACTATTGTGTTGAGGAGATCAGTGTATACGCGCAGTTCTGAAAATCTCTCGGCCCAACCATGAAGAGATTAAAAAAATATATAATGTTGAGCCCATTTTCAGATTTTGAAAAGTGCATCGGGCCGACAGCTTTTCAGCATCACCTCATAGATGAATTGTGTGAATATTTTTTTACAAACAAAAAAGAAATATATAGCAATCAGTAGAATTATGTGAATAGATAACTAATTATCAACTAAATCAATCCTACTTGTTTGCGTAATAATTACGTCCAATTACGCGCCTTGTGACATTTTATTCAATACTATTGTTACTCGTTACACTTATACAAAATTTAGAACTTTCTTCGTTCATTGAGATATTCTCATGGATTACGATATGCACGACACAAAAAAACTTACCAATTAACCATTATAATTTATTATCAGACACCGTTTTCTGTGGCTTCTAGGCCATTCATCCTAGAGATCAGTACAGATTTTATAAATCAATTATAAATCTGTACTGATCTCTAGGATGAATGGGCTAGAAGTCTTCTGAAAATATTTTTAGAAAATATTCCTCTGCTGTGTATTTCTTTTTACAATAACTATATTTAGCAGAAGGCTGTGAGAAATGTTTTCTAATATACATATGTATAACACCAATGTCTCCTTTTCGTTCATTTAATGTATTTTCCAAGCTCCCTTTTTCGTTGTGGAACATTAATCTATCATTGGTTGTTGATCACTTTTTGTAAAGACTTCAAAAGATAACCGTGGAATTGGTTACATAGTTGCTGCGACATGAAAAACTTGCCGGAATAAAATCGTCCTTTCATATCAATCGTTTTCTTATTATAGTTTATAGTTGATTAATTTTATTTGACATAAATTCACATGTAAGTCTTTACTGTCGTATCCCCTATCAGTTAATCTATCAGGGAAAAACAAGTTTGCACAAACTTTTTGTTAAATGTTTAATTAGAGTTTTGATTCACTGTTTCCATATAATCAATTTTAAATGTCTTTTTTTTTTTCCAATTCTCACCTTAGAGAATCCATCATCAATAACATTGGAGTAATTGCGCACTGATTAATGTTAAATTTATTCAAAGTAATCATTTGTGAGGCGTTATTTTTTACAAACGTACGTGGAAAAAACATTCATTATCTGGATTTAGCACAAAGACATTGGCAACGTCAACATTGTTATAATTTAATGTTCTATTTCCATGTAAGAAATATGAAGAACATTTTCATACTTTGATATCAGTTTCAAATTATAATCTAGTTATAAATTAGAAAGCATACTCTTAGTGTAAACTAATTTTCGAATTTCCTTTAAGATTCATGCATATATTTTAATATCATATAGAGTTTTATATTGATTCTTTTCTTTTATTAATCGATACAGTATTATTAAAATTAGAGAACAATTTATTAAATTATGAAAAATAAATAATGTCCTGTTCACCAAAAGACAACATTAAACACGAAAAACAGTGAAAGGACTGAACAATATCTTTTTACTTCCCTTTAAAGAAAAAATATAATTCAAAAAGAGAGGATGAAAAGCAACGCATAATCTAAAAGAATGTTTAGTTTTTTTTCTCTTTGTGAGTCACTCATCTGCATTGGAACATATTGATGTGAAATATATCCCAAACATCCGGCTCTACATCCTGTTGAATGTCATTAATCAAATGTGTTCAATCACTTGTCTTTACTGATTTTGTTAAAGCAGAGTTTCTTACGCTTGGTAGTGATATCTAGATCTTAGATCTCTTGATCAATGAAATATTGGAAAATTAGAAAAATATTAATAGACAATAATATGCAGATGCAGGCAGACACATGTATCGGCGAAAGAGTTAGATTTTAAATATGTTAAAAGACACGAAATATACAATATGAAAAAGAAAACATATAATACATATATCGACAATGGTTAATGTTTATTATGACTAACAATGAATAAAGTAGGTCTTTTATAAAAATGTTGTTCATTTCTGTCCGATTCCGGACTGTAACAACGCCCAGGTGACAGATGGTGTATGAAATGCGCGAAGAACAGGATTGTCTGCGTGTTTAAAATTCAAAATGACTTCAATTTTCATTTTTATTTGCTTTATTTAACACAAGAAAGTCTGGCAAAGATATGAACAACTTGAGATAGAAAGATACGATTAAATGTGAATCAAGTGACCACAAGGAATATGCCATCACAAGAACTCTCATTCATGAAATAGATCGCTATTTACAGATTTGAAAAACTGTTATCGTAAAAATTCCTTACGTTTTCAGGAATATGGAAAAAAAAAATTGTTTTCAATTCTCTTGTTATTAATTCATTGAAAATCACGCGCAAATAGTAAGACATGTATATTTCAATATCAAGAGTTTGTACTAATTTTGCGTGGCTTACGATTTGAAAATATTATAAGCGATTAAATATGATCATGTGACCAGCAAGACTCACAATGGGAAATTATGTCTATGTTTTTTTGTTGTTTTTTTTTTACGTAGTTGGCAACAATATGTTTACTTTTACAGAACCGTAAACAAAAGTTTCTTTAAAATACCAATAACAACTATAATATATGGATAGTGGAAGACTTATATTTTCTCTAAAATTCGTAAAATTCACTATTTATCATTTATTAATTGACTAATCTTGGAATTACAACCTTATCATCATACTAAGAGAAATATAATAACCATGTTAGGTGAGACATATTATTACAATACGAAACCCATTATTAAATGGAAACGAAGTTTTCTTTCCCAAAACATTAATATTGCGCTCACAATATTTACTGACAGATTGTGAGAATTGGGACTTTTTTTATCCATTAATCCCAAATTTAATGCTTCTCGGGTGATGTGTGCAATGTTAGAATCCACATAATCTAGTCATTTGTTTTATGTTGACTCTATACTTGAGCTAATCTCTTGCTTTGTTATCATTAGCATCTTATCTTCATCATCATCATTATAAAAAGTATTAGTCATCATCATTATCATCAACATAATCATGGTTATTAGTATTACGATCAGTATCTTGGTTATAATGTAATAATGAACGTTATTAAGACTATTCATCCTTTACAATAATTATCTTATTGAATTATCTCACCAGTACTAAGTGAAAGCTTTCACTGGATATCAAGTAAAAGCAAGTGATAATCCAGCACTCTCTTCAGTATTCTAATCGTTTTTAGTAATATTGTCTTTTGAATGATTTCATTCCTTCTGTAGATTTTCAGTTTTTTCAACCTCTGATCCAAGTTCGCCAGTGATGGGTTTATTGTCACTTTCAGGGTCCACATTTTTTTTCATTTCATTGGTAAGGTGGTCCAGAAATATTTAATTTTTTTCAGTTCTTTAACCTTTTAATTTTTAAAACAAATACACCCACTATCTGACAGAATTTGTTATCTCTGTTTACAAATACTAAATCTGGTCATTTGATTTGGATTAGGTTGGAATAGGTGTTTGAATTCCGAAACCCCAAATAACTAATTCTTATAATTTTTACTGATATTGCTGCTCTTGTTAATATTTCAAGAATGTCCATGTTCACATCAAATACCCGGTGGGTATCATTGGATTTTAAATGACAGATGGTTCTCTTAAATTTCCAGAACATTTCTTTCAAAACTCAATGATTATTATTATTATTATTATTTGTTTTTTGTTTTTTTTATCTTCTAATGACATCCATTTTAATACACACAACAATCATCAATATGAAATAATAAATCGGTATCGATTGTCTGTGTATGACACAATAAAGGAATTGCCAATCAAGCCGACAAAATATGGTCACATAAAGAGAGTAGAAACACATCACCTATGAATCACGTGACGCTTGAACGGGAATAACGAATCGATATTGTTAATTGTCTATGCAGATATAAAATACAATGAAAAATCAAAAATCGTTGTGTTCATATAGCATGATTTAAATCCATAAAGTAAAATAATTAGCCATTATTTTCATTTACTGCTGATAAAATGCGTCTTTTCTTTTCTACGTGCTTAAACTGAGGGGAGAATTTTGAGTCAAGTTTTCTCTCTTATAAATATTGATGTTAGGAAGGCACATATTTTACAAGTAAATTTCTTCAAATAAAATTAAATGCCTGTGTATCCATAAAACACACACACACACACACACATACACACACGTATATACATGTAGAGGGAGAGAGACTTTTTAAACATGGAATTTTTTATGCACGCATGTAAATATTCACGTAACCACCTTGTAATGATTAGCATGTTTGTCATGCCAGTTCGATACTCACTGGGTGTCCCACACTCCTGATCTTTTTTCGCTTAGTAAATTAGTAAATAACTATGTAGGTCATAACAGAGGTATATATATATATATATATATATATATATATATATATATATATATATATATATATATATACGTACAAAAGTTTTATAGATAGATAGATAGATAGATAGATAGATAGATAGATAGATAGATAGATAGATAGATACTTGGTCATTGATTTATGAGGTGAATCTTATCCATAAATTTCTGAGTCACTTATATAGGAACTAATATATATATGTATATATATATATATATATATATATATATATATATATATATATATATATATATATATATATATGCATGACCCTGACATTGCTACCTTCAGCGTATCAACATCTAATCAGATAATTGAATCTGTTTAACACTAATGAAGTATTTATCAGACGACTCGTGGCTAGATTGCAAGACTGATTTGTTGCATAACTTTTAGGATTATTCACAGTGATAATTATTTGCACAAAGTGGACAAGTGGAGAAGACTTGTACATTTACAATAATACTATTATTAATAATAATAATAATAATAATAATAATAATAATAATAATAATAATAATAATAATAATAATAATAAATAAAAAATAGAAGCGTATCACTGAATTTTAAATTCTATTAGCATTCGACACTTTTTAGGTTGGTGCAAAAATAATGTCGTTTTCTCACATAAAGTTGAACGTCAAAAAACGACATTATTTTTGCACCAACCTAATACTATCCGTAGTGTTCTTTATGCCTTCTTTTACTTTTCAGATCATCAGACTTTTTTGATAATTGTTGCGAAATACTTTCTTTTTGTCTATGCACTTACTACATTCGCCTGTGTGGTTATGTTTGCCAATATGTATGTCGCTTCTGTATTTATCACACTATCTATCTATCTATCTATCTATCTATCTATCTATCTATCTATCTATCTATAGTGTTTATCAAATAGTCTAAATAAAATTGATTAAATAATGTATGCCATCTTGTTTAGAATGGAAATCGGATTTTTTCCTTTCCTGACGATTAAGGAATAAACTATTAAAGCTTAAACCTTTTTTGCAAAATGCTTTTTTTTATCTTTTTTATAAAACAGCATCAAAATGTAGGATTGAATGTGAAGCGTCAATAAAATTAATTCAATACTTCACACTGAACAATCATTTCTTTTCTTTTATTTTGATTCTGACAAGTCTAGCTTAGTGATAACCTTTATATGAAAGCCATTTATTTATTGAAAATATATAAATATATATATGCAAACAAGCAAGACAAAATTTCTGAGCCTAGACATTTAGAGATCGATAGGTAGAGAGAGTGACAGACAGATGGATATGATAGATAGGAACATACTGATGATTATGATAGATGTATGTAATCAAGTACACAAATGTTTACATATATTTGTTTTTACTTCGTATCCGTTAATTTTGACAAGATTTGTGACAATACTGCATTAGAAGAGGAAACCATTGTTAGATGTTAATTGTATATGCCTATAGCGGCAGATAGCCGTACCTGTACGCACTGGGTCACTAGATTAAATTGCGTACCATTCATATATATATATATATATATATATATATATATATATATATATATATATATATATATATATATATGCCCAATATATGCACACGCAATCACAAATATCCATATATATGTAAACATGAAGAATTCTTTGATAATTTTTTATGTCTAATAAAATTTTTATCATTTTATAATAGGTGACTATATTATGAATATATATGTGTATGTGTATACAACCCATACAAAACTGAGAAATAATCATTTTATAATAAATCTTATATTGCGCCAAAAACGTGACAATAATTTGAAATTTCACAATTCTATTTTATTCGCCTTCTGACTTGAAAGGAATGTTCGAACGCATATTACTGAAAACATTGCACACCTATCGAAATATTTGTTGCTAAGTGATATGATTTATCTACATAGGTATGTGATTTATATAGATTGTTTCATCTACTTATACACTGATCGATTAATGTATAATTCTATCGTTTTTATTGAACAACTGAATATATATATATATATATATATATATATATATATATATATTTATACATATATATATATATATATATATATATATATATATATATATATATATATATATATATATATATATATGTATATGTATGTATGTATATATATTATTGGAAGCACAGATTAAAATCGGTAGATGGGACTATATTTTTCCATTCTTTCATATATATAAAATTGCATTATCAAATATTTTTTTTCAAAATAATATACATTTACGAACCTTTATTATATGTCTTATTCAAATATTTTACTTCATATTCAAAAGATACGTCGTCATAAACGACGTTGGTTCTTTGATATATGAAAATATATTTTTATAAACTTATTTTCCCGATTATATGTCAATGCATGACAAAGAGAGAAAGCCGAAAAAAAAAAGAAAATTAATAGAAACACAGAGTATAGATACTAGTTAAGTTGTTTGTAGGTAGGTAAGAATTGGCAACAAGAATAGATCGAAGGAGATAGGTAGGTTCACGTTGACATCGAGTCAATAGATAGATAGATAGATAGATAGATAGATAGATAGATAGATAGATAGATAGATAGATAGATAGATAGATTCATTCTTCATACCTGTGTGTCGCAGCAGATAAAAAGGAAAGCTGGTAAGGCCGGAATAGCCGGCCGTATATGAACAGATGAGCGCAAATTGTAACAGATTCCATCGTACGGGTGTCGCCTCACGACGAACAAATGTAATGTCCTCCGTCATGCTCCTATGATAAGATTAAACGCTTGTCCACTTTTTTCTTTTTATTAGTAACACAACGTTTTATTTACTAAACGTATTTTTTCTCCGTATTTTAGTCACTGGTTTCAGTTGTAAGTCGTATTGCTGTATTTTCTGTGTAATGATGGATCTCTTGTCCCTACACGCTTGTGTGAAGTTAACTCGGCAGCAGTAGCAGCAGCAGCAGCCTGTGAATGATCGAGTGAGTGAGTGGTTCGACTGAGGGAATGAACGAGGGGAAGAGTAATTGAGTGTGTCCTTCCTCACTTTCCTATTTTACATACACCCCGATACTAAGGTAAAACCTATAAAATCTATGAGGTCTTCAGCTTGAACTGGTTACGCGGCACAGCTTTGCCTTGACGTTAAAGCTGTCTGCTCGCTTTTGACTGGCTATTCGCATTGCTTTAAAAAATGGATGAGGATACAAGAAAGGCTGTAGTTAAGCTAGCAGTAGTCAGCTTTTAAGAGTGCATCAGTGTACGTGTACGTGTACATATGTGTTGGAGATTTATGTGTGTATGCAAGCGTATGTTTTTATGTCTCATCTTCCTGTGTAGTTGTTTTTCCCAAAGATTTTGTTCCTATCACCCTTTTTTTTCTTTTATTCCTTCGCATAACTACGTGGCTTTCGTTCTCGACTAAACTTAAAGGTAATTTATTTGAATACATTTTCTTTTTGCTTGCCACTTTATACGACACGACATTATCGGTGTTTTTACGTCTTGAATTTCTGCGTTTGTCTATGCCTCTGTGATACAAATCTTCACATCCGTCTTGACAGAGTGTGCATCGTTATTTTTAGTTTAGATGCAGGTATGTATGTGAGCAACGAGGAAGTTTTAAGAAAAAGAGAAAAACAAGGAAACTTAGATTTACAATCAGAAACAATCTGGGACATATAATGAGAAAAAAAGTACTGGAACATTTAATCCTCACATGACAAATTCACAGGCGAGAAATGTACGGGGAAAGAGTTAGTAATTTACTTAACGAGTTTGATTGGAGAGCAGTACAGGGGCAAAGACGAATAGTAATGAATCGAATATTACTTAGAGCAAAATAACAAGCAAAACAAGACAGAAAACTATGGGGATCTATGATGTGTACCTTTGTGATACTTGTGCTTTTGATGAGAATGCGTGGAACAGTAAATACTTATTTCATTTGTATGTAAAGTATGGGCACACATATTCAGAGACAATAAAAATTGTTCAATCATGGGTTTTATGCTCTTTTCAGTATAATATATCTAATAGATTTCTTCGTATTTCGTAGTAATTAAATGCCAAGAGCAGCTATGTGCAGGCAGTCCAAACCAATGTAGATTATGAAATATTTAGATTTCTGCAGCTTCTGGAAAATTGCAAACGCTATACTCAATAAAGATAAACCGTCAGTACACTCCATTATAAATGACCCTGTGGTTATCTCGTCCTCGCCGGATAAGGTTAAGCTCTTTACTATGAACTTCGCATCTAACCCTAGGTTAGACGACAAAAAACATCCCTTACCTGACTTCAATCATCTCATTGACCACAAGCTTTGTGATATCTCTATATCGGCTCAGAAGGTTTCCAGACATATCAAAAGCCTGGTTCGTATAAAATTGTTCTATTTGGTCTCAATAACCTTGACCCAGAACTATCTCCAATCTTGGCGAAATTGTTCAACCGCTGCCTGAAAAAGAAAGTGAATAGAAAGTATCTAGTGTGTACCAAAATACAGATGAGCTCTCGTTCCCGTCACACTATTTTGTTCCTTCATCCTCTTTAGTGTCATTAGTAGATTTTTTGAAGCTATCATAAACAAGAATGTCGGTGAAAAACTCAACAAATTCCTGAGCATCAAACAGTATGGTTTTCGCGCGTCTAGGTTCACTGCTTATGTCCTAGCTATTATCACGCATCAAATCAGTGAATCTCTTAATAATATAAATATCACTCGAGTGATCGCCTTAGATATCTTGAAGGCCTTTGATAGGGAGTTACACAAGAAATTGCTAAAAATAAAAAACTGACCAGCTATGAAATCCCTGTGAGAGTCCTCTCATTTTTTCCTTTCAGTTGGTCTATGAAGGTCGTTATTAATGTCCCGTTCTCTGAGACACACGAGATAAATGCTTTCTTCTCGGCTCTACTCACTTTCTGCTTTATATGAATGATCTACCGAAGGACGCTCTTAGATCCTTAGTAAATATATATGCAAATGATACCACAGTGTACAGTAAACATCCAAGTAAATGAGCCGTGACTGATAGCTGATCTCTTCTCTGACCTAACTGTTGAAGCTCAATGAAATAAAGACTGACTGATATCATTCAATACATCCAAAACTAAACTTGTAACATTTCATCACAACCAAGAAGACTCTATGCCTGCTCCAATGCTGATGAGTAGCCATGCCCTCAAAGAATCTCCTTGCCTCGAATGCCTACTGGGTTTAAATTTCACTCTTGATCTCAGATGAAACGCGTATATTCGTGCCAACGCAAGAAAGGGTGGAAGAATAGTCTGTTCATTGTGTTTCTCCAGAAAATGCCAAATTCCCGCTGCCATGCTCTGTCTCCATAAGAGTCAAATCAGAAAAAAAGAATGGAGTACCGCTTCTATATCTGTACTAGTGCTGCCCAATCTTCACTTTCTAATCTCGACAAAGTTGCGTTTATTCTCTACCTTGCAACCCTTATCACAAAGACGAAATTGTGTCAGCCTTTCACTATATATATATATATATATATATATATATATATATATATATATATATATATATATATATATATATATATATATATATATATATATAGCTAATACTGTGGAAACTGTTCTGACGAGTTACATTCCCTAGTGTCTCCAGATCACACCTTCACAGCTAGGCCAACCATGCCATGTTCACTTTGGCAAACCATCCCCATTCGATTCGTGTTCCTTTGACAAAAAGCAAGTTCCACTCAAATAGCTTCTTCCCCAGAACTATTATTTTGTGGAAGAAACTCTCGAGAGAGAGTCCTTCTGCAACAACTACTGTCTACTGGTCTCTTTAAGTCCAGAGTCAACCGATATCTAATCTAATCATCCTCATAATACTCTCTTACTGTCTCCTTCCTCCTCCCCAGTAATGATCTGCCTAAAGTGACCCTTGTGTTTTGTTGTGGGAGAACTAGCAGTAAAAATAATCAAAAATTAATAATTAATATAGCTGGTATGTGAAGATTATAGAAGACTGTCAAAAAGACAGACAAAATAAGGACACACACACACACACACACACATATATATATATATATATATATATATATATATATATATATATATGTATGTATGTATAAAGTAGGCTCCAGGAAATGGTATAAAAATATAATCTAAAATAAGATTAGAAATGAATGGAAAAATCTAAAAAATAGTCCAGATTGTATTCCCTAAAACAAATCAGTAGGAGTCTTCACAGCAGTTCATGGTCAGTCAACTCAACATTACCAACTTGACTAAATAAATGTAAGCTTTTATCTAAAGAGGAAAGTGAAGTAGCAAGAGTTCAAAACATTAAAATAAAACAAGTGGGTAAAGCGCGTACTTCCTTTTCTTATGTAATTTGTGTGATGACATTTGCTAAAATATCTAAACTTTATATTGGATGCACATATCTATTTCTACAAACATTTTAAATAATAAGACAGCTTCCTATAAAAAGTTAAATTTCTAAAAATCAATTTACATCTTTACATAGAAAACAATTTCTTGTAAAAATATATATAAATTGCTGTTTTAAATGTTACCACATCTATTAGAAGTTTATTTACTGTATTAATTGAGACTAATTATCAAACCTATTGTGATATGATGGACCTGGTAAAATAAACTTAAATGTAACCTTTCTGATAAAAAGTATTCTATTTCAACAGACTCACATTGAATTCACATCTGAAGTCTTCGTAGAATTAATATGTTTTCTGATTATTTAAAAATGTTTGATGAATATCCATCTGATGATAGTCAAGTGCATGATACAAATGAAGTACTGAAAAATGTATAGCCACAATAGAGAATAACTTTTAGTTTTTCGCCATTCAGTCAAAACATTTTTACCGTGATAAAGTTATTGCAATTTTTTATTCAGTGCAAGACTCTGAAATGATGTATAAGCTTAAGAATAAACTACAATCAGATGACATCCATCAGTTTATTTACATGAAGTGTTATCAGTAAAAGATTGCGTGTTCATCAATACAGAAATAGTTGTTTTTTTTTTTGTTTGTTTGTTTTTTTGTTTTTTTTAACATTTCATCCCAAGGAAGGCAGGAGTACACTAGCAAGAGTAAAAGTGAGAGAAAAGAGTGGGTGTAGGGCGGATTGAGGAAATAGAAAAAGGGACAGGAATCAAGGCAACAGAAGATGGCGATTGACGTTGCATTTAAATTTTTGAAGATTGTAGGGGAGGAAGTGAGAGGAAGTGATTTCCAATGTCGACAAGTGCGAGGACAGAAACTGTAAGAGTAGAAGTGGCAGTTACATTTAACTATTTCAACTGTAAATGGATGGGACCTAGATGCCAATCTAGTAGAACGCTTAAATTCATTAAAAAAAATAAACTCGTCAGAGCAGTAGCCATGAAAATATTTGTAGAAAATACAGGGGGAAGCCACATCACGTCTGTGAGAAAGTGTTTGAAGTCGAGTACCCAATTCAGGACCGATTACATTACAGATCCTACTTTGAAATTTTTGAAAGCATTTTCTTCGTCTAGAACACATGTCATTGTTTCACAATTAGGCAAACTAATAGACGTTCTGATACTTTTACTGAACAAATATCGTCCAAATCACAAACATATAATAAAAATTCGCATCATAAACGGCTCAAAATATTTTGTCTAAGAAAAAACATAAAATAAAAGGTGTGAAAATCACTGGAATTCCTGTCGCTGGTGTAATAAGCCAGACAAACTTTTGTACCTCAGCACAACTTCCGCTTTCTTACAATGCAAACCAGATTGAATCATTGACGAGCAGTAGAGTAAGTTGCACGTGTCCATGTTATACTGTTGACGGAAAATTAGTAAAAGGAATTTGGAGCAGCGAATTAATATCAAGTTTTGTGTGAAGACTGAAAAAAATGTTCGTGAAACGCTAGCCTTGTTAAAATTAACTTATAGAATTTTAACTTTTTTTTTTAATAGAACACGCAGTTCAAGGAAAGGCTAGAAAATAAGGAAATAGTTTATTACAAATTAATAATAGGTCCTGATAGGTCCTCCAGTATAACAATGCTGCTGCGCATGTTTAATTAGGATTTCGTAAATTTCTGGCTAAGGTATCCATTACAAAAACGGACCATCCAGTTTATTTACCAGACTTAGTTTTCTGTGATTTTTTTATTATTTTCAAAATTTTACATACCCTGAAGGGAGAAAGATTTTCTGATATCACTGACATCCAGCAATACATAAATTACTGAAAGCTATTCAAGTTCTAAGAATGTTTTTAGCAATGGCATTATCATTTCACGTAGTGCTTATCTCTACAAGGGGAGTACTTGAAAGTGACATCTGCCCGTAGTCATCAGGTAGGATAATTTTGCTTTCAGAGGGCTATTCCCAAATTAAATTGTCACATATCGTATACAGTTTTCTATATTTATTAACACAGGTGCTAATATTCCTATATTAACAATTTTTCTTGTGAACACACAATTGTTTGCGGCCCAGTCTTATCCACCAGTGGTTATAAAATACGAGATCAAGCGAATGTGGATATTTATATTTCTTGCTTGAAAAGATCTTTTCATGTTTTCTGGTGTTACTAAGACTTTAGTAGCATGTAACTTGGGAACACGGGAACATCTTTGCCTTAACCATAGACTGTAAAAGTAAAAGATAATATTATAGGAAGGAAAATTAATCTAAATGCAAGAACATCTTCAGTAAAGTTAATTGTTAACGAAGTTAGTCCTTCTTCATCAGTGAGTGAATCAGAAAATACCCAAGTCTGAAGCTAAAACACAACTGGAAAATACTACAAAGTTTATTACAAAACATCAGTTCCAGTTTTTGCTAAAACTGTAAATTTTCCTATATCGAAACAAAATTCCAGGATAATATACTCTTCTAAAAGCGGATGGACATCAAAATCCAACGGTCATTAGCGATGCTGCGGTCATTACCGAACTCTGAAAGGTATTACGAAAAAGATTGATATCCTATATCAAATATCAAATCATTTGCCTCAAATCTTGACAAGAGACGTTGTTTTTTTTGTTTAAATATTTTCAGCAAACCTGTCCTGATTATGCTCTAAATTGCACTAATACTGTCTGAATGTATGAGATTATTTCCCCACTGTTTTTTTAATTATCCAATTAACTGAAAAGACATTTTAATGATTAAAGAAAACTTTTTAATATAACTGCTTCAGGTCACCCAACAGTCTGAAATCTCTAATGATTGTCAACTTGTCACTGACAATAGTCAGCACAACTCTGTTGGCGCAGTATTACACCAAGCGATAGATTAGATACTCGTTCCTATCGGATTCTGTGATAAAAGAAATAAGAGTCACAAACTTAGGCTCATTGAGGGTCGAAATGTGATTTTATTAGCCTACCACAAAACCACTCTGCGCTGCTTTCCATAGTTGAATCCCATTAAAATTAGACACCTCTATTATATACTGAATACATTTCTAACATTTCAGGTCGATATCTTTTGCTATGCAAGAAGGTATTTGTCATTTGTCAGAAATCATTGAAGTACAGTCTAATGATATAAGGAATCAAATATTTTATTAACCTTAAAGACTTTTCAGTATCAAGTAATAATTCTGATATACTGTTTGATGTATCTACTTTTTATCTTTGACATGATTATATAATGATAGCCTTTATTCGTTGTCTCATCCTGGTATTGAATCGTTTATAAATTCAGTTAAATTTAGATACTCATGACCAATTAATGGTAAACGTATAAAGAGTTTTTATAGAGCGTGTCTCTTGCCAACAATCAAAATATAATACACGTCTATGATTTCCTATTCAAATTTTTGAATTATCTTCAGCAAGTTTGCTGAAAACCTACAGTGTAACGGAGATAACACAGAACAAGTAAAACAGTAATTATATGTCGTAAAGAAGCATCATTCTCACCATTACCACTTGTATTCCTCTGTATACGCTTATCATTATTAAATATATGTGTAGATGATACCACAGTGTATCAAAAATCAAGATAGTCACAGCCTGGAATCCGATCTCTCATCTGACCTACATCTAACTGCCGAGTGAGAGAAAGCTGGCTAGTAACTTTTAATACTTTAAAAGCCAAGCTAATAAATTTTCATCATTATCGAGTTGTCACTAAATTCTCACCAGTCACGGTGAATGGTTACAGTTAAAGTGTCTTTTGGGACTTAGGTTTACCAAATGAAACATCAAGTGGAACTTATATATATGAACCATCACTAAAGACGTTGGGAAAACGGTCGGCTCCTTATACCACTCCAGAAAGTAACTGACTCCCCACCTGCCATGTTCGATCTTTACAAGTATCACTGCCATACCCGGTGAGGGGGGGGGGGCAATCCTCTTTTTACAGTCTCGACAGAGTTCAAAGCGTTTACGTGTCTTTGCAGGGGATTAATTATTTTCTGTCCTACAACACTTCTTCCACAAATGCAACGTAGCAAACGTCTCGCTACTTTCTTGAAATCTTCATTTTCTCCGCAGTATTAAACCAAAGAAAGTGTCCGCCTATCTTTCTTGCTATTTAAAGACATTTTTTGCTTTACCTGATAGGACTAGCACCTTTCTTTCCGTATATATAGATAAGATATAAAGGAAGAGAAACATTCAAGATATAGTTGTTAAAATGACGTTATAAAAGTGAAAGAATGTGAGCACGGCTGTGAAAGTTTCTCACTACGTACGACGCATACACACACGTGACAAAGAAAAAAAAGTAGAAGATAGTTCATAAGTAGAGAGAAAAAGTTTTGAATAGTGAAAAATATAATTAAAGAGTGGAATTGTACAAGAAGGAGAAGAAGAAAGATAACAGGAAAGAGAGAGAAAAAAAGTGATAAAGAATCTCGTAAAAGAGATGATAGCGAAAAAGAAAAACGGAAGATGAGAAACAGATGAAAAAGTGGAGGTGGAAGAAAGCATTCTCTTCTTGAAGGATTTTAGCAAGAAAAGATGACATATGCAATAAATGCGTTAATAAAAATAAAAGGTATAAAAGATAATAAATATAAAATGAAAGAAAAATAAGTATTGAACAAGGCCGTATGACAGGGACAAATATCTGGCTCTTGCAAAGCTGGAATAGATTCTAGCTTTGCAAGAGCCAGATATATATGTTCCAGTAAAACATAACATCCGGCCTGGTTCACTACTTATTTATAAATTACTCGATAATATAAATATTAAAAAAAAACGAAAAAGGAATGACGAAATAAATTTTATCTTTTAGTTCGAGAAAAAAACGATAAATTGTAGAAAAATAAACGGAATTAATGAACGGAATTTCTAAACAAGGGACTAAACTAGTAATTATAATAATATATAAAAGATGACCTTGCTTATTGAAACAGTGAAAATAATTCCAGAGAGCTTCACAGAGATGTAATTAGAGTTTTAAAAAGAAGTATGATTTCTTAATAAATTTGATTTTTCTTTATATGGAAAAACAATATTTTAATATAATAGTTTTAAGGAAAAAGATGGTAGAACTGAAAAGACACATTTTCTAATATTTTCAGGTTCATAGAAAACTATGAAATTCGGTGTGTGTTATGGTAGGAAATATGCAATGAGCATATTTTCTAGTAGCACCAGTTCAAACCCAGAAAAGGCCAGGATTTTGAATGCTGTTTTGAAGTTTGTTATAACTCTCAACATTCTTCTTCAACTTGTATTTGCAAATTTCCTTCAGAAAGATCTAGCTTCGAAAAAATTTTCCACCATTTAAATTCGCAAAGAATTCTTCTGGACTCGATAATGGGTAGTTATGGAATTCTAAATATTTGTTTAACCCTGTTGAAAAATCAGCGCAAACTTGAATTTCATTAGTTTTTTTCCTTTACATACATTACTGGTGCGGCTTATTTGAAATGGTCATTTTTTTTCAATTACACCTCTTTTTTCAAGTCTGTCTAATTCTTCATTGACTTGATCCAATGCTGCGAACGGTACACTACGTTTCGGTTTAAACAAAGGTAATAGGCAATTTATTTCCAATAGAAAATTAGTACAACACAATCTAATGTCCTTCTTTTAAACAAAGATAAATTTAACAAATATTTATAATTTAAAAATTCTTATAATTTTCTACTTGATAATATTAATATTCTTCAAATATGTTATTTATGTTTTATGAATTCTTTCATTAGAATCAATTTCATGCTATTTATGATTATTTTTAATCGCAACTCTGAGGTCATCTTTCGAAGATACTTGAATAAACAGCGTTGATTGAAAATATAGTATCCGAATGCGTAAACGCTTTTCACATTGATTGTTATTTACTTTATAGTAATTACATACACTCACACACAAAACACACACACATATATATATATATATATATATATATATATATATATATATATATATATAGAGAGAGAGAGAGAGACAGACAGAGAAATAAATAAATAGATACTATTTTATTATTTATTTGTAGAAAAATGAACTATCATCTCAAAAGTTTCGTGACTCGAAAGAGTGTAAGTAAAAGAAACATGGTATTTACTGACGAACTTGTTCTGTTTCTCATTAATGTTTTTATTAAAGAATAATCTGTTCTATAATAAAGTTACAAGAAAGAAAAACAAAAGCAAGTTCGAACTAAAGAGAAACTGACAAAAGCAAATAAGAACATAAAGTGAGAAGGAAAAAGTCATAAATATAATTGAGTTAATAATGAGAGAAAAAAAAGTGAAAGAACAAGAGAAAAAGAGATTAAGTAGACTCAGAAAAATATCTGAATTTTATATAAGATGACTTTTTGGAAAACAATATAAATGATATATACTTTTTTTTTTCACTGATGTTCACCCTATAAAAGAACCAACCGCTATTCAACCGCTAGAGACTTAATGAAAGTGATTGTTGCATGTGCGGTAAGTGTACGGATTAAGAAGCTCAGTTTATGAGAATATATGAGGATACTTTCAAGGTTTGCCCAGTGGTGATGGAATGTTACTAGTTTTCTCCTATTTAACTTTTCGGGGAGAGATCATCAACCAGGTTCTGGTTATCTAAATTTTTAGTGATGCACTCATATACCATTGTATCATCTGCACAAATATTCAGTAAAGATCGTAGTATGCCCTTAGACAATGTTTTTAATCGGTATAACGCCAAGTAAGGCAATATTGCTACTTAAACATAAGGGATTACAGGGTGTGGAAGAATTAAAAACAGAAATAGTAATGAGTAGAAAGAGAAAAGAGTAATCAGGAAGACAGTAGATAGCATTTGAATTTTTGCAGATGAAAGTTGGCTGAAAAGCATGGAGCCTCAAGCGAGAAGTACGAGACAAGAAACTGTTAGCATAGAATTTGTGGCTACATCTATGTAGATTGGTGAGATTTCGACGCCAGTCTAGTACTGCGCTTAAATTCAAAAACTCTAGGTACCAAAACGAAGAGCTCATCCGAACAATTATCATTAAAGTATTTATAAAAAAGACAGAGAGAGACAACGTTACGGCGGCAGGAAAGTGACTGAAACCGAACTGTCAAATCAGGACCAATAATATTGTTGGTTCTTCTTAGGATCTTATCAAGAAGCTGAAGGTAAATAGCAGGTGCACCGGGCCATATGTGACGAATGGCCGTTCAGGATAACTTTCATTTCGCGATTTGATAATTAAAACCGGATCAGTTCAAAAACCTGTCCAGAGACACCATAACTTTTCAGCTTGTGGAAAAGATCTGAATGTCAGATCAGGTTTTCGAGATGTAGAATGCTACTGCCTGCGCCTCGCCGTTTTTATCATGATAGAATCTTTCCGAAATTATCGTCAGTAAAGTTGATCTGGAGAAACGAAAGCCATATTCCTTGTCTGAGAAAAGGCTCTGTGATGAGAGATGATGAACCATTTTAGCATTGATTAGAGCCTTTAGGAGAAAAAGAGATAAGATAATAGGGCGATAGTTGAATGGATCGGACAGCTCAACAGAGTTATTTATTATACAGTTTAGAGAGAATAGGAGTGAGTTCAGGAGCACACTTATTAATGTCTGTTACAGGAATGCCATCGTGTCCACACGCTTTATGGGGATCTAGATTAGAGATGATAGCAGAAACCGTGGATAGAGCTATTTGCATATTATACGGCAGAGAATCAGCAGTGGATGATAACACCTTACAGTTATTTAATGCCCTATTACACAGCCGCCAGTAATCACGAGAGTCATATTCTCTCGGCAAACAGGGACTTTTTACGATTTGAGTAAAGGATTGCGCAATGGAAAAAGTAATGTCTGAACATCGGCAATATCTGTATCTTTAGAATTTTTAACCCCGTATCTTGATGAGCATTAAAGTTACCGAAGGCAAAGATGTTCGCAGATCGATGGAGAGAAAGTTCCTTTTCTATACTGTCAGCTATTGCGTCTAATATACTGCTGTCCTAGGAAGAGAGGAAAGCGATAAAGGAAAAAGAGATAGCTAACAGAATTTAGTAACAAAAGACGGAAGCACATGAAGGAGTAGTCTGGGGCCTCAAGAGACAATTCCCTGGCCATCGGAAGATTATCTCGCATGTAAACACCAAGGCCATGCATGTGAATGCTGGAATCTTTTCGGGAAATGGGGAAGATAGCCTGGAACCAAGAATTCATTGGTAGCAATGGAAGAATTTAAGTTAGTTTCACAGAGAGCAAAGATATCTGGCGACCGTTCCATGAGTAGATTCTACGCTGCAGATGTTGGGACGGATACCACGAATATTAGTGAAAGAAAGGCTGAAGGGTAGATTTTTTTGTTTTGTTTACTGGTTTTGTATTTCTTTTTGTCGTGTTTTCAATGAGATTCGTTTTGAAGAGAGAGAAAAGACCACCATAATTGTCACTATCTGTCGTTAATGGTAATACAAACCAGCCAGAATATGGCTGGAAACAGAGCAGTGTGGCATCAGGTTTTCCCAAAGGAAGTACATACAGGGACACCTACTCATGCGCGACATGGCACTACAGATACCTAGCTAGTTATCTGTAGTGCCATGTCGCGACTGTTGATCGGAGCAGCCGCTCTAAGCGCTACCAAAGAGTTAGGGATCCTAACGACCAGTCAGAAGCGGTAGCCAGCAAACTGCCAACCCGGCACCCCCATAATGGAAATTCACAGCCACTGATCACCAAAGAGTTGAGATAATTGTGGCCCTGGTAGGAGAAAGAAAGAGAAACGGTAAACCATATCCTGGACAGGAAACAAGAGATGGACCTCTACTCCTGTTCAATAGACATGGAATGTGTTCGGGCCTATCTACTCCTATTAACCTGTTAAAAAAAGAAAGAAAGCACATAAGGATTAAATTTTGACTTAGTTCTGATATCCACTAAGCAGATTGGGGAGGGGCTGGAGTGAGAAGTTTAATAATTAATTGCAATGGAGAAAAGAATATAAAAGAAAAAGAAGGAAGGAGAAGTCAAAACAGCAGAAACAAAAACAAATAAGAATATTTTAAAAGATTTACAAACAACATGATTGCACAAGGTATTGTTATAAGTTACTTACAAGAGACACTTCAATGGCTTCTTTCCAATATTTAAATTGTACATTTATACGGACAGAGCAGACTGACTTAATTTCAATAGTACATTGGTAAAATTACGACAACATTGAAGTTATTTTTTTTATTTCCATAACCGAAAGCATATGACTATCTCTCACTTCGGATGAGTGCTGATGGTATGGGGTGGGTGAAGGGTCAATTTTCTCCTTTTTTTGCGGGGGGGGGAGGCTTCTGTGAAAGGAATTCGAGTTTTTCCCAGATACTAAGAACAACCAATCAGGCACAAACGAATGACAAACTTGAAATAACATATATAAAGCAGAAAGAGGGTAGCTTTAGGGACGCCTGGGTTGATCTCATGGGACTCGGAGGAGTGGCAATTAACAACGTCTTCATGGATTTAAAGAATTTGCTGATGGACTGATATTACGTCGGGGGTGAGCGCTTACCCGCATGCTTGAAAACAGGGCATACACTTGACACCTTCTGCAGACTTGGGAAGGATTTCTGCTTCAGGCATCGGTTAAACTCTTTTGCCAAGATCGGAGATAACTGTGGGCTGATGTGCTTAAGAGCAGCCACCGGGATTTTATCTGGACCGGTCGCCCTTCTTAGTGTCAAGGCTTTTGATAAGTCTGGAAACCTTCCGGGCCGTGATAGAGATATTACACAGTTTGTGTTCCGCGAGAAAGAAGAAGTCAGGAAGTGGGTGGCCCTTATCATCTGAAGTGGAGTTAGAATCAAAGTTAATTGCGAAGAGTTTTGTCTTATCTGACGTGGATGAGATAACCTCAGGGCCATTTAAGATAGTAGGTGCAAAGGTCTGGACTGCTTGTGCATAGCTGCATTTCGCATTTTTTCTAGAACTCTCTTGCAATGATTGAGAGCAGTTCTGAATGCAGCAAGTGTCCTACTACACCTTTATAATTTTTAGTTTTATGATTAACATTTTAATGTTTGAATAAATAATAAGCAAGCATTCACTTTAACTAAGAAAACTCTGGATTTATAGAATTTTCACCAATTCTTATTCACTTACCATTGTTTTTGACTATATTCATTTCATAGCGCTACAAAAGCTTCAATTTTGGAAGCTCGTTGCCGTAGGTATTTAGCATGTTTTTATAGATACATCCCTATAATATTTAGTATAATACTTTATGTGTTTAATAATTGAATATTACGGGGGGTCATTTATTTGACATGCGTCAAATTTTAACATTTTCACTAATTTTCAGACATATTGACATCACAGATGTAGCAGCTTCCCAAATGATACAGGAAAGGAAAAGATACTGAGAGAGCGAACTTTTTAAAAGTTGCCCCGTCATTCGTGTTCAAAGTCAGGAACAAGTTTGAGAAATCCAGCGTAGATATTTCATTATTGTCCAAGAAAAAAAAACATTCACAGCTGTTAGTTATGGTGTTCCCACAGTTAAGACAGATAAATAAATACAAAGAGAGGAGAAAATTTAAATTATAGAATGTTGGTAGAAATTCTAAGAAAACGATTCCACTTTTTTAAGTACAATAATTTTAGATATGAAATAATTTTATTTTTCAATTTTATAACATGAGAGTCACTGACAAGGACAAAAATATCAATCAATAATAATTTATAAACTAAGGGGTACATTTGTTATAACAAAATTGATATTAACCCTAAATGAAAGAACTATCTGTAGACTCTTTTCAGTTTGTGCATATACATACGCACACACACACACACACACATTATATATATATATATATATATATATATATATATATATATATATACAGTGGCGGGGAAACGAAAATTTGTACACATACAAATTTTTAATTCATTGTATTTCCAACTAATGAATAAACATACTTTTCATATGATTAACTCTACACCGATTTGGTTTTCGTTAAACATTCATAGAACCCATTCATAATCCAATATTATCATGATCTGACTTATAAATGCTTGTATTTATTAGGGAAACAGCAAAAATGCTTAATGGTAACGAAATTTTTATTAGCGCAATACAATTTAGATGCTCAAATATGGAGAATAATGCCGTTTTCAACCCAATCTGCCCAAGTATTTTTAAAACATTTTATGCCACTTCAGAACGTAGATGATCACGGCTCATCACAGTTTCCTTTACTTTAATATGCTTGAATTACCATGATAATTGGAAAAGATAGTGGAGTGATATCTCGTTGCCTATCCGAGTTGTAGTATCGTGCTTTACTCAGGACAACAATGCAAAGTGAATGTCACAGGCTGGAATCGTTACACTAATCACACACCAAATTTTTAATTACGCAAATTAACAGAAACAATTTATCTAATGCAAATAACCTCTGGTATATTAACTGCTAATACTGAGCCCTAAGAAAATAAGGAGAAAGCCAGAAACTTTAACCTACCTGCACTCTGTTACGCCAGACATAGTGCATATCAGTGATGATGTTATAATAATAATAATAATAGCAACAATAATAATAAAGTTTAGTAATAATTAGCATTCACAACGTGCGTAAGTTGCCGATGTTTCAGCGAAGTACTTGTCACCATCTCGTCTCAGGAATTCAAATATTGTACATGGGTTGTTATCATTCATATTTATTGAATCTCTGTCAAGTACTTCAAACCTATCTTTCCTCCGTTTGCTGCCACTAATTCAAATCCATTTTTGTTTAATTAGGTCTACCAATATTGTTTAGGTTAATATTTTTATTTGTAATTTTACTTCTTTTTTTAAATAAAAATTCAGATTACCCGTTCGCATAACACAATTGTTATTTTCTTTTTCCTAATCCAACTAATTGTGGGTTGGGTATTTTATAAATATTATATTAAACAACACGATTTAGCACTGAATCTTTTTAAATACGACGAGTAGCAATGAATGATCACACCATCAAAAACTGAAGATTAAGAGAAAACACGTATCCTTTGTCTATTAGTTTTTTTTTTTTTTTCTAATACTATCGTCTAGGTGGTTTCCATTCTTCATTGGATTTGTACTTCTTCCAGATTTTTACTACAAGTTTTGTGTCCATTCCAAACGCCCCAACAACCAAGAGCTCAACGAAGATTTAAATCTAGTATGTTTTCTTTGACTTTTTATACAATAAGTAGATTTGATCTTTTGGCCTGGAACAGATGATCCATTCACATTTCTATACTTAAAGACACATTTTGTTTTGTGCATATAGCATTTATTTGTATGAGAGCTCCCAATAGATTACCCTATCGAATTGGCCATACCTATTTTTGTATTCTTTCTGGTCGAACATGTTGCACTGATGGTCTCATCTCTAACTCTATACAATCTGCAGTTGCCATTTCTTGTGTCTTGTCTATCTTATCTTTTAAATAATTGGCCGTATTTCATTATTCTTAGGCTTCATTAATAATGATTCTATTTCTATCGTCAGGTGTCCTTTTCGCAGTTATGTACATCGTCACTTTATCTACAATTTCTTCAATTTATTTCTTAAAGTAGATGCAACGTTGCTTCTTCCGTTTTTTTTGTTTTTGTTTTTTTTGGTTTCTTGTATATGAGTTTCTTACTTTGCTATTCATCCTTGCGCTGTTTATATTGCAACTGCTTCTTTTTTTTTCCTTTTTTTAACTCCTGAAATTCACACTAGATTAGGTACCTCCATGAGATCGCTAAAAAAAGAGCAAAACATGATGAAAAGATGCCAAACTTGACGAAAACAAAATTTTATCGTCTAAATGTTTGTTATTATTAAGAGGAAAGATCAAAGTTTATTTTAATTATTTTTTAAAATTTTTCCTTCTTTTTAGAACATTCTGAATTTTGATTTAAAATCCATGTTTCTCTTTGTATCACCGGAAGTAGTAAAATAACATAGACAATTTTTAGCACTTTTTTTTTTTTTTTTTTTTTGTATGACAGACATTAATTTGGAAAATCTTGCAAAATTTGTAAATTCTATCATTTTGAATAATCAGAAGACCGCTAGTAATTAAGAAATGTAATTTTGTGTTTATAATCGGGCTGTAATTATAAAGTACGAAAGACCAACCAGAATAAAATTAAGTTGCGTTATTTGAGTTAAGCATTGTTCTCTGCTGTTAAGGCCTTTACTTTTGCGAAACACGTGTGGAGAAGTTAATTTGATTTTTCAATTTCAACTGAGAAGCGTACCTACATGTATCAGTATCATCTTATGAAATTTATATGATCTTATTTTTATATTAATCTCAATTATGACATTTTTCCATAAATGAAATATCAAAATTAATAATAAAATGAATGGAAACACAAAAAACACAGTAAAATGTAGTAAATGTACATAAAATTATAGTATTTTATGTACACTTCTGATAAGATTTCATAAGAAAGGTACCTATAAATTAATTAGATACCTTTCTTATGAAATTTAATCTCACTCTTAACAGTCTTAATTTAATTTCTTTATAATATATTTTCCATAAAGCATTGTAAACGTAAAGGTGAAAGCTAAGTGCAAAAAAAAATAATAATAATAATAGAGCTCTGACAGCTTTCCTTAGAAATAATGAGGTAAATAATTTATTCACTTAAATCTAAATAATTTCAATTTTCTCCTTCCGTAGAACAAATTATCCTCACATAATCCGTCAATGTGTCATTCATCACCTGTCAAGTGACGCGAAAGGTAACGATCTGCTTTGTTTTATTTTCAAATTACATCTTTTCGGCGCAGAAGCTAAGTTAAGCTTGGTTCAAAATGTTTTAAATAAACATTACAATTTCTGATTTTCTTAAAATAAGTTTTGAAAAAATGATAATTGATTTTTAAAAGAATTTCAAACTGAGATTTTCATTTTTTTATAAAATGGAAAAAAATGGTTGCCATGATCGATTATATGTCAATTTTGCTGACTAAAAAAAAAGATTTTTAGCGAAAATTTCGGACGTCTTAGGAACGGTGAAAAAATGTAAAAAAAATACCCCAATAATACTTTGATCTTTCCTCTTAATAATAACATAAACATTTAGACGATAAAATTTTGTTTTCGCCAAGTTTGGCGTCTTTTTCATCATGCTATGCTCTTTTTTTAGCGATCTCGTGGAGATACCTACATTAGATGGTTTATGTTTTCAAATCATTTGATAGCAGAGTTGATACAATCGTCAATGCTGACGTGAATTCTTTCTTTTTTCTTTTTATAGTCTATTGACATAATTTAATGAAAAGTTTTACGTATTCTGATCAACTTCCTTTTTTTTTACTTATCTCTTGTCCAGTTTAAAAAGAATGCCGCTGTTTTACAACAGAAACTGCCCAGTTATTTAAATTAAATCGCGTAGCAGTTGCTTTGTAGCACGTTGTAAATTTTGGTTAAAAATCTTGTATTTCTTTTTTACGTCAGAGGCGGACCAAAAATAAAGGTTGCGGAGGCATTGCGTTTTTTTTTTCGGTGAAAAACACTTTAATTTGAACATTCTTGTAAAATTCAAATTGTCGGATTTTAATGAAAATTCAGGACATTTTTAGAAATGAATGAAATTATTTTTGAAATTTTTTTTAGAAAATCTTAGTAATTTTTTTTTTCTAATATGTTACTACCCACTTACTTAATTTCATGGAATTTCTAGAAATGAAATTTTTAGGACGGGGATTTTTTTATTTGTTAAAAACAGGACTCCGTAAAGAAAGTAAATCATCGATTTTTTTTGTAAAACAGTTACCCGTTTCATGGAAAATCTGCTCTGAATTCTAAAATAAAAAATGTAATAAAACTATGACATTATTTAATTAGAAAAGCTTTTAATTACTTTTATAAATAAGTTATATTCAGGACAATATTGTCTGAAGAAATAAAATGTTTTCGATAAATAATGAATTTTTACAAAAATTTTTTCATTCTTTAAAATGTTAATTATAATAATTTATAATAGTTTCAAAAAACGTTTAAAATTCTTAATTGCTTTCAAGACGACAGTTTGGTAATATTTTAGCACCCCGCTACCACCTTTTTTATCAATATCAATTTTTGTACAAAAAGTGGATCACAGAGCTTATTCAGCTTAATAAATATTTTCAGAAAACCTTAACTTCTGATTGGTCATATTTAAATCGTGCCCGAATATCAATATCAATTTTTGTACAAAAAGTGGATCACAGAGCTTAATAAATATTTTTAGAAAGTCTCAACTTCTAATTGGTCACTTAATATTTAATAACATCGACCTAGTTCTTGACCTGGCAAGAGGGATAACTCCGCCAAAATCTATCAAGCTTCTGTGAGCCTACCACGTAACCAAAGTTAGCAATAAAATATGAAACGTCTTTCATCTTCGACAGTGCGCCGATCGGAATCCTTTGAACTCGTCTCACAGTTCCAGGCTTTACGTTAAAGTTCCTTAACACGATTCCAGCCTGAGAGAACACTCATTCACACAGCAATATTTTATGAGGAACAATCAACTCAAATTTTCTACATCCAACTTAATACACGAATCTTTTTCATACGCTTTCAGGCTCAACGTGAATTTTTGCAATTAACATAAACACAGCTTGTTAAGGACCATTTACCCCAACTAGAATATTCTCTTCGAACAAGTGAAAACAAATCAAAGAGCGACAATTCCGTAAACCTTAAAATATTTCTCTATTTCAAATACAAACTTGAACTGTTTATTTTTTTCTTAAATTACTATAATGCCAAAACACACTTTCTCATTATTGTACAGACCATTCAACAAATTATAATCTATCAAACCAGAATTTTGATAACCTTTCATCTAAACATAAAAGGACGTTTGAACTTTTTAAAACCACCTCTTTCTCCAGTTGTTTGTACCTCTTTGTTATATAAATATTTTATTCATTGTTGTGCAAAAACTGTTGTTTCTCATGTTGTCCTTATTCTATGCTTGTTGAATATTGAAATTGAAATTTAATGTGAGAGGAAATTGTTAATTTCATCACGTAGCCTAATTTACTCAACAATTTTTTAACACAACCTCCACAATATCGTTAAGTGAAATTATATTTACGAATCAAAATTTGAAAAGCTCTTAACAGTCGTTTATACCCAAATATTTTTTAAAATAATTTTTTCAATGGAAAAACGTCCCTAATTTCTAACTATGGGAATCTATACATTAATCCTTAAAAAGGTCACGTGATTTAAGTATCGTTTGACGCATTGCAATTATTTTACTTTTAATATTCAGTAGTGTTTAATCATTAAATTCTTTACAAATCATCCATTCAAAATAGAAAAAATGTTTTACTTTTCTTAATTGCTATTTCACTAAATATTTTATTTTGATGTATTTATTTTAGTTTGGGTCAAACTTCAATTAATTCATTTTTTTGTTTAAGGTAGTAAACTGAAGAACCTAGAGACGAAATACAAATTTCATAAAACTTCTTAAAAACTTAACTAAAAGTCAATAAAATATTAAATAATTGCTGAAAATATGTTAATTTGTAAAAACGAAGAAAATTTTTTTTAAATCGAGCAATTATTTGACATTCCAATCTATATAATTTCTATCTGAAATACACTCGTATATTTTACGTACTGGAAATAATAAATTTATCATTTAGCTTTCAATTAAAGCTGAAATAAAATGCTTTTACATTTTTTAAATTTAATTTTAAAACTTAGGTATCTAAAATTCAGTAGACGTACCTGTCTTTAATCCTTTGATTAAAATTAACCACTGCTGACATTTTTCTTTCATTCTGCTAATAAAGCAATAATTATTGCTATTATTATAATTATTATCAGTAGTAGTAGTGGAGGGTGGTGGTGGTGGTAGTAGTAGTAGTAAATAAAGACAATATTATTGGTCTCATTTGAAGTATTTTTCATCAGAAATCGATGACTGATTGAATATTACTATGTTTCTGCACATATTTATTCACTTTTCATTCAATTTTCGTTCAATTTTCATCTCTTTAAAAATATTTTTCCTTACCATCCATCGCTCTAACAGTTCTATTTATTTTTACTACAACCATAATTTTCATCAGAAATTTCATTATTATTTTTGTTATAATAATTACTGTTATTATTTATGTTTCATTTTGCAATATCACCCTAATCGGTTTTTGTTATTGTTATTATTATTATCATTTTTTTCTTCATTATTTGCCTCATTTATTTATCGATTACTTAGTAAATCATAATAGGCGTCCCCTTTTTATTCTCAACATTATAATCCCTTTTCTCTTTCTCTTCCACCCCACTTCTTCTTCCTCTTCAAATTCATTTCCTCCAATTTTTTAATTCAACTAAATGTACAAATGATACTTTTTTTTTATCACCGATTATAATTTCATCTCAGTTTCAATGCAACAGGTTTTACTCGCCTTAATTTTTTTTATTTCCCAATTTTTTTTGCTTCTTTTTCAAAGGAACGCGTAATAATTTGGTTATGCATCTGTGAAATTTTTAAGTTTTTTTTGCTTTATAAATGAGCTGAATATATTTGTGTGAATTTGAATGCAGATGCGCAAATAGTTTCTTCTGTTGTCGAGGATTCATTTTTAACTCGTGAACATAATTGGAAATTATGACTTTTTTGACCTTGTTAATACAAAATACAAATATTCATCAAAAACAGTAACAACAATTACTACAGAGTAACCCGGATATAAGAGTTGTCGGGACCGGAGAAGAAGTCTCTTATATCCGGTTTTCTCTTATATCCGGGTTTGGTCTATTATATATATACATTAACACAGGCTCTAATTTGGGACCAGAGAAAATCTCTCTTATATCCGGGTTTATCTTATATCCGGGTCTCTTATATCCAGGTTACACTGTATTGTACTGTATAACTTTGCTCGCTTACATAAAGAGCAAAAACTGATTCTGCAAATCGAAAAATGAAACTAAATTTGCTTTCGTTAAATAATTGACATTAAATAATTAGAAGCTTCTATTATGTGGAATGTATTAGAACATAAGAACAGAATTATAATTTCATTTTAATTTTGATTAATGCGCAAAAACATGCACCTGTGTTTTATAGACTACGCAAAGGTGTTCGACAAAGTAGGCCACAAAGATCTGTTGGCGCTGCTCAGCAACCTTGACATATTCAGGAGAGACATTAGAATAATCAAAAACCTCTATTGGAAACAAACAACCTGCATAAAAAATAAACATTGAGTTCAGCAGATATACAAAAATAGAAATTGTCTTATACAAGGATGTGTTTTCTCACCGGACATGTTCAACCTATACAGTGAGGCAATTCTGAGAGAATAGGAAAGCCTACCAGGATTCCTCATTGGCGGCCACAATCTTAATAACATAAGAAACACAGAACTACAAGAAGAGAGAATGCATGATCATCAGCAAAAATATGAACCCGAAATGCGATTTACAGGTCGGGGGCACTAAAATCAAGCAGGTGCGGAAATTTAAATATCTGGGAAGTGTTCTAGCAGAGGACGGTAAGTGCGACTTTAAGATGGGATGACAAAGACGCATTCCAAAAGCTAGGCAGAATATTACGAGACAGGGGGGGGTCCGTTAGTAACAAAGAAAAGAGTACTGAACTGCTACGTGAAAACAGTCCCCCTTTACGGCAGCGAATGATGGACGGTCTCCTAAAAGATAAAGAAGAGTATCGGGGCAACAGAGTTGTGGTTCTACAGAAGGATGCTAAGGATGCTATGGACTGAATATGTGAGCAACGATGAGGTTTTGTTGAGGTTGCAAACAAAAAGGCGGATAGAGGGAAAGAGGGACAAGGGCAAGCAACACCTGACCTACTTAACGGGCTTAAGCAAGTGGATGATAGAACAGTGTCTGAGAGAAATAACAAAAAGTCAAAGCTTATTAAGAGCTACTAAGAACTGGAGGAAATGGAGAGTAATGATCGCCTACGTCCTGAAGGGATACGGCACATAAAAGAAATATATATATATATGTGTGTGTGTGTGTGTGTATAAACTAAATTCGCAATGGAAGAATGACTCTGTTTATTCGTATTTCATTGACTGACATTCAATCCTTCACATGACCAAATGAAACATAGACAATTCCTTTTTGTTTTGCATGTATTATTTGCAAAAAAAAAAAATTAATAGTAGACTTACGAACTGAATGATAAGGTGTGCTTTGTTCGTATTATTCATGAAATTGTTACATTTTTCGATGATTTCACAGAATATATGCTAAACCATCTTAATATATGGTGTGGTGAAATGGAGGGAGGAAGAGATTCATATGTTTTTCAAATGTATTTGTGCCAAAAAGAACGCAACGACCTCGGCTGGAATTTGAAGTCTTCAGGACAACCCATACCGATAACTTCTACGCATTCTCTCTCACGCTCTCTCTCTCTCTCTCTCTCTCTCTCTATATATATATATATATATATATATATATATATATATATATATATATATATAGGGAGGTGCGCACGAGTGTGTGGGGAGTAATTTGCTATATTTATGAGTAAGATAGACCGTTTGTCGAAAAGGACATTGTGAACACACCCTTAATCACACACACAATATATATATATATATATATATATATATATATATATAAAGGGTGGGATAAAAGGTTCGTAGGTTAACCAAAATCTTGCATGCATTAATTTCAACTCTTATAAATTTAAGTGTTTCTTTGCAAATTAACTGAAATCTGACTGTTCAAAGAAGACTTTAAATCTTTCTCTTGAAAATGGACAAAATTTGGTATGCTTTTGTTATCAAATATCTGCAGGTAGATAGTTTAGCCTCCGAGGAGATTAATGCTGACATGGTTGCTATATTAGTGGATGAAGCTCCAGTGCAACTGTTGGCAGCTGAATTTAGGAGAGGAGAGGAAGGGAGAACCTTGAAGATAACCCAAGTTCTGGACGTCCTGCAATTGCCACCGCCAAGGAAAACATTGATCGTGTTTACCACATTGTGATGGGTGACAGGCGACTGACTATAAATCAAATAGCCAGTGCCATTAGTATATCCCGTGGGAGGGTTGAGAATATTCTACATAAGGAAGTTTTCTGATCGGTTGGTGCCACGTCTTCTGACACCTGTTCAAAAGTGCACCATACTGATCACTTCACGAGGAAATCTGACATTTTTTGAGGCAGATCCAGTTGGTCATCTTGAAAGTTTCCTAGCCCAGGTTAAGTATTGGTCCCATCATTGCTAGGGACAATCCATGCAGCGGAAACACCGCCCCATACCTGCTCCAAAGAAGTCGAAGGTCGTTTCATCTGCAAGGAAGGAGATGGCCTCAGTTTTGGGGGTGCATCATTTTTATTGACTACCTTCAAAATGGCCACACCATCAATGGAGAATACTATGCCAAATTTCTGAGTCAGTTTCAAAAGTCTATCAAGAAAAAAAAAACGCTCACGAAAACTAACGAAATGTGTTTTGTTTCATCAGGACCATCCTCCAGCTCACAAGTTTTGGGATCCAATGGCTGATGCGCTGGACTGCGCCTTTGAACTGGTTAATCATTAAGCTATTCTTCGAATTTGACTATCATTTGTTCCCCAACATGAAAAAATTCATAAACTAATATTGTTTTGCGAATACAGAAATGTTCCCTCAATTTTGTGAATTTTCAAAACATTTAGCATGTATTCCCTTGTAAAACGTTGAAATTAGACATGGTAATATTAAACCAAGCAATTAGATAAGGGGATAGGCGTTTCTATGAACGTTTTAACTTAATGCATTTTCAACTCTTGCGTCAATGGTTAATGAGACGATGTTAATGGACACTTAACATTACAACTTTTGTTTTGCAAACAGTCAGTAGCTGGCCTTTCTAAAAATCAATCATGTAGTTTGTTTTTTATTGCAGTTGTTTGTTCTCATAATTCATCATGTGATAAAATATGTTTTTGTATGTTTCGCATTCAAGCCGTCATAACGTTTACCTTTTAAGAGAATTTCACATTCCTTTCTGTCAAATTAATTTGGATTAATCATAAAAGGTGAAATGTCGGACGTTTATACGAAAATGCAATGAGTATCATAAAATATTTACTGGTTTATCTAGTATCCCAATTTAATCCCACACAACGCCTCCGGTTTATGGCTTGCAATTTGTAATAAATATTTAACTTCATTTATTTGCCAAGCGTCGTTTGATATGGCACAATGCCACAGACATTTCATTTTCTTTAAAACCAAATTAGTTATCAAGAAAAATATTTTCATAAATTGTTTGAATTGTTTGGATTCGTTTCCGGAAACAATTTTCATCTATCTCCTAACAAGTTAAGAAAAGAAAAGAAAAGAAGTCCTGAAGCTATGGACATTAGATAGAAAATAAAACATTAACTGGCTTATATTAAACTGTAATTATTTTTTCTGATTCTCTATTCGTCTCTATTTTCCCATTATACAAGTTTTTATCATGTCCTGGCTCTCTCTATGACTTTAATGAAACTTTTATTCTTTTTTGAGTGACTTTTATGTTTTTATTCACATTTTTATCTGATTCAATACCAGTTTTAAAAGAAATATCGAATTTTACAATTGTTTAATAACATTCCCTTTCCATTTTTCTTATATCTATCCCTGAAAATAAAATGAATCAGAAAGAGACAACTGAAATTGAGAAAGATTAGGGTGGGGGAGAATCTAATACTCCTGTTTCGTAATTCCAAAGGTTATAATATAAATAATTCCCCCAAGTTCAAAATCAAAATTACCAGAGGCGTAAATCAAAAGGGGTAAAAAATCTGTATCCCGAACTCGCAACATCCGACTGTCTATTTCACCCACAAACAACGAAGATTACTGTTGTCATCCAAAGCAACATAAGAAAGGCTGTGATTGGTCGAGACTGGTAGGAAAGCTCAAAATTATCAAGGGATAGGAAGTTGTGGAGAACCATAATCGCCCATGTACAAAAAGGATTCTATACGTACAACAAAATTAAAAGACATAGATGTTATGTCGAAGACGCCATACCGCCGAAGTATAGTTTGTTAGATTAATGCTGTACATTACCAGGTTCGTATGTCGGGGTCCGAAGTGAAGAGTATCTGTACGCACACTCAAGCGGGGATGTGACATGATGTTGAGTTTAAAATGGGATGAGAACCCACGCGTACATGACTAAGAAGAAAAGATTTTTTTCTTGTGTGTGTGTGTGTGTGTGTGTGTGTGTGTGTGTGTGTGTGTGTGTGCGCGCGCGCCCAAAAGGTGGGCTTTGTTTTTCTGTCTAACAAAACAGTAATATTCATTTATTTTAAGGCCGCTTGCTGTGGCCATAAAAAAATAATATGAGAAGCAATATCAAGTAACGACCTGTTCATCATTGCGTTTACTTTCTCAAGTCTTTGGCAATTATCACTTATTTCTGTTTTATGGCCATCTTGCAACTTTTAAAAAATAAAATATGCCGAGTATGTCGTATGAACCACAATGCAAACGAACAAAACACGCGCCTCGGAGGCAATTGTTCATTTATATGCCTACTTAGAACTAGTTTGATACAAAATTCAAAAACAGAGGCTTGTTTTATATTTAATTGCAGCTTCATATTTCTAGATTTGAGTAGATATATTAAACAATAAAATAATAAAAAGATCTGGTAATTCTGGTAAATCTGGTATCCTGTAATGGACGTTGCAGATCAACGCTCAGTGTAAACCTGAATTAAGCATAGATGGCTCCAAATGGCACGAAGCGAATGTGAAGAAATGATAAGATTGATACAATAAAAAGTGATAAGGCCCGAAAAATAAAGTGTTGTAATGTACATAGGAAAGTGGTAAAAAGAGGATTCAGCAAGCTGTAAACAACGTGTATCAACTGGATGGGGAGCAGAAATCAGTTATATATACAGGTTCGTGTGACACTAATGGAAACATTTGAATTTGAGTGGAAACGTGATGATCGATCCTTTCATCTGGTTGCATTGGATCCAAATGAACACTGGATCCAAAAGAAGTCTTTTACTGTGCCTGTATCAATCAATGAATGTTTTGTACTATACCTACCAATATTATTAGCATTAGCAGTCTACAAAAAACTATTTATCTTTAAATAGTTTATTGTAGATTATGGCTTTTATGAAGAAAAGTCTGAGGGGTAAAATTATTTTGTTTGAATTTTTTTGATCGGTGTACTGCTGAAATAATTTGTATGGTTGGATGTTGAGACGTACTTGTGTATAAATGTAAGAGGCCTACACACTGAATTTTTGTGAGCAATGAAAATATTAGCACCTGAATTTAACCTCCAAAACGCAAGCAAAGATCAAAAATGAATTCAAGCCTTATGGTTAAGTATTCTATATATGAATAATTATGTCACCACATATCACACAATGATGACATTGTTTATTTGGAATGACTGGTGGGATGATGCTTTTGACATTATGTGATAGAATATCAAATACGTTAAATAGTTGAAAAGGGAACTAAATCTTACATCATAAAATTAGTTATTTCCCTTAGATCAATTGTATAATTAATTCATTTCGTGTTTTTACCAATAAATATTGATTGATGTATGTTCATTATCACGAAAAAGTAGTATTTGTATATATTAGCATTTTCGTATTGTTGACAAGGCTTGAAGATATGATTAACATAAGATTCATAACTCAATAATATTCACCTCCCAAGGTTCATTACTCTTTTAAAACTTCAGGGCTACACTGAACGTGAATTCCAAATATAGTCGAAGTTGTAAAAAGTGAAAAGGCATTAGAATTCTTAAATGGTAAAAAACCTCGCGTTCATACAAACATATTTCATCTTCTTCACGAAAGAAGTAATTAACTATATCATCGATTATTCTTATCTTCAGCAAAAAGACTTGCGGAAAAAGGAAAAGAAATGTAGCTTTAAAATTAATAGAGACGATTGTTTGGCTTCGCTTAAGACTTCAGAAAGCATACTGTCTTATTTATACAGAACTGAATATTTTAAAGGTTTAAAATTAATTAATGGGGATTATTTCATAGAATACACACACACACATACATAATTATATATATATATATATATATATATATATATATATATATATATATTATAAACTCGAGGCACGCGGAGACATAACAATTATATATATATATATATATATATATATATATATATATATATATATATATATATAGCTGGCCACTCGTATTTTAGTATACCCATCTACTATGGCGGTTAGCCAATCAGTATTGCAGACGCACATTCAGGCACATTTGTGCTTAAACTGAACATACCTTAGTTATAGTTTTTGGGAGAGAGCGTGTTATCTAGCGTGATCAACAATTTGAACAAGTCCAAAAATTCCATCTACTCAATTTCACTCACAAAGCTTGGGTCAAATATGCCGCATGTTGGGATCGATCTCGTGACAGACACAATTCATGCAGTGGAAACACCCGGCCTCACCTGCTCCACAGAAGTTGAAGGTCGGTTCATCTGCTTGGAAAGTGATGGTCTTAGCATTTTGGGATTAAAAAGTCAACTTCAAAAGGGCTAGAATGGAGAGTAATTGCTGAGGCAGTTACAAAAGGCTATGAAGACAAAATGCCGAGGAAAACTGACGAAAAGTGTCCTATTTCATCAGGACAATGCTCCAGTACACAAGTCAATGGCTGCTGTGCGTGAGTGTGGCTTTGAACTGGTTGGTCACCCTCTCTGTTCTCTTGATTTGACTGTACCCAACATGAAAAACACTTGGCTGCAAGCTAGTATCACAGTGATGAAGACATCATATCTGTTACTGATGACTTTTTTGACCAACAGGATGAACAGTTTTCAGATGTTTGTTTACCTGGAAAGAAACAATGCTGATATTAATAAGAACAGTTGAAATTCATGCATTCATGATTCCACAGCTCTAACATCAATTGTTTATAGTCAGCCTATGAAACTTTTCAGCCCCCACCATCGTATATAAGAAGAAATCCATGAATCTATAGCTTCACACATTGTTAGCTGAATTTCGATCTAAAATTTTCAACATATAATATTCAGTCTTTGAGATTAACATCAACCACTGAATATGTTATGTTGAATAATATTTGTTTTGTAAAATAATCACTTTTGTCGATATTCACCTACAAACTTATTGATGTACCTACGTATATGTCTATATTAGGTGTTACTGAATAGTTCTTGGGTCGACCAAGTAGCACTTTTTAAATAAACTCTCATTTTTGGTTAGTTGGAATTGGCTTGGGCCGAGAACCTTTGAGTACCGACTCGTATGTGCGTGTTTGTATATATATATATATATATATATATATATATATATAAACTTATATACGTAAAACAATAATAATTTTGAGGTAGGTATATATAAAATATTCTATCACAACTGTTCATTACAATATATTGGCAAAATATGCAGAAATTAAAAAACGTATCTATGAACACAAAAGGGATCTTATCAAATCAAATTCTATCATAACTTCGATCTAAAAAGGAAAATAACTTACTTAGAAAGTTCTCCCCAAAACGTTAATCTGTGTCCCGGAGTTTTTAAAATATCTCTGTTCTTTAAAAAAAAATATTCCTAGACATAAAAATTTGAAAAATTATACCCCATTAAACTGACGGTTAATCAAAACATTCTATATGTAAAATAAATAAATATATAAATAATCTATCAAATTAAGATAAAATAATAATTACATCAATATAAAAATAGTAAATAAATATATATAAATAAATAAGAAAATAAAAAATTCAACAATAACAATAACATTATTTACTTTCTTTCGTTTATTAGACATTAAATTACATCACTTAGCATCATTTATATTTTACCTTGACTTGCATAATTAGCTTTAAGAATATTTATGAGTGCTCTTGAATGTAAAATTGTTTAAAAGCTAACCATATTTTTACTTCTGTTTATAAATGCATGTTATAAAATAAAACCTTTACTTTGATAAAGTCCATCAGAGGACTAAAAGCGTTGGTAAAGAAAAGCTTTCCTTTCGTCTATATTCATTCCACTCGTAAAAATAGGAAACATTTTTGTGAAATTTTTTCTGCTGGTTAGCATCCATTAAACTTTTCTTTAAGCATGATATTTGTCAGAATCGAAAAATATTTTTTATTATGTTAGAAGGAGGTTCTCCTTCTAACATAATAAAAAATATTTTTCGATTCTGTTCATTACAGTTTCAAATTGATCAGTGTTTTTTTTTTTAATTTTTATTTATATTGTCAAATTGGCAAATGTTTCCGGGTCATTGACAACTGAGTACTACTAATGTTGTCTTTTTTTTCCAGTTAGGAACTTTCCTTATTTTTTAAAATATATTTTTTGTGATACAGGATTTTACTTGAATGTTTGTCAAGTGGGGAGCAACAAAGTTGACCCATATGATCTCACTGAAAATAACCGAGAGAAGTGTCATACTTTTATCGGTTTAGAACAAATTTCGACAAATTATTAGCAATTTAAAATCAGCAAATTTAAATTTAAAAGAATACGTGTTTTGTTTTCTTTTTGATCTCAAGTTAAATTACTTACCTTGTTATGCAATTAAGGGAGATAACGCTAATGTGTTTCATATAACGTTTTTTGTGTGTCTGTCCATTATTTGAAAATAACTGGCAGCATATTGATGAAGGGTACGTGCCCAACGCTCCATTTCAACAGGAAACCATTGGATATTCTATTGTCTAATTGACAAGCCGTCATCGGAAAGGGAAAAAAGAATTTTCTTCAGATGTATATCTTTGATAATCAAGAATGAAAAGTATAGTATGGCCAATAGGGTTATCGTTTATGTAAAAGATAAAGACGGACTAACTAAACTAACTTTACTGAGTATGGAAAGGAGTAGAATTAAAGGAAAAATGATTTTAAACACACATACTTTATATTAATTTTGATGTAATGGCATAATCTGTCACCCCCATAAGTAATTAGACTATGGGTAGTAACTATGTATAAGTATCTGCAAGTCAACGGACTACAGACACTACCAGAAATCTTTTAGGCTAGACTGGCGAATATTCTGCCTCTGAGCAGAGAGAAACACGGACGAGGCTCAGCCAAAGGGAAGAGTCTCGTTCGGGGAGGTAAACTGCCCCTGAACCCGTTCATGCGAATTCGAATGGAAATATTTTCGGCCGACCTACGGGCTCGGAGAACCCACTTTAAACGGGCCTTGTACCACATGCAACCCTCGTGGGGGGCAAACTAAATATACTACCTAAAATCTTTTTGGCTAGACGGTCGAACTCTGAGCAGATAGGAAGCCGGACCAAGCTCCGCCGAAAGGCAGAGTCTCTTTCGGGGAGGTGGACTGAACTTGAACCCGTTTCTGCGGGTTCAAAGGGAATATTTTTGGCCGAGCATACGTGCTCGGAAAACCCACATTAAACCAGCATTGTGACACATACAACCCTCGTGGTGGGGAGCTAAATATACTACCTGAAAACTTTCGGCTAGAGGGTCGAACTCTCTGCCTCTGAGCAGAGAGGAACCCAGACGAGCCTCCGCGAATTCGAATGGAAATATTTTCGGCCGGCCTACGGGCTCGGAGAACCCACTTTAAACCTCGCCTTGTCCGACATGCAACCCTCGCGTTGGGGAGGGGGCTAAATATAACACTCGAAATATTCTCTGCTAGACGGTCGAACTTTCTGCCTTCGGGCAGAGAGGAACCCGGACGAGGCTCCGCCGAAGGGCAGAGTCTCTTTCGGGGACGTTGCCTTACCCTGAACCCGTTTATACTGGTTCGAAAGGGAATATTTTTGACCGAGCCTATGGGGTCGGAGAAACCACGTAAGACCCGGCCTTGTGCCACATTCAACCCTCGTGCGTGGTGGCTATATATACTACCCGTAATCTTTTCGGCTAGACGGTCAAACTCTCTGCCTCTGAGCAGAGAGGAACACGGACGAGGCTCATCCGAAGGGCAGAATCTCGTTCAGTGAGGTTGACCAACCCGATCTCGTTTATGCGGGTTCTAAGGTCATTTTGTGGCCGAGTCTACGCACTCAGAGAACCCATTTTAAACCCGGCCTTGTGCCATATGCAACCCTCGTGGGGGGAGGGACTAGTAAATACCGACTAGCTGAAATCTTTTCAGCCTATGCCGAAGGACAGAGTCTCGTTCGTGGAGGTTCCATATGTGACTTTGTGGGGCAGTTGCTAGATGCTCTAGCCAGAATATTTTCCAGTTGTGCTGGTCGGACTCTCTGTCTTCCGGCGTATAGGAATCCGAACGAAGCTATGCCGAACAACAGTCTCGTTCGGGGAGGTAGATAGACCCGATCTCTTTTATTCGGTCTCTAGTCTACTGGGATTTTTTGGCGGAGCCTACGGACTCGGGAACCCAACATTAAATTCGGCCTTGTGCCACATGTGGCTGTGTCGGACAGTTGTCAGATACCGTCTAGCTGGGATCTGTTACTCATATCTTAGCTGTTGTCGAACTCTCTTCCTTCGGGCAGAGAGGAACCCGGACGAGGCTATGCCGAAGGGTAGAGTCTCGTCCGTGGAGGTAGACGGCCCTGAACCCGTTTATGCGGGCTTACAGGAAATTTTTGGCCGAGCTTACGGGCTCGGATTGCCCCACATTAAATTCGGCCTTGTACCACATTCTACCCCGTGGAGAGGCTGCTAAATATTATTTAGCTGGGATCTGTTGTGTACGACTCAGAGTTACGCGAGGACTACCGACCTTCCAATAGTAGCACTCACTAATTGTGACAGCTTTGTGCTTAACTGTTACCTTTATTCTTATTATACTGGTTTTTACAATAAACCTTTACTTATTTTATCCATCTTGTTTTTCAAGTACTTATTCCTATTAGCACGGAATATAATAAATTTGCATGAGTGAAAGCAAGTTGTGCAGTTGTTATTGTTATCTACTGCAGTGATTTGCTAATTAAAAGATTAATGAGCAGATATTGAGCTTATGTTTTGCTAAAGTCTAAAAATAAATATGTGACTCTTTTCAATATAATTCGAAAGAACTCCCAAATTAAAGTGAGGAAAAACATCGACGCTACTCATAGTATTCATCTACTACATACGGACAAAACTAGAAAAAAAAAAAAAAAAAAAAAAAAAGACGAAAAGAAAATCAGGTGTTTAGAAATTTGGTGGTCTCCACAACTAGGTGAATAATTCCACAAGTCAAAATTTTCCTATGTTGAAGAAATTCACTTAACTAAGATAGATATCATATTCGAAGATCTTTTAGAGAACGTTTAATTCGTTTGCCAGGAAATTATTCCTAATTTAATAAAGTAAAATAAAATAATACCATTTTGGAAAATTTCACAACTCCCAAGCCGCAGCAGCAGCAGCAGCATCAGAAGCAACAGCATCCCATAGAAACAAGTAAACATCCACACCGAGCGTCCTATAAATAGACAGCATTTTTCCAAGCTCAGTAAGTTCTAATCTAGACACCTGGGAGCAGATTCAAACCAGCCGGTCAGAGGTCACACACACTGAATCGAACAACAGCTCCACAATGAATTGAACAATAGTTACTCAATGAATCTAACATATGCTACTCAATGAAAGAGCTTTCAGTTTACTCAGTATGTCATTTATTTCCTTTCTTTGTAATCTCTGGTTTATTAAACCTTGTTCATAATTATTTACGCATTCTCAAATGGTGACTCCGGCTAAAGTTTGGTTAACCAATCATTCCTCAAATGTTGACCCGGACAAAAATTGGATAAACTATTTGTTATTTCTTGATGGGGCTCCGATACTCAAATTATCTTGTTGTAGTTTGTGTTGACAAATCAGTTCCTCACCTTTATCGGATCCAGTTAAACTAATAGCTGTTCTCGATTTGTGAAGATCGTTTACCGTGTAATAAAGCGATTCCTGGTTTGAATAAAGTAAAAACATTTTAATTACATTCGACAAAACAGTTATTTATATTGTGATAGCTTATTTTATTAAATGGATATTTTGAGAATTGTCCATGCGATATCAGTGCACATGCGTAATGGAGCGGACATAGAAATATTCATCGAAAGAGTGATAACAGAGCAAAATACGATGTTGCGGATATGAATCAACCCACAACAAAGAAAAAGACGAGAAAGGTGTTTTAATATAAAAATATAAAATATTTTTATTTTCGTGTCTTTTTTACAACTAAATTTTCCTTATCTTAGCGTGTATGAGTGTCAAAATTCTTACAGTCCTTTATGTAGTGGTTTGTTAAGATGGCAATAAATGTGATTTTTTTTCGTGTGTATGTGTGAGAAAAAGCGACAAGGGAGAAAGTGAGAGGGAAAGTGTAAGTATCATGTAGCTTGGTGAGGAAGACGGTTGAATGAGTAAGGGAATTTCTTAAAACATTGCCCAAAGTGAACTGTTAATGTATGTTGCCGTTCCTTCTCCTTACTGGCTGTCTGATCTAGAAACTTTGCTTATATGTCATTCAAGTGTATCACGAAACATTTTTTTATTATTTCTGATGAGAACACGACTCGTTGGTTCAAAAAATGTTAAATATTTATTTTCAAAGCATTAATTTATTAACCGGAAGGATGCATGAATCCTCCGACTCAGAAACCATTTTTTGTCATTTGGTGTTTGACTGTCTTGTTTATTTCCGTCTTCTCTCCTTCCGGTACATTTTTACTGAGTTTAACAAAACTCTTTGATTACACTGTAGTGATTAACGAGTGTATTTTACACTATGCCACTTGGACCGTCCGAAATTTAAAATTGCAAAGTCCGTGTATATAAATAAGATTATAAGATTTCTTGTATGTATGTAAAATAGTATTGCATCGGAGAAGTAGTTTTACTCACTGACACCTACGTATAAGAAGACATGGAAGTTTGAGACAATAGTGGGCGATTTTGACTGGAGTGGATACACTGTGAGGTGTGTTTTCATGTCCAGTCAAATTTCTACTAGCGTATGAGCTTGTGCGAACCTATTTACGCACGAACATACATAGAAACACAAAATCACATGTACAATGTCAAACGATCATTGGCTAATAAATCACTAATACATTTTCTACAGGAAATTTACAAATCGCAGTAATGCGACAATTTTGGAATCGCTAATTTGACTACTTAAAAAAAGTAGTCAAATTTGTGCACTTTTGGAGGAAGTGGCTCAGAGAAGCTTCCTTAAGCCTCCCCAAAGCTCGCTCGCTGATTGATTGCTGATGCCAACCAATCAGATCGTTTGCACGTGAAGAATAAATTTTCCCGCGTAACGAATCGGAACCTATAGTCGCTTATTTAAGCCAAGATTTTTCTCATTTCAATTAGTGAGACTTCAACTCCTAAACGAATCCACGACAGTTGGAACCACGCACCAACCTTCTCACTCACACGCACACCCACATGTTGATGATTTGTACACCTTCACTAAAAACTTCTTTTGACACAACAATACTTTTCAACAGTAATATCACAAGAACAATCATATCATGAAACACTCATGAATATTTATCCAGTTAAATTTAAACCAAATAATTATCTCTAACTGAACTCATAAATTGCAATCAAAGGGAGGCAACTCTTGATTAATTCAACCTTTCTTACTTAAATGCATGTTTTCTTTCACATTGTTGTTTGATATTGTACATATTGTTAATATACTTATATTTTATGTGCAACAATGTCTTGTGGTTATTCTTCTTGCGTGAGTCCTGTTTTCTTATCAAAGTTAAATTAATGTGGTGAAGTCCACCACAAGCTGTTTTCGTTTGTCTTTCTCTACTCCAAGTGGATCAGAAAGAACATGATTAGTTGAATATTTTTAAAATATGCTATAAATTTATATGTATTTCAAACGGGAGTTATGTTTCGTGAAGCCTGTATCCCCTTCATTCTTTTTTCGCAGTGAGAGTGTGCACATCTGTTCTAGGCTTTGATGTATTCACTACATAGCTAATTTTTTACTTGTAATTATATTCCTACTTGTGTCACTTTATGGATTTCTCTATAAATAATATATTAATATATAATAATATATAATATATTTAATATTAAATTTTTATGTTTTACGACAGACACTTATTTGATCTAGATTCTAGAGTCATTTTCAGCGACATGAATGGACAGGAAGTACATCGAAGTTATTTAAGAAATAACACCAATAGAAATAAAAATACCCAAATTCATGCTGAAATCACCAATCTGTGTTTAACCGAAATAACACTACTTGAACTGTCGATGTTCTTAAATATCTACTAAAGTCTATATTTACAATCCCATACTGTTAGTCATTCATTTTTAACATATTCGACAGCAGCTAATTAGTTGTCATATTATCGCTGTTTATTTCTTCGGGATATAACTACAGAAACACTGACACTTGTCAAATGTGTTTAATACAAGGTCATTTTTATACCGCTGACGTTATATGTACACACATATATGTAATACATACTATCGCAGTCTTAATAGGTGGTTTGATTGTATCGAGTTGCCACTAGATTGCATCATTCAGGGCGCACAAGAGAATAACGCAAAATGCCCTACAGCGACATTACAAGTCAATATTAAATTAAAATAAATAAATTAAGTAATAAAATATAACATGGAAATGATCATTTCTCTGAGGGTGAAATGCAAATTTGTGTTTTAGCAATATCGTTAAATTTAAGCAAAGTTCGGAGGTTGTTCAATATTAGAGAATCATTTTAGGATTTGCATTGAAAAACTCTTCAAGTTTACTTACAACTTGTTAATAATGATGATAAACTGACATTTTACAAATCGAATGTGTATGTATGTATGTGTTTTTTTTATTTTTTTTTTTTTATAAAGGGCCGTGGAGACGTTTCATGTCTCTTCACCTATTTTTTGTGTGTATATATAAATATGTCTGGGTGCTTATGTATTATAATCTGAGTGTGTTTGTATTGTTTTACGTGAGAGGTTAGCACCCCAATCACACACTTGGAATTAAAATGTATACATTTTGCCAGGAAGACCAGCTGATATTAGCGTCTATTGTAGCATAATTTCAATGAATAAATAAATTGAATAACATATGTATTTTTCTTTACTCCTCAGTAATTTTATAATTTTAAACTTAATAGAGATTAAATTTAGATTTTAAAATTGGTAATTTTTTATTTTAATTTTAATATCAAATTTTATCATATAATTTAATATTTATTGGTTAGAATAAATTCTATTTTAGTATAACCCTAACTTTAAAGCTTCGTTGTCAAGTTTTTTTAAATTCTCCTACTTGTGTTTTGGAGTCTGTCTATATTTCTGAGATGCGGTATTATGTACATTATTTACATTATTCGGACTATTGTCCTCATCTTTGTTGCGGAAAGGAATATAAAGGAGAGACAGGCCTCCCCTTCAAGGTAAGGCTTCAAGAACACCAGAAAGCTGTAACACGAGGGGAAGTAGAAAAATCTGGCGTGGATGACCACATATGGAGAGAGAAGGGAGATCATCGGCCTCAGTGGGATCATGTTGGGATCATAGACAAGGAACACCATTGGAAAATTCGTAAACTTAAGGAATCAGCACATATGCTAGGCCACAAAAAATCTCCTGAGCCGACCAAACATAGAAATAAATACAAAATGGGAACCAGTAATAAGGAGTGCCAGAGAAACGCAATGATAACAACAAAGTTGCAATATGAGCTCTGGTAAAAACATATAATGATAACAGCGAAAATTGCAATATGAGCACTGGTAAAATGGTTGCTGAAGACATTAGGTTTATAATACCCAGAAATTCATACCCAGATGTCCTCAAGGACACATGGCACAGTGGATAAAGGCGTTGTGAGTTCAATACCCGGTTAAAGAGTGTGAGTTCAATACCCGGTTAAGGCAGTGGAGTATTTTCAGAGAGATAACTGATAACTGACATCCATCAAATATGGCACGTGGAACTAGAACAGTCTACCCCAGTGAGCGAAATAAAGGGTTCAGTTCGACATTCAAACCACCTGATGAAGGCCGGAGCGTACAACGGCCGAAACGTTGTGATAAATATGGTAACTAAGATGAGGACAATAGTCCGAATAATGTAAATAATGTACTTGCGTTTTGATTGGTCATTCTAGCTTATGCAACAGCGTTTTCCCCTTGCGAAGGATCGTTAATTAATTTGAAACTTTTAAAACCATTTATTCTACATTCAACATCATCACTTCATAAGACACCGGAGGTGTTGAAACAAAATGGCTAATTTTGTAGTGATTTTATAACATATTTATGTTATAATTTTTAAACAAATAATTATATCTGCTCTGTATTGAGCACTCTTTTAAGAATAGTAATTGTTGGTTATTGGAATTTATTCCGTATACACCAATCCTATACTTGGGTATATATTTGGGTATATATATATATATATATATATATATATATATATATATATATATATATATATATATATAACAAAAGACAAGAAAGCCCGAAATGGAGTCAGGTGGTTTAAACATTATGTGGTAAAGTTTTACAAACTGAGGCTTGATTTTGTTGTCAAAAACAGTCAAATTTAAATGACAAGTGGGAGCGATTTGAATGGATAGTGATTCTTCAGCTTTTACCAATGAGGGATAAAATATACGCTCCCTAATGGGCTGTATTTTGATCCGGTTGGATTGTTAGATATATAATAGAGGGAATTTTTCCTGCAGCGAAAGAAAGAACACCCGGGTGAGAAAGTGATGTGGCCAGAAAGGATTGACCATCTCCGCGTGTAAAGCCCGCTGCTGTTGCTGAAAGGATTGACCGTCTCTAGCGTATTAAGGCAATCATCTGGGAATATGAACAGACCACAATCGGGCGAAAAGGTTATGATCTGTTTTCCGAAACCATGAATATTTTATCTAAAGGACCTAGAGAACCAAAGTTTCCTAAGATAGGCCACCCTTTCTCATCAACCCTTGAATTTGTAACATTTTCAAAGTAACTTTCTTTTGTTGCTAAGAATCTGATTTATATGAACTATTGCCTTAAAAGAAAATTGTTAAAATACCTTTGTTAAGAAAAATTTGATGGACTGTTGTTTTCTAAGAGAAAATAGATTTGTATTTTAAAAGAACTGTTAATCATCTTTCATAATTTGAGGCACACAAGTGAAATTTTCTACAAGGTCTACGTCGTAATTTGTACAATTTGTGCCATTCAAAATACTCGGGATAAAAGATTTGGCATACTCTCTGATTTTCTTCCAATAAAATTTCGTGTTTTCTCATTTGTATAAAGAAAGGATCTACATTTTTCGTTTTGTTGGTTGACTGGAACACTTTCATTTTATTTTTACTTTTTGGGTGGGGACATTACAGTCATTCGGTGATCCGATTGTTGAATTTATATATAAGAGTGCGATTACCCTAACCTGTTTGCTTTTGGACTGTTCTTAACGCCGATGATGTCGTTGTATAAAGTAATATAAAATAAATGACTTTCTTTTTCTCTCTTCAACTACAGGATGCCATGGTAACAAGACGTGCCATGCTTTCCGTCTGAGGAGACTTCGTCTTAGAGCGAACCAACTTTTTAATCTCGACTGAACCTCGTGGTGCATCTCACACACACACACACACACAATCTTCTATTAAGAGAAAACTCAGGTGACCACAATAACATTTCCACTACAACTAATCCCATGAATATATATATTTTACCCTTTTCTCAGTTATGTTGATATATATATATATATACAAATGAGAGAAAGATCACATGGAGTAAAATTCCACTGTTGGTAGCATTTACCTTTAAAAATGTGCTGAAGACATGATAAGTCGGAACTTAGACAGGCCATTACTGACAAATGCAGATTTTTCCGCAATTGTCAATGATGGTCTGTCTATGTTCCGGTTTATGATGACATGAAAATTAACTCACCCACCTCCACCCACTGAGCTTACTTTTCTGTTTAGCGTAGCTCTGACATTTAATTGGTTAATCAAGAGATACCCACAAGTGCATTTTTAATTCTGACCTTATGTTTGCCACCCTTTTAACTTTCGGGGAAGTGGTAACGCTTTGTTTTTAAATTTTCTTAGAAAGCATTTAATCACCAGTTACTTAACATCGTCTGAAGAAGTAAAAACAAAGTATTGAAACATGAAAGCTTTTGTGTATTATAATCTCTTATGATAAAAATAATTATATGTATATATAACCATGAATATGTTGAATTTAAAGACATATCAGATCTGCAAAGTTTCATCTTTTAAGCATATATAATTATTAAGTTATTAGAAATGTTATACTCTTCAACTAACAATAGACCCACTCATTTTTATGTTAAATATTATCCCGCATTTTGTGTCTTAGGATGAGCCAAATATAAATAAAGGACAAGGTAGTCAGTCCGCGTGATAGTCTGAGTAGCAGTCGGCTGTTACAAATCTTTTATTCTTTTATTGCGTGTAGTTTTTCTCAGAAATAAACTGCAAGATTATTTGTTTTGTTTTTGTTTTTTACACTTATTAGATATTTTCCTTTCACTAGACACAATCCTGTAGTGTGTCACATTGACCAAGGGGATACTTTTCTGATCTATTCATTTAATACAATTTTGTGGTAACTACCACCACGATTACATGCACGCAGAACATAGAAATCATGCGACAAGCATTCAGTGGTTGATCTCTTCAAAACTAACTCGCTGATTGGTCAATTCCGACCAATCAGATATCCTGCACGCGAGGAATGAAATTTCCCGCTCACTAAGGTTGAGCCGATCACGTGATACCCAGCCTTATATAAACAAAACACGAATAAGCTCCCTCTTTTTTCTCTTCGGTCTCTCTTGCGTCTGAATCCGTGCTGCAAAGATGTAATCTTCAAGAGCTCCCGTCTTAATCTTGCGTTCAGACGTTAAAGATCATTACCAACATTCACGCAAGTACGAACTTTTAACTCCTCTGAACTCTTACCAACTTTATCCAATACACAATTCCATACACGATAAAGGAACTTTATTCTTCTAAACTACAGTTTAATAATTACTTCATCTTTATGAGCTCAGGTACAAATATTTCCAAATCTAATAGACATAACTCTATCAAACCTTCAGCTTATATGCCTGTACATCAACACTAAATTTCCTTAATCACGCCTTTCCTAGTCAAAAGATAAATATATGTAGTACACACTCACCACCTACACTTTCATTTCTTCAGTCGCTTTGATGTTTACTTTTTGATTTGATTTTATTGCTTCAACGTTTATAACCTGTCATTTGTTTTCTAACTTGATCAAATGTTTAGGCTGTTTCAAACACACTCTTTCTCCCTGGTGTTAGTTGAAGCTTTTCCGAGAGTTCTTTATCAATTAGGCCAATTATAAATTTGTTCCGTATTTCTTCCACCTTATTTGCAAATACACAGTGTTCTGCTAATTCATACAGCGCTCTAGTGTAGATCTCAGTTATTTTTCCCGTGCATTGTCTTCTCTTGTAAATTATATTTTTTGGTGGTGCTAAATACGCGTAGAATTTTGCTATTACTGATTCGAAATTTTTCTCCTCGACTTTTTTTTTTTTTGAAAGAGCTATATATTTTCTCTCCCTTACTTCCCATAATGGATAATAAAGTATTTGTCTGACTTTCCCATGAGTCTGTAGAGGGTGCAAAGAAATCCCTCAAACAAATAATAAAAAGAAAATACACTACAAATAAAGTAAAATAAACTTTTGTTTATTTTCGTAAAAAAAAAAAAATATATAAGAATTATTTTTTTTTGTACACAATGGAAATGTTCGTAAAGCTGTGATGTCAGCTTGTCGCTGTACTCCCTCTGGTCTGATGAGAGTTTCTATCTTCCTTATATCTGAATGATGAGGCTCCGGGGAGATTAAGAAATGGGTTTCTTATGTCGAGCCCTGATTGGTCAATAAATCATATTTTTGACCACGTGGTGTCCTTTCCACTGCGTCCGAACTTTTGGGTGCGCCGTCCTTGTTTTTGACCCCACAGGGTATGGTAAGGAGAGAGTTCCCGCGCAATTGTAATATTTTGGATACACGTGGTGTGAGTTAATTTTTATTGTGTGTATGTGTGTGTGGAAAGTAAAATAAGAAACAGCACAATACTCCCCCCCCCGCCCAGATTGGAAAATATATGAAAGATACATGTGTTTTTCAATATGTGATATATTCTTTAAAATGTCTCGGCCAGTGGACTTTTCTGCTGGTTTTCGTTGTAGGTGTGATGTCAGTATTTTGTTTTCCAGCTTCCTCATTTTCTGTGTGAATATGTGTTTGTGGAGGTATTGTATGAGGTTGTTCCTCGATGTACGCTGGTTTAATGCGATCAATAGCGATATTATCTTTCTTTTCTTTTCTCATAATAGTAAAATATTTTTCATGCCTGTCCAGAACTTGATATGGTCCTGAATAATTTGGACAGAGTGGTTTTTTAACCGCGTCATTTCTGATAAATATATATTTGCAGGTGTGAAGATCGTTTGGGATGTAAGTTTGTTTCTCTGTTTTCCTGGTTGGTGCAAAGTTGAGAAAAGACATTTTATGTTTTAATTCTGTTACAAACGTTGTTGTAGGTGAAATGTCTGTCTTGTGATTAAAATACTGTCCAGGTAGGGTTAATGCTGATCCGAAAACTACCTCTGCAGGTGTGCTTTGCAAATCTTCTTTCACCGTGTTTCTTATCGCTAAAAGAATTAGTGGTAAATTGTCTGTCCAGTCCGCATTATTTAAATTCATAGCTAGAGAAGCTTTTAACTGTCTCTGGAATCTTTCAACCATCCCATTTGCACAAGGGTGATAGGCGGTTGTTTTGATGTGATTCGTTCCTAACAATTGGGTAAATTCAGCAAAAAGTGTTGATTGGAATTGTGAACCTCTATCTGTTGTTATTACTGAAGGTACTCCAAAAATTGCTATCCAGTCCTGCAGTATAACTCTGGCTATTGTTGCAGCTGAAGTGTCTTTGACTGCTATGGCTGTAGGCCATCTGCTAAATCTGTCAACTATAGTAAGAATATGTGTATGTCCTTTTGAGGTGGGTAAAGGTCCTACTAAGTCGATATGAATGTTGGTGAATCTAGCATCAGGTGTGCTAAAAGTACCAAGTGGTGATTTCGTGTGTCTGTGGATTTTGTTTTTTTGGCAAGGTATACAAGTTTTAGTCCAATTGCGAATGTCCGTGTTAATATTGGGCCAAACAAAGCGTTCTGCTATTAATTTTACAGTGGCTCTTTTTCCTGGATGAGATAAATTGTGAAAATGTTGAAAAACTAGTCGTCTGATGTTCGGTGGTATATATGGACGCGGATGTGTTTGTGATACATCACAATAAAATTTTGTTGTACCAAATGGTATGGGCATTTCTTTCAGTTGTAAGGATGTTTTTTGTTGTACAACTGGAAGTGTTTCATCTGTTTTCTGCTCTTGTGCGATTAATTCCATACTTAAAGAACTGGAATTTAAAGAGGCTATTGTAGATCGAGATAATGCGTCTGCTATAATGTTCTCTTGTCCCTTAATATATCGGATGTCTGTGGAGAACTGGGCGATATAATCGAGATGTCTGATTTCTCTTGGACCATATTTATCTACATGTGTATGTAGTGCATATGTTAATGGTTTGTGATCTGTATAAATGCAAAAATTTCTTCCTTCCAGCAAATATTTAAAATGTTTAATTGCAAGGTAAATTGCTAGAAGTTCCCTTGAAAAGGTGCTGTATTTCGTCTGTGTCTTGCTTAGCTTAGCAGAAAAAAATCATATAGGAGTCATTGTGTTGTTAGCAAGTTGGTGTATGACTGCTCCTACAGCTATTTCAGATGCATCTGTTGTAAGCGTGAGTTTTGTGTCTTCGCTGTCCGTTACGTAGTTTAGTTTTGTAAAGTTGGTCAAAGCAGTTTTAGCTTGTTTGAAGGCTTCTAAGCTAGGCCCTTCTAACTTTAACTGTTGGTTCTTTGTTTTGTTTTGTAACAAATCTGTTAACGGTGCAAGTAATGTAGAACAGTTAGGTAAAAATCGTCTGTAATAGTTAATTACACCTATGAATCTGCGTACTTGTCTGACTGATGTTGGTTGCGGGAAATTTGAAATTGCACTTACTTTCTCGGGTAGTGGAGATATTCCGTCCTTGTCAATTAAGTGTCCGAGGAAATTAACCTTTGGTTGTCTGAAAATGCATTTCTCTGTATTTATTTTCAGACCGTAATGTGATATTCTTTCAAATGTTTGCTCTAAGTGCTGTCTGTGCTCGTCGAGGTTTCTGCTGGCGATTAAAACGTCATCCACATATGCAAATATAAATGGCAGACCTCTAAAAACTTCGTCTATTAACCTTTGGAAGGTTTGACAGGCGTTCCTAAGCCCAAAAGGCATCCTTACGAACTCGTAAAGGCCAAATGGTGTGGTCAGTGCAGTTTTATGAATGTCTTCTTCTGCCACTGGAACTTGGTAGTACGCCTTTACGAGATCCAATTTGGAAAATATGGTTGCGCCTTGCAGAGCGATGGCGAAATCGTGGATATGTGGAATAGAGTATCTATCCGGGACCGTTTTAGCATTTAATCTTCTAAAATCGCCACAAGGACGCCATGTTGTAGCGTCAGACTTTTGCACCATGTGTAGCGGTGAAGACCAAGCATTTTTCGAGGGTCGGATGATCCCTTGCTGTAATAAATGTTGAAACTCGTTTTTCGCAATCTTATATTTGTCCGGTTTCAATCGTCAGGGGGTAGCATAGACAGGTTGTCCAGTTGTCTTGATGTGGTGCTTGGCATTATGTTTTATGGTGTCTGTGTTTTTAAATGGCTGGGAGAGTTGTGGATATTTTTTTAGTAGCTGACGGATGTACTGGTCCTCGGGTAAGGCAGAACTGATTCCAGTAGACTGGTATTTCGAGGTGATTCCTCTTACTGAAATCTTGGTTTGATTATCCACTAGTATGCGATTAGTCATGTCGACAGACAGGTTGAATCTGCTTAAAAAATCTGCCCCCAATATAGGCGTTGTTACACTGGCTATGGTAAAATTCCAGAAAAAATTCCGTCGCATGCTGAGATTGATATTGAACGATTTCTCTCCATAAGTTGGTATTTTGGTACCGTTAGCTGCTTGAAGATGATAAGACTGTGGCATAGTCTCCTGGTTTTGTGTTGGTGGTATCACGCTTATTTCAGCTCCGGTGTCTATTTAAAAGTTATATCCATTAATTTTGTCACGGATATAAAACAGACGACCTTTTGTTAAAAATCCAGCAACAGCCGTCGTCTCTATTGGCTGGAATTTCCGTTTCCCGCATTCGCGTTGTTGAAAGAACAAGGACGTATACAGCGTCTTGCCTCAGGACCAAACTTTTTGTGGTAGTAACAAATTTCATCTTTTCTATTGCGGTTGTCAGTCCGGCCTCTGCTGAAACTTCGCTTTCTGTAGCCTGGACATTTATCGCGGTGGTACTGTCGGTCTTTTTGGAGTAAGCCTTGTAATTGTATAGACAACCTTTCTACAGTAGACTTGAGGTCGTTAAATTCCCTGTCTCTTTGTTGGGCTGGTTGTGGTTGGATAGAGTTTACCCTGCGGCTTCGAAAACTTTCATGGATCCGATCTGCAATGTCCGCGAGTTTTTCTGTCTGCGTTTCCTCCGTCATGGGTGCGAGGATTTGTGTTGTTGTAGTGGGTAACTTGTCCAGCCATAAGCTCCGCATAATGTTCTCGGACATTTTGTTGTCACCCAGTAAGGTTCGCATGTGCCTCAATAACTGCGATGGGGTGCGATCTCCTAATTCAACCCGAGTGAAAAGGTTGCGTAGCATGGCTTTGTTCGAGGCACCGGTCCGTTTTAAAATTGCTTCCTTGAGCCTGTCGTACGGGTTGTCATCCGGGGCATTTTCCAGTAAATCCATTACTTCCTCGACGATGTCCGCTGGCAGTTTTTCCACTAAGTAACAATACCGGGTTCTCTGGTAGGTGATTCGCTTCGCATCAAATAATGCCTGGATTTGAACGAACCAGGACTTAGTGTTAGTCGTGTTGAAAGCCGGGATATTCAACGATAGTGTGGCGAGAGGGGTTTACGAAGATTGTGATTCCATTGTGTCCTTCCTCTTCGTTTTGTTTGTTTTTTTAAATGTAGAGTCTCACGTCGGTCACCAATTTGTAGAGGGTGCAAAGAAGTCCCTCAAACAAATAATAAAAAGAAAATACACTACAAATAAAGTAAAATAAATTTTTGTTTATTTTCGTAAAAAAAAATATATAAGAATTATTTTTTTTTGTACACAATGGAAATGTCCGTAAAGCTGTGATGTCAGCTTGTCGCTGTACTCCCTCTGGTCTGATGAGAGTTTCTATCTTCCTTATATCTGAATGATGAGGCTCCGGGGAGATTAAGAAATGGGTTTCTTATGTCGAGCCCTGATTGGTCAATAAATCATATTTTTGACCACGTGGTGTCCTTTCCACTGCGTCCGAACTTTTGGGTGCGCCGTCCTTGTTTTTGACCCCACAGGGTATGGTAAGGAGAGAGTTCCCGCGCAATTGTAATATTTTGGATACACGTGGTGTGAGTTAATTTTTATTGTGTGTATGTGTGTGTGGAAAGTAAAATAAGAAACAGCACAAGTCCTCATTTAATTGGGACGCGACTCTGTTATCTCCATATCGACCATGCATTTGATTCTGTGAAATCGAAGCTCTCAGGCGTCTCTACTAAAGGCATTTTTTAAAAGATAATATTTCTGTCATTTTTGGTCCCACTATTGACACCATGCTTCATCTGTGGGCTAAGAGGAATACCGTTGATAGCAGTAGCACACCAAAGCCGTTACATAAAGCGGGGAGCATCTCTGAAAATGACAGGGCAGGAAGACGTGTTATTCACTCAACAATTCCATTTTAAAAAGAACCGCGATTTCGAAAGAACCGCGAATTATACATGCAAGGGGGGAGCAACTCATGCTTCCTAACATTATTATTATTATTACTAAACAGCAAATATAGTGATATCGGTGACATTGATGGAAATTGTAAAATAAAATAAAAAGGCTTAGTTTTCTAATTCAATTGAATTTTAAAAGTATTTTTATAAATATTACTTTTTTTTTTCACAATCCTTGCCTCCAGAAAAATATTACCTTTTAAAATGGTTAGGAGAGTTATATTACTTGAATTGCGAAAGAACAGTCAATTTTTTGAACTAGCATTTAATTTTAGAAGTTCAAATCATTTAAACTGCAGAATACTCTGTCCGTAAATTTAAAATTGGGATACAAACAATTAACAATACAAGCCTTAATGGGAAAATGAAAGAACATCCCCGAAGTGTTGCAATAAAAATTTTAAATATTCATAACAATAATAAAATATAATATTGATGATAATTTGAGTAGTAAGGTATTAGGAAAAAATACCCTGAAAAAAATTCAAAATTCGTCATTTTAAAAATCTTCAAAGTTCGTTTCCATGGATGGTTTAATACAAAAACTGAAATGAAATATGATTTTTTAAAATTTGATAAACTAAAAATAAATATTTTAAGGAACAACCCAAAGTTTACTACATTATTCACATACAAAAAGAACATTTTTTAAGAGAGAAATAAAAATGATTGCTTATTGCGACATGGTAGGAGTGGTAGGGTGGTATGAGTGAAAAATAGTCTCGTTTCAGTTTGTACAACCGTCATAACATGAAGTATGGCATTTTTTAAAGAAAGGTATGAGAAAGATACGAAGGTAGTAGCAAGGCTACGAGTAGAAGTAGGAGGACTTGAACAAGTAAAGTTGTAACTAAAATAATTGTCACCGAGAAAGAAAATAAGGTGCATAGTTTTAGTAAAAAATAGTAATATATAGGAGAAATAAACAAAACTTTAAGTAGTAAAATGAATATTAGTAGGAGGTAATATACTTGATTTTTGTGACTTTGTCAGAGAAAATAATAGTAGGTAATATAATCGTAAAAAATAAATCAATACTCAGTATTGAATAGTCAATTCAATTCAATTGTGTATTGGTTTAAATTTTGTTTGAAAAAATTATTAAGCAGTTTGTTACTTTTTTTTACTTAAATAAATCATTTCAAAACAAATTTAAAATGGCAGTGATCAGGTGGAAAAAACGCATGACAAAGTAAAAAAAAATTACACTTGTCAAAAACTAAAAAAAGTAAAGTGGTCACGTGATCCAACAAGTTTTTTTATTCATCTATTCCTTATATATATATATATATATATATATATATATATATATATATATATATATATATATATATATATATTCTGTTAATTCTTTTTGCAATCTTGAAAAACCTTAAAACGTTTTTCCACAAAAAAATCATTCGCATTATGAGGTGAAGTAAACAATTTATTGCAATGAACTCACTGTAGTAGCAGCAGTGAAAAGAGTGAATGAAAAGAAGAAGGAGGAGGCGGATTAAACTTAGTAGCGGTGGTTCTATAAGAAAAGCAAGCAGGTGCCCCCTCCCGTTAATTTGTCTTTTGAAAAGAAAAACAAAAAGCACCCAAACCACAAAAAACTTACCTGCTTACTTACTGCTAAACGAAAACTTGTGGTGTTGCTGTTTTTGTTTTTTTTTTTATTATTATTATTCGTGTGTGATATCTGTACTGTACATAGATTGCCAACTGAGCGGCTTAAACCCAACCAGTGGCCATATCACAAACCTCGACTTGTAGTCTCTAGCAGGTATGTATTATTTCTGATATATTTGTGTTGTGCCTATTTAGACGGTTTCTAATCCCATGAAGAATCCAATAATAAACTTTCTCCGGTACACTTCCGTAGCTAGGTGTGACTGTGAACTATTTTTTCTTCCTCATGAGTATTTAAAAACAGTTTAACTTATTTCTCTTCTTAGTCTTGCCTCAGAAATCAACTTTTTTTCTATATTTTACAATTTTTTTTTTTAAAGTTCTATGACATTTACGCACCTTGTCAACTTAACCAGGTATTGTAAGTTGTTTAATTTTGCCTGTATTGTTTATCTTCGTTTCTTTGCTGTCAATGAACTAGATCACAATATAGAGTCATCCTGTTAGATTTTTTTTTTTTTTTTTTTTGCTTGAACCATTTTTAGTAGGAGTAAAAAACCTTTTGCAAAGAATAACATTATTTTTCTTTGTACACTCTCCAGTTTTTCCATGTATTACAAAATTTAAAATTTGAATGAATGAGAATTTCATGTTCTTATCGACTATTATTGTATCATTTATTTTATTTTTTAAATAAACTAAAAGTTTTTTTTTTTTTTTTTTTTTTTTTTTTTTTTTTAAGTTCTACATCGTGTCGGTAGTAATTGTTTATTCAAATTTGTCTTAATCATGTTCATTATTTCTAAAATAAAAAAAAATAACTCTTGATTTGAAAATATAAATTCATTCGTGTTCAAAACAGTTTGAAAATTTTCCTGTCGCTACGTCAATCTCTATGCAACGCCTTCGGTCCAAAGGAAACTACGAAATAAGCACAGACACAACTCAATTGCAGTTTCCTTTCTTTTTTCAAAAACTCAAAATGCTTCTTGTTATACGAAATACAATTTATTTTATAGTTAAAAATATTAAACTGAATTTTTTTTTTTTTTTTTTTTTAAATCCACAAAAATATACAAAAAAGTGTGATCAGGTGTTTCCCTTCCAACTTCCTGTTTTGACTTTACACAAATTTTATTTAAAGGACTAGTTGGCTCACTCTTACGGAAGTAAAAAGAAAATATATCTTGGATAATAACTTATTTCTTTCTGTTGTTGTTATTACACATTAAATTTCCCTTTATCGTCGCCATCATCAAGTCAGACAACATGGATTGCATTTTGATATTAAAAAACAATACTTGTTTGTTCTTTGAAAAATAACACGGAAGTGAAGGTGCATCTTCATTTTCACTTTGACTTTTTTACACATTTATTTTAACAGAAACATCCTTTAAATTGTAATGCCTGTGTGCTTCCCCCACTAAATATGATCTAGAGCTCGTTCGACAAAGTTTTGTTTAAAAATTTCCAAGAATTCGCCTAAAAAAGGTTAATTGAAAAAATGCACAAAAACTTAAACAAAATTTTATGGTTTTTAAAAAAAACAAACATTTGTGTTTAAGATGAAAGATTTTTGTTTGGTGTAACAATCTTTCTAATTTTTTTTTATGCAGTGAAAGACACATTGGTTTGGAACTTCTTGCAAAAATCCGATAGTTGTCGAATTTTAAGGGAGCCAGGACTTATTCAGAAATGGATGAAAATGAAATTATCTTTTTCTCTCAAATTAAAGAAAAAAATTTAAATTTACCCCGAATCATAAAAAATAAATGTATTGTAATAAACTAAGTAAAACATTATTAGAAAAGCTTTTTAATAAAAATATATTTATGGAGACAACTACGTTTTTCTGAATTTTTACAGGAATTTTTTTTTTTTTAAATTTTACTTACAACAGTTTTTTTTTTTTTTTTTTTTTTTTTTTTTTAAATTCTATATAGCAATCTGTTGCGTTCAGTTCAAGTGATGTTATCATTAAATTAATTAATAAATGGAAAAATGCACTACAATTCAGCTTAAAAAAAAAAAAAAAAAATTCGAATTTCTTTGTGTGTAGTGTTGTGTACTGTAACTGTACTGTAAAATAAACAACTAAACACGTATTTTCGTAAATACGGATGTCCATACACGATATTGTCAGAAAATGAGCAGCAACTATAGTAAATTTTAAATTTATTTGTAATTTTTCTAAATTACAAATTAATTTTAACAAGCGTCCTAGTAAACAAGACTAAAAAATCCAAAGTACCCAGAATTCAATAATGCCTAAATGTTTAAGATTACTGGATACAAAAATTAATTAAAAAACAAAAAACAAAAAAACAATGTTCGTTTTATTCGTTATGTCATTTTATTTCCATTATCTCTACCTTACTTAAACTTTCCAATTTGTCAAGACCTTATTAAAAAAAACAAAAAACCGCCCAACCAATGTTGAAAAAAAAAAGATGCTTTTCTGTGATCTGAACAAAAAACATTAAGTAACCAATGTTTCAATTCCGATTTAAACATTTAAATCAGCTAATTTTTCTAGTGTTTCAGAAAACTTTCTTATTCTTAAAGTGAATTATATTGTGTTGACAAATTTGTCAGTGTTTCATTGATTTTACTGTTATTCAGAAAAAAATTATTACAGTGTAACCCGGATATAAGAGATTTTTCTCTGGTCCCAACTTATTGCATGTAAATTAGACTCGGATATAAGAGAGATTTTCTCTGGTCCTGTCCTCCCCGATATAAGAGAGTTCGTTTTGAGTGACAGTGTGATGTCGTAAATCGGTCAAACAGAGGTCAGTTAGAGAGTGAAGTTCAATGACGTAATCTTGACTAGTCTAGAGACACGGTGTGTCCAATCTGTGTCTGTAGGAGACACCCTCTACCTTATGATTTTGCTTTGTGTGTCTAAGGGTAGCGCCGCCCGCTTTTTTGCCGACTTTGCTTGTCGTTGCATTTACTGGACAGCACTTTCACTTTACCCACTGTTCTGTTGAGTCAGAAGTTTGTCTGTTTGTTAATTTTGCCACTGAAAACCGTTTGCTTGTGATCATTGCGATTAGTGATATCGGCGTCTCAGCGAAAAACTCTGAGCATTTCTGAACAGTTGGAGCTCATCGACGATGTCAAAGTGAAGAAACTCAAACTGGCCGCTGCAGCCAAAAAGTACGAAATCGGTTATTCAACAGCAGCAAAAATTCTCAAGAAAGAAGACGATCTCAGATTTTGCATGCAAATGAACGGAAACACTAATTGCAAATGAAAGCGCCAATCCATGCACAAGGATGTTAACAAAGCGCTTACACAATGGTTTATGCAAGCATGTGCTCATGGAGCTGTCACCGATCACGTCATCAGGCAGAAAGCATCACAACTGGCCGTAAATCTTGAAGTTGATTTTGAACCGAGCAATGGCTGGCTCATGCGCTGGAAGCAGGCCAATAATGTTTCGTTCAAAAAATTTCACGGCAAATCAACGTCGGCAGATCACGGTTCTGCCAACAAATGGGTGACAAATGTTTTGCCGCAACGTTTTTGTGGATATGATCCAAAAGATGTTTGGAACTGTGATGAAACGGGAATTTTCTACAAAGCCATGCCGTCTGGATCTTTGCGATTTGCTGGCGACGAACAGTCAAATGGGACAAAAGTTCCCAAAGACAGAATCACGATGCTTCAGTTCACAAACATGGATGGCAGTGAAAAGCAAGCTGTAGTTGTTAGTAAGTCGGCAAAACCACGGCAAACAGATTTTGACGAATTTATCAACTTCGACGACCGTACACAATGTTATGGAGAACTGACTGACACGGACATCACACGTGGTATAAAATCGGATGATCAAGATTGACGAAGATGATGATGCTGAAAATGTAAGTTCTGAAGTTTCTGAAAGTGACAAACCAGTGCCAAATTCTCTGGCTGCATTGAATGTGCTTGAAACTCTGACAGCCTGAAGCAAAAAGCAGTAATCCTGATGGCGCATTGAAAATGATTTACGGACTGTATGAAAGTGTTCATGATGTTAACAAAGATTTCTGTACAATCAAATTTGACTGACTTTTTTAAGAAAAAGTAATTTTTGATTGAATTATTTTGAAAACTGATTGTAAATGTATTTTTGTCTGTGTTTTTTATGTCTATAACTGTTAAATAAACTAGTGTTCTGTATGTAAAAAGCGTTATATGAAGTGTTCCCATACTTACCTAAACAAAATAGACCAAACCCGGATATAAGAGACTTCTTCTCCGGTCCTGACAACTCTCTTATATCCGGGTTACACTGTACAATCAATTTAAATTCTGTTTGAAATACAGTGAAGTACTTTCCTTATTGGAAATATTAATTTTAATCTTATTAGCTTGGAATTAAAACTAAAATAAAACCTTCAGAAAAGACTTCATTTTTTTTTTTTTGTTTTTTTTTTTTTCTTTTAGGTAGTTATGTTTAACCAATATTTTGTATGCTTTAGTCAAAGAACTTGATCATGTAGACTTAAGTAATTTTAATCTGATTTTTTTTTTTTTTTTTTTTTTTTTTTCCATATCTGAAGAAGCATTTCGTATTGAATAGGCAAAAATTATATTTTTAACATAACTTTGCTGACATTTTGATGTCATCTTAGATTCTGTAGAATTTATTTGTAAATGCTAATTATCACTAAACTTCTTACTATTAATTAACCTATCTATAGTGATAAGTTACTATGGCTAATGAAGTAGAGTGCAGATAAGTCAAGGGAAATAACTCTAATTAGTACTTAATAGATTTGTGGTATCTCCTTCAGGCAGAATTTTCTGTGTTATTTGGAGAGCTGTGAACCAATTGAATTTGACATTACTTAATTCTCTAAATTAAAACATTTAAATAGTTATAACAAAAATTGCTGTGTTATAGCAACAAATACAGAAATTGGGTCATTTTTATTAAACCAATGATGTCAATGCTCTTTGTTAGTTTATGAATTTTAAGGGACACTTTCAAAGTGACTTGGAATTTGTTAAAAAATAAATAAGGTTATTTGTTTCATTTTTTTTTTTTTTTTTTTTTTTTTTTTAATCGTGTTCTTTAAATTTTAACATATTGTAATCAAAATTGCCTTTAAAAGCAAGAGCATATATATGTGTGTGTGTGTGTGTGTGTAAAAAAAAAAAAAAAAAAAAAAAAAATCTTTTAATTGAGAAAACTTATGTATATTGTCTGCCATTCCTAAAAGTTCTCCACCTACATTTTTTTTTCTTTGCCATGTTTACAGATGCCATGTACATGGTATTATTGTTTGTATTTAATATAATTTACATTAAGAGTAATTGGGTATAAAAATGCTGTAGCATGATATTCATATTTAAAAAATTTTTTTAATCATTTTTGCCTGTAGCTCATTAAAAAACGTTTTGTGAAATACATATTATTTGAAGTGAACTGTGAAAAGGACCAAAATGAATGAAAATGCTCTTTTTATAAGATGTGTTTTATGAAGTTTCTTATGGCACTGTGGAATAATGGATATACCAGCTTGGATTGAGGAGTCGTAGAGCTGAGTTCGAATTCCAGTTGAATCCATTACATTCACTTACGTGCTAATATCCTTGGGAAAGGTATGAATCCTTTTCTCCCCCCCCCCAGCAGGACAGACCAAGTTCTATAACCTTGGAGGGCAACTGATCTACCACAGAAAAAAGTGACAACTTACTGCGAGGAAAAAAAAAATCAGTCATATATCGAAAGGTACATTACTGCCTAAGCATGTATCATGCATGGCACATAACTAACTGACATGGCTACAACTATGGGAACTCAGAATCAAACTCTCTGCAGGCTAGGAGTGATTGACTATTATTAAGTTGTTAACCATTATGTGCAGTGTGGCATCCTGGTGTTTAAGTATATTTTGCTATAAAATATTTTTTCCATTGTTAAAAATATGAAATTATTCTTAAACTATTAGGTTGGTGCAAAAACTGTCGTTTTCTCACATAGTAACATATGTGAGAAAACATTTTTGCACCAACCTAATATAAGTACATGATATGTATTTTGCTCCATCTACATTTTAATATTTTTTTTTTTTTTTTTTTTTTTTTTTTGTTTCATAGCATCTTTTGATTATCAAATTGTATTTTTCAATCTTTTTTTGTTTTTTTTCTCTTCCTCTAGTATCAGGAGAGAGACCAAAGATTGAAATTTTAGCATCTTTTTTTGCATTGATTTGAAAATTTTGGCAAAAAAAAAATTTCTTGATTTTAATGAAACTTCAGGACTTCTTCACAAATGAATTATTTAAGAAATGTTTCTGTTATAAAAATTTTTTTTTTTTTTTTTTTTTTTTTTACATCTATTATATCCCACTGATTTAATTTTTATGAAATTTCAAGCCGGAAATTTCTGTATTAATTTCTACCAGTTAGGTGATATTAAGTAAAAATTCTATTGACTAATCACAAGCAAAAAAACTTTGAAATTTTGGATTTTTTTTTGTGTGTGTGTATATATGTATAAACATCCAGATTTTTGTAAATCTGTACATCCATATATAACATTAGAAAATAAGTGATATTTTATAGTAAATTTAATAACAAAATACTTTAAAATTATATATATATATATATATAAAAAAAGGTGATCAGTGTTATAATCCTCAGTTTTTATAGATATGTTGTCTGTAGAAAAAAAAAAAAAATTAAACTTCCACCTGTCAACATCTTAAATAAACACCTACTTCCTTTAGAAAATGCATTTCTGTGATATTTTGAACTAAAAATAACTTTCAAATTTAATTGAACTTTAAATTCACTAATATTCCTCGAATAAAGTTTCAGAAAATTATGCTTTATTTTTTTAAATAATGATAGATGGTACTAAAATCAGGGATTTTTCTAGTCAGTTTAGTTTTGAAATACAGCAAATTATTTTGTTTATTGAAAATATTAAATTTAATCTATTAGCTTGAAACTAAAAATATAGCTGCAAGAATTTTCATTTTAAACTTTAGGTATTAGGCTTTTGTAGAGGTACTTAGTGTGTTGGTAATTTGAGAATAGTACTTTGCATGGTCAAATCCTGGACAAAAGTTTCTTTTTAGCACACTTCTCACAACTTTATGACATTTGTGACTGGAAACTTAAGGACAAAAATAAGATAAATAGTAATACTTGTAATTTGTTTTCTGTGTCTCCCTGCACGCTATACAATAACCTATTTCCTCTCCTCACTAAGTATCAGACTTCCTAGATGAGACTGTAGTTAACCTCAACTATTTTATCATGTGTCTTCTTCGGTTGAAGGTGGGGTATTGTGGTATGAAATTAGAAAAAAATGTTATTCACTGCTAGTCTTATTTTCATTTGATTTTTAAATGTCACTTTTCATTATAAATTTGACTAAGTTGTGTGAAACCATAAACATTTTCATTTGTACAAAATGTGTCTATTTCTTTAAAATATCTAATAGAATGTAGCAGGCTGATTCAAAACTTCCTATTGCCATCTGTTTTCATGATGTTAATGAGTATTATTGAAGGTTAATCAGCTCCTTACTTTGTGTACAATCAGTCAACTATAGTATGTTCTTTACAAGCTTCATGAAAAATTTTGAACCTTCCATATAATGTTATTGGAAAGAACATTGGTCATCATTTAAAAATTTGTTTGTTCTCTTGTTGTTCAACATAAAATTTGTTATTAAATATGATAATCATTGGAGATGAAAATAGAAGTGTTTCATGAAGATGAAGGCAAATACTTGAGGATATATTATTGGAACTACCTAGTCCTACTGTATAATGAGCTATTGACTTATTTGAATGACACTTGAAAGATTTTCTACTTGGCAAGAAAATTGACCACTGGCCTGATTTTGCTGCATGTCAATGTAATCCTCATATTACAAATGTGATACAAAAAGTGTACTAAAGCTTGCATGGGAATTTCTTTTTGCATGTTGTGTATTCTCTATATCTGTCACCTTCAGATTGTCAATGTTTTGAATGTAGTATTATAATGGAATATATAGCCCATCTCAAAGATGGTGGCATGTTGTAGAAAGTTAAAATACTTTTATAATTAAATAATGATGTTATAAATTTGTGAATAAAATATTATCAGAATCCACTGTAAACATTTGCATCAAGAGCCATGATGTATATCTTAATAATGGCATATAATACCCATATTTATAATATGAAGTTAAAATGAGAGAAAACCCTGACGTTTAATATGAAAGAAAAAAATGGAGTGTACTGACTGTTGCTCTTCATTGGGTCAGAATTTGAACGACAAATAAAATAGTAAATATATGTACTGACTACAAAGATAAAAGAAAAACTAATAAATTGTTATTAGTTATATAAGCACTTGGTTTTTATATATCAGTTAGTAACAAGCCACTGGCAAAAAGTATTCTTGGAAACTAAAATAAATATTCATTCCTTAAGGTGAGTTGCAAGCAAAATTTTTTTTGTGTATCCTCTATATAAATATTTAAAAAATCAGCATACATGCCTATTAAATTTTTTAATACCTAGTCAGAGTATCCATATATTGTTCATGCTTCCAAAACATTCACTATTTTACTTTACTACTCTCAGCAATTCTGTTGAGACTTGATGATAAAGTACACTATCTGTATTTAACTAAACAACTTTTGTGTCTATCATGTTAGCAGAACGTCATAAAATGTTATGATTAAAGTTCAAAGCAGAAAATGTTTTTCTTCAATGTTAAATTAATGCTAATGCAAAGAACAAAAACTGTTTATGTAATTTTTAAATGACAATGAAATTTATAGAAGTTATATTAAACAGACATTATTTTTCTTTAACAAAGTGTTTGGGTAATTTTTAACATACAAAGTTTATATTAAGCTGTTTTCATGGCCAGTTTATCATACCTTTTATTTTTATTACTCAATATCTGAAGTTTAAACTTTAAACTTAAAATTGTGTGCAGGATGAACTGTTGCTTGCCACCATAAGCCTGTAAATGAGTCATTTCCTATTTCTTTGTGTGTTTGTCACTTAGAGGTTAAGGCGTGTAGAAAGACAGGTAAGTACTCGCTTGTCTCTGGAGGAAAAGATACTTCAGGTTATAATAGGCTTGCAGTAGACAAATGGCTAAGTCAGTCAACCATGTTTATACTTGACATTCTTGACAGCTTTCATGATTGTCTGATTAACTTGTAGAGAACTTTTGTAGGTGTTTTGAACCTTGTTAACGTACTTTTTTTTTTTTTTTTTTTTTTTTTAATTTTATTTCACTGATTGCTCACATTTATTTTGGGTTGATTTATGAAATTTTTCTTTGTTTTGGGCTAATTTATTGTTCTATAATGATACAGTTGATTTAACCAGAAGTTGAACAAATGTTAAAACGCAACTGTGAAGGTGATTTGTTCATGTTTTGCTTCATCTTTTGTTCTGATTTAGGTGGAAGTGTAATAAGTAAAATAAATCTGAATCATTTTGCCTTGGAGGTTTGCTTTTGCAAAACTCGTAGATTTGAACAAATAGTGATCACTTTTAAAGAAAATATCTTTAGAATTATTCATGTTACATTACATGAAAACTGATTCATGCACAGATGGAAAATACTATTCGACTGTAAAAACCATTAAAGAAAAGGAAATTGCCACCAAAATCAGATATTTCCAATTGCCAGGACTACTAATAATAAATCTTTAAGCTATAACTTTTTTTTCTTTGTTCTTATGAGAGGTTGAATAAATAGGTTGTTTGTTATGGCATTAAGAGCATTTAGTTTTAAATAACTTAATTCTAACAAGACAACTTTTTTGGTTGTATTGTGAGAGTTACCAGATAAAACTGTATTTTTGTCTACTGAATCAAACATTAAAAATTAAGAAAATAAAATTTGCACCTAAATTGCACAAGAAATGTGCAATTTATGGAGGTGATGTGAATGGTCAAATATATAAATAGTAGTATGTATATAGAATTGTGCTGTAGATTTCTCACTGAAATATGTTCACTAGTACATATTAGGAATCTTTTTAATTCTGGAATACACTTTAACTTCTACTCCACTTTATGTTGTGATGAAAAGTAACACTAATAGGGAGAAAATAACGTGAGGGGGATGCTGAAGTTTTCTACCTGACCAAAAATCCCATTCAAAATAAAAATTGATCACACTTTAGGAAGTGGATGAAACTTTTGCAATCCCTTGTGATAAAATGATAGCAATCAAAAATCATTTTATATTGTATTTATTTATTTATTTTTATTTATAGAAAAAATAAATGAAATGATTCCCATTTGTTAGAGATTCTTAACTCTTCTTAGAAATTTTTATGTTTTGACAAGTGTCAGTATAATCAAATATATTTAAAAAATATTTTTTTTTTTTTGCTTTAATTATTTTTTTGTATTGAAGAATAGATTCCATTTGACCATTTTAAGTTTTTGGCAATTCCTCTCAAATACTGAAATCAGTTTTAAACTGACAATGTCTACTTTATTGATGTAGGTAATTGCAGAAGTTATATAGAAACAATTAAATTACATTGGTTTGGTAAGTTTGTGCTTATACATTTTGTGTTGTAGGGGCGAGATGTTGGGTGTTGTGGAATTCTATGAACCTGTTTTTATTACTGGCTTTCATGTTAAAAAAAATCCATTTGACTTAAGAGTGAGAAACCTATTCAGTATGCAATTTATTTTAAGGTGACTACTCTCATATTATTTTTCTGTCTAAGGAAATTCTCTTGATGCAGGCTAGTTAAAACTCTTTACCAAAAAAAACCTTTTTCTGTTGTCATTCTAAATCTGAAAAAACACAAGGATTTGGAGGATGATATAGAATCAATGCTTCTATAGTGTTAGTGAGATGATAATGAAGCAAGAATGATCAAAATGCATTAAATTTAATGCATTACTTTGGAAAGGGGTTGGCTTTTGAAATCCAATATTTAAAGCATACAAATACCCAGCATCAGATTCTGATCTCTCTCCTTGATATAAATTCGGATGGATGTGGCTAGATTTAAATTTGCTATATAAAGTTGAATCAATGTGTGTTTTTTAAATCGTATTTAAAATGTGGATTTTTGTAACATCTTCAGAAAAAGAAAACTATGCTATGATAATCAAATATTAATGCTTCAGATATTCTTCACTTTAATTCTATGCATGAACTTTTACATTTTTGTTAAAAAAAGTCAATTTTAATTTATGGTATGAACTTATAAAAAAAAAAAAGGTTTGGGCAATTTTTCCCTGAAATTTTGGTGTCAGTAAAAGATTTGCCCCAGAATACGATGTAGCATCCTTTTGGGACATGCTTGAAAGAAGCTAGATGAAATGTGACTAAAAAGATGAAAATATTAGATTATAGAAGAAAATTATATATTATGCTTCAACGAATTAGCATTCAGAAATATACCATCATCTGAAATATGATCATGTGCCTGTTCAAAAATTTATTTTAAATAATGATACATTTATGTGCTTATACATTTTATGCTGTAGGGGTGAGATGGTTGGGTGTTGTGGAATTCTATGAACCTGTTTTTATTACTGGCTTTAATGTTAAAAAAATCCATTTGACTTAAGAGTGGGAAACTTATTCAGTATGCAATTTATTTTAAAATGACTACTCATATTATTTTTCTGTCTAAGGAAATTGTCTCTTGATGCGGGCTAGTTAAATCTAGAGATCCTCATAAGTGACCTACTTGAAATTTGGAGAAATATATAAATATTGTAGAATAATTTTAAGTAGTTACCTCTTCCCATTTTTTTTTTCTTTTTCCAAAAGCATAGCATATTGAAAAATGCCCCAAACTTGATTAAAAACAAGTCTTATTGTCAAAATGTTTGCTCTTTCCACTTAGTAATAACAAAGAATTTTATGATTTTTTATTGAATTTAATACTTTCTAGCACATTTGAAATTTTGGTTAAAAATCCTTTTTATTTATTTATTTATTTATTTTTTTTTGCATTAGCGGGTGGGCCAATGATTAGTATAGAGCTTTTTTTTTTTTTTTTTTTTTTTTTTTTTTTTGTGCCACTTTTGTATGTGCTGGCTATCATACACATCAGAAAACTATAGGAAGCTTAAAGTCAACTTTTCTAAAATTCAATAATTCTTTGTTATGGAGAATATTTTCCTAAATTTTTAAGATTACCGAGTACTTAAAAACTACATACGAATGACACTCTATTTTCTTCAAGATAGCGTCTGTAGAACATTAGACCTGTCATCAGGCTGTAAACATATGAAGACAGCCACTATTGGGTTAAGAAATGCATTTCTGCGATATATTTTTAACATAAAGTAAATAATATTCATTTGAAATCAGAATTGTGATGAAAGACTATTAAAAAAGGATGCTAATCATCTATTTTAAACTCCTTCCAGTTAAATTAGTTTTTGAAATGATACAAAGAAATTTGCTTATTGGAAATATTAAATTTAATCTATTTTAATTTCAATTAAAACTAAAAGCTTTAAAAAAAGATTACTCATTTTTAAAAGTTTGTTTTAAACCTTAGTTTTTTTGTTTTTTTTTTCTTTTAGCTCCCTAGTTTTAAGATAATTCTTAAAGAGCAGTGTTTCCTTCTTGGGATATATATATATATATATATATATATATATATATAATATACACACACACATTGAGAAAGAATCTCCAGATTAGTCATTGTTTATTACAAATGACTCTCTCATTTGATAGTTCTGCTCAACCAATTGATTCAGTGACTTGAGCATAACATGTGAGCTGCTTCTTTCTACTATCTTACTTTCCAGTATTGTTCTGAATTTATTATTTTCACTCATCTTTATTGGTTGGTATGTTTCCTATTCTCTTTAATCAGCCATTCTTTTTCAAATTTTCCCCATGAATTAAAGCTTTTTAATGTGCTTCAATATCTATTTTTAGTACAGACTAAATAAATTCACTTAACTTTGTAATTTACATCTACTGGAATACAGAATATCTTACAGAATATGCTGTAGAACTATACTGTGTGGGGTGAAGAAATGTTATTTGGATTTTTTTAATGTAATATCTATAATGTAAAGCAGGTGTACTTTGCATTTATGGTGACATTTAAAAAAAAAAAAAAAAAAAAAAAAAAAAAAAATCATTATTTCTGGCTCTAATGAATAAAATATTTTATTTCTTGATTTAAATGAAATGTTCCATGTTTTGCTTATTTTCCTTATCTTCTATTAAATGGTGCTTTTAATTATTTGTAGTTTTGTTAGTAACATAAATACGATTGTTTTGGGGAGTTATAATTGATAATCTATTGTTCTCTCTCGTCTTCTCTCTAATTGATTTTTGATTTGATATAACTCAAGGGGACATATCAGAGTAATCACTATATGAACTAATCAAATGTAAACCCTGCTGATCAAGAGTGCTTAAGCCTCCTTTAGTATTGGGCAGCATTGTTACAGCATTAGCACCATGGCCTTTTCAAACATCCCATTTAAAATATTTTGTATAATCTCATTTATTTCCTAATTTATCATATATAGTGTTCTTTCTGACTTCTTTTTTTTTCTTTTTTTTTTTTTTTTCTTTATTGTAAAGAAAGATTTTTATTTTGAAAAGTCAAAAATGCTAATATTAAAATGAATTTGTATGTCTTGTAAATTCATGTGTGCTAATATGAATGTAATTTTATTTCAGTATGACATTTTAAAAAATACTTTGATTAATCACAACACTATCCCTGATTTCTTGATCACACATATGACAGCTGAGTTGGTCTTTTCCTTTGCATTTTTCTCCAGTGGCATCATTCTCCTCCCAGTTTTTTTTTTTTTTTTTTGCTGATTCTACTGGAGTGGTACAGTGTCCATCTGGCTCTTCCTTCTCACTCTTGCATGGATTCTCTTAGTTTTGCTCATCACCAAAATCTCCCCGCTCTTTGGCATATTGTCTTGCTGATTGAGCTGAGCCAGGAAATGAATCGAAATCCTTGGCATGGCACTCTTCACTTGGACTGACAATCCTGTTGATCTGTCTTTTTAATAAAAGTTGTGCATTGATTGGCCTTATGTGATATTGGTGACACCGAATCAATTAACTTTGAGTTGTACCTAACAGGTGTACATCCCATTAACCAGCACAGCAGCAAAATGTCATCCTTGGTGGTTATGCAAGTCGTCTTTGTTGGAACATTTCTTTTTGGCTGTGATCCTCTATCTACTCTTGTAACACCACTTTGCTATTCTGTTTTCCACTTTGACATGTGCACACTCCATTTGTTTTCCATGAAGACATGGAATTCCTTGCTGTGTTGTCATTGTCTGTGAGTAGTTTGTGGAGCAGTCTTCTTTCATAAAAGACTGACTCCAGTTGATGTATTATGCTGAACAAATCCTGTCGAGCAATGGTCACCATACATAAAATCATGTTGGACCATAAATCATTACTATGTTGGCTGATTATTCATACTCAGCCAATTCCAAGTACTGGTCACTTCTAGCTTTCCTTTTTGCTAATGAACCACTGCTTGGTCTACCATTTCACTTTCAATATATATATATATATATATATATATAAAAAATAAATAAAAGGGTAAGTTCTTCATATAAAGTATGTGGTGTGTTGCACTTCTGTGTGACCACAGTTGTGGTAAATACCCGTGATTTGACTGGTGCTTAAGGTGTGTACAGAAGCTAGATACTTGTGATGCATAGTAGGTTCAAATTGAAGTCCTCAGTGCAATGTCCAGCTTGGCCTAGTTGATATGTTAGGCATCATTCATTGGTCAAAACCAACATGCATCTTCCAAAATGGCTGTTTCTTTCCAGTACTACTAATATTGCAGGATACTCACATCAATCTATATGTAGAATTTTTTTTTTTTTTTTTTTTTTTGATTGGTCACACACCAGTCCCCTCAAACCAGGGAAAATACGTTTTACCATGTCATCATTTCAGGAACATCTAGAATCTTTCTCCCCATTTTCCATTTCAGGTTAGATTGCTTGTCCACCAGGCTTCTAGTTTGAGTCGCATTAAGACCTAATCCCCAATATGTAATGTATCATTTCCCATTGTTTGTTCATTATGATCTTATATGGTCTCAATGATTCCTGAACATATAATTACAGGTAGAGCTATGTTTGCCCTTTGTTGACTTGTAATCATCTGCATTTGCTGTGAATGTGTCGACATGCTCATTTATTTTGTGATAATTCATCACCGGTGTACCTTTTTGTCACTGTGCTGTGCAACAGCCATTGCAGGAATCAAGCCCTTTGGTGTTCCCAGTTTCTCTTCACAGTATGGTATTAGCCAGTTGTTGGCAACCCAAGTCTAGAGTTCCTACTTGTATGTCTCTCTAACCTGATTGTGTATGGAGTAACTCAGAAATTCTATTTTGCAACTAAGTTGACATCACACTTGTCTTTATCTCCATGTTGTTGTTAATATCATCCATCATCACTCATTCAACTCCACTGAAGAATTGGACTCATTTATTTGGATTGCTGAACACATCGCAGCTTATCTACTGTTAATTTTTACTGCTCTGGATGGTGTGATGGTGATGCCGCCCAATACCTTTAGGGTATTGATTCCAAGTAGCAGGTCAGTCTTTTGTGCATAATTAAGATGCTGACCTCTGCTGAATTTCATTCTTCAATATGAAAACTGACAGTCCCAACCCCACAAGCTTGTGAATTGCTGTTGATTGCCTCTATATTTAAAATTTTCTTTAACTTCCAGCATCTTTCTGCCTTTACAGTTTAATGAAAGCAGCCTGAATTGATAAGGGCTGAGCACCATTTACCCTCAATTTTAACATTGATAACAGATAGCATGGTATTTACATTTTGGTGATGGATGAGACTGGTGTTGACACTTTCCCTGATTTGTTTCCTGAACAATTTCTTGATATGACCCAGTACACCACCTCAATAGCAGATGTATGAATCTGTACATTTCCTAACTTTCCTTCTGTTCATTTTGTCAACTTAACCAATCTTTTGCTGCATGATTGGGGCTACTGCATTTATGACAGCTAATGCTGTTTTGAAGGAGATGTGATTGAATCCTTTTGTAGCATTTGTGTAGTTACAACTACTTTGCTGTAGGCTCATCATTCATAATCACTTGATCAAAAGGTGGAGTATCCATTTTAGAGGATCTACACAGAAACTGCTTTGTGTGTTCCAGCAGTCAAATCACATAGTATATACCAAGCAACACTCTGGCATCCCTCCCAAAGAGTACTGTAAATTTTTGTCAGGTATACAACCATTTCACCTGGAGGTAAACTCTGTCATAATCACCCATATGCTGTGAAGGAATCTGTTGCAAAAGTGGTGAATAAGGTTTCCTTTATATGGGTTAACTTTGGTTTTATCCTCTTCACTCAACTGTGTATATACGGTGAAAGCTTCACTGGTAAGTTGATGAGGGGAAATCTCATTCAACTTACTTAACTTGACAGTTGCATACCAGTTCAACTTTTTCTACCCACTCAACAACGGAAACTGATCCGTTGAATTTTTATTTTTTTTTTATAATGTCACTATGATGCATGAGGCTTCTAGGAGTAAGAGAGAATGAGAAAGTTATAGAGGGAACTAGAAACCATTTATAAAAAGGAAACAAGGGCTAAACCTATTTCTGCTGGGATTAATTTAATGTCAAACTTCCCATTGGACATTTTGTCAAAATAGCTCGTTTGAATTCAACTCTTATCTACCAGTATTTCTGTATATATTTGCATTCTTTCAGTGAACACTTGGCAATAAAGATTTAGGTAACACTTGTGCCAAGTTGGTGGGCTAAAGCAAATGACACAAGGGACAGGTGACACTTTCACTAAAAGGAAATGACTGGCACCTGGAACAAACTATACAGGTAGCATAAGTAGCACTAATGTTGTCTCCTTTGCCTGATTGCATACATTTTTATTAACGATGGTGCAAAAGCCTGTATTGAAAACACTGCTGAGAGAAACCCAGATGGAAACCCTTTCAACAGAAGTCCAGATGTAACGGGTTTCAAAACTGACATCAAACTTCTGCTTTTTTTCTCTTCTCTCTGGCAATATGCACATAATATGATGCCTTTTTTGCATTTGAGCATGTAAGTCTTTGCCACAGTTTCATCACATTGTAGTCAATGAACAAGGTTATGTTCTTTGTATATGTTTCTACCACAATTATTATAGTCTTATGATCACAAACTAATAGATCATTCAGATATCGTGACTAAAACTAGAAACTCTCTGTAGTTATTTCACAGAGCAATTCAGAAAAATTTACCTTCCCACCTTTTTGCTTTCTCTATATTTATTTTGTCTGGCAATTAGGAATATTTTTTTTTCTTTCAAATTTATTCACATCTTGTTTAATACCCTAGTCATTTTTTATTTACTCTTTGCTCTATTTCGGAGCAAAATTGCTTTAGGCTAATTTAACTGTACTAACTGCACTGATCTATATTGTAGATTTATACAACACTTTGCATTTTCTGGAACATCCTCTAACATTTAAAAAAAAAAAAAAAAAAAAAAAATAAAGTCTGCATTCTATTTTGGTGGTCTATAAGCCTTTCAGTTGGTTACAAAGGTGATGCTAGCAATATTGCTAGTTTTTTACCTGATACTTGCTAACCTTTTCTCCATGTATTTTTTCCATCACTTTGTATAATTTTTGCAAAGGTGAGCAACTAGTCTCAACTGCTTCAATGCTTTCTCTTTTCCTTCTGTTTGTCCTGTAGAACATCTGCAAACTTGGACATGGCAGCTCGGATGTGTCATGGTATGTAAATAAAGACTGCATTTGGTGCTTGCTTTAAACAGAATGGGAGCTTTCTTCTGAATGCCAAAGAGATTCATCTAATAGCATGCTTATTATAATTGAAAGGCAAAGTGCAATATGTTACTCAATTTAATTTAGTTTTTTTTTTTTTTTTTTTTTTTTTTTTTTTTTTTTTAGTTTAAAAATGTTTTTCATATAGTCATTGATAAAATGTAGACTTCCTAATCTTCAACTATAAACATATCTGCAGTAATCATTAGGCATAAAGCTTTTGTTGCAGTAGCGAATTACTTTTTATATGGTTATTAAATTCTTAAATCATAAGAATTAAATTTTGTATTGTAAAGTTATGTGCTTCACAATTATCTCCTTTTTCTCTTTAGAATGCTGCTAATTTATTGCTAAATTAGCCTAGCACTACTTGGCTGTCTGCTGTCTACAGGTATAGTTCATAAATGAATACTGTAAAAATGGTAACTTTAAGGTAGTGACTGTGACTCGGTATTAGGAGTATATCAGTGAGGTCTTTTATAAGTAGTTTATGGTAAACTTTGTTTTGTCAGTAATTGGAAAACTGGACTCTATATTTAGTTACTATGTTTGATCAAGTGAATAGGAGGAGGCAACATGAAAGCAGTCCTAATATGAAGAAGCAACCATTAAATACTGCTACATCAGATATGTAAGACAGGTTACTATATGTGAGGATGCATTTCTAACACCTCAAGTGCATAAACAACATCTACAGACAATGTTTAGCACTAGTAGTCTCTGCTGCTATTTCAAGTTCATTGTTAAAAGCAGTTACAAAAAGAATTTTCTTTAAATGTTGTGGAAGTTTTTATTTCTATTTAATTTCTCTCTAAGCAAGGTGATAATGTCACTAAGATGCAAGGGGTTACTGAGTGAAAGAAAATGAGATGTTAGTGGAGATTGGGAAATAAAAGAATAGGATTCCGGAAGACATTGCATTTAAATTTTTTGAAGATTGTGTAGGTGGTGGCAGAAATTGGAAGAGTTCCACAGGTGAGAAAAGAAACTGTTACAAGAGAACTTAGTTATATCTAGCTATTTTGACAGTAAAACATTGATACCTAGTTGCTAATATTCATGTGGTTAAACTCATGCAGTTGAGGTACCAAGCCGAAAAACTCATTAAAACAATTGCCATGAAAATATTTGTAGAAAAGACAGAAGCCACATCACGTTCATGGAAAACTGACAGAAGTCTAAATGCCAGATTAGGACTGATAGCATTATTGAGTGCTTGGTTTTTATCGAAAATATATATAGCAGGAGCAACTGACCAGATAGGGCAGCAATATTCAATGCACAAACAAATGGTAAATTTTATAAATGTGCAAGATGGATACTAGTGAAAAATTGACTGACATGGTAAACCAACTTTCCTAGCAGCAGATGTAGCAATTGATTCACTATAATCATTCTACTTTTTTTCACTGGAAAACATGAGGTGCAATGAGTTGCTCTCCTGGGGATTAGCAGAAATAGTTCCCTGACTAAAAGATAGCAGCTTCTTTTAGAGGCATCAATATTTACAGGCCATTTTCTGTCTTATTTAACAATATATTGGTAGTCATTTTTGATAACAGCTGATTTTATCAGATTTTGTTTCATCATAAAATACAGAGCTGAGAACTGAAGATAAGGAACAACATAGGTTCAAGGATAGAGCCCTGGGGGACCTTCACATTAATATGGAAATATCTAGAAGAGTGGCTGTTCAGCACAACTCTTATACAATTTAAAGACTGAGTCAAATCAAATAGATGCTTTAGCCCTTCTGCTTGTAAAGGAGGCAAGTATGCCAAGCCCTGTTGAATGTCTTTGAGCTATCTAAAGCCATGACTTTAGCCTTGCTGTTCTTATCTATATCTTGATAGACAAATTAAATGGAAATTGCTTTACCTAGAGAAGTGAAAGCTATATTATTTTGGATAAGTTTCTTGATAACAGTTCTGGTGTCTACATTAATATTAGTATTGTTGATTATCATTTGTTTAATGTTTATTATCCAAACGTTGCTTTTACACTGGCTTTTCTATTAAAAACTGTCTTTGGTTGAAAGTACATGACCATATAGTTCATTGAAAGATACTTTCAGAATATTGCTTAGATGTCATTTGTGAATCAAACTTTTCAGAAACTTTGACAGTGTAATTGCTTTTCATTAGATATATGACCCACCAGTACCAAGCAAACATATTCTTGGTTTATTTGTTATTGATCTATAATTTTTCTACTAAGATCTCTCTCTAAAAAATGCTAAAAAAAACTTTTTTCCTGTATCAGAAGTGGAAAAAGTATTTCACTGAAACACGGTATAAAAACTTTATTGTGAAATCCATTGAGACGATATCATTTGAAGTTGAAACAGTTTTCCTAATTTAGACTAGAATTAGGCATCATTCTATAAAAGTTTAGAGAAATTTCATATTGATGTCAAAAAGGAAGTTCAAGCAATTATTAAAGTTGTAAGATACTGGAGTCATTACATTATAGGAAAACATTTTATAAGCAAGGATAGATCAGTGTTCCATGTATTAGGTATTTGACACATTGTGTACAGAATAACATATGATAGGATCTTATCTGTTTGAAGATTAAACTGTTGTGTTGTGATTTTGAAATTGTCTACAATTGTAGTAAAGACCATATTCTTCTATGCACATTATTTAGGTTACTCTGTGCTGAAATGAGGCACTGTTATCCTTTTGGGTCACTTTTACAATTTTGTGAACTTATTGTACACAGTGGAGAATGTTGGCACTATAAGGTTGTACTGAGTATATGTCAACGTTTTTGTGTTACTACTACTAAGCTTAGTAAAGTTACTCAACCCTTTTGAGTTGAAACAGATCTGAAAGCAGTGTTGACAAAAATTTGTATCACAGATTTTTTTCAAATTTATTATACTTATAGAGCTTCATGATAGAAATTGAATGGTACCTATTTTACATCTCGAGATCAAAGAATTCCTGAGATATGACCCTTTGACCATTGCAAAAAGATGAATTTTGGAAAATAGTCACAAAGTTTAAATAAAAACGTTATCTGCTTAATGGCACAATATGTACAAAATTTTGTGGATGACTTTTGACTGTGGCCCGAGTTGGTATTTGCCACTATATAATAACATTTTCATATCTCCCAATATGGTCAAGTTGTTTCTTTGGAAAGCTCTTTGAATGCTTATTAATATTAACATAAGAACTATGATCATTAAATCAATAGAATTTGTTACTTGTGGTTAATGTTAACCAATTTGGTGGAAAATAACCGTACTTTTGGTTTTGTTTAAATTTTTATTATACAACAAGTAGAATTGTATATGAAAAAGTGACAATGCTAATAATTATTTAGTGTCATGAATTAATATTAAAATAAAATATGAAAATATATAACAAATGATGTTAATGGTTAACAAATTTTGTTGACATTTGACATGGTACACTAACTGCACAAAATGATCAAATTATCAGTATTTTTATATATATGTAGAAAAATTTAAGTTTTTGGTTTGAAAGTGATACATTAAAAAATGAATATTTAAAAAAAAAAATTCTTAACATTTACAAAAGATTAACAAGCAAACTTTTTTTCTTGTTGGAATATGTTTAAATAGAAAATAAACATTTGTATATAAAAACCGTTTACTTTTTCACTCAAAATTTTTTGTGATGACCAACCTTAATTGTATCTCTTAAGATTATTTCAAGAAATTATTTCCTAAAATATTTTAAGCTTTTTCCATCTCAACTTTTGAAAGTTTCTAAGTTCTTCCAATGTCAGTTATTGGATCAAATAAATTGAGTATATCAGAACAACTTGAAATTAATATATTTGGATGTAATGTATAACAAGTAACAGAGGGGTCTTCAATTGTATAACAAGTAACAGAGGGGTCTTCAATTGTATAACAAGTAACAGAGGGGTCTTCAATTGTAAAACAAGTAACAGAGGGGTCTTCAATTGTAAAACAAGTAACAGAGGGGTCTTCAATTGTAAAACAAGTAACAGAGGGGTCTTCAATTGTAAAACGAGTAACAGAGGGGTCTTCAATTGTAAAACGAGTAACAGAGGGGTCTTCAATTGTAAAACGAGTAACAGAGGGGTCTTCAATTGTAAAACGAGTAACAGAGGGGTCTTCAATTGTAAAACGAGTAACAGAGGGGTCTTCAATTGTAAAACGAGTAACAGAGGGGTCTTCAATTGTAAAACGAGTAACAGAGGGGTCTTCAATTGTAAAACGAGTAACAGAGGGGTCTTCAATTGTAAAACGAGTAACAGAGGGGTCTTCAATTGTAAAACGAGTAACAGAGGGGTCTTCAATTGTAAAACGAGTAACAGAGGGGTCTTCAATTGTAAAACGAGTAACAGAGGGGTCTTCAATTGTAAAACGAGTAACAGAGGGGTCTTCAATTGTAAAACGAGTAACAGAGGGGTCTTCAATTGTAAAACGAGTAACAGAGGGGTCTTCAATTGTAAAACGAGTAACAGAGGGGTCTTCAATTGTAAAACGAGTAACAGAGGGGTCTTCAATTGTAAAACGAGTAACAGAGGGGTCTTCAATTGTAAAACGAGTAACAGAGGGGTCTTCAATTGTAAAACGAGTAACAGAGGGGTCTTCAATTGTAAAACGAGTAACAGAGGGGTCTTCAATTGTAAAACGAGTAACAGAGGGGTCTTCAATTGTAAAACGAGTAACAGAGGGGTCTTCAATTGTAAAACGAGTAACAGAGGGGTCTTCAATTGTAAAACGAGTAACAGAGGGGTCTTCAATTGTAAAACGAGTAACAGAGGGGTCTTCAATTGTAAAACAAGTAACAGAGGGGTCTTCAATTGTAAAACAAGTAACAGAGGGGTCTTCAATTGTAAAACGAAAAAAAAAGTCAATTTTACCTCTTCATTATCAGGACAATTTTTTATTTTATTTTATTTATTTATTTTTTTTTTTTCAAGCCCACCTCTTAACGACTAATTCCTATCATAGATTGTTGTAAGAAATCCCTTAATATTTTCAAGCTCTATATTGTCCTGTTTTATAATTTTAACTATTTTTCTTTCATCCTGAGTTGATACCGTTTTTATTTCTCCCTTTTCCTGAGACATGTCTTTTTGTTGAGGCATTTATTAATCTATTTTCTAAGATTCTGCCTCATTAGTTCATTCATTTGTTAAGGAATACAGAATATTCATGCCCGACATGTTTTTTCTTGTATAACGAAACAACTGTCTTGGTGTCATTATTTGTTCATTCTAGGGTTGCTGTAGGCTTGCTTTTGCTGCTAACCCATCACATGGTTCTCTCTCATGAGATGTAGCAAAAGTGCCACTATGCATCAAGTACCAAAGTCAAACTTATTGTTGGACAAATTGATAAAATCTTTATAATGTGAAGTGGCACAATCAGAAATAATTTTTTATTTTAAATTTTTTTTTTTTTTTCAGTACTTCTTCTATAAGTTTTCTTTGGAACAAATGGACAGCTACTGTGCCATGCTTGAGACAATCTGATATAATTACAATATTAATATGCTCTAGCTGTTTGTCATTTGTGTAATAGCAGACAAATGGATGTAATGTGACTTTAGAATTATTCCAGTGGAAGCTTTGTGCAGCATTCTGTAAAATAAATGAATAAATCTCGGCATAATCTGTAATAAATGACTTCACCATTCATCAAAGAACTTTTCTTATTAAAACAAAATTTTGATTGTTCTTTGACAATGAAATCATACCTTTTTCAAGGTTTGAAGCTCTATTCAAAAAGAACAAAAAAAAACAAAATCAATATACAGTTTGCAATGTAGTTCTATCACATGATAGCCACTCTTTGTAGATAAAATCATCTATTAAATTTTTATTTAGAATTTCTTGTATATATAACAATCCTCCATCCAATTGTTACAAATTGAGCAGTCATCAAAGTAGCAGTTAGAGGTTGCTTTGTTGCATGTAACAGCTATGCATTGGTGGTAATCTGTTAAATGATATGGTTCATCTTGAGTCCTTGTATGGAGATGGGCCCCCACAATCATCATTCATATTTTGATATGTATTTACAAACACGGTATGCTCCAGCACCACCTATATTCTTTCGGCTCGAGCTCAGCAAATTTTGAAAAACTAATTCTGCTTGGATTTTTCTCTTTAAATAATTGGTATGCCTTCTTTTGGTTTACAAGGTAAAAAGATACTTTTGTTCCTGAACCCTTCTACCATTCCTTAAGACTGTCTTATAGTCACTTTTTTCCAGGCATCAACCTGCCGACCTCTTCATTCTGCTGACCTCTTCAACCTTATAAAACAGCACAACTTTAACTGTCTCTTGAGGGAATCTACATTTTTGTATAATTGGTAGAAATAATAATATTCCTAGTTCATTTACAAGTTTTTTGGCTTGTCTTGCAGTGTATGTTGTGCCAAATTCCATTTGAATTCTTTGGATGCTCCAGCTTTTTGGAAGTATTGTCAAAATTTTCAAGTTTTGTGACCTCTTTTCACAAGCTGAAGTCTTTTTAATTGTGTAATAATTTCGCTTTATCACATCATTTGTATGTTTGTACACTGGTAGATTCTTGATGAAAAATTTTAGTCAAAATTAATTTAATTTTCTTTGATACTGCTCCTTTAATTTTTCGTACGTCTTATTCCTCAGAAATGGTTTGGCAACATTAACCACAAGTAACAAATTCTTTTGATTTTATGATCATAGTTCTTAAGTGAATATTAATTAGTATTGAAAGGGCTTTCTAAAGATATACAACTTGACCATATTGGGAGATGTGAAAATATTCACATATGGTGGCAAATATCAAAATTGGCTATTTTGAATTTGACCCAACTCTGTAAAACTGTAACTCAGGACATAGTCAAAAGTCCACTTGCCATAAAGCAGACAAACAACTTTTTTGTCAAATCGAAAAACAAAAAGAACAAACTTTTTTTTTTTCTTTTCTTTTTGAGAAATTAAAGATCAGAAGGTTAATGTTAAGGTCAAATTATCTTATTTTACCTTTTAAACAAAATAAATAAATCAACTTTTAGGTCTATCCAAGTATGGTAAAGTGGTATATAATTTAGCTTTATAGGTGGAAAAAAAACAACTGAGATATTGATACTTAAATATTACCACTATTTTCTGAAATTCACCTTTTTTGGTAACGGTCAAAGGGTCATATTTCTGGAACCCTTTGGCCTGGAGATGTAAAATAGGTACCATTCAGTTTCTGTCACAAAGCTCTATAAGTGTACCAAATTTGAAAAAAAATTTGTCTGTGATGATTGGACCCTTGTTGATTTGAAACAGAATGATTTGTATTGTGAATGAATATTCAAAATTTTCTTTTGTGCTAATGATTGCCTTCATTTTTGGTTTTTCAGCTAATATACATTCAAAGGACCCTTATCAGTAAAGTGATTACATACAGAAGAACTAAATTATCCTCCAAAGCAATGGTCAAGTTGAGAAATGATAAAATTTTCAAGCAAAACTTATCTTCTAGTAGATAAAGTTGATCTACTTCAAGCAACTCCTTGCAACTCCTATGTTCAGTTGCAAGATCGCAAGGAAACTACAGTTTCAGTAAAATAAATCTAACTCCTATGGAACTGGAAACTTGGACAGTTTAATAATCTATGAATTATCCTATTGTACCTGTCAATTTTTAAATTTGTATAGGATCCTCCAGCTTTTACATAATCAGCTTGAGCTGTAAACACAATTTGAATATACTGTTCATCTCTCATTTTTGTATTCATGTTGCAAAATGAAGTTATTTGTCAGGTCTTGCATTTAATACTTAATATGTATGTAAATTTTGTAAATAGTCTTATGACTCTTTTAATACTTGGTCCATACTGAAGCTGGACTACGATGGGCACTGTATGACAGAACTGTATCTAAATTCACACCCTAACTACAAGTTCAGTTTAGTAAAAACCTTAGACAGGTTATATTTATGTGATATTATTATATTTATAGATCTTATGATTTTTTTTTTTTTTTTTTTTAAATATGTAACTTGGGTACATTTGCACTTAGCACATGAGTTTTTTTGTTTCTAACTTTACTAATATAATGTCTAATCATAACTCCTTAATATTCTGTTTTTTGTCCAAGAACTTTTGCTATTTGTTCTTATTGCATAACAGAATGAAAACTGTGTTTATAAGTTTCTTATAAACTTGGAAATATTCCAAAATCATTGAGAAAGTAAACATCTAAGATGTACATAGAACTAAGTTGACAAATGAAGTTATTTGTTCTATCTCCTCCTGATTGCTTGGTATAGGGTACATTTCTTGTATAACTTGATAGGCTTAAGATTAAGAACAACAATGAGAATCTGATATCTGATCTCTAAGGTGGTCAGAATTAGAGAATTAAGAAAAGGCATAATTCAAAACTGCTGCTTTTAATTTGCTAGGAATCTTGAAGAAAAAAGTTTTATAAACTTTCTACAGAAAGTTTAAATGAATTTTGTCATTTCAAATAATCTGTAGAATTTTGGAGACAAATTATTTTTTTTATTCCAACCTATATGTTAAATTTTTCTATCTTAAAAGTTGTAGCTATTTAAGATTCTCTCAAACTAAAATGTTGGATTCTTAAATTCTGCAATAGACTGGTAATTTATTTACCATGAAATGGTAAAAAAATTTGTATTTTTGTAACATAAACAACCTTGAGGATTTTATTTAGACAAATTCAGTACCGACTTGAATATTGCCAGCAAACATGTTAATTGTAATAAACTTATTTCTTGGAAATTATAGTGTAAATTACTACGTAAAAATTCTATATATAAAAGCCATACTGCTAATTCAGCAGTTAAAATTATAAAACTTTTGTTGCACAGACTTGATATTGGTTTTGTTTCACAATTACTGATGTCCTAATAAGAACAAGATACTTTTTATGGCCATGAAAATTGTATTGCCTGAATTTCTTTGAATATTATCTTTCAATGTTTTGTGTGTTTTTTAAATGAATTTAATTTTGTATTCATTACTTTGAAATTTGATTTTATTAATTTAGTAAACAGTAAACTTTGTTTTACAAAATATTATGACCTCCTCAGTGTTAGCTTTAAGGATTATTTTTATTTTTTTTCCTTAAACAAGTGTATATTATGTTCAATAAAGTACAAAGAATATCTGTAAATATGTGTGCAATCTATAGACGCTTTAAAAAAAAAAAATGTAATTTGAAGGTGAAATTATTTTTAGTATATTTCACTAAAAAAAAAAATTCAGTGTCCCTATTTAAAGCCAGACATCATCTCCTTTCCTGTATAAAGTTTTATTCTGATAAAATCAATTTCCTGCAAGCAGTTAAATTCTCAACTGTTTCCATCATTTTCCTGCTATCCTTAAATCCAAGGGAAAAGGAACTGTGTACAATATACAGTTTAATTTTAATTTTTTTTTCCAGTAGCATCTTATGGATTTGCTTTCTGTTAGAATTGAAGACTGAGAGGCTTATCCTTAAAAATGCCATCTTATTTTTGCGTTAATGTTTACATAGATATTTTATAATAGTAACATGGTGACAGATACGTTACAGATGACTAATTGCAATTCTTCTAATATGACAAAAACGTTAAGATATAATCTTTCATGTATGTATATTATCTATTAAAACAGTGTACACATTGCTATATGGTGGAATAGTTACTGGCATTTTCTTACCTTTGGAGGTTGGGGATTGTTACTAAATGTTGATCTGATTGGGAAAGCTTTAAAAAGTTTTGTACTTAAAAGAAAAAAACCTGTATTAAAATTGCATATTTTTCAAAATAAAGAAATATCTTTATTGCTAATTAAAATTTGTTATAGCAAGCATAAATACTTTTTCTGCCATTTTTTTTTTTTTTTTTTTTTTTTTTTTTCTATGTCCCTAACCAATATGAAATATTAAATGTTTTAATTACTTAAATAAAACTTATCAGACAATTTTCAAGCATAGGGAATATGGAAAATCTGGGTAATTTCATATAAAATGATTCAGAAAAATGGAAAGTTGTCACCTTTTTCTTCAATAAAATTACATCCAGACATACTAGAACCATGAAAATTTATACAGGAAAATTTTTCAGACTGAGGAATCCAAAAAAGACATAAAAAAAAAAAAAAAAAAAAACCCACCTAGGAATCGATTACTTTTTAGCTATACAAAAATTTGAGTATATTTTGGCATGTGGGAAATATCCCCCCTCCCCCCCAAAAAATGTGGCATAAATTTTTGTAAAGTGTTCTCCATACTAAAGTCATGAGTGGAATCAAAAAATGAAGTCTTGTTCTCTCATCATTGGCCTACAACAATTGAAAAAAAAATTTTTTTTTTTTTTTTTTTTTTTTTTTTTTTTTTTTTTTTTCAGCCATTAGTAAATAGAGTTAATCTCCAGAATACACTTCAAGGAAGTCCAATAACAATGAATTTTTCACTAATACAAGATGGATGAGTAACTAAAGTGACACTATTTTCATGCTTTAGTCTTTTTAGGGCTTTTATTAGGTCAAATGGTCATAAAATACTAAACGGTACATCAGTTGAGAAACAAAAACAATCTCATGAGAAATATTCACATGTAGAAAAATAATCCGACAACCAAAACATATTTTTATCTTTGAAGTTCAGCAAATACAGCTACAGTTTTGTTATAATCTGCATCACTTATCTTGTAAATGGGGGAGACCTGCAATGAAGAACTTGAGCAATAGTGCCATACCATGACGTATTTACAAAAGGCTTACTCATCATGCATTCTCAGGAAAAATGAGAGCTGGAGAGACTACATGATGCCATGAGAGGAAAACTGCAAATTGCATCATACTCTGAAAAGAAACAAATTCTCACACTGGTACCTGACAAATGGTTATACAGTTCTGAACAATTTCGTGTTCCTGAGTATCTGGTACAAATTGCTCAGGATTTAAAAAAGTATGGTGGCATATTAGCTAAACCTGACTCCAAGAGAGGAAAAAAAACTATTCTCCAAGAAACACTTCACTGTGTTTTTATAATTTTTGAAGACTAGTTCAGTCAGCAAATGCCTGGTAAGGACTGTCAGCATCGGGAACAAAATTCAGAAACTATTGGTTTTCTATAATATTCGAGACATGTATAGGTCATTTAAAGAAAAACATACTGATAAAAAACTTGGTTTCTCTAAGTTTTGCACTCTGTGGCTAAAATGCTGTGTCCTTGCTGGATCATCAAGCACTCCCTTTTAGTCTGTGTATGCAGCACTCCTCAGAATGCAGTACTTCTATTTGATGTTATTGGCTGGGACATTACAAAGACCTTATCAACAAAGTCATTTGTAACGCCTATAACAAGGAATGCATGATGCACCATTGCGAGTCCTGTCCTGGAACTGATGCTTTGAAAAAATTCCTTGATGTTAAGCTCGGTGATCTTCACATGGATGAAGTGTTTCACTACTGTTCATGCCTCACTGACAATGCCGACAAAACCACATATGAAGAGTATAAAAATCTCATGATTGAAACGATAAACAATCACACACAACATTCTTATTTGGCCAAGTGCCAAGCAAAATACCTAGTTGAAGAAGGAATCGCTGAAAGAAAATGCAGTGCTTGTGTTAGATTTTGAAGAGAATTACCAGTTTTTGATAAAAGGATGAAATCCAAAGCTATCATTGGAGTAAAGAGTACTGTACATTATATCCACCAGTTGTTTATTACAAGGATGCAGATGGAAACCTGCAACATCACTCTTTTTTTTGTTTCATCTCGGATGATAATATTCATGACACCAGCTTTATATACCAGATTCAGACAGTACTGTTAGATTATTTAATAGACACACCTGCATGTCAAAAAAAAATCTACTTTTCTGATGGTTGTGGTGGATAATACAAAAATTTCAAACGTTTTTGAATTTATGTGCCTACAAACAAGATTTTAGGATACATGCTGAGTGGGTGTTTTTGCCACAAGCCATGGTAAATCACCTTGTAATAACATAGATGGTGCAGTAAAATGTCACACGGCCAACCGAAGTTTACACAGACCATTTAAACAATTAAATTCTCAATTACAAGGCTATGCTTGACTTGTGTCAGGAGAAAATGACCTCAATTAGGTTCTATAGAATCAACAAGGAGGATATGCATGAAGTGTGAGGAAGATGGAAAAGTGATATCAAGATGGTAACAATGTACCAGGGGCAAGAAACCATCATTTCATTCTACTGTCATCTTCACAAATTGGATATAAACTCTTCAGTGAAGATGATTTGTTTGTTGATATCTACGACTTCAACATTTCTGCTTTGATATTGGTGATAAAGAGCCGTCCTCATATGTTACCTGTGTATATAATTCTTTTTGGTGGGGTTGGTATGGGTTACTCCTGTTCATAAGGAGGATGGTTTAAAAGTTGACTTTATGCATCCCCATGGACTGCGAAAAACCTTCAAATGGCTGGTGGGTGGTGATTCATGTTGTGTTTCGACAAAGAAGACTTTGTGCCATCAGTTCACCTACAAGTACTGGAAAAACATACAAGATAAGTGATGCATATTATACAATACTGTAGCTGCATTTGCTAAACTTCATTTCCACATAAAAACCATGTGATGAAATTTTGTAATGCTGCGGTTTTCTTGCAAGTCGCATTTCATGTGAAATCTTAAAAATGGCATATTTTCTGAACAGCTTGCACTTAGGCTCAAATTTTCAGAATTGTCTTCTTTTCATGATGCCTACCACTGGTTTAAGTTTTAAGAAAATCTGTGAGGCAAGGGTGACATGGTCTGGATGATTTGATATGGAATTACCCATCTGTTGATTTAAGAGGTGAACAAATGTAATTGATTTTCTTCCAATACATCATATAGATTTGTGTAATGATTTGCTTTAAGGGAAATGACTTTAGAAATAATTATGTCCCTTGCACCATTGATACCATCTGGCTGTGCTTTATGGCAAATTGTTTGAAGTTGTTTATGAAATTGGAAAGAAAATGCTCTCTGAAAGTGCAGAGTATAACAATGACAACAAATATTTAAAGATGAAATGTGTAAATTTAATCACATGTCTGCTGTCATTTAGGAAAAATTGGTTATGTAATTTGTTTACTTTTGTTAAAGAATAATGCTCATCAGTTACAGCTATTTTGTCCAAGAACAATGCTTAAAATTCTAACACTTTCGCACCAACTCCTCAACCTCTGATGTCTTCTTCTCTGGTTTGAGGTGTCTACTCAGTCCTAACTGAAATTGAGGGAGTGGCCGTAGGTCCCCTGAGCATCCCTAGATTATTTGACCAGTCCCCTGGTTTAGTCCTGCTTCCTGCCCATGTGTTTGGTTTGATCCAGAAAGCAGAAGTGATGTTCATCCATTCACGGTCGACTGAAGATGTAGACATGGCTGGAGAGTCTGTGCTAAGAAATTTAGAATGCAGCAAAAAAAAATTTAATATCTGCAGAAAGCTGGACAAACAACTATTCAATGATTGAATTGTTAATGTCTTTTATATAGCAGAATAGAAAAGAAAACTGGTTACAGAAAAGTGATTGATGTAAAAACACATACACTGGATTCTGGACAATGTGTTATGATTAACTTGTTAAATCATCTCAGAACGATATACGACTCTTGCGATGGGGGAATAAGATTTCTGTGCGCGGCTTAAAGTTTATAGTGGCGTTCCTCCTTAGCAGAAGCAGTGGTACTTATATCAACAGTACATGTTAGCGCGGACACTTTGTTCCAATCTCTGACGTCACTTTCTCTACTTCTTGAGTCTCCAACTCGATTCTCCACTGTCTCTAGCCTAACTCTTGTCCGGGCTAATTCTCTTGTCTCTCTCTTCCATCTCCCTCTTCTTCAGCATAACTACGCATTTATATAGAAAAATCTGGCTGGTTACAACTGAACCTTGGCCCTACTACTTCACACATGATTATCACAGGGTTTTGGCTGTTTCAACCAAAATCATGAGAATTCAAAAGGTCCTTCTTGCATACTCAGCTCTATTCCAAGTTTTAATCAATAAAAATTATTTCGACCATTTCCATTGTCTGCTAATGACCCAGTTCCAATAGGTACAGCTCCTGCCCTAGATCAGGTTTCACCGTCAGTAAACAAAAATGCTCTGATCTAATTTTGCTGTTCAAATCCACTCCAATTTCACTAAAAAAAAAAAAAAAAAAAAAAAGTGTGTGTGTGTGTGTGTGTGTATATTTCCCAGACTCTCTCTCTCACAAAATATTGTGGAGAGGAATACTGGTTATGAAAGATGTCCAGGAGTGGGTGGTGGGAGGGCAGAGAGTACTTGATCTTGGTGCCTAAGTAAATGTTATGTGCAATTTCAGTTAAGGAAAATGGTAACTCTTTAATCTGATGTCTTAAGATAATTAAAATCAAGGATGTTTCTTATAGCTTACTATTGTTCCAAAATTATGTAAAATAAAATCTTGACATTGGTTGTCTGGCAAGTCAAGAAAGATTGATTTTATAGCAGAATAATTCCTTGTATGGTCAAGAATTAAATGATTTATTCTTTTAGTCTTCAAAAGAATAACATTTAAATGTTATAAGTGAAGTTGTTCATAATTTACAAGTCAATAAATTAGAAGTGTGTTTGGTATGTGGTTACTTATGCAATGGAGATAGCTTTGTTCCATTTGCTATTGGCTTTATATTTTGATATAATTATGTCCCCTTTAAGAATGTGGATAGTTTTACCAACTTCATTTATATATTTATAAATGGACACCCTAATGAAATCCTATACCAGCTAAAGTGTAAATGTCAAGGTTATTTACTGGATAATTAAATAAGTCACTTGTATTGGTAGCAGTTAGCCATAAAACCCCAAGGTCTTCATTCATAGACTTATATTGGATGTACCAGAAATACCTATTACTGTCTTACTATTATGGTGGTATTTCTGCCACACTATGTATTTTCCTGCTGGGTAACCAATTCTCCTAATTTAAAAAAAAATTACAATACTACTAATCAATTACAGAGTGTGTCCATATCTTCCTATAGATGACTTTCTTTTTTTTTTTTTTTTTTTTTTCTTCCCCCAATTCAGTTTATACACTGGCATGTATGGTAAATACTTGAACAACCCAAACATTTTCATTTGTCTATCTGTTGGGAGGATGATAGATTCTGAACTCTGCTTTAGGCATTACTAAATGTTGCTACTTACAATTTAATAGCAAGGTTATGTAACATCTGAGTTTGTTTGTTAATTTTTATTTTGGTTAATATGCAAACTATTAATATAACATTAACATTGGTAATATTTAAATAAAACTTGGTATTTTCTTGCTTTAAATGTTAAATATTTGTGTTGCATTTAATGTGTACTGTTGAATCCAGAGTAGAAACCCCTGAATCTTAATTCCAATATTTAATTGAACATAGAAGTTCTAGAATTTTTTTTGTCATAATGGAAAAAAAATCTATTAAAATGTCTTTTTAAAATTTTTTTTTAATGAAAGTAACCTTATTTCTGACTTATTTTTGTTAAGCATTATTTGATTATTTAATACCAATCGCTGTGACTATATAAAGTTTTACATTTTAATGAAACTTGGTTATTTTATGTCAATGAAAATCCTTCCACCAGTATATTGTTAAAGAAGTCATTTTATCTCTGTGCAGGATTGATTTCAGATAAAAAGGTTTGTTTTTTTTGATTTGCATTTTTTATTTGCATTTATATTTTGAATGTTTTTTGTTAATACTTAAATGTATACAACTGTTACGTGCATATGCATCAAACGACTTTTGAATTTTTTTACTTTGACATCCTTGAATTTTTTTTTTTTTTTTTTTTTATGCAGATTTATGTTCAACTAACAATTTAAAAAATAAAATATTTATAAACATGCAGTTACAAGTTTGTGATGGTACATTTTATAAACTATTTTTCTTTCCTTCTAACAAAGGAAAACAAACTGAGCAAAATCAAGTTTCAGAATAATTCACCATTACTGGATGTCTGAAGTTGTATGGGTTTTTTTTTTTTTTTTTTTTTTTTTTTTTTTTTTTTACTCCTTCCTACTATGAAATCATTAATTTAAACCTCCCAAACTTGAAGTATTATTGATACTCCATCTTGTTTCTCTCTTGCTACTACTGCTTATAGCTCTGTACATTAAATTTATTAGCCTCAGTGTACAGTATACATGATTAAATTTATATCATCAGAACGGTTTGATTTTCTTTGCATCCACTTTTAGTGAGATAGGGAGTTTCAGTTGAGTAGTTTTGTCAGTGTTCTGTGATAGTTCATTTTAGAATGCTATTCATAAAATTATGGATATGCTTTTGTTGCTTAATTTTTTTCTAGTTTTTGACACTTTGCAGATATCTCTCTTGAGTAAGACCCCCACTCCCCCTTAGAGGAGAACATGACTAAAGACTGTGTGTATGCTATCCCGTGCAGCTGTGGAAAGAAATATAAAGGGGAGACAGGCCACCCCCTTAAGATAAGGGTTCAAGAACACCAGAAAGCTGTAACACAAAGGGAAGTGGAAAAATCAGGCAAGGCTGACCATATATGGAGAGAAAGGGAAATCACTGCCCTCTGTGGGATCAGGTTGAGATCATAGACAAAGAACATCACTGGAATGGAATCAGCACATATGCTAGGCTACAAAAATCTCCTGAGCTGACCAAGCATAGAAATTAATACAATATGGGAAACACTAATAAGTAGTGCCAGAGAAAAGTGATAACAAAAATTGCAATATGATCACTGGTAAAAATGGTTGCTGAAGACATTAGATTTATAATACCCAGAAATTCATACACAGATGTCATCAAGGACACATGGCACAGTGCATAAAGGTTGACAGTCCAGTGACAGGACCCACAGTGTGAGTTCAATATCTAGTTAAGGTGATGGAGAACTTGGAGAGGGGAATTAACAGAAGATAACTGATAACTGACATCCATTAGACATGGCACATGGAAGTAGAACAATTAAATAAAGGGATCAGTTTGACATTCCAACCACCTGAAGAAGGCTAGAGTGTACAACAGCCGAAACGTTGTAGTAAATATGGCAACAGATTTGGACAGTAGTCCAAATAATGTAAATAATGTCTCTGCCTGACCAAGAAGGGATTATTTGATATTCTAGTGTGTTCATCAGTTTTTCATTTGATTTTTCTACTGTCTGATTTGTAGCAGTTTTTATTGCTTCTTAGGGAGTGTCTTCTGAGTATTGCTTCACATTCTCATTAATTCTCTTGTGATAATTACTAGTTTTCTATTAGATTAATTTCTGAATAGGTACAGGGACATTCCATTAATTTAGTGTCTTAAAACTTTTTTGGCAAGCTTTGCAGACTTTTACATTCATATATTCTTTAGCTTAAAGTTCCTTGGTTATGAGCTTAAAAAAAAAGAAGCATTTTGTCCAATCCTCTGCATGATTTGACTAGCCTCCAAATCATATTTGATTTTTTTCCAGGAAGGACATCTCTTAAGCTAGTAGTAGTGATATATTCTGTATCATACTCTAATTAATTTTTCTTTATTGTTCTTTAATTTTTCTACAATCTTCTATGTCACGTCTTTTGTTCTTGCTGGTGTTTGAAATGTTTTATTTTTATTGTTCCATCATCTCTCTTTAACTTAAGTTTTCTTCCCATCACTTGACTTTATTTTTCAGGTTTTATCTTTACAACCAAAGCATATATATATATATATATATATATATATATATATATATATATATATATATATATTTTTATTTTTTTATTTTTTCAGCTGTTAGTGGAAAAAATGTTCTCAAATCTGAAATGAGTTCTTTTCCATATGGCTTCATTACTGAACTGTTTGTAGACTGAAAGTTATGAATTTTATAAGAACTATTTTTAACATTGTATATTCTATTTATTGTTGAATCCTCTATTAGAAAAAAATAAATACAAAATGTACTTTTGTAGGGGATTGAATGGCCTCACTTCAATCTCCTATTTTTGCTTTCAGCAAATGTGTCGAGAAACAAATGAGAAATAATAAATTCAACAAATCAATGCAATATCAAAAATGGATTTTTTTTTTTTTTTTTTTTTTTTTTTTTGACAAATATGATACGGATAGTGTTGATGTTTTGTATTGTTGCATTTAAGTTTGTGTAGTTGCTGAAAACCTGGTTTGGAGCATATGTGTTTAGCTGTACAAGACTTTATAGCTTTGCATGTTAATATAGACAAAATACAATTTTCATATTCTCCAATCAGGACATTGTCATTATGGAAACAGGCGTGATACAATGAAATCTAGAAGTTAGATTCTACACTATATTGAACATAATAAACATTTTTCTATAGGGTGAACTTCTTTGGATGGCAACATATTCATATTTTTATCAATAGTTTCAGTGAAGTCAAGTTTGGTCATAAATAGTACTTAATATTTTAGATTATGTAATGTTCCACTATATTTGGTTTAGAACAGTGATTATCCACTGCCGTGCTGTGGCGCACTAGTGTACTGCACAATATTGTCACAGCATATGTGTGTGTGTGTGTGTGTGAGTAGTAATGGTACATAAGTTAGTCATTTGAAATAAAGTAAGCTATTTTTTTTTTTTTTTTTTTTTTTTTAAAATCTATGGTTTTATTTCATAACATTTAAATATATACCATTTAAAAATTTTGTTAAGTGTGTTGTGACAGTTTCATTTGCTTCTAGGTGTGCCATTGATTAAAAGGTTGAAATATTGTTTGTTTCAGAAGAATATTTCATTTAAAAAAAGTTTAGAGACAGTAGATTATGGGTGATACTGATTCGTAATATTTACGTATAGGAGGTTGTTTCACTAGTTATCTGCCTTAAACGCTTGTGACTTGACAATCCACACACAGCACTGCACAGGCCATCATGATGGCTAACCTATATCACTGTTTTTGAATAAAAAAATTTTTTAATAAATTATCTTGAAACAATTATACTTATAGAATTTTATGAAGATTAAATGTTGTGCATATATTGTGAAATCATTTGATTAAAGATTAATTTTCTTTTTAATTTTTTTTATCATCAGATTTTATGCGAAGTACCATGTCAACTAGTCCTGTTGGTGTTCATGGTTCTGCTCATTTGAAATGGAACCCAAAGAACTTGGAGATTCGTACAAAGTCTGTAGAGAAAACGTTAGAGCCTCTTGTCACACAGGTCTGTCCATTTCTTTTTTTTTTTTTTTTTTTTTTTTTTTTCTTACCAATATATCACTTTTGTATCCCTTTTCAATATGTAATTATCAAACTTTATTTTTGCATTATACATAAAATGCTTTTATGATGCTTTTATTTTCATGTTAAAAAAATATATATATATACAAAGAAAAACAATAAGATAAAATAAGGATTGATTCTTAGAGATTAACTGATATAGTCTGATACATAGAGGGCCAAATTAGAATAATGTCTTCCATTCCTACTAGATTAATCATAATTTCATCCAATCACCTGCTGACCTGTGTGAAACAGTAATTGATTTGGGGGTGTAGTTCTGTCCTTGTTAGGTTGTTGGTCCATCACTAACCAGTTCTAGTGTCACACTCTGCAAGCATTTCCTACACCTATGCTATCAAGAGACTCAAAGAAACAGTTTGTAGTTAACGCATTGTGGTCAAATGAAGGAATATATGTATTTCCAATATATTTGGTTGTTTTATTAAGTTCTGTCTGGAAGTTGGTAGGAAAATTTCTCTTATTACAGATGAATGGATCAGCTATTCCCTTCAGCCAACAAGGATTCTTTCCTACTATTCCTCTGTCCATATCTACATCACGATTTCTGGCTGGTAATTAACCCATGGGTGGGATGAAACTACTTTTAACAGGCAACATTGGAGCTCTCCTTGATGGACAATCTCTGCCTTGCCAAAAGTTACTTTTGATTCTGTGACTATATAAGCTTGCAAGTAGAAGTTTCTAACTTCTGGCCAAGTGTCATCTGAAAGTTTTCATTTATTTACCTATTTAGCCTATTTCCATTTTGTACAGAATCAAATGGCATCTAGTGTTGTGGAATTGAATAGACTACTTTAAAGAACCTACAAATCCATTTCCTTCCTGGCAAATAATAAAAAAAAAAAATGATTTTTCTGCCACTTGGGTGGTTTGAGTGAGTGACCCAAACTTTATTCATCTTGTTATAAGCTATTTCAGAGACCTTGGAGATATGGCAAACAAAGTTGTTTGACAAAACTGATTCCCAAATTCAAAAGTATGGCAACTAGTCAACCCTTGCATGAATGACTTGAAAAATGTACAGGATCAAAAGACTGGAACATATCCTTCTACTGCACCTGAGTGGCAGGGCCTTTGCCTTGTATCAGAAGCTCAGTGAGGAAGAAAATTTGGATGTCTCACAAATAAAGCAAGTCTTATGAACTATTTTTGTGAGAGATAATTTTATGGTTTGTCATCTGCACCTTGGAAAGCCTGTTGATGCATATCTTGTAGAATTCATTTTTGGGAGGAATATTGGAACAGTCTCTTATGTCCTTTTGTAATAAGTCTGCTGAATCGTGTGAAGCACAACCTGTAGGTACTGTCGAGGATGGATGAGCTGACTGTAAGCCAACTACTGCTTAGGGCTTGTGTGGTTATGAAGGACGTGGCACTCTGTTGGAAACAAAGATCCAGAGGTGCCAGAATTGATAATTTGCTTAACAGTATTTTTGGGGGAAACTAGTGGGATGCTTCCCTGTTTGCAGCTGATTCAGTTGCAACAACTTTTATCAAATGCAGAGCCAGTGATTGCAGATACTTTCAGTTCTGTGACTGTTTAAACCAGGGATTCTTAACCTTTTGATGATTCCAGACCCCCCAATGGATTGTCCAATATGGTCCTATACCCTCTTCACTTGACTGTTGAAATAATTATCACCAATCCTATTATTTGCCAGTATGTCTTCCAAATATTTCAATCACTTGAATTTACTGTACTTTATATATGGATTGCTAGGAATAGAACATGAAAAAAAAAAAAAACATAAGCATTGATAACTTTATATTTATTTATTTATTTTTTTTTTTTTTACTGAAAGCAAAATAGTTATAATTCAGTTTTATTACACAAGAAAAGGAAGATAACATAAATGTGCAAGTTTTTTTAGTATCTTGATTACATAAAACAGACTTTTACTAATCTAGTGAGATATTTGCTGTTTTTGTGCATTCAAAGCATGGAATCGTGGTACAGTTACTGACAAAGCTACTCGCATGTCATCCGACAGATCAAGTCGATTTCTCCACTTTGATTTCAGATTTAATAATGTAGAGAATCATGTTTCACAGAAATAGGTAGTTGTGAAGGGAATCAAAACATGCATTGCCCTAATTGCCAAACTTTAGTAAGCAGAGATTTCACACCAAAACTGCTTGACATCCATCCCAGCCCTTTTTGAAATTGGCTTTCTGTCTTTGGTCCTCTTGGAATGCAATGAAATCATCCTTTGATAAATCATTATCACTCATTCTCAATATATCAAATGAGAAAGGGTTTCGTATCAAAATCGGATCCATGCTAAGATCATCAATATCTGAAAAGTAACCCTCAAAATTTGTACTTAGAACTTCCAAATGAATCTTAACTTCTTGAATTATTTCTTCAGGTAGTGTTTTAACATCTCCAATAAAGATATTGTAAAGGATTGGAAAGTTTGCCAGGTTTCCACTTTCAACACGGTGATTCCAGATAAGTAATTTCCTTGTGAATGCAACAACTTCTCCCCTGGCTTGAACGATGTCCACATCCCTTCCCTGCATTGATGTGTTCAAATCATTGAGAAGACTGAAAATAGCCAAATATCCCAGGCTAACAATAAAATGCTCATCTTCAAAATGATTTGCTAGAGGGGATTGTTGATGCTTGAGAAATTTGAATTTCATCCCGGAGTTCCACTACACATGTGAAAATGCTGCCATGACACTGCTAACGTACCTCTGTATGGAACAGGAACACAAAGTGTTGCTGTATAACACAGAGGTACAGAAACACTGTGTTCCGCTCCAATCTCATCAGAATTTTTTAAGCAGTTGCTGATTCAATGCACGTCTATGAATAAAGTTGACTGCACAACTATTCTCATTACCTCTTTGTTTCTTTGGCAATGTTTTGGATGCCAGAGCTTGGCGATGTAGAACACAGTGTGTGTTGAGCACATGTGGAGCTTTCTCCTTGACCATAGCAATGAATCCAGATTTTTTTGCCAATCCTGGCAGCAGCACTATCCGTACAAATAGACCCAATCAAATCCCATGCCAGCTCATGGTGATCAAAGAAAGATTGAATCAGCTTGAATATGTCAACTGCTTTGTTTGTTGTTTCGAGTCATTCACAGAATAAAAACTCTTCTTTGATGTTCTTTTCATGTAAAATCGTACAAATACAGGCAATTGACTGTTGTTTGACACGTCAGTTGTTTCATCGATCTGCATGCTGATTTTTGCAGGACTTTGTTTAATCTTGCTGACAACTTGGGTTGTTGTCTTGACTCATGTCTTTAATACTCTCCGTACAGTGTCTTTGGACAAGGACACCTGACTTAGTTGCTTTGCAGCCTCCTCTCTCAGCACAGGGTTTCATGAAGGTCTCCCCTATTATGTGGGGCCTCTTTTCTCTGGCAATCATGTACAAAAATTTGTAAGAGGCTTCCAGATGATGAAAGAGTTTCTTTCTGATCATAGCAAACCCTTCTCAATTTAAAAACCTCAATCGATGTGCCAACATGACTACTATGTTTGCTTTCGAAATGTTCCCTCAGTCCTGATGGCTTCAAATTTTCATTGCTCATTACCAAATTGCACAGCATGCACTGGGGTCTTTCTGTTCCATCTTGTTCTGTCACACAGGTGAAGCCAAAACCTGCATATAAATCATTCCACTTCCTTTTTTGACAGATGACATTTTGCACTAAATCTGTGAAAAGAAAAATGAAAAACTGTCAAACACAACACAGTAGGTGGGGGGACTACCAGTACCCAGAAATTGAGTCCCATACCCCCAGCATTTGGTTCACATACTCACAAGGGGTATGGATACCCCCGGTTTAAGCCAACAAACTGAATTCAAGTGGCACTTGTTTCTGAAAGTTTTCATTATTTACATCACAATGATCAATCATGCAGCAAGTGTTTTGTAGACACGCACATTGTATGTGTGGGTTGATGTAAGCTTCTTTGCCACTTTATGCTTGGTGGAACTCTGGAGTCATCATTGGAGACATATGTATCCAATGAAGAATGTACAGCACATCAACTAAAAGGAGCACTACAGTCGGGCACAATTAAAATGCATCTGTTTATGGATACTGTATATCTCTATTGGTATGTATCTGACACATGAAAAAGGAAAAAGCCAAAGTACAATGCAAAAGCCACAAGTGAAACCGTCTCTGGAGGAGTATTTCACTTGCGGCTTTTGTGTGTACTTTAGCTTTTCTCTTTTTCATGTGTCAGATAACATGGTCAGACCAGATCTGGGTGTACTGTCTGCCAAGCATTCTACAAAAATGGCTAGTTGAGTTGCATCCATAGAATCACCAGGCACTGATCTAATAGACTGCATGCTGTCTAAGTAGGAATCTTTGTCATTGTATTTTACATATTGTAAAGCAAGTTCATTCTGTTTTGAAGGCAGTTGTTAATGTGTTAGGAATGCAAGGGGTAACAGTCCAATGACCCCTGCCCCAACATGTGACCCACAAGACAAGCTAAATGTGAGTGATGCATGTAATTGATTGGGAATGTACAAAAACTTAAAATAAACATTGAGCAAATTTAATTTTCTTAAATCGGTAAAAACTAAATTTCACTTAAAATTTCTTATTTAAAAAAAAAAAAAAAAAAAAAAAAAAAAAAAATAGATGGGTATCTGTAAAAAGTTTATTTTCTAGTAAGTTGTTTGTTCCACACAGCTGTTCCTATAGCCCCCACTAAACTTAAATAAAGTCAATTCAGGTTTCCTATGGTAAAAATTTTCTATCCCAAGTAAAAATCATCACAAAAATGGCAAGTCATTTTGTCACAGCTTATTTTCTCTGAAAAAATGGATTTTCATACTTTCATAGGGGCAAAATATTGAAAAATGAGTGTTTTGTCTTCATCTGAACAAATATCAAGGAAACTAGGTATTTTCTGAAAGCAAAGAATATATTTTCATTTAAGTAAGGCTGGTGTAAATGACTCCTATTTTTTTCAGGGGGTAAAATGTGAAAAATAGTGAAAATTTTGCATTTTTTTCTAGTTCTAAACAAAAATTTTCATTTAATGGGAAATTAACTTTTTTTTTTTTTTTTTTTTTTTTTTTTTAAATCGGAAAGCCTAAATTATAATCAGTATTTCAGGTATAAAATTGAGTTTTGGAAAATCAACAAAGTCCATTGGTAATTTTCAATGCCAGGGGGTTAAAAAAAAATTGGCATCTGGAAATTTTTTTTTTTTTTTTTCCAAACCTTTTTAACACTTTGTAACCCAGGTGAAGACAATAACACTTACCAGACAACATTGTTTTTTTTTTTTTTTTTTTTTTTTTTTTTCACTGCATGTCTCTTGTATTTCCCATCGCTCGGCCATTTACCTGTTCCTTTTATTCAGCGATGGTCACACCAACTTAAGGAGAAAGGGATGAAGTTTGAATGATATCATTTTGAAGTGAAAATATTTTTTTCATAAAAAAAGGTGATTTTTCACAGAAAATTGGGTATACTTTCTTAACGCTAAACACAGTGACATTTTTCACGGCTAAATTGAAGATTAATTACCAGTGAATAATTCCATGTGCAAAAACTTGTTGCGCATAATTGTGTTTTTTCATGGTCAGTTTCCATTATTGCATTTTGATGTCATTTTCAGACAGCCAAGTCATCAAGGATTCAGAAAAACAGTTTGGCACAGGTTTGCTTTAAGAACTTTACATTCTATGAGGTGTTTAAGATGTTATTGACAAATGGGAATTTCGCATGGCATGATTAGTAAAATTCAATAAAGATGTTTGTTCATTTGTGATTTGTTACAGGTGACTACACTGGTTAGTCAAAATGGTCCAGTCAAAAAGAAAAAAGGGAGATCTAAAAAGGCCCATGTCCTTAGTGCTGCTGTACAAAAAGCTACAGAGAACTTTATTGCACGTGGACAAGAAATAGCAGATGAGAACCCAGAGATCAGAGATGATATGCTAGTGGCTGTTGAAGAAGTTCGCAAGACTGGTTAGTTATTTTATAATTATGCATTGTCTTTTCTGTTTGTTTATTTATTTTACTTAGCAGAAAACATTTAATAATTTCATGTCATTTGAGCTGAATTGGATATACATAAGGTTTAAAATGAATTTTAAAAAATTTTACCTGAAGTTTTCAATTTAGCTTTAAATGAAAGCCAAAAGATTAAATTTACTATACCTGGAGAGCAAAATACTTTGTATTTCAGACAGAAATTACGTTGATCAGAATAGACTTGAATTTTTTTTTTTTTTCTCTTGGTTAAATTGATGTCAGCTAGTTTATTTTTGTTTTATAGACATTTGTAAACAAAACTTAATTTTCCATTTTAAAAATCTTGAAAAAATGAAATGTATATATTTCTGAAACTTCATTTGGGGAAAATTGGCAAAGTTAATATAATTTGAAACAAATATTACTTTATTACAGAATAAAATGGTGTATACAAGCATTTCCTAAGTATGGGCTCTTAATTTCTGACACATTAATCTATTTATTGATGGTAAATTGACATGATGAACATGTTCATAGTTAAGTATAGGGTAGCAGAGAGCTGGAAAGAAACTTAAGTCATTTTATTATATAAATGATTGAATTATTTGGTATGGAGTGAAACATAGTAATTTTTTTTTTTTTTTTTTTTTTAAAATAAACAAGATTGAGGACCAGCCAGTTCTCACCCTTCCATCATTGTTTTTAATAAGTTTTCACAGCAGTTTTTGGGAATTCTTGTTGGGATTCAAGAGACAACCAGTCTTTTTTATTCCAACATTCTCTCTTCAATATTCTAACTTTAGTTCTTGGATCTCTACTTCCTACAATTTTCACAAGACTTCAGAAACAGTTCCATACACTGCACCAAAGATGGATTCTTTTAACCAAATTCTCATTTCTCCAACTTTATCCCTTTTAAATTCACTGATTTGACACTTTTCAAATGACTACATTTGGTCTTAAGGTGAGCTATTTGAATTTCAAAGTTCAAAAGTATTTCACTTTGAGAATAAGACAGATTCTGGTTTGTGTTTCTCTTGGCCTGTATCGTCAAACCCAAGTTATTTGTACAATTCTCAGTCGGTCATTGTTCCTATTCACTTGTTATGCATTGGTGACAACTATTTTCTAGTTCATCTTAGGACACTTGTAGATTTTTAAATTATGGTTTAGTTTTCTTTCAAAAGTGTATCTTGTTTGTAGCTTTTATTTTTTTTTTTTTTTCCTCAAATTTACTTTTTGGTTTGAATTCTTTAGGGACACATTCCCCCCCATTTTTTTTTTTTTTCTGTCATTTGTCTTTTTTGCCTGTTCTGATTATTTTCTCTTTGTGTCATGTTTATTGTTTTAGTCTTTTAATGATTCATATGTGCAGTCTCCATTGAAATTCTGTGTAATGCGTTCAGCAACATATATTAACCAAAAGATAAATTTCTTATATTCAATAACCTGATTAAATGGAGACCTGTCACCAGCAATAATCAAATAATTATGTGTCATGGAATAATGTGACCCACTAAATACATGTTATCAGATGCTGATGTTAATTATGATGAGAGCATGCTTATATAAATGAAACCAGCAGAACATTTGCATGATTTGTTTTCCAAGCAATAGTTTGATTTATGGTAGACTGCAACATTGAAATGTTGGAATTTACTATAAACCAAAATACTGGAAAGTGTCAGATAATTTTGAAAAAAAAAAAAAAAAAATTTTCCTCTTACTTGACTTGCAGTTATTTCTTTATTATATTAAACAATAAATATTGCATTGTATTTGGTTCACATTTTTATTGTAAATATTTAATTATTCTTTTAAATAAATAATCTAATAAAATAAATACTTTAGTACTCTTTTTGTTGTCAAAAAAGAGCATGTATAAACCTAGTTTGATATGTTATTTTTTTATAAAAATTCTAAAAATAGCTTTTAAATATTGCCAGGTGTGTATAGTAATAGTGTTGACAAGTGAAAAACTGTCCTCCCTTCTAACATGCAGTATTTTTTCTTTCAATCAAAGAACAGTCAATTGATTTCTTTTTTTTCTTTTTTTTTTTTCTTTTTTTTTTTTCTTTTTTTTCTTTTTTTCTTTTTTTCTTTTTTTTTTTCTTTTCTTTTTTTTTTCTTTTCTTTTTTTTTTCTTTTTTTTCTTTTTTTTTTTTCTTTTTTTTTTCTTTTGTTTTTCTTACCACTACTATCATTATGACAGATCAGCTGCTATTAAGTATTTCTTGTAACAATCAAACATTGCATGTTGTTGCTCACTGATTTTGTCAAGTTTGTAATCTATGCTCTTTTCAGATGCTTTGAATTTTATTTCCAGGTGAAGACATGGGCCATGCTTCCCAGGAATTTGCTAATGATCCCTGCTCTTCAGTGAGACGTGGGGCCATGGTTCGTGCTGCTCGGGCCCTTTTGTCTGCTGTGACTCGCCTTTTAATTCTCGCAGATATGGTTGATGTACATCGCCTGCTGAAAAGTTTGCATCATGTATGTGCAAGTTCAATCTTTTTTTGATATAATTTTGAAGTACCATATTTCCCAACATTGATAATGCTATGGCCTTGGTGATGTACTCAAATTTTCCCTTGCAAAAATAATCATGAAATTATTATAATCTTCAACTTGTAAATGTTTTAGTCTTATTTCACAGTAGAGAAAAATATTGACACAAGGAAGTATAGCATATTCAGAGTTCATTGTATGCTGCAAATCCCAACTACAAAATGTGTTCTATAATGACACTGATTATATAGCTTAGTTTGGCTAGTGTGTACAACAATAGGGAGCAGGGGGTCATTCGATGAGGATGTTATTTTTTACATTAAGAAATGGTTTACAAGATAAGCTTGTTACCAATTACTTTACATTGAGCAGCCATGATAATTAGCTTGCTAACCATTATTCCACAGTGAGGCATCCCATTAGATGTGATTTATAAATTTGTGTTCTAGAACAAACAAGATTCATAATTTATGTTTTAGATTGTAAATCTATATCATAATCTCAATTTTACATGTATTGTGTATTTTCTTGATTTTTACTCTTTGTAGTTATATTAGCAGTAAATATTATGCATCTACATGTTCTGACTACTGTATGAATAAATGTATGCATGAAAAATGAAAAAAAATCTGGTTCAAATGATTGAAATTAATGGGCATTGTACTTTAATAGTTTGCTATCTGAATTCTGTATAAGGACATTTCAGTGTAAGATCTTTCAGTTGAGTATTCTGCTGACTGTTATACTCAGTAATGGGTAATTCCAGCAAATTTCTGTAGGAGTTAGGAATCAATGACTTCAAATTTTGACCATTTGTTTACTTCTATGAGAAAGGTATTTCCTGAAAATTTCAGCTTTAGAGCTCCATCTGTTCTCATTTTATGACTGCTAAAACTTTATAGCTTTTTGCAAATTTCTAGTTTTGACTTTGTTCCATTTTTGGAAGCTCACCATTTCAGAAAACCTTTGTTGCTATTCTTGGCAGAGTTGTTTCCAAATAGTAGACCGTGATTAGTTTAAAAACAATTGGAATCAGCCGTTTTATTACATTAGGCTAAAAATTATAACAAACTGAAAATCTAAATAAAATAGCAAAAATTGGTCTCTAGGAGGAAATCAGAGGTTAATCCAATGTCTAGTCTCACATCGATTGGTGCCAAAGCAAGCTAGGTGTCTCACCTTTTCCAAAATTGAAGTAAGTTAATGGATAGTTATCACATTATTACAATTCAGTTGTTTCAATGTTTTTTCTGGTTTTCATGAGATCTAAAAATGGGAGAAACTAAAAAGAATTTTCAAAATTTTAAACCTAAATAGCTTGCTACAACTAGCATGAAACCATTCAAAACTATATATTCTAAAAGTACAAAAAAGTAAAATTCAAATATTGAAATAAATTCTGGAAAAGTTCAGTCCTCTTGAAAAATCGGATAAATTTAAACATTTCTAATTTTCCATATTTCAGGTTCCAGAAATCCATGTGTGACAATTAGAAAAGTTTCCAAACATAATGGCCCTTTAAGATTGATGCTTGATTTCCCAGAAAAGGTTTTGTCAAATGCATATCTCCTTGATCATAATGGATTTACTAATTCAGGTTGATGTACTAAATATGCATACACCTGGGTTCCCCCTCACAGTAATATGATTGGCCTATCGTCTTCTACTATGATGAGGACCAGTCCATTACGGTTACCTGCTAGATTGTTCTACTCGGTTACAGTAGTCCAAAACCACTTCGCTACTTCAAACAAATGTATCCCTTTCCAGGACATATCACAGGGGGTAAAATACACAAAAAAATCCTATTTATATAAAACTCATTGTATAGGCTAAATCACATTTGAGAATGACTAAATGAAGCAAAATAGGAACAAATGAATTAGAGAAAAAATATGTGAGAATCCCCCATAAAATAAATCGCGTCAAGCTTTATTAGACACGTTTCATTTCTTTGCAGCCAACAGATGTCATCCAAAATGGCTCCCAGATGAATTAGAACTGTCTGTAATTAATGATCATATAGTTAGAAGTCTTTTATTGATTCATGGTTTGAAAACCTAGTAAAAGCTTATCAGCTTCTTATTACTATTGTGCAGCAACAAATATCTGATACTGAATCAATCTTCTGGTTTAGTCAATAACAGCCAAATCATGAAGAGTGAGAAACAGTTATTCAAAGAAAAAATGATAGTATGTGAAATATTATGAATATTCTTAGATGTCATAAATCTTGCACATGTTATATCATCAGACTGAAAACAATAGAAATGACCAGTGGTGTCAGATGACACAGGATCAACTTTTGTAATGGTGTTCTTTATTGGAATCCAGCCAATGTCATTAAAACTTGGTCAAAAGACCAGGGCAGCAGGACCTTTTGGATGAAGAAATTTCACATCCACAACACAATGCTTACTTTGTTGTAACATCATTAATCTTTCGCTTCCCAAGGCTTGTAAAATTATCAATTTTCCCTGTTTTCATTGGTGAACATTTGAATAACTGAAGAGATTTGTTGATTGTATCAATGGCTGATTCAAATGATTATTCATCTGCATGGATTCTCCTCCTCGCTTTCCAGTTTCATTGCTTAAAAATGTAGAATTTATGCAGATTTTCTGTCTTGACAGAATGTCATAATTTAGCAGCAATAGTTGTCTAATATTACCTCCATGGAAATTAGTCTTCACTGTTGACTTGTGAATGACTAAAGTATCTGTACATCTTTTTGTAAAACTGTTAAGGAGTATTCGGGAATAAACTGAGTCTTGTGATGTCTGCAAATATCAAGAACATTCTTAATGTTTGTTTGAATTTTAAAAAATTCAATTTCTTGGAATATTATCAATATCAATTTTGAAAAACTTTGTCTTCCAGTATGACAACTTTCTTTCTATATCTTTCCAACTGCACAACTAAACAATTTTTCCATTTTGTACGGAAATGATAAAGATTATTCATAAAAACGTTTGTAACAATACTTCATGCAAGAGAGATTCACTTGAATTAAAAATTTGAGATATTTTATAGAACTTTAACTTCCTTGCAATGCAGTGGTTTCACTTATTCTTTCAATGCTATATTTTTTGCAACCAATGCTTCGCTACATTATTTCAAATGTCTTACTTTCCTAAAAACATTTTCTTTGACTGAATTTTTAGTGGTATGACATTGTGTTCCTCTCATCTGGTTTTCACATGTCCACACGTCAAGAGCGCCTCTCTCAACTGAGAATAACATTGGTGTTATATAGCTCTCCTAGTCCCAGACCCACACTGACTATTGGCTAGTACCTGTCCAGTATCATTCATATGCAAATAGTTTATGCCACTTTATAAGTAGGTAATCTCTCAACATCCCATTGTGGAAGGGGCTGCACCACATACAACCAAATTGGAATCATTTATTGGGCTGACCTGATTCTTTGTTACATACATCTAGCATTAATTAAGCAGATCAAACTAAACATACTTTACATTTTTTCCCAGCAAAACTTTACCTTTTATAAGGAAATGAAAGAGGTGTAAAACTTGATGTGATTTAAGAGATTTCCTAATGACTTTTTATTTTATTCATTTGATCTTATTTCATTTGATTCATTCAGGAATGAAAAATATTCAAACTGGTTAATGTATCAGCATGAAAATAATTTTGAAATGTGATTTAGCCTATGTAATATTCCATGAGGATATTTTGTGTATTTTAACCCCAGAATTTTTTACCCCCATCATGATCAAGAATCAATTAATGATTTACCAATCATTTGACCTTTTTGGAGAAATGAAGGCATCAATCTTAAAGGGCAATTATAATTAAAAACTTTTCTAATTGTTTCTGGGTCTCTGAATTATTTTAGTTCTAATATATGAGCAAGTTTGTCTCGGTACCGGATGTCTTGGACTGGTACAATATTTCTAACTCAGTTCTGTTGCCTTGCTTTCTGAGTAGGCGATATTTTATATAATATATAAATACACACACACACACACACACAGTATCATGCCTGTATCTTTCTGGAATTATTTATTTCTTCATTAAGGTTGCTGGATGTTTACATTTTCTGGGTTTTGGCATTATCCATGTGATAGTCAGGGATCTGAACCTTTGAGTAATTTCAAAGGAGGCTATCCAATCAGCAGGTATATAATATTGGGGCTATTGTACTGCCAGTTTGTGAATGAGTTCTGAACTGTTCAGTAGTCTCTGGTGGAGCCTCTCTATGCCATGAAGGGTACTGTCACAGCTGTACCTCTTAGACAATTCAATCCAGGTTGTTGATGCATGCATCTCTTATGGGTATGTCTATCTCACTACCCAGTCTTCTCCCAAGTACACTCATTTTTAAACATGACCACACAAAAACAAAAGTAGACCACAAATTTACCATCTCTTGTGAGGGTCTATGTTCCAACTTTCCAGAGGTGGAATTCCATCTTCTGAATGCCAAACTTTACCCCCTATTCTTGTCTGAAACTGATTTTGATCCATGTATTCCAGTTAAGGAACTTGCAACAAAGGGCTACTTGCCCTTAATATTTAAACATGACCATCAAAAGCATCATGGATTCTGTGCCTTTATTAGGGACGGGTTCCCATGTGGTAGAGATCCCCAAAATGAGGATACTGGCCTCCCATTTGTCCACAGTACCACTTTTTCACTCCATAGTGTTCTCAGGATGACTGAATTGTAATGTTTGATTGAACAGCTGAGACAATTGATACTATCCGCACTGAATATCCCTCAGCTAAGTTTCATATTTGTGGTGACCACAAAGAATGGTTAGTCCACTCAAACAAAACTGAAGGTAGATTCTACTGAGACTTCTCAGTCACCTAGGAAGTGGCACAGATCATTGAAAAATCCACCTGTGTTCCTGAAGCTACAGGACATTGGATGAACCTCTTTGACCTCTTCCTCACATCCTGCACTGAAAAATGCTTTGAAGTTTTACTACCCACCTGGGCACTTCAGGTCATTCACTAGTCACTGTCAAAGTTGATGCCAAACCAAAGGCATTAACTGATGTGCTGTTCCATGGAAATGTTTTTTGGTACACAAAAGTCAACTGGGATAGTTTTAGGTCTTACATGATGGAATCTTCTCTCTCTGCCATCTTCAAACATACTACGTCCAAAACTGCCACCCTCGTCTTTGAATGAATCCTTTCTGGAATGGAAAATTTAATACCCCAGAAAAAACTCTGAAGCATGCCCTGGTTCACCCATGAATATCTTGCAGTCATAGCTACAATATCTATCCCAGGGAATGGTGTTGTAGCACATTTGCTGCATTTAGAACTGCCCACAATCATTGCAAGAGAGTTCTAGAAAAATGCAATATGTAGCTTTACACAAGCGGTCCAGGCCAAGGTTGAAAGCAAACAACATGGATCCCAGGTGTTCTGCAAGATCTCAACTAAGTTCTTAATATAAGTAAAGCATTAGTGCTTACCATTTATAAATGGCCCTGAGGTCAACTCATCCTTGTCACATAAGTTCTTTGACATGATCTTTGCCTGTAATTCAATATTAGATTACAAAGATCACACCCTTCTTGACTTTCAAGCACACTATCAGTAACATTTTTTATCATAACTTTGGAAGTCTCAAGATTTATTGTAAGTCTTGACTCTAAGAAAGCTACTGGTCCAGATAAAATCCCAGTGGTTGTCCTTAAGAACATTAACCCTGAGTTATCCTCAATCTTAGAAAAATTATTTAACTGCTGCTTGAAAGGGTGTAACTCCTTTCTAGGCCTGTGGAAGGTGTCGAGTGTATTCCCTGTTTTTAAGAATGCAGGTGTACACTCATTCCCCTCTCTGTATAGACCATCAGTATCCACAGTGGCATTAGCAAACTTTTTGAAACTGTAATCAACAAGAATTTTGTACTTACCTCAATAGGGACAACCTCTTGAGCAACAAGCACTATAGATTTCAATCAGCTCAGTTCACTGCTGATATCATAACTCATTATTCACAGAATCTGTGAAACTTTAAACAAATACATCTCATTAAATAAGGCCTTTGACAAGGTTCAGCATAGACTTACTCCGCAGACTCTCTCACTATGGAATCACTGGAAGGTTCATTTCAATTATAAAGTCCTTTCTAATGGCTAGGTCCTTGAAGGTAATTATTAATGGACAGTAATCTGAGGCCCAAGTGTTCAATACTGGCATCTCTTAAGGCTCACTTCTCAGTCCAATCATCTTTCTACTTTATATAAATGTTCTGTCTAAGAGTATACTCCATCCATTTGTGAATATCTATGCTGATGATGCAATGGTACATGGGTGTGCACCTCTAAAACTTTAGATGAATAGGGCTTGGCAGCTGATCTCTCCTGATCTAGCTTTAGCAACTCTGTGTAGGGTAAAAACTGGCTAGTCATATTCGGTGCCTCAAAAAACCAAATTAGACATTCCATCACTGAGCGGGGCCTGAATTTTCAACGAAATTGAAATTGTGCTCTCTCAGGGGAGGACCTGTGGCTTGAATGCTTTTTGGGACTTAAGCATCCTCTACTTTTACAAGAGCCATATTAGGCTGGAAATGTATAGATAGGAGCTGCCCAGTTTTCACTTTCAGTCTCTATAGAGTTCAAAAGTGTTTCTGTGTCCTTGTGGGTGAGAAATTATTTTCCACCCTACAACTCCCAGAGATGAAATGTTGCAAGCCTCTTACTGTTCTCTCCATTTCCATGGAAAGTATTCAGATGAACTACATTCCTTAGTTCCACTAGTTTTAACCTTCATGGCTGAAGCACACACATTGTAGCAAACCATCTTCATTCTCTTCATATTCCATTGGTGAAATGTAAGTTTCACTCAAACAGCTTCTCATGAACTGCTGCTTTTTGGTAACTGACTCCTAAGAGGATGCTTCCCCCACCTCAATCACTACAATCTTAGAGCCTATTCAAGTCTAGTCAACTGTTATCTTTCCTACATATCCTCATAATCTGTGCCTCTTACTCTGTAACCATCTACCTTGGGTGGCGCTTGGGCCTTGTACAGGGTGAACTATTTTCTTTTATGAAAACTTATCAGCCCCTACCTTTTATATGCCCTCTTTTTATGAAGCCTATTTGAAAACTTTCCAGACAATTTGGAGAAAATGTATGGGCATATGTAATGGTTTTGTCATTTTTATTTTTAAATTATATATATATATATATAAAATAACTACAGTGAAAATGCTTGCAAAATAATAGTTTATTTTTATATTAACTGATATGTTGACATTTGAATGGATAATATAAGATGCTTATTTGCCAGATTTCTTTGTTTCCAGTTCTTTCTTTGTGATCCCCCCCTTGTTATCCACCCTCTTGAATGCTAATGAACCAGCCAATCTTAAGTTAATCTTCTTCTTTACTATCCCCTCTCTTAGTCAGCCTTGACACTTTGTCATCCATACATTGTACATTTGCTTCAACAAGAGGGGTAGGCATTGAATGACATCTTCAACATGCCACCAGCTTGCTCCACCTTACTCATATACTTACACTCTAACCTCCCTCCTGCTTAAACTTTACCCCATTAGTGTTAGAGAAATGTATTCTGAAGCAGTAGATATTAATACGTATTTGTAGATGGATCCCTTCCACATTTACCACCAACTGTCAGGCTCAGTACTTACCTGCCATCAGGTGGGGAAAGAGCTTCTGACTGACATTGTCTTCTCATTGCTTCACTGAACCTGCTAGTATCAGCCACTGCTGAGTTGACACTTGAATACTAAAGTATTCTCTTTCTTTCTCTCAGCAAGACTTGTTTACAAATAAAAGGGATTTTGTCATTTATTTCTTCTTTCATTCAAAAAGTATTTAACTTCCCGTGTTTGAGGAATCATTTAAATTTATTTTCTATTTGCTGTATATTGTTATTGTCTCTGTTATTATAGATGTCTTGTCTTTCAATTCTTTGCAACGTAATAGAAATACTTAGAATACTCTTTGCTCTGTTTAGTGCTTGTCAGAAAAATTACTTTGCAGCAAGTGATAAAAATTTATTTTCAGTTATATTAGAATTTTTTTTAATCTTCATAACTCTGGATCAATAAACATTGATTTTAGCAAACAACTGGAATGAAGGTGATAATAAAGTGAAAATGCATTCTCTAAAAATAGGTCTGTCCCTTTTGTCACCCCAAAATGCATAGCATGAAGAAAAAAGGCCCCCAAACTTAATAAAAACAATTTTATCATGAAAAAGTTTGTTATTACTAAGATTAAAGACCAAGGTATTTTTCAATTATATTAAAAAATTTTTTTTTTCATTTGCAGCATGTTTTAAATTGAGGTTGAAAATCATTTTTTTTTTTTTTTTTTTTTTTTTTTTTTTTTTTTTTTGTAAAAAAAATTTGCAAAATTGTCCAAACTTTTACCTCAATTGTAAAAATACAAAACCCAATAAAACTAAGGCAATATTTAATTAAAAAAGCTTTTTATGACTTTTCTGAATAACATATACTAAGGTAATTTGCATCTGAAAGAAAAAAAATTTTTTGAAAAATGAATTTTTACAATAATTCTTTTTTTTTCTATTTTAAATACACAATATGACAAATTGTTATATATTCTAAAATTAAGTTTCTTTATGTAACCTTATGGAAATGACATATGTTCTCTACTTTTTAAAGATCATAAATTTGAAAGCTCATTAAAATTTGACAACCGTTGATATTTTTTAAATAATTTTTTAATATTCCAAAATTGTATTTAAAATCGTCTCCAACAAAAGTATGGATGCACAGCTTTGAAATAATGTCACATGAGGTAGACTTGTTTCTCTTGATAGATGCAAGTTTTTACTTCAGAAATTGCTTTGCATTCGTTCAGTTAACAATACAGCAAAGTTTGAAATCGAATGCATAGCATTTCAATGTTAATTTTATTAATAAATAAAATATGCATAAAACTCCCATGACTGCCATACCACAAGTATTAATAAATAGAAAAAAAGTCTGCCTTAATAAAAAGAAATAAAATCTTATTTCATTAAGTTAACCTGTTTCAATTATGAAATTTAATGGTGTTTCATGTAATTTTTTTCATGTAATATTTCATAATACAACTCAATTTAAAGAAAATGTTGTTACTGTTTTATTTTTACTTGTAAAATTTGATTTTCTCATAATTTAAATGTTATTTTCAGTGCAAAAATTTTTCCTCAAACGTAAGGTTAAAAAAAATTGAAAGTAAATTTTTTTTTTATTTTTATTTTTTTTAATTTACTAACCAGGTTCACTTAAAATTAGAATGAATTACATTACTTCTGTGCTACTGTACAATAAATTCCCCTAAGTTGTCAATATGTTGACGTACATCAATTAACGCCCCTCAAACACGCACCTAAGCAAGTATCACGGTTGGAAATATCTCTATTAAAAAATTTTCCGCTAAAAAAAAGTAATGTTTGTTTCAAATTACATTAAGTATACTTTAATCATTCTAAATTTCCTAAGATAACAAAAGAAAAATGTGTAACTGAATTTTACATGATTTTTGTTTGATACCTTTGATTTTTGTTTACAAACTTGGGCAGAAATGGCCGATAAGATCAAATTTACGAAATTTTTTTGATTCGAGAAAAACAAAATTTTTAAGTAAAATTTTTAACATTTATAGGAAAGATTAAAAAATCTGAAAAAATATTCAGAAAATACTTTGGTCTTCCCTCTTTAATACTAACATAAACATTTAGACGTTAAAATTTTTTTTTTTTTTATCAATTTGGGGACCTTTTTCTCCAGGTTATACCACTTTTTAGCGTTATATGGGACAGACCTATCTAAAAATTTTAATATATTTTCATTTGTAATTCTTAAGATAACTAACTACCTTTTTTATGAAATATTTTCCTCATAAAAATGTCAATTCTAACATCCAGATTTTTTCATTGATAAATTTTCTGATAAAAGTTAAATCATTTCTTTTCATATTAATGAAATTTAAATAAAGGTACAATTGATATATGCAGTGGGTAGGGGAAACAAATATTCAAACACATACAAATTTTTAATTTATTGAATTTCCAACTAATGAATAAGCATACTTTTCATATAATACACAGATGCATAATAATTAATATGCATAAAAAAACAAAAAAAAAATTGATTTAATAGAAATAAATCCCATTTATCCATTTTAATGGGTGAAAAAAGTATTTGTACAATACAAAAAAGAATACATAACCTTCGTTTTATGCTTTGTAGAATAGCCATTATTCACTTCTTCAGCAACCAAGCTCTTGTAGTTCTTAATTAATGATTTGCAAATTTTAGTTGGTATTTTGTTTCATTCTTCTTCGCATATGTTCTTCAGACCTGGGATGTTTGTTGGAGGTGTCAGTTGATTTGAATTTTCAAATAACACCAGAGATTCTTGGTTTAAATTGGGTTTAAATCTGGGGACTGACTTGGCCATTTCTTCATAGATTTTGCAGTGTGCTTGAGATGATTATCTTGTTGGAAGATCCAATCAGGAGGAAGATTTTCAACCAAAATCATTAAATTTGCTTCCAAAATATTTTGATATACTGTGGCATTCATTCTACCATCTATTACTGATATGTTGTCAGTATCTTTTGCAGGAAAATCTCCCCAAACTATGATTCTGCTACCACCAACTTTCACTGTTGGAACTGTTTTCTTTTGTTTGAAGGCATTGCCATCATTCCTCTATACAGTGCAATCTTGGTTCTTGAATGTCTCGCATGTCAGACAAATCTGTTTTCAAACAATATATTTGAGATGAAAATGCCTTGGTTATCAAACAAAATTGCTGAACTGAGTTAACCCAAATGGAATCATTTCTTAGTTGACTGCTGTGTTGTATACATTTGTGTGTGGTGCTGTGCTTTTTCTTTTTCTAATTTTTATTGTACTGTGCCTTTTCTTTTTTTTTTTTTTTTTTCCTCTTCATTAGTCCTCAATCATGGCTCCAAAGAAAGCTGGCAGTGATACTGGTAAAGCAAAAAGAAAAGTTAAGAGAGACAATTGTTGATGACACTGTCTGTATGATGATGATGATGATGATGATATTGTCTCTTCCTACTCAGTTTCATATGGCAAAAGCTATGATCTATACCATACTTTTATCTTTCCTTCCCTTTTCCAAACAATAACCTCTCTTTCCTTGCCCTTCCACTTACGCCATCAACTCTCCTACATACAAATATGGTAAAATTGAAGTGTTCATCTATATTTTGTCTGTTTAATATTAGGTTTATTTATTTATTTATTTATTTTTTTTCTTAGATTTAATGATTTTTCTTAGTTTTATGTATAAACTTGTGCACAAAGTATTGTTGTTAAAGTTTAAATAAACAATTATCTTGGGACCAGTAATGAATCAATTCATTTTACATTGATTCCTATTGGAAAAATAGTTTCGGTTTATGAACATTATGGGTTACAAACTGGCTTCAGGAATGAATTAAATTCATGAACCGAGGTTCCACTGTATATGATTTCTAGAATTGTATCCAAACAAGTCAATTTTGGTTTCATCTGTTCATAATACTCTTTCCCAATTCAGTGGAGTTTTCTGAGGAGAGTGTGACTTCAGATTGTTCCTATGAATTTCATTGCTTATTGTCTGTTTAGTGACACAGATTCCTGATGAAAGTAAATCCTTGTACAACTCTCGACGAGTAACCATCAGATTTTGTTTAATTTGACACATTAATTTCCTCAAAGATCTTACAGAAATCTTCCATGAAGCACTTGTTCTTTTTTCGTTTTTTTTTATACCATGCAATGAATGAACAAATGGTAATAAATGGAATATTTGGGTTTTCTGAGATTTTCCTGTTACTTTTATCTTCTTTGCAGAGCTTAACAATTGGTTCTTTTTGCTAATTTGTCAATTCTTTACCTCTTGCATGAATATCAATTACAGAATGTCCTGTTTGTATTTTTTTTAAGCTAAAAATATCTTCTGATAACATTGCAACATTCTAGAATATTCAACTTGAATAATTTAGAGAATTAAAGCAATTTAAGTTTTAAAATCTTAAATTTGCATTATATTAATAATGCTTATCAAGAATGACAGACTGGAAGAAGGGTGAAGTGTACAATGACTGTAACACTGAGTATAACCACCAAGATGAATGTTGTATGTGATCAGTAGTCAACTTCTTGCCTGTCTATTACTTTACTATACACTTTCTCTTCTACTCAACATATGCAAATAGGTACAATTCTATTTACCAATCCACTACGCCTTTCTGAACTGAAGTCATTTAATGCTTTTGGTTGTTCTCAAACTTCTACAACCCTTTTCCTCTTTGACGTTTATCTCCTGTTCTTTTTAATGGAGATCTTGGTCACATTTCATCTTCTGTGTCCGAGTTACTTCCACTGTCATCCCTGGGCTTGTCTTCTATTGTATTGTCCTGATCTGAAAAACTCATCCTTTCTTCTCTGTCAAAGTCTTCTTCTATCACCATGTCTTCAATTCTGTGTTTTGATTGGGCCATTAGGATTTTTCCTTTCTTATAAGGCTGGGTTATGTCCCTCTTTGCATGATGAAATTAGCTCTCTCAGGACTTGCTACTTGGTCTTCCTTGTATCACATCATTTTGTTTGTTGAATAAGACATTGTTAACAGATGTTGTCTACCCATTAACACAGATAGGCTTTGCAATCTCTGCATGTGGAATTGTTCTGTAACTAAGCAGTAACCTTGGTAAGTAACTGTCTATAGTATCTCTATTTGAGGAAAAATGCTTTTAATTCTCTTTTTTACCATTTTTTCCACAATCCCATTAGATTGTGGGTGATACATTAATGTTTTGAGGGAAACTACCAATCTGCCTCAACCAACTACATAGATCTTCATACCAAAATTCTGGTGCGTTGTCTGATACCAATGTTCTAGGGACTCCATTTTTAGAAAATACCTGTTTTTTTTTTTTTTTTTTTTTTCTATCTTTAACAACTTCAGGCCATCCTGAAAAGAAATCTACTAAATTAGAGATAGTCCTATGCCATTAATGTATGCCTGGTCCATATGAACACGTGACCATGATTCTGTTTCTTTAGGCCATGAGTTGTCTCCTTTGGCAAAAACTCTTTATTTTTGCACATTTTGGACATTTGTGTACATATTTCTATATCATGATTGTACTCTAGCCATCATGCATCCAATTTTAATCTCCTGTTTAGTTGTTATCCCACAATACACATCATTTTCACTTTTTAAAATATACATTCTTACTGTTTCTGGTAGTATCTATCACATCTCCATTGCATATAAGCCTGTTTTCCATTGTTAATTTATGTCTTTGGAACAATTACTCCACCTGTTTCTTATTCCTTCAACAATCTTGTAGAGTTCCGATACCAGTCTTTGTGGAGATAATGTCAGTTTCAACCCAATGTAATATTTTTTCATCTGGAATTTCCATTTTTTTTTTCTTTTTGATCCTTATTAAATTGACACTGCAACGACATTTTCTTTTACGTATTTGATGTCAAAATCATAAGCCATTAATTTTATGATCCATCTTAGAATCCTGGAAAAAATAACTTTTAATAGCTCCTTTCTAGGATTAAAAATAAACTGTAGATGATTATGGTCCAACTTTAATAGGAACTTCTTTCCTAATAAGAATTGTTGACCTGTCTCTGCTTCAGACAATGGCCAATGCCTCTTTCAATATTTTTAATTTATTTCTGTTGCCATTAGTCTTCTTGAAAGTATATCGAATGGCCTTATTGTGATAAAATTGTTGACACAGCTTATTCACTTGCATCCACAGTTAACATAATTTTGGGAGGTATCTATTATTATAAACATTAACCAGTCCTAAAAAGGATTCCGATTCTTTATTAGTAGTTATAGATACCTCTGAAATTTTCTCAATTAACTTTGGATCTGGTGCAATGCTATCTTTTGAAACTTGGTACCCAAAATAAGATACTGTATCACAATCAAATTCACATTTGTATCAGTTTGTCATCTCTGCATTTTTTAACTTGTTTAACATATGTTCTGCTTTTTTTTTTTTTTCTTCTCAACTCATCTTTAGGGGTAGCACCAAGGCAAATATCATATTACTGATTTCACCATTTAACATTTTCCATTGCTCTCTGAAAAATAGTACTTGCCATTTTCATCCATCTTAATTGTAATGGTGCCTTCCACACATCACAATCTGTGACACCCAAGGGCAGTTGTATACACCTGACTTGATGTGTTCACAGGTTTGTCTCACTGGCTGTGATCCAATTCAACAAAGAGTAACGACAGATGCTTTTGAAGATACTGATTGGGAAATAGCAAACGATACGATTTCTCACTTAATTGGCAATGTTTTCCTTTGGCTTCAAGATAGTGAAATGCTATCTCACTAACTTTCAAACACAGAAAAGTGACATTCACTGACCATCAGCAACTGCTGACTCCTCACTGCTTGTCCCTTCCTCACTGACTCACATTATATGGATATTGGCTGGGGTGCCACCACCCCTATTTGTTCACTTGTGTTCCGGAAAAGGAGACTACCCATTCAGCTTTTGGGTGGTCAGTTTTTCAAAGGGCTCTACTTTTATGATTATTTAAAATCGCTAACAAAATTTTATGTTAGCCAATTCAAAGGTTGGCTGGAGACAGGATTCCTGAAAATACTGGTCATTAAATAGACTAAAAGATGGACTGGATACATTATTCCTAAGAAACCCTGGTCATTAAATTGACTTAAATAGATATTCTTTTTCTTTTCATCTAAGGATGTGTGAAGAATTGTTTTGCTACATAATCTTGTGGTGTTTATTGTAATTTCGTTGATCTATTTGTTTGTAGGTTGACTTTAAATCAATTTTTTGCAAAACCTTTCATTCCTGATAATTTGTGGATAGTGGTTTTGATATTGGGAATAGGCAAAGTCTGAACATATTTTGATTTACACCTATTTTAAAATTGCATGTTCTTAAATCCCTGTCTGCTTTTTGCAAGACTACAATGGAAGACTCCCAGTTACTGCCACCAGTGGGAACACACTCTGAAATTCCCACCTCTACCATTTTCTTTAAATTAGCAACTACCAAAGGTAGATGGTAAATAGGTAATTTATGAGATTCAAAATAAGAGGTGGTGCTATTTTCATTTAATTGTATACTTGCTTTATGTCCCTTTAACAATCCTGTTTTTACTTTTTCTGATTTTATGTTACTGATTAATTTTGATGTATTCACCTTTAGCACATCTATACCTAATAATTTCAAATCAGTCAAATTATTTGGGAATAGTGACTTTCACTCCCCATATCCACTTGCATTGGAAATGTCATGCCATTTGATTTAATTTTTTTTTTTTTAATTTTTCTTTTCCTTTAGGTTTTGTATTTTTTTTTCTATGCCTTCCATGCAGACTGAAAAAAATTTTTTTTTTTTTTTTTTTTTTATGCCAATTTCATGCTCATAGTTACAGTATTTTTCTTTACATTCCATTTTTATACTGTATGTTTCAACATTATCCTCAGTAGAATTTTTTTTTACCAATTCCAGATGTTGTATAACTAACCACACATGCAGTTAGGCAAATTATTTAATTGCAATTGTTCCAATATTATGAAATTTAGTAGCCATACCTTCAATCAACTGTAATTAAATAAATCCATTCTCAATAGTCAAATTTTGAGTTCCAATTTTCTCAAATTTGCAGAATCTGCTAGCTTCTCTTAATCTGATTCATGTTTCTGTTTAATGGACAGAAATTAGGTTTTTCTACTATGACAAGTTTATTTTTAGGTCTTTTTATAATCTCTGAAATTTCAGTGAGTCACATTCTCCAATTGTTTGATGTATGCAATAACAGAAATTTTCATTATAGCTTCACAACCTGCTGAAGCTAGAACGAAGTCAGTAATGTCATTTTCTCCTCTCTTTCCTGGTTGTCTTTCAATTTTTAGGCCTGGGCTGCAAAACACTGGATCCATGTCTAGACAGATTTTGGTTCATTCAAGCAACTTAAAAATCCTATTGGCAATACCATATTGTGTTCTATGACCTGTGATCAGTAGTCAACTTCCTGCCTGTCTCTTAGTTTACTATACACGTTATCTCTTCTGCATAACCTATGCAAATAGGTACAATCTTATTTACTAGTTTGAAGAGAAAGGTATAGAATGATTACTCATATCAAAAATTCTCTTATGTTCACAAATCATATTTTTCAAATTTTTAGAATCGCTTTTTGAAATATTTTAAAATCTACCTTGCATGTCATTTCTTAACATTAATTTTTAAATTGCTTTCTGATTACCTTGTAATTAAACATTTGATATAATCTGTAGTTTAAAGTGTGTATGAGAACCTCTCATAAACTCTTAGATATGAAAATTAATCTAAAAAGTTTCGACACAAACCTATATGTTGATCTAATAATGTTGCTGCCAGGTAAACCTTTTTGCTGGGAATCTAAATCTGATTTTTACTTCAAATTTCAGAAAATTTATTTTTTATTTTTTAAATTTTATTTTCAGGTTGAAAGTGACTTGGATCGTATCAAGAATGCTAGCAGTCAACAAGAGCTCTTGCAGAGCTTTGATGATTTTGGAAAGAGTGTCCAAGAGTTGACAGATCGTGCTGCTAAAAGACAGGCTGTTAATATTTTTTCCTTTTTTTTTTTTTTTTTTTTTTTTTTTTAATTTTGAACTTTAAAATATTTGTATGCCTGAAAATTGTGTTTTTATTGGTGTAATGTTTAAAAATTTCTTAATTTATATATATTTTCTAAAGTAAGAGATGTTTTTATTAATCTGACAGATTTTATCAAACTTTTTCTGATAAAATCTGTCGGATTAAAATTTTTTTTTTTTTTTTTTTTTTTTTTAGAAAATTGCTTTGTTTGGATATGAAACTCAGCAGATTGAAAATTTTGATTCTATGATGAAAGGAATTTCGCTTAAAGGCACTCTTCAGTTTTGTTTGATCAGTTAATTTTTTTTATAGCTCAGTTGGTCTAAAGCACATTGGATCTAATGATGTTTCCTCTGCCTAGGAAACTGCATGTCTAAATTCTACTGGAGTGTGCATCTTTCTCTTTTTCTTAAATATTCAGGCCATTAAACGAAAGTAAATATACTCTAAATTAAAAATTTGTGTCTGACAATTGCCACATACAGAAAACTCAGTTGTAACAATACAGTGATTAACAAATTATGTATATGGTTTGAAAGAGCGTTTAGAATATGGATTTAAATTCGGTTTAATAGAACAAGGGGAATAACTCTCTAATGTAATCTGTGTTGGAAGAGTTATTTCTAAACATATTCATATTTTCTAAATAAATTTGAACTGTAGTGTTTCATTTTTAATCTCTGCATGTCAATCGATAAAATGATTTACATTCTAGTGAATGAAGTTTATATATTGTTAGTTATCTATTTCTATATTCCAATTTTCTAAAAGTTGTTTTTGTTTGAAAACTTTAACAATTTTTCAGTTGAGGATATTATTTTTTTTTTTTTTTTTTTTTTTTTTTTTTTTTTTTTTCCTCAAAAATTTAAAACATTTGGCAATATTTTCTTTCTTAGGATCTGAAAGATCCTCGTCGTCGAGATGATTTAGCTGCTGCTCGTGCTGTCCTGAAAAAGAACAGTATGATGTTACTTACTACTTCGAAAGTAAGTCCAAGATTTGATCTGACATAATTATCAATTTACATAGCTTAGTCTAAGGATAAGCACTAATTTAAAATTTTATCTATCTTTAATTTTTTGCTTTAAAACTTCGCCACATTACCGTATTTGTAATAGAAATATTATTCAGAAAGATTAAATTTTCTGAAAATAACTTATTGCCTGCAAGACTCTAGGTAATTCATAGTAACTAAAATTTTGAATAAATTCATACTTTGCATATCATCTAGTGCTTTTATTTACTTATTTTTTTTATTTTTTAAAAATTAATTGGAGATGTGTTGTAAAGTAACCTAGTTACTCTTTGGTTTTTCATCCAAACATCTATTTGGAAAATGTTTTTCCTAAATGAAAAATTCCCTTCACTGATTTTGTTTTAATCATTTAAACAATTTTTTCTTTGCAAAGGCTTATGTTCGTCATCCTGAGCTGTCTGCAGCCCGTGAAAACCGTGATTATGCCTGCAAACAGATGTGTGATGCTGTTAACATGATATCGGATGTAGCCCAAGCAGCTGGTGTTTCAGATGTCCACCCCTACGAGCGTCAAGGAGAGTTGGCAGCAGCACTTAATGAACTTGATGTAAATACAATATGCTGTTACTTCATTTATTTCCTAGATAGAAATGGATAGAAATAACTGAAAAATCAATAAAATATCTGAACATCATTTTAATATTGTAGCAGAGTTTAATCAAAATCTCTGCAAATGTTTGCCTTAAAAATATTTATGAACATTCTATTTTTAAATTTAGCACTATTGTAGCTTTATTTACATTTAAGTATTTGCTTTTTTTTTTATTTTTGTTTTAACTTTTTTTTCCATAGCAAAAAATAATAATGGATCCTTTGTCCTACAATGAAATTCGCACCCGTCCATCTCTGGAGGAACGTCTAGAGAGTATTGTAAGTGGAGCAGCCCTCTTGGCTGACTCTTCTTGCACCCGTAATGACCGTCGAGAAAAGATCATCCAGGAATGTAACGCTGTTCGCCAGGCACTACAGGATTTGCTCACTGAATACATGGAAAATGTAAGACTTTCTTTGTAGATTTTAAGTGAATGAACACTTTCTCTATATTTTACGGAAGATTAATAAAGTGAATTTTGACATGTTAGCATATTTATGTAGACAAAAATGGCTTAGAGGAGAGAGAGAACAAAAAACTCTATATTGTTTGTAGCTAATCTGGCACTGGTGTAAAAACAATGTTGGTCAGGAAATTGTTCTAAAATATATATACTCCTCATACTTTTGACCTTATGCCACACCTAAGCTATGCTTAGAAAGCCAACACCCTCCACACCACCCTATTTTTCTTCACATGATGATGAATCCTGTCAGAAGAATGCTCTGTCTTTTAGTTTTTTTTTTTTTTTTTTTTTTTAGTTAAAAATTAAAGGTTTAACCACTGGGTTGATACCAGGTCCCAAAGTTATAATGAAGACTAATTTATCAGTGAAAGTGTCTTTATCCAGGATTAACAATGTTGGTCTCAAATAAGAATTGAAGAATGTCTCATTAGCAAAAGATTTATTTAAGAAGCAGTTAATTCCCCCCCACCCCCGAAAATAGGTTTATGTAGCTTATTTTCTACGTTGATGGTGATGATCGAAAAAAAAAAAAACACCCCAAAAAAACAGTATCGTCAGTATCTGTTTGGAGACAGTAAACTAGTCACTTGTATTACAAGTATGTGGAATTCATAGATATGTTTGCATAAAATAATATCTGACTTTTGAAAAATATAGATTTTTTCTGTTCAGTAGCCACATAAAATTTCAGGCAACAAATCACAAAGTTGATCACATAATCAACTGCTATCAAAAGTATCTGAAAAGTCTTTTATTTCTCTAGGAAGACGAACTAACTAGCTAAAGATTGTGATGAGCATGCAACTATACATTTTAGTATTGCTTCAAAAGGAAGACTTTGATATGATTCTCAAATTTTCTTTTGATTTGTTAGAGATAAATGTTGGGATATAAAAGTGTAAGATTTGCTTTAAAAAAAATTATAGTAGTCTGTTAACTCAAATATATATATATATATATTTTTTTTTTTTTTTTTTTTTTTTTTTTTTTTTTAAGCGGAACAACACATTAAGTGTAAATGATGTGTGAAATCCTAAATCCCTCTGGTCTTATCTGTTTTTATTTATTTATACGTATATTTACCAAAACATTATTTGTATAATTAGCAAAGTTCGTTAATCCTTATTTATAGAAGTTGACTCCAAAAGAACTACTTTCGACACATTTTCTTAAGACTGGCAGATTAACTGAGCTAAAAATTTATATATTTATTTTTATTTTTTTTTTTTTTTTTTTTTTTTTAATTTTTTTTTTATTTTTTTTTTATTTTTTTTTTTATGCAAATTAACTTCTCAATGGTTTTTGTGTGTATTTTATGGTACATATTTTTTGGATATTGACAATTATAAATTCCTTTATTTCAAATGTAAATACTTTGCAATATTTAGTAAAAGCTTTTTTCTTTTAAAATCAAATTATCTGTCTACTTATTAGTATTTAGTGAATACATTGTAAGAGCAGAAATAATAAAATATGAATCTAATTTTTCTATAGAACTTATTTTGATGAATAATTTTTTTTCTTTCAATATTAATGCATAATGGAAAATTTGCTATTAATAGAAAGATTGTAGTTAAATTTTTAATTTAAAATACCTTTAAAAATTTCAACTTTTGAAAATTGGAATCTTAAAACAATTGATTATAGATTTTGATTAAGATGAAGTTTTCATTGGTCTTTGCACAGATGAAAAGCATTTTGATTGGTTAATGTAAACCTTTTAGGTAATAAACTTAGTTTTTAGGAAGTGATGTGAAGATCGATTTGTTTGGATATGAAAAGTGAATAGAAATTAGTTGTCTGAATCATTGAAAATGATAAATTTTATTTGTGATTTAATACTTGTTTACCACTATCTTTATTATTACTGTTGCACAGTGCAAGAGTAAAAAAGCCTCAGACATTGAGAGACAGGTTATCTGCCTGGCTACTACTTCTACTCCACCTCCTAGTTCTGCTGCTGCTGCTGCCATGACCAATACTACCACATCCATTTCTGCCCCCGTTTCATCGACAGCAGTGAATATTGAAAGAATTGGTTTATCAGCCAAGCAGGTGTCTGTCTGCTGTCTCAATGCATGTTAATTTGTTCAAAAAAAAAAAAAAAAAAAAAAGATTGCTTTTTCTTCCCTCTTTTTATCAATTCTTATAACTAATATAATCTACTTTTGATAACAAAGCCCACTTCCTTTTATAAGCATTGTTTCATTTGTTGCGAAGCATCATCATGCTTTTTCTTTGACACTTCTACAAAATGTTAGTTGAAAAATTCAGATTTTTATCATATTTACTCTTAGGAACTGTTAGCATTTTTGTCTTTTGATATTTCATAGCCTTCATTTTGCTATTTTACGTTTCAAGCTTTGTCTGAATTTGTAATCTTTTCAAAACTAAATATTGGGAAGGACCTGAACAATTTAGTTCAGGTATATCTTTTATAACTTAGATTAATTTTCTGGATATTGTCTTTAAATAATTTTCAGTTTAGGAAAAATAATCTGGAACAAATTCTGATAATTTACATTAAAATTTATGTAGGGTGTCTCTTTGACAAATAACAAAACTTGTCTTAAATTCCTGAACATATCTCGTTTTTTTTTTTTTTTTTTTAATTTTGATGCTAAAATTATTTCACATTTTTTTTCTGCTTAGTTTTATGTGTAGCCATTAAACATTTTCTTTTGAGAATTAATAGCTTAAACAATTGACTTTAGAACTAATTTCAATTCAAACTAGGCAAATCATACCGATTTCTATTTAAGCACTTTATCGTATAAAAAATCTTCTGTAATTTGTCTTTTAGCTATCTTAGACAAATATCAGTTGATGTAAACATTGCTAAAATTTTATTTGAACATTTTAAGTTTTTTAGGTTATTTTTCTTCTAATGACATTGCATTTACATATTTTTTAAAAATATTTGTAAAACTAAGTTATTTTGTGACAATTTTTGAAAATACAACATTTTTTCTAGATGTAGCTTCACCTATTTTATATTTTGAAACCTCAGTCATGAAATTCCCACAGACAGATTTTGTTTGAAACATTAATGTTCAGCTATTAGTATATTCTGAAAAAAAGCCTTTAAAACTTATCTTTTGACTTTTCTACTATAAATTGTTTATTCTTGACATTGTATTCAAAATAATTTGAGAATAAAAAAGATTTTTTCTAACTTCAAAAACAAGTCCTTATGCATATGAGATTGTTTTGTAGAAGATCATTTAATAAAATTATAAATCAGAGTATTTGAACTATATGATAAAGTTACTTACTGGAAATTAAAACTTTGTGCAAGGTTCAGTTAATAATTAGAATTTAGGTGTACATCAGGACATCAAACAGCTAAAGAATATTATGAACAGGTCTACAAGAACTGTAATATGAATAAATTAATGCATTGGTTGATTGTGCGTGTTTTCTGAGTCATATATATATGTGTGTGTGTGTGTGTATTATTTTTATTTTATTGCTTTGCATGTTGGCATGACTTACTCCTGACAAATTTCTGCTTGATTTTTATTAAACAAATATAAAGAAATTAAGAATATTCTGATATTAGAGAAAGTTGCTAGAAAAAGTCATATTAGATTAAAATACACTAAATTGCTTTTGAATATAAACTAAAGTGCACCTCCCCCCAAAAAGATAGAAAAAAAACAGGTGGTAATGCCTCCTTTTGTCTGAGTAATAGTGGCCAAAGTATGTGCCAAGTTGCTAGAGTTGATGCATGGTTTTATTTAACATGATAGAGATTAGCAAACGTTCAGTGGGGTCTAAATCTGGCAAGTGTGTGGATCGGTGGATGCCACTAGGTCTGTCTTGAACTGGTTTTGTGCCCCACTGTACATGATGGGAGAAGAGGCTATGTTATCACCACCAGGAAATATGGCAAGCATAAAAGGTGGTGAAGGCTGAGCCATAAGAGTTTTGACAAGCTCATTCTTTTGTCACACATAGCAAGGACCTTCTGAATTGACCTTACCTAATATACAATCAAGGCAAAAATGGTAAATGGGATTATGAAACAAAATAGGAAGTTTTGTGTACAGGTCCAGCTGAGTTTAGAACCTGCTGGTTTATCTCGATTATCATTTTTCTAGTGGTGTGTGTGGGTGAATGTTCTTTGTTTCACTCATTCCTACTAGTTAAAGCCCTTTAAATTCCCAAGTTTAAACCCAGACAATTCCATGTAGTAATTCATTTTTGTTGTGATTAAGTGTTTTACATTTCTCCAGTAGCCTATTAGAAATAACACCAGAGTACTTCTAGTATGCTATTAAATTCCAAATTACTTATCTTGGCATTTTAAGATTTTCACATCAACTTTTCATATTAATCATTATTCCAACCAACTACCAATTCTAGATTCACTTACTAGTAAACTCCATTCCAGTAATTGTTGCACAGCAATAAAAAAAAGAAGGTAATCTCCAATATAACACTGATTTGATTATAACTGGATAGATAAGTAGATTGACATTTTCTGTGTAAATGTGAACTAGAAATATTTATTTATTTTTTTTTTAATCTTGGATTTTTCACCCTGAAATTCAGTAAATATATGTAATCTAAGTAAATTTTGCATGGAAATTATTTTATTAAAAATCCTTAGGATTCTGAAGAGATATCACTGAAAATTCTAATTAAAATTTTCGAATTCTGTCTAAATTGTCTTCTAAAATTTTTGATTACTTTCATAAGTCCAATTTCCTTGTTTTAATCCTTTTTTTTTTTTTTTTTTTTTTTTTTTTTTCCCTTGATAGATATAATTAATTCAAGGTGCTAGTTGATATTAACTACTTGAGTGTTTTAGAGTTGTTAGAATTGAAAGTATATTGAGGCTCACTTTTAAAAATTTGGATTTACTGGTCTATCCAGATGATGATGAATTTTACTTGAGTTCCCTGTGCATAAAATTACTATGAAATAGGCTCACCTTTCCTTTTAGGTACTAAAATCATGCTTTGGATATGTTTTATTTATTAGTTAACTATAATCTACTAACAATAATAATGAAATGTAAATGTTCTGTAATCTATATTATTAAATCTTTTTAAAGTTGTCTTTGTAAAATATAATATTTAAAAGAAATTGCATTCACCAATACTGATTAAATATTTGATTTTATAACTCTTCAGTAACCCTCAGCTGGATGTCATCATGGGACTCAATTACTATATTTCACAAGTGTTCATAATCAAATGATTCCTATTAATGTATTCAGTGTATAAGAATTCTTAATTTGCATATCTAATATATATTCTAAAGAATCTATCTTGCTCAAACAAGTCATGTAGGATTAATATAGTCTTTTGTAGATTTATTCATTATTTTTGTGCTATTCCATCAAAGGAAGAATGGACTTGTGATTTTACAAGATATAATTTTGTTTTATAAAAATTAAGTAGTTATGATTATTTTGAATGTTGACATACTTATAGGTTGTCTTTTCCTAATATAGTTTTTGCAAATAATTTACAATGTTCAATATTGTAAAGGTAATTTTTCTTTGTTTTTTCTATAGATGTTTTTGTATTTTTGTTGCAGACTGGTCAGAAAGAACCTAGTCCAGGTCTTGATAAAGCCATTGAAAATTGGTACAAAAAGACAAGAGATTTGAGAAGACAGGTGAGGAACAGATTCTGAATAAATTTCAAGAAAATTTAACTTGGTGAGTTAGTATAGACCAAGGAAAAGATGGGACTAATTTCTTCAGGATATAAACTCTTTGACTTTCAAAATGATGTTTTTGACATTACCTTTCTGCTTATTTAATTTTTTTTTTTTTTTTTTTTTTTTTTTTTAAGATTCAATTAATCCCAATGACAAAAATATCTGGGAGAATGATAAAAAGCTCTTGTGAATGTTTTCCAATAAAGGATAAAATATGATGCATGCAATATGGATAAATTTTTGTACTTCTTTTGTGACACTCTTATTGGAAGACTTACATAGGGGATAAAATAAGTAATTTAAGGAATATCTTGACTGGTTGTACATTACCAATAAGAACATATACATGGAAGCATAACTGGAAAATACTATGATGTGTCCAATAGGAATCTCTCCACTTGCTTAATAAAAATGGAATTATATAAACAAACTGAAATTCACAAAACATCTTTTAGCTTGAAACAAAAAATGTTTTGATTAGCTTCAGATTGCTAAGTCACATCTGATAGTGATTATTTTCTTTTCTTTCAATAGAAACCACTTTAAGTGGTGTTTGAGTTTATTAGTTAAGTAAAATAATAAAAGAAAAAATTAAATCCTGTACATTGTGGTTCAGACAACTACTGAAACCAATATCAAGTTAGACTATAAATGAAGTTTGGAAAACTATGAAAATCTGGAGTGAGTATGAAAGAATTTTTTGGCAGTGTAATATGGGGAAATGCAGAAAAGTTCTTGGGTTGATCATTTTTCAGAATCTGAAAAAAATTGACAAAAATCAAATTTTTTTGTTTTTCCTTTCAAGGATCATCTTTGTCTGGCCACAAAGAACACTTATCTACAGTGGTGGAAATAAGTATAAGACACCTCATGAAATAGTTAATAATTTTGTTATTACTGCACAAATTCCTCTGAACATGTATGTGGTACCTAGATCCGATGGGTATTAGTATACATATTCAATTTTATAACAACTTTCCACCAAAAAAAGTTACTAACAAAAGGTTTTGAAGGTTGAAATAATTATAAGACAGTTTTGAAAATTTGCATATCTGGTTTACTTCAGAATGCCAAAGGAAGAATAAGTGCATGTGCAGATTATAAAAAGGCTCTTATGATTTTAAGCCATGTGAGTCGTATTTAAACATTTCATAATTGAATACAGTTACTGCAAAATGCCTAGGAACTGCTCCCTTAATGAAAATGAAAAAGGGGCAAATTTCTGCCTATAAACTGGAAGGAAAATCTAAGTTTCATTGCAAGAGAACTGTTGAGGTCCTGAACAGTTCTGAGAAATTATCTAAAGGACCCTGAATCGTATGGCACCAGAAAACATCCAGGTCGTCCACCTAAAATTACAAATGCAGCCAGATGTCGAATTTAAGAAGCTTCTAAAGGACAATCAAGCTCAAGGGATCTGCCAAAATCTCAGAATTTACCCATCACTCCAAGAAGAATTCATCAACTTCTCCATGAATCACCAAATCTTGTGTATTGAAACAGGAAGACAGCCACTGCTTTAACTGCTAAACACAAGTTGCATGTAGATTGGGTAAAGAAAAAAGTAACCTGGACAAAGGAGAAATGGAAAACTGGTGTTTTTTGATGAGAAAGAGTTTCATTTGGATGGGCCTGACGGTGACCAGTGTTATTGGCCCTGATTTAAGAAAGAAGCAGCTGTTTTCAAAAAGACCATTTGGAGGAGGATCTGTTATGGGTTGGGGAGCTTTTTCTGCATCTGGAAAGGCTGATTTAGTAGTGATGGAAGGGAAACAAAACTTTGCTCGATATATCAATGTGTTGGAAAAAATGTCTTGTTCCATTTATGAATCAACTAGACACCAATAATGCCATTTTTCAATAGGACAACACGGCCATACACACTTCTAAGTTCATGAAAAATTGGTTTAAAACAGAATATTGAAGTTTTGGACTGGCCCACTAAGTCTCCAGATTTAAATCCAATAGAAAGTTTTCGGGAAATTTTGTCAAAGAGAAGAGTATACAAAAATAAATGTCAATTTGAAGATAGAGAAACTTTAAAATCTTGCATTAAACAGTATTGGAATGAAATTCCATCTGAAACTCTCAGAAAACTTATTGATTCAATGCAAAACAGGTGTGTTGAAGTAATACAATTGAAAGGGAATAAATGTAAATATTGAATTTTGTACAATTTTGCTGTTAAATACAAATATTCAAAACTGACTTCTAATTATTTCCACCCTTGAAAACATATTTTTCTTAATAACTTTTTTGGTGGAAAGTTGTTTATAAAATTGAATATGTATACAAATACCATTGGATCTAGGTACCACACAAATTTTCAGAGGAATTTGTGCAGTAATAAGAAAATTATTAACAATTTCATGGGGTGTCATGTACTTATTTCTACCATTGTATTTCTCATCTGCTATGTGTTCATCTACTTTAACCTAAAATATTTGAGGTGCCTAAAATATTCTAAAAGAAGCAAATATACAAAACTAGATATAATCAATATCTGTTTGTATGTGACATAAATATCTTGAATCATAATTCAATTTTTCCAAACAGCAGTTGGTATGATGACTTGGATTGACAGTCTCGTGATTTTATGGTGCCTTGAATTATAATAAAGTTCTAACTCTGAAATTATCAGGGTCTTCATCATTATTGGAAGTGCAATTGTAATTGCATTTTAGTTGTATGTAGGAAAATGAGTCTTTTTGGATTCATCATAGTAATCAATGTAAGGCCAAGTTAAGAAGCAACTCTTGTGAATGAAACGCCAGTATTTTGCCTTGAATGGCATAATTAAGATGAATTTTAATATTGATATTTTACTTTTCAGTTGAGAAAAGCTGTGGTTGACCATGTGTCTGATTCATTCTTGGAGACCAACGTTCCATTATTGGTATTGATCGAAGCTGCAAAAGCTGGTGATGAATCTGGTGTTGAAGAATATGCTCATGTATATATGGAACATGCTAACAAATTGGTTGAGGTATGTAGTCTTAACTTTTCATATATGAACTCTGTTTAGTAGTTTGCTTGCTTTTGTATTTCTTGTTTTTATTAAAGTGTAAATAATTATCTACAGATTCTTGTATTGAATCCTTTCTCAGGATTATAGCAAAATTGATATAAACTGTAAGAGAATATACTAACATTTCCATTGACATTTGCCAAAAGTAATGATTTACCATATATAAAGGTAATAGTAGGTGGTGCCACTGTACCTGATGTCATGGAAATCTCCAGCCTTATATCAGTTGGTATCAGGAGAGTGGATGGCTGGGACATTTCAGTTCTGAAATTGTGCAGACATTGACATCATTTTATGGTGTCACTTATATGCAAGGAATATATGACAGAAAACTTTACTGGAAGCTGTAGATGAGTGTCTAACTATGGATCTTTAATGATTGTAAGCAGAGGCTCCTGGTAAGAATTGTCTGTTGAGACAAGTGACACTAACTCGTATCCCATCCAAATTCAATGCAGTATGTACCATGTATATTCAACAGATCAATTTAATATTAATTAGTTTTCATGGTATATGAAAGTAGAAGATTCACTAGAGTGCAACCACTGCCCAGACACGGTGACTCACCCCTGGGTTAGTGATGTGTTTCTCATTCCATCCTGGAGTACTAGCATCATGTTATGTTGTCTGATGGTCTACATTTCCAGTAGTTTTGGTTGAATAGTGCCAAAATGTGTGGCTCAGACCCCATTGGACCACGGGCCTCAGTTATCAAGAAATCACTATGCAGGCTGGTGCTTCAATAATGGCGTTGGGGCTTGTTCACATGGGATGGGATGGGTTGGGACTGCTGGTTTGACCAGTGACTGTTACGTTGCACTGTTCTGTAATTATTCATGAACTTCATGTACACCAGCAACGACTGTGAGTTATTCTAGTAGGTTAATTCAGCATGTCATTGAACTCGAGTTGTCCAGAATTGATTTTAAAAGAATTCTGGAGATTTCTTGTGAATGGTGTTATCACTATATTCACTCAACATATGCCTATTTGAGCATTGATGGTATATGGTAGAGGGGGGGGGGGCTATTCATATGCAAAATTGTGGGGAAAAAAGGAATGGCTTACCTCCCAAACGCCCTCGCGTCTGTCTGGCCTGTGGGTTACGAAAGGAAATGATCCAAGATGGCGTCCGTGACTTAATATTTACGGTCTCGTGCGGTCACGCAAAGTCGCGTTACACGCATGGTAATGAGGTGTTTCTGGACTCCATAAAAGCAGGAAAAAAAAATGAACAGCACACCATTTTTTTCACCAGTGTTCGGTGTACATGGCTTTGCGTTGCAGCGTGTGAGACATTTTCCGACGGAAAGAGTTGCGTCCCTTTCACCCTTGAATTTGACACCCTTGCTACAAGCTATTTCGGCCATTACTACAACATGGACAGATTCGACTTGAAGTTGATACCAGAGTTCGACGGTTCCCCTGCTGGCCCGTCTGTGGTCGAGTGATGGGAAAAGGCCGAGCGGGTCTGCCGGCTGTGTAAAGTTAAAGATCCCGCACTGGTAATCCCTCTGAGGCTCACCAAAGGAGCTTACGCCGTGTATCAGCAGCTCAGGGCTGACGCAGACTTGGAGGAAATTAAGCAGGCTCTATACGTGGCATTCTGTGCGGACCCCTTTGTCTCCTGGAGGCAGTTCACCGAACGGCGGCTTGGGCCAGATGAAACGGTAGATGTCTATCTGGCCGATTTGAGGAAGCTGGCCGCACCGTTCGGTGGAGCAAGCGACCAAATCCTAGCATGCACCTTTCTGGCCGGACTCCCAGACAACGCCAGTCGACTGCTACGAGCATCGTCAAGGCTCAATGAGCTGGGGTTAGACGAGTTACTGGCCAGAGCCCGGAATATTCTGAAGGACGACGCGGAGCCTGTCTCAGCAGCTGTGGAAGCACCCGGACTGCTAACTGAGGACACAAGGTGCTATAAATGTGGCGAACTGAACCACTTCTCCAAAGACTGCCGAAGCCGAAGCAGTGCGAAGGATACGCATAACCGAGGAACACGGAGACGTATGCGTTGCTACAGGTGCAACAAGCTGGGCCACGTAGCAAGAAGCTGTCTGGGAAACGGGCAAGGGGAGTAAGCTACAGCGCCAGTCTTCTCCCCAGATCACCGCTGAACAAGGCGCTACCCGCAGTGAGCGTGCGGATTAACGGGCGTGAGCGCTTTGCGCTTGTAGACACCGGGTGCACCCGGACCCTTGTGCGCAAGGCATGTTGTGACACGTGGGATGAGAAAAAGATTCCAATTCTGACTGTTGGCGGGGGCTCGCTAGCCTCTTGTGGAGTGAGCGTCATCCGCGCAAGCATCGGCGATGGGCCTGCAGTAGCCGTACAAGCCCTGGTCGTGGACGGAGAACTGCTCGGCTATGATCTGCTCCTGGGAATGGACGTCATCAAAAAAGTGGGTGGCGTCCATGTTGACGAAGAGGGTCGGGCGCGTTTCACTGAAACTGGTCTTGCTCTAAGTGCAGCAATGGAGCTAGAATGGCCTGACTTTCGTGCGGAATTCGACCAGCGCACAAAGTCCTGGACAGTTTCCTGGAAATGGTCGGACGATCAACCGCCAGAGAAGCTGTACAACAGTGTGCCAGAGTATAAAATCCCCCCGCTAGCTCGTGCGGAATACGACAAGGAGTTGCGAGCCTGGATTAATAACGGGTGGTTGGTTCCTTATCCAGAGAAGGAATTGAGGCCCCCGAAGGGCCTGATCCCGCTAATGGCGGTTCTCCAGCACAACAAACAAAAGGTGAGGCCGGTGCTCGACTATCGGGAACTGAACGAGCACGTGGACCCTTTTACAGCCCGCGCGGACGTGTGTACCGAGAAGCTAAGGGAATGGCGACAGGCAGGATCAAATGTATCTGTGCTGGATCTTCGCAAAGCATACCTTCAAGTGCGTGTGCACCAATCACTGTGGCCCTATCAAACTGTGCTTATCAAGGGACAAAGGTATTGCCTGACCCGCATGGGGTTTGGACTCAATGTGGCGCCATCAATTATGCAGATGATTGTTGACGCCATTCTGACGAAGGATGAGCGTATACGGCAGGCAACATCTGCATATATTGATGACGTGTACATGAACGAGGGAGTCATATCTGCGTCGCGCGTGAAGGAGCATCTCTACAACTTTGGCCTCCTCAGCAAGGAACCGGAGAGGCTGCAGGATGGTGCACGAGTGCTTGGTTTGCAGGTCTGGGGAGAGGATGACGTTCTGTATTGGAAACGGGGAAACGAGGTCCCAGACATGCCCACCGTTGTCACGCGGCGAAGCATATTTTCCTTGTGCGGCAAGTTAGTTGGGCACCTTCCTGTAGGTGGCTGGCTGCATGTTGCAGTGGCGTTCATCAAGCGGAGAGCATCTGATGTCACCACTGGATGGGATGACGAAGTTCACGACACCCCTCTCCTCAGCATGATGAGGGAGGTCCTCTCTAGAGTACGCAAGGAAGACCCAGCGCGGGGCAGATGGTGCGTCGACAGCCAAGACCTCAGTGTGTGGGTTGACGCAAGCTCTCTTGCAACTGGTGTATCGATAGTTCACGATGGAGCCGTGGTGGAAGATGCTTGCTCGTTACGTCCAGAAAAGGACTCCCAGCACATAAACCTAGCAGAGCTCGATGCTGTCATCAAGGGGATCAACTTGGCGATCCTCTGGAAGTCGACCACCCTGCGTCTGTTCACGGATTCCGCTTGCGTCTATAAGTGGATCTCGGATACCCTTACCGGGAGGGCCAGGGTGCGGACTAAAGCCGCCAGGGAGATGCTTATCCGACGACGGCTCGACACGATCGTGAAGCTGGTGCAAGAGTACGCACTGACAATGGAGGTGTCCCTGGTCAAATCTAGCCTCAACAAGGCAGATTGTTTAACGAGGGTGCCCCAAAGGTGGCTTGACGCCACTAAGAAAGCTATTGAGCCCGTGCAACCCGCCTGAGCTGCGTCCATGAGTCCCGTTCGATCTAATCGGATCAAAGAAGTCCACCAACAAAGCGGGCACCCCGGAGTCAAGCGGACCCTGTATTTCGCCAAGTTGGTTGACCCAGGAGTACAAAAGACAGACGTCAGAAGAGTGGTCAGAAACTGCGTGGCGTGCCAGTCTATAGACCCAGCACCCGTTCGCTGGAAGAAAGGGCAGCTGAGCGTGAGGAACCACTGGAGCCGGCTGGCGATAGATGTTACTCACCACAACGGCGAGGATTTCCTGATGCTCATTGATTGCGGTCCATCCAGGTTTGCGATATGGCGGCTGCTGCGTCGTCAGGATTCAGCCACCATCATCCGTCAGTTAAATGGTATCTTCCTTGAACGTGGCCCCCCAACGGAGATATTAACCGACAATGGCACCGCATTCAACAGTGAGCAGTTCAGGAGGTTTGCGGATGCCTGGGGAGTGCACCTACGGTTCCGGTGCGCCCACGTACCGAGTGGAAATGGAATCATTGAGCGGAACCACAGGACCGTCAAGACCATCGCAGCCAGGACGGGCTGCGCGGTGTCTGAGGCGGTCTACTTGTACAACGTGACCCCGAAGGATGATGTCTCACCCTCTACGACTCCAGCCGACACATTGCATAGGTACCACGTCAGAGTGAAGGGCATAGAGACCAACCCGCTGACGGAACTGAAAGTAACCGGAGAGAGGCTGAAGAAAGGCGATGTCGTCTGGGTTAAAAACCCGCGCAGCAAGTGCACGACGAAATACGGAACCGGACGCGTCACTGAGGTGATCAGCCCACAGGCGGTGCGGGTCGACGGTGTGCCCCGTCACGTTAAGGACCTGCGGCCGGCGACGCAGTTGCAACCATCGCTGGACGACGGGAGCGAATCGGAATCTGAGACCAGTGAGGGATCGCTCTGGTTCATGCCAGCTCCATCAGGTAGTGACTCAGATATCAGCAGCCTTCCAAGGGACGCGGTGTTTTTCGACCCTCAGACCGCAGACATGAGCGCAAGCGGCGATGAGGCTCGCAGCGTCCCTCTTCGAAGAAGCACCCGGCGAAAGCGATCGCCACCTCCCTGTCACCTCTGTGATCATGAGATCAGGGGGGAGTGTGGGGAAAAAAGGAATGGCTTACCTCCCAAACGCCCTCGCGTCTGTCTGGCGTGGGTTACGAAAGGAAATGATCCAAGAAGGCGTCCGTGACTTTTAATATTTACGGTCTCGTGCGGTCACGCAAAGTCGCGTTACACGCATGGTAATGAGGTGTTTCTGGACTCCATAAAAGCAGGAAAAAAAAATGAACAGCACACCATTTTTTCACCAGTGTTCGGTGTACATGGCTTTGCGTTGCAGCGTGTGAGACATTTTCCGACGGAAAGAGTTGCGTCCCTTTCACCCTTGAATTTGACACCCTTGCTACAAAAATCCTGCACCTTAAAAATACCAGAATGCATGGATAACTATTGCAATGGCATGGTTCAACATCTCAACGCTCTTATGACCACTTGTGGAATTGATGACATTGAATTGTTGCACTTTGCTGGGCTAGAGGATCATACTTTATATTAGATACCTATCCCATGAAATTTGGCACCTCGGTGTATGCTTAGTATTTTATTTGATATAACTAGCTGAACATTTTCAATTCAAGTACCTACTGAGATGATGATATTTTATTTAGCTGGAATAATTTTTTGTCTCTTTTTCACAGGCAAAATGAAATGAGAACCAATTTGAATTGAAAATTTTAGTGAATGAAAAGTTGGTTTTATCATGGAAGGGAAATTAAATCTTTATCTTAGTTTTCCTTTTCGTGTTTATAATATTTTGTTAACTCTTAGATTTTCCTACTAATTCAAATAAGCAATCTTTTTGTGATCTCTTTAGATGTTGCTTGACAGCTATCAGTTATTTAGTGTCTTCTCAGCTGTACTTTTAAAACAAAAGTCTTTTTATCTGAAATATTCAGGTGGCCAATCTTGCTTGTTCAATGTCCAACAATGAGGAGGGGGTAAAAATGGTCCGTATTGCTGCTGCAGAGATTGAAAAGTTATGTCCACAGGTAAGCAAATTTTTGATCTCTATGCATTTTAGTATTAAGTTTTTGTTTTTGGTTTGTTTTTCTGATCTGATTTAAATAACATTGAATATATAAAAAGTTTACTGTTAATTACTTGATTTTCTGATAAATTGATTTGGCTTATTAAGTTAAGATACAACTTTATTTTCCTCATTAACTTTATTAAACAACATATTTACCATTTATTTTCACTATATTCTGCCATTTTCCAGGTAACTTCATAATTCCATCAAAGAAAATTCTTTCTCATCAAAGAACTGTTCTAAGTACCTTTTTGGAGTTTTAGAAATTTTAAATTTTTGTTACATTATGAGAATTCTATAATGACCAAATGATGATAGACTGGTGAATATCACAAATTCATGAGTGAAAAAAACTTTTCAGCTAAATTTCAACAATTTTGCCTGGTTGCATGGATCATTATTCTTTCTCTTTCCTCATTCCAAATACATTTTGTCAATTGTTGGCTTGAGTTGGTCTAATTGGTAGCAATACTTGTTTCAATCATCACTTGTTTTGTTCTTTGGAAGGAGGTCATATCAGTGAACTCTCTCTCACTTTTGCTATTTACAGATCTTTGGAAAAAAGTAGCCTTTCATACAGTTGTTGGTAGTTCATTTTCTTTGCATTGCAGTAAAGTATGTTTATTATTGCCAATCACAGTTTATCACAAAAATAGAATAATTTTATTATATTTATGTACTGATCACACTCTCATTTTTATTATTTTTTTTTAAATTTATTTTACAGACACTAATATATATATATATATATAAATTAATTTTTTTTTTTTTTTTTTTTTTTTTTTTTTCCTCATGTGGGATGCTTCACATGAAAGGGATTAATATAATCCTGTCGGTGAAAATGATTTTCAGTTTTTGATATTAACATTTTAGGGTAAATTCAGCATTGATTATTTTAAAATAATATCTTGATTTGATTATCAACCATGAAGTTTCATTTAGCAAGAAATCTCTATGATGAAACTTCACAATGTTTTGAGATATTTGTTTTTCTTAAACTTCACAAATCAGTCACATTTTTTTTACCTTTCGGAATAATCTGCTGAAAAACTTGCTTCATTACTTCCATCTTTCTTACTTTTTCTATGAATTTAATAAAAAGTTCCTCTATTTTATGAAAGAATTTTATCTCCAAAAAGTGGTCTCTATCATGCATTTTGGAAACAGGAAGGTAGCCCTCAAGATCCTCACACATACAGAGGTATCTGAATTGGATCCATCATGAACTAAGCTCTCCTATTTTATGAAAGTCAACTCCTCATGAACCAATTTGGGTTTTCATTCTGGAAAGAGATGCAACAATCGCATGTCATAAAACAACTGCAAGAGATTGCTTACCTCTAATAGGAAACTATATACCTGCTTTGTCAACCTCACAGCAGCATATCACCGCATCAATAGACATTCTCTTTTCATCCATTAGAAACTACTTTCCAAGCTCCCAATCTGCTGGATGAATGTATCTAATAGAAGAACTGTATTGATCTACAGAATCTTACATTCCTGGACAGGCTACTTGGTCAATAAATGCCAAATGTTTCCTTGTAGGGAAACAGCTAATATTATCATTATTGTTAGAAGAAATGGACAAAAATATATCAATTTTAATAAATCTTTCACAAATCCATGCTCATATAACTCGGTTCAATCAGAAGTGATCATTTTGAATGAAATTAAAAAATAAAACGCCTTTAATGCCATTTATAAACTAAATACAATCTTTTTGGCTAAGCTAATCATAACATATGGGCAATTAACATCTATTTAGTTTAATCTTCACAATAATATCCATTTTTAAAAATATAAAAAAAGATTGAAAATATTGTTTTGTCTTGGTCATATATGAGTATAAAAAACATACATAAATACCTATCTGTAAACTTCTTTCTTCAAAACAAATCAGTTGCAATAATTATGATCTCAATGTTTTAGAATGTTTACTTAATATGCAGCTACTATCAGTAAATGTCTTTGTTGTCCTGCCATAATTTTAGAACGAAGAGAATATTTGCTAAATCTCTTTAACCTGTTCAGTCTTTCTCTATTTAAAAAACAAAATTTCAATTTGCTAATTTTAATGTTTTTAGCCATCTATAATTTTTCTTGAATAAAATTATGAATTTATCTTGATCCTTTGAATATAATTTGTTTTATTGATACAATATGTTCTAATATGTAATATCTTGTTCTAATATTTTGATGCTGCAAATTTTTATATTAAAATAAAACTTTTTTTATGCTTATTTACCTAACTTCAATATGTAATAATTTTTTGAACACACTTGATTTCTTTGTATTCTTAGAATCTTGTTTTGAAGGAATTTTACAAAATTGTTTTAGGTGTGATACTGATACATGATTGAAATTTCATTTTGTAGCTTAAATTTTCATTGGTATTTTTCCTCTTTTACTCTCTTGTCAGTAACATTCATGAAGCAAATGTCACTTGACAAGAAACATCAGTTTCAGAGATAAAGCTTCAATCCTGTATCAAATAATGTAAATAATTAAAAAAAAAAAAAAAAATTAACAAAAAAAAATATGTAAATGTACAAAATCTCTCTTGAAGTAAATCTTGGGAATTTATTTGGAAGGATTTGGATTAATCTGTTTGTGTTCTTTTTTTTTCTTTTTGGTTTCTTTAATTTTGTTTTGGATGTTTCATATCATAAATTGTAAAAAGGCTATTTTAAAATTGTTTGTCTAGATTTATTTGCTAGTAGCTATCTTGCTTTATATACCCAGATATTAATTTGTAAATTTTAATTCTTATCATTTGAGATTTACAAAGCATATGGTTAATATCAATGGGTTTACATATCATTTTAAGCGGTTTTAAAATTGCATCATGACTTTTCTGATTAATGACTTTTACTTTGACTCTCTACAATATTTTTAATAAAATTGTAATAAAGTTGAAAAAAACCTTTTCATTTCTTTTTCCCCATCCAGCATTTGAATTTTATCTTGTTTTTTTTCCCTACAAGTTATAAATAGTATTAGAAAGTGGGGAAAATGGTACTGTAACTTCATTCCTCTGCATGTGATCAAACTAAGTTATATAATTTAGAAAAAAGCATATTATAAAGTGGGTATGAAATATAAGTTAATTAATAATTCTTTTATATTGTACATTTTATACTCAATTTTCCATTTAACTTATTTCCTTCATGTTTGTTTTACTTAAAGGTTTAATCAGGTTTAAAATTTATACTGCAAACTTGTGTGTGTAATGGATTTGGCTGTAGAAAATAGCTTATGGAATTTAAAAAAAAAAAAAAGCAGAAAAATAAATACAAATCTGAATGAGTCAATAAGCAGTAATGAAAATTGGTAATCAGCTTTGTGATGGGCAATTTATAACTGACAAGTTACCTCCCTTTAATTCAATTTGTTGTCCAGATACTTTTTCTAATTATTTAATTATATATAAAACCAGTTTTATAATTTTGAACAGTTGATATTCACTCAACTACTGATGTTGTTGAGATGGTGTAGCTGGTCATCGTTTCTGTTACATGGCTGCATATTTCGTGTTTCAGGTGGACCTCTCTGGTTTCCAGCTCCACATCATAGATGATGCAATAATAGATACCAATTTTCCAAGATTCATAACAATTATATTTGGTAACAAAAGCTTGAATTAAAAGAAACTGTTGAAAAATTAAATTTGATTCTAACTTTTGGTCATTGTTCTCGCTTGCATTATATTGTGAAAAGGTTCTCTTTAATATTTCTTTAGGCATTTTGATATTTTGTAAAATAACAATATTTAACCAAAATTGATACAGATAAATTACAGTTGAACATTTTACAGACAATTTTTTTTTTTACTTAAAATTTAATTTACAAAACTTATACTGACCCCATAATATTTACAGAAATTTTATTTTGCTGACATTTGATGTTATTTCTGATAAATATATCAACAGATGGTCAAGATGTAAATTATTTGACATCTTTTTTGCTATATTTTAAGTAACTGAAACTGACTATATTATTTACATAAATGTCAGTGTGAAATTAAAACAAAAACAACTTGCCTTATGTCCTAATTTGTTATATATTAAAAGTGTAGCAGATCTGAAGTTATGAGAAAGAAATTTTTCACCTTACTTCCTATTGAGTAATTTTTTTAATCTATTTTTTTTTTTTTTTTTTTTTTTTTTTTTTTCTTTGTCATTGGTTGGATATGAGACGATTTCAGGCTTTTTTTTTTTTTTTTTTTTTTTTTTTTTGTTTACCTGAATACTCAAGTAAAATGGATTTGCTCTAAAGTTGTTTCTCTAATATGATACATATATTCTTTCATGAAAATTTTAATTGTTTCCCAGATTATTCAAACCTAATCTTTATTTTACTATTTTTAGATTTGAAATTCATCTTAAAACTGTTTCAGCATATTCAGAAGTATTTACATTTTTAACTTTTTGGTATGTCAAAGTGCCTTAAAATGTTTTCTGGAATAATAAAAATGGGCCTTTTTGCAATATTATATCAATTGGAAAATGGGGAAAACTACTTACTAATTATTGTTATATTAATGCATGTTTTTATTTTACACTTAAAACAATTTTGTTTTTCTCAGTTTATCTAGTATAATGGAGAAAAGAGAAATGTTAGAAACATTTTCTACTAATTTTACTGCTAATGAGTTTTGATTGGGTTAGGTAAAATTCTTTTAAAATATTTACAGAATTGTCATAATTTATTTTAACATTTAATTGCTTTGGTTAGATTACTGTTTCTCTTTTCTCTGCGAGTTTCTCACTATTATTCATCTTTTGTCTTTGTTATCTCTCAAAGTTTTGTTTTGGTCAAAGAAGAAATCTGTAAAGCTTAGTTTTTTTTTTTTTTTTTTGTCCAATACACATTCTTTGCCATAGATTTTTCTTTTGGCAAATTTAGCAAATAGCTATTATTCATGAATCTTCACATGTTGAATTTATCACCTAATGATAGATATTGCTTATATTGTGTAAAAAATCTGACTTTTTTTTTTGTCTTCATTGTATGGAATTTGAAAAGTTGATAGATTGATTTATTTTTGCATTTCTTCCCTTTTGAAATGTTCATTTTTTGCTTTTTAATAATTCAAGTTTTATTCTTTATGCTATTTGTCTTTTTGCCATCCAAAATATTCAAGTTTTTACAGATGGGGCAAAATATTATTTGCATTTATTTTGTATCCATTTGTTTACTGCAAAAATTACTGAAAGGATTAATTTTCTTTCCACTTTCTTTGTCTCTCTGTGGTTTTTCCATAAATTAATAATTAGACTAATTTTAGACTTTTAATTTGAATTTTTAAGATGTTATTTCAATCCAAGACATGCAGCAACAAAATTGTTTACTTTCTTTGTGGGCACACTCTCATCGTACATATATCACTAATCTGAACAGATTAAAGTAACTTAATTGACAAGAAGTGTGTTGATTGCTAGAAAAAAGCCAATTATTTTGGAGAGGAATCAACTTGAGCAGCTGAATTTCATGAAAAGTCACATTCAATGGATGTCTGAAAACTAGTGTAGAATTCTTTGGAGTGATGAGTCACACTTTTTGTATCTTTGGATCTAATGGAAAAACTGTCAGACTCTGCCCAACTGAGGAATTCCATCCTAAATGTCTCAAAAAGAAGGCACAAGTGGGAGACTGGTGTAATGGTAGGGGTGTGTTCAGTAGCTTTGGTATTGGTCAAGTTGTTAAAATTGATGGAAAACTCAACAGTGTAGGTTATATGCAGCTACTTAAGTAACATGTTCTGCCATATTTAACTGACCTGGAGCTATTTATCAACAAGATAATAGCTCCATTCACAAAGCCAAAAAAGCAATGGATTTTTTTGATCACCATAATATGGATGTCATTGAGTATCTTCCGCAGAATCCGGATCTTAACCGGATGGAAAATTTATGGAATTATATTTCTAAATGAGTTCATGCTAAAGAAAATGACGAATTTTGCCCAATTATATGATTATATTAAGCAAATATGGCAGAGCATTCCAAATGATTTTTGTGCTCACTTATCAAGCTCGATGCCTAGGCAATGTGAAGCTGTAATTAATAATAAATGTTACGGCACTAAATATTGATAATTTTTTGTTTTGCTCAATTTTACTATGATTTAACTTTAAATGTTGTAATACCCATGTGGTTTTAAACTTATTTTGCTGGCAAATTTGGATAATTTAAATTAATCCAACATTAAAATTTTTCAAACTGTAGAAAAATATAAAATTTTTACATCATTTGAAAGAGATAAATTCTGCATGAAGCATAAACAATAAAACTAATTTATATTGTTTTATTAGAAATATATTTTGAAATGAATAAAACTTTAACTACACTGGCAAAAATAAGTTTATCAAATTAGTAAAATTTTCTAGTGCCATACATATGAAGTGCTACTGAAATTATTACAAAAATAAAAGTTGTGTTCCTTTATACAAAGCATTGTAGAAATAATCATTCTTAAATTTTTTTCTACCTTTCTATTTTCTGAATTGCTTTTAAAATTGTAATTACTAATACAGCTATTCATGACTTGTTTGTATGAATAAAAATTAAATACATTATACTGATATAGTACCTGTTAAAAATGACTTATTTATGTATGAATTAGTGTGTAGTATGTTAATGTTTTGAAAACTGTTATGTTACATACAAAAAAAACAAAACAATATACAGTAGCGTCCAAAACTAAGGGACAAAATTTTAAAACCTAATATTTGTTAGAAATAACAACTGTGAAAAGCTGAAATTTTGACAACTGGTAGTCGTTATCATCCATAATAACATACTAAAATTTGAATCATTTGCAAAGGATAGAAAAAGAATTATAACAATTATTTATTTATTTTCAAATTTGGAACGTCCAAAAGTAAGGGACAAAATTGAGAAAAACAATGTAAACAGCAGAAAAACAATAAAAATACATGTACAATCAATATTTAGTAAATGAGCCCTTGCTCTCAATGACAGCTGCACATCTTCGACTACAAGAACGAATCAGTTCTTGACAATCCTCGATACTAATTTTAGACCATTCTTCTTGAAGCTTCACCCACAAATCCTCCGTGTTAGTGGGATTTCTTTCCATAACTTTCACTCCTAAGGTCTTCCAAAGATTTTCTATTGGATTTAAGTCAGGACTTTGCGGTGGCCAATCCATAATTTCCAAATCTTGCTCGCTAAGGTAACTCATTACCACCTTTGCCTTGTGACATGGGGCATTATCTTGCATAAAAGTAGCCCTATCGAAACCTGAATTCTGTATGATTGGCAAAACATGATCTTGAATAATGTTTTTATAGATCTGTGTGTTTACACGAGTTTGTAACCGGACAAGGGGCGTTGTACCTTGGCTAGAAAACATTCCAAATACCATGATGCTTCCGCCCCCAAACTTGACAATTTTCTTAGTACACTTTGCACTTAATCTTTCACCAATACGTCTCTTTACATTGTTTTTCCATCCTTTCCAAATAAATTAAACTTGCTTTCATCACTGAAATATACTTTTGCCCAATTTTCATATGTTCAAATGACATACCTGTTTGCAAACTCTAATCTCTTCTTCTTATTCTTCGAACTAACAAGTGGTTTCTTCCCTGGGGTTCGATTAAACAGCCCTATTTCTTGCAATCGTCTACAAACAGTCTGTCTTGACACATTAACACATGAGGTACTATTCATAATCCTTTTAATTTCCGTGCAAGACTTAAAACGGTCCTTTAATGACATACGCTGCATTATTCGATCTTCTCTTGCCGAAGTTTTGCGGGGTATGCCGGTTATAAAAGCACTATTTTGCCAGTATCATTGTAGAATTTAACAACCCTGCCTACAACACTCTTGGAACGTTTCACTTTCTCTGAAATCTCTCTAATGGTGTGCTTTTCCTTGTGTAGCTTCACAATAGCTTGTCTCACAGAGTAATCAAGTTTTTGGCGTTTCGCCATGGTGCCGGCTGATGCAACGTTTACAAATGACTAAGTAAGACTTATTCTTTAGAGGAAATCAAAAAATTTGAATATAGCATACCGTTTACGTTGTTTTTCTCAATTTTGTCCCTTACTTTTGGACGATCCTATTTTGAAAATAAATAAATAATTGTTATAATTCTTTTTCTATCCTTTGCAAATGATTCAAATTTTAGTATGTTATTATGGATGATAACGACTACCAGTTGTCAAAATTTCAGCTTTTCAGTTGTTATTTCTAACAAATATTAGGTTTTAAAATTTTGTCCCTTAGTTTTGGACGCTACTGTATGCATAATCTGCTATCGGTGAGCTAAGCTAGTCTAAAAGTTCACAGACCAGGTTACATCATATGGGCAGACTGCAAACGAATGCCTCTCTGAAGTAAGTTTTTAAACATACTGACATTCACCTACCACTTTGACTACATCTATGTGCCTTCCACTTAGTAACACCATAAGATTTTTCAGCATCTACACACTAATCCTCAAAGCAAGACTGATGGAGAAGCATGAATTCTATTCTGACCTTCACCATCTATTTTTTATTTTTATTATTTTTTTTCATCATAGCTGTGCCTGGAAATTGCAGCAATATTTATTTGCATACTCAATTGAATGAATAACCATAAAGCAGTAGCAATCCCACATGTATGTAAGATTAATAACAAAAATTCAGCTCTCTATGCACTTTCCTTTTGGGAGGAATCAGGGATTGATCCTGACCCTCTCTTTTAATGCAATGTTAGAGATGCTGCTTTGTGAATGTATAAATAAATAGTCTCTTGGAGTTGAGAATGATGCCCTTTCAGTCATACTCAACCACAAATAGTTAGGGTCAGAGACAATTTTGCAAAACGATTGGTGACAAAAATCTAGCTTCTTGGGGGAAGGATCCGTTTATAGATATGAAGTAACTTTTTTAATTGGGATGCTCCTATAATATAATTTAACGATTTCCTTAACAAAACGTACCAAAACAGTATATTACCAAAATCATATTCCTACAAAAAGATTAGCTAAAGACCATAGGGATGCAGACTCGCTCTAAACACTGATCACCATAAACTATATTCTCTGGTAACACAAGGATCTAAAAGTTAGCCTCTGAACTAGTGGGGAGGTGGATGTCCAGTGCAGAATGTCACCACTATATTGTCCACTGTAAATTCAGCTTCTGTTTCGTACAAAAACCAAGGAGAGTAACAATGCCTAAAAAGTCCATTAGGGTCAGTGACCTTTAAAACAAAGATATTAGAGTGGACTTCCTAGAGAAGCTGGAATCTTGATTGGGAGCATCAGCTGCTTGGAGAATGTTGCTTATGATTTCTGAGATCACAAGACCTAGTTTTCTTAAAAAATTGAACTTGTTTGCTGAAACCAACCAAAAAATCATACATCAACTATGAAAGAGGTGGAGACATTCTCCTTGCCATTCCTCATGTCCATGAAAAAAAATTGCTTTCTGCTACATGCATGTTCATTTGATGCAAAATGAATAGTGGACAAACTTCAGTAAGGGCACTCAATTTTGTACTAATGTTGGCAACATTGAGGATTTTTTTTTTTTTTTTTTTTTTTTTCAAACCTTAAAGGCAATATATACCTACAGCTTCCAGGCCTCCAAACCACTACATCATAACTGCTGAAACACTTTATTAATCTTTTCAATACAAAATATGTTTCATGTCTACACTTAACAATATTCAATAACATTCAAACTATGGCTGAATGAGGTGATGATGCCACAAGAAACTGTAGAAGCAATGAAACAACAACAATCTAGCAAAGATTTGAAAATATGGCAGACTTTGCACAAAATGTTCCACAAACTCTGTCAGCTATTAGACTCAAGGCAAGCTATTGATTGACATCAAAGATGCAGTCATCCTGTTCCTTTACAAAAACCAAGGATCTAATTTGGACTGCTCAAATTCCTTCCTTTGTCTTCATTTGAAGGCAAAAATACATTTGATAAAATCTCTGTCATATATGTAAAGATTACGGCAGAAAATTTCCAAACCCCAAATCTGCCATCATCATCAAATATTAAACATGAAATAAATCTTCAAATCCTTTTTTTTTTTTTTTTCTTTTTTCTATTCCTTTCACTGATTTCTTTTTCAGTTTTATTGTCTTATTTTTCTTAATTTCTAATTTCCCATTCCTACTGTTTTATTTTTCAGTTTTATAATATTTGTTCATTTTTTCTGTGTTCTTTATATCCCTGCTTGACTACCTTCATTTTAGCTTGTTTTATTTTATTTATTTTTTTTAAACCCTTTTACATAATACAGAAGAAAATTAAAAAAAAAAAATGTATTAGAAACATTTTATTCCCCCCACTATTCTAAATATAATTTCTGAATCTTCATAAGATCTTAAAATTTCTGCTGGTGGAGGAGGCAACAATGTGTTATTTTTCTTATAAATAAAAGCGCAACAGGATTTTATTTTTAGTGATATGTTATCAGACAAAGACTATAACACTAAACTTTGTTGCCATAAATATAACGATCCAAATTTGAGGAAACCTCATTGAAAATGTTTTAATTCTATTTAGTAAGTATATTTTTGGGTGTACAGATGTTTACTTCATGCATTCCTATAAAAGAAAGGAATCTCGTTCTAATATAAAGGAACATTTTTAAAATTGTAATAGAAAATAAAGGGGGTCACATCAAATTTTTTTTTTTTTTTGTTTTTCTTTGTGTTCTTTTTGTTTTTCTTTGTGTTCTTTTTGTTTTTCTTTGTGTTCTTTTTGTTTTTCTTTGTGTTCTTTTTGTTTTTCTTTGTGTTTTTTTTTGTTTTTCTTTGTGTTTTTTTTTGTTTTTTCTTTGTTTTTGTTTTTTCTTTGTGTTTGTTTTTTTTCTTTGTGTTTGTTTTTTTTCTTTGTGTTTGTTTTTTTTCTTTGTGTTTGTTTTTTTTCTTTTTGTGTTTGTTTTTTTTCTTTTTGTGTTTGTTTTTTTTCTTTTTGTGTTTGTTTTTTTTCTTTGTGTTTGTGTTTTTTCTTTTTGTGTGTGTTTTTTCTTTTTGTGTGTGTTTTTTCTTTTTGTGTGTGTTTTTTCTTTTTGTGTGTGTTTTTTCTTTTTGTGTGTGTTTTTTCTTTTTGTGTGTGTTTTTTCTTTTTGTGTGTGTTTTTTCTTTTTGTGTGTGTTTTTTCTTTTTGTGTGTGTTTTTTCTTTTTGTGTGTGTTTTTTCTTTTTGTGTGTGTTTTTTCTTTTTGTGTGTGTTTTTTCTTTTTGTGTGTGTTTTTTCTTTTTGTGTGTGTTTTTTCTTTTTGTGTGTGTTTTTTCTTTTTGTTTTTTTAACTTTTCATAGGGTTGTACTCATTTTTGGATTGCAGCATATTCCTTCAAAAAAAAAAAGTTTTTATTTTTTTTTTTTTTATTTGCAACAATGTTTCTGTGTCATAGCTTTGTCATACCTGATGCTATCTGTTTTGACTATAATGTTCCACTATAAATAATAAAATCATGTTATGTATGGTCTAGAAAATTTAATTTCTATAAAAAAGTGGCAGGAGTGTACTCATTTAAGGGAAATACTTGTATATAATGAAAAGTTGCAATATGTTGAAACTGTTGTGGATGATTGTAACCGTTTCTTTATAATTTAAGCAGATTCATTGTGACTGCTGCACCAACAGAATTGGTCATGGTCAGGTTGAAAATGCTATTTGAATGGCATAATTGAAAAACTAATTCATAGAAATAAGTAAATGCTTTTTTATTGGAATTGTAGTGATGCAACACTAAAATAATTTCTTCCTATATAACTAGTCACTAATGAAGACGTGTATTAATTTTTTTTTTTCATCTTAAACATTTTTGTCTGACAAAAACTTAATCAGACTTCTCTTGGAAGCTTTAATTATTTTGCTTTTCGAGTTATAACACTATCCTTTGCATTTGTAATATTTATAGTTTTATCTTGGTTTTGTCAAATGTTGTATGACTAGTTGGTAGAAATTAAAATTCAGTTTGAAATTACCTCATTCAAATATTGAATAGTTTTAATAATTTTCTCTTACTTCAAGAAATTGGTTTTGCAATTATTTTCATTAATATGGTATTTTATTCTGAGTGAAGTTTTGATAAGAATACGGTTTGGATTAGCGTCAAATATAGCAAAAGCTTCTGTTTCTGGCATACACAATGAGGGAACTGAATGTCACTAGATTGTAAGGCAGCTCTGCAGTAAGGACTCCTTGTAATTAAATAACTGCTTTTCAGTTTGGTTGAAAACAACTTTTAGCTTATAAGCATAAGAAGCAGATTTTAATTTTGAAATTTTATTGCAAATTTCCTTTTAAAGCTTTTAGCAAAATCCATGTGAAAAATGTCTTTTTGTAACAAGTTGTTTTTTTTTTTTTTTTTTTTTTTTCTTTGTTAAATTTGGAATGAACCATCTTTATAACTGACTATATTTAATTTTTTAGTTTTCATTTTTATGGTTAGGTTTTTGTCATTAAAAGCAGAAAAATAAGGGAACTTGAGTTGTATATACTGGACTATTTGGAATGCTAAACCTTTATTAAATATTACTTGCTATAGTGCAATTTTATTTTTCTATGTTGATAATATAGATATTTTCAAACTAAAAAAAAAGTACTTATTTTTATTGAAATAAAATATTAGGTTGGTGCACAAATAATATCGTTTTTGACGTATTTTTTAACGTCAAAAAACGATATTGTTTTTGCACCAACCTAATATTTAGTGCTGTTACTTTCTCTTCACTCTCTGAACATTTGCTTTAAAACTGTCAATCTAATGTATTTGGTGTTTTGCTCTATGTAAGGTTGTATGTAAATATAAAAAGTATATTAATGTCTTTGTTTGGTCCTGAGATTTGCATGTGGTTTGAGATACTGTTTTTATTTTGTTTGTGTATTTTCATTATATATAATTTAGCTACAAATTTCTCTGCATGTTACTTTCAGGTACCAATATTCTTGTTGGTTGCAGGTGTGTGTGTGTGTGTGTGTGTGTGCGAGGTGTTTGTTCACTTATTTCCTGTGACTTTTGCTTTTGTTATAAAAATGTTTCTTATTACTTTTTTTTTTTTTATTCACAATGTTTGCTGTTTTGCTTTTGACCTTGTGAAAGGTTTGCAATTATTTATTTGCAAATTTGACTGTTTTTGTTAAATGTCTGCATTTTCCTAAAAAATTCACTTCCCTTTCTTTTCTGCTTTCTTTCATTCATTGCTAATTTTCCTCCTCCCCTTGCTATTTTTGTCATTTACTTGTTTTTGTCTTATTTTGTTTACTTCTTTCTACTCTTTTTTTTTCTTTCTTCTCATTTTACTGACTAAGAAACGATTCCATAAATATTGTATGATGAGATGCTGAAAATTCCTCGCCTAACTCACATCCCCAAAATCAATATTCTGTAATTTGGTCCTTAAAATACTGATTATTTTTTGAAGGTTGAGGGTGGGGGATACTGGTGATGAGTGGGTACAGCTTGTATGTTTTTGTATTTCTTTAAATCAATTCTATTTTTTTCTTATCTTTTTGTAAACAATGAAAAATATTCAGATATTTGAAGAGAGGAAAAACTCTGAAATTGGGCAGGGGCTACTTAGAAATACGTTGTCTGCTGGCAACAGATCTGTTAGTACACACAAATATGTACTTTAAATATTGTATCTTTTCTTCATTTAGTTTGTAGATTTAATTTTTGAAATGAAAAAAAAAATATTCTCTGAATATAAATCATTTTAATTTTTTTTTTTTTTTTTTTTTTTTCTTTTTACTGCTGAGAAAATTTGTTTTTTGTGAAAATGTTTTTGTATCTATACAAACTATTTTTTGTCTAATCATTATGAAAAAAAGCATGCTAGTCATTTAATTTAAAATCTAGTAATTTGGATACTGTAGTGGAATTAGTGAGCTGAGCCCAAATTCAGAATTAGTTTGAATTCACTTTTGCACTGATACTTTTGACAGTCATGAATCTTTCTCCTCAGCTATGGGTTAAATATCAAGTGAGACTGGGCTTGAACTTCAGTTGGCAACCAGCCTAAGAGATAGAAAATTGAATTCTAAAGTGGGATGAAGACAACAGGAAATGACTCTGCTGTCTTTCCCAAGAATGCACAGCAGTTCAGATAATAAAGAAAAGGAATATGAAGAGTGATGATGACATTAAAAAAAAAAAAAAAAAAAAGTAATTTGAAAGTGCTGGTAAAGTTAATAAGCAATTAGAATTTAATATTGTGCAAGCAGATAAATATGGAAAAATCACTCCTGAAAATAGTTTTAATACAAATTGTAAAAGTTTCTCTTGTTGATGTCTTAAATTATTTAATCAGTTTGAAAATTTTCATTTTAAGATGTTTTTTCAGAAATGGTTACATATGTAAAGAAAATTCATTCTCAAAGTTAATTATCATATCTATTTTAGTTAAGAAACTGTTATAGTTATATTGATAGTGGTTAAAATATTTTGATGAGGTTATGAAACCAATATTTTAGGTTATACTCTACATTTTGTGGGGTTGGAGGTAGTAAAAGGATTTGAAATGTGTTTTTTGTAAGTTCTCTGGATTATTAAAAGCGGTGTACAAGCTGACATTGTGTAATAGGTTCTATAAGAGGTTGAAAGATAAATGGTTTAGATATCAACTAATCATACTACGTAAAGGAAACTTAAATCAAAGGTTAAGGTATATTATGACACTATCATGCAAATTCAGTTACAGTGTCTACCATTGTTCTAAATTTTGATTTATGAAAAATCATTTGAAAATAAATGGAGTAGAAATTATTTTAGTTATAATTGGCACTTATTTGGTTGTAAACAGTTGTGGATTGTTTTGTTTATAGAATATGTATTTGAAATTTGTTGAACAGGTAATTGAAGTTGTTTTTTTGCTGCTGGAACACTATTGAGGAAGGACAGAATGAACAGCTGCACTGAAGACAAAGCGATTAAAAAGAATAATTACCTGTCCACAACAAAGAATTCCACACAGCCACAGTGCAAATGAAGGTCGAACATAACTGGGACATAGAAAGCGACAATGAACAAAAAGAAAATTGGAATCCTGATGTTTTGTACGACTGACTAAACAGAAAATCTGTCTTTATATTGAGTCCAGAAACATTGGTAACCTCAATATGCAGGACCTGAAACATTTGCATAAACAAATTCTAGGAACCACTGAGCCCACTGCTGCAAATATATTTTTTGCAAGCAGACATCCTTGGGTTTATGCTGGCCATCCTCTCCTGCATACACAGCAAATCAAGTGTTGTCTTAATCAATGGGGACGTACAGTCTCATTGAAAGTAGCTGTCAGTTCATCCTGCCTTTTACTTCCAATACAGTAATATTCAGATTGATGTATCCCAAAGGTTATATCTAAATTGAAAGTTTCAAATCTTTTCAAATTACTCTTTGATGGGGAACTCTGGTTAATCCATTGCAATTTTGCTTGTATGCTGTCTTTGTAACCCTAGCCAATATTGGCACAGGGTCTTGTCTTGTGAACATTGATTGACCAGTGAACTTTCTATCAATGGCTTGTGAGATCAGTATACTAACAATCTATATAACATGTACTTAAGATTTATTTAGCTTAGTATGGTACATGGCTAAATAGAAAGATTGCATTGCACCATTTTACCAGTAGTAATCTTTCTATTTGCCCAGAAAATCAGTATTTGAAAAATTCATATCGACTCTAATAATCTCTGGTATTAGTGGAAAATACTTAATTATTTCCATCATTTCAAGCAAATGTTCTCTCACTGTCTCTGTACAAAGCCTAAATACAGTTTCTTTTAGATTGTTTGAATAAGAAAGATTCAATCGAATAAAAGATTCTTGCAAGAGTGATAATTGAATAAGTTTCATTAGGAGGAGATAAATTATTGTTCTCCGTAACATTTTTGTTCTCATGGAAATAGCAAAGAATATTTATAAAATGTTTGTAAGAATATTTTTTGAATAGCTGGTTTTGCTGTATTCAGAATCATTTTTATTTGCTGCTACTCTGATTAATAATAATTATTTACTCCAAACTAATTACTTTTTTTTCTCTTCAGGTGATCAATGCTGCTCGGGTGTTAGCTGCCCGTCCAAGATCCAAAGTGGCCCAAGAGAACATGGATACTTTCAAAGCAGCCTGGGTGAAACAAGTTCAGCTACTCACAGAAGCTGTTGATGATATCACCACTATTGATGATTTCTTGGCTGTGTCAGGTGAGCTTGCTTATTGATTAATATTACTTCAAAGGAATTAACAAGATGTAATCAAGTATTTAGTTAAATGTTCAGATTTGTTAAATGAGTGTGCTTGTTTTTTTTTTTTTTTTTTTTTTTTTTTTTAATATAGAAACTCTCATTTTTTGTCATTTTTTTTGTCCATGAATACTGTTTTAAAAATAAGGAATTTTTTTTAGATACACACATACTATACAGACTTATCAATTGTTGACAGGATAAAAGAAAGCAATCTAGTAGAGTTGGGAGATGATGGGTGGAGGTTATTTACAGTTGGTATGTCATATTCACTGTCTGTATATTGAATTGTTTGTGAATTATGTGAGTGAAGGCAGACAGGTGTTTTGTGTTCATTGATTAGTTTCAGGAAATTTAAGTATTGGATGTTTTTTTTTTACAATTATGTCCATCGTGTAAAAGGTCTAATAGCTACTTATGTTAGTGTTACAGAGTAAGAGGCACCACCCCAAGCAAGGTGATAATGCCATCAAGAATGAAAGAAAAGGAAGACTATATGGAACCGGAAACCCAATCTTAAATAAGAAACCTCTGTTTCTGTTCAAAAGATTGGGGAGGAGGAGTGTGAACACTGAATAGTTATTACAGTTATGTGCTGAGCAACAGTTTTGACATAAATTATTAGCAATATTTTATGGGTTATTCATCATATGATGAAAGTTATTCATGTGTGAATATAGATATGGGTGCCATTGAGCCATAATTTAGGATTAAGGATTGTAAAATCGCTTTAAATGATTATTATTTTTGTAGTGGGGGCAGGTGGTACATTTTAGATTGATATTTATCATGACAGGTAAAGATGGAGGAAGAATATATTTATCTTCTTGAGTAAAAATATTCTTTTCAAGAATTTTTGCAAATGCCATGTTAACAAGTTTTTTTTTTTTCCTCCCAATTCAAAGGAGCACTTTAAAAGTAATGACAATTTCAAGATCTGAAAGACAAAAAAAAAATATCATTTTCAGTAGATTGTCTTATCTATCATGCTCATTTATGAAATTTAAAGAAAAAAAAAAAAAAATGAACTTTTGTAGGGCACTTTTAAATCTGATATTTTATAAATAAGGTATTCAAATGTAATTTTTTAACCCTGAATTTATCTGATAATCTTTTAACATTTTCTACTTATTTTAATATTATTTAAAAAAAACAATTTTTTTTCATTTTACAGAAAATCATATCTTAGAAGATGTGAACAAATGTGTAATTGCTCTGCAGGAGAAAGATGCTGACACCCTGGATCGAACTGCTGGTGCCATTAGAGGAAGAGCTTCAAGAGTCTCAAATGTTGTTGGAGCTGAAATGGATAATTATGAACCTGGTGCTTATGTAGACCGGGTTATGAATTCTGTGGAAATGTTACGGGATCAAGGTCTGTATTAAATTGATGCAAATATGTTTACTGCTTTTACTTAAAGGATGATTCAAACTTTGAAAACTTAGTCCTTTCTTTATTATCAACCCCACCTCTCACTCTGGTAATGAGCTCTCTATTAATTAGCATTGGCTAATTTGGTTGGAAATCAGTTTAATATCTGATTTTATTCAGTATGTTCTAGGATAAAGAAAAGTGATGCATTTAGGCTTACTGTTTGTCATTGTGAATCAAAATCTATTTTTTGGAGAGTTTTTATCTCCTCTGAATCCTTTTTATCTAGAGAAATGTTTTTTCTTTAATACTATACAGTTTAGTATAACATTGCATGTTATAATATTTAAAAAGTAAAAACATTTGATTAAAAACATTGAACTAGACATTAAATTTTAATCTGAAAATTTACTTGTCTGTCTGAAATTTTATTTTAGATTAAGATATTCTGATTCTTAGTTTATAAATTACCTGAATAAAATCCTGAAAACATTTTCTGTTCTGTCACAAAATTGCTTATGTATAATTGTTCATAAATTTGATCATATATTTCTATTTAAAATTTCTTCATCAAAACTTTGAATTGCATGTTCTCCAGTATTCAGTAGAGTGAATATTTTGATAAAGCCACTTGAGTGTCAAATTCTGGTACTAAACTGGGTTAATGTTGCATTTTAAATAAAAAAAAAACAAAAAAAAAAACATTTTTATTATTATTATTATAAAAATAGTATAAGTAGACAAATGCTGGCAATTTACAGCTTCTCAAAATCCAAAGAGATATTTTGTTTTTCTTTTACAAATAAAGTACAAAATCTAACAAGTGCCTTCTTTATACATTGGTGTCTCTTTATGAAAAAATTTTGAAATTGAGCTGAAGGTTCAAATTTTTTTTCGTTTTGTTTTTGAATAGAAAAATATCTTCTTCTCTAGAACAAGGCTCCATTCAAAACCATTTATTCTTAGGCATTCATAAGTCTAAGAAATTCACTTATTCTAATAAATAATTAGCCAATAACAAAAGTTCTTTGTTGTTGGTTTTGTTTGTTTTCAGGTTTTGTCAGCATGTTACTCATTTTTGATAGCCAGGTGAAAGAGAGGCAGTTTTGTTATACTGTTAAAGCTACTACATGCTATCAGAGTTTTACTTCTGTGCAAATGCCTATAGTTTCCACTGATCATATTTGCTTGTTCACTTAGCTGGATGTTTTTACTTTTATTTTTGTGGAACTACAATACAGTTTTGATGACATGAAAATGTCACTCAGTGTACAAGAGGAAAGGAAACAACTTTAAATGGAACAAGTCTACTACTCCCTACCTGGAACTTGTGCCAGCTAATATCTATAGTTGTTCCCATATCCCCTTGGTCTTCATGCATGGTGTTCACCAATCATTTCACAATTTGAAACCTTAAAAATATAATTTTGTAGCAAGCAACTTAGTTTTTGTGTTTGAAAATGTATATATAAAAATGAAGAATGCTATTTAAATCCACTGATTAACACCTAACTCTTTTTTACTGCAGTTGTAATAAGCAAAATTCTTTCATTTCCAGTTATGCCGAACTTTGCACAGAAGGTTGAAGTTGCTGTTACTCTATTGAATTCAGACTCTAAAGAAATTGATGAAAATGAATTTATTGATGCCAGCCGACTTGTTTATGATGGTGTACGTGAGATAAGACAATCGGTTCTCCTTAGCAGGGTAATTTTTCACTGTTGTATTAATTTCTCATTGTTATCTACTTCCAAAATAAATAGATTCACTTATAATACACTATAGTTGAATTAGTTTCAAGCAAATAGTTTCTGCATGTTTTTTCTACTCCCTCTATTAAATAAAACAGTACATAGGTCTTTTTATATTAAGTAAATGCTTATCCTTCTAAGGTTAGAAAGTCTTTTTTTTTTTTTTTTTTTTTTTTTTTTAACACTTACCTGTTTAGGATTCAGATTGAAATATAAATTAGGAACTGAAAGAACATTTAATATGAAATTTTACTGAATGACTATCTGAAAATTCATCACTAAAATAATATTACAAAATTTTAAATGCAACCTTATATAAACAAACATTTAATGTCTCTATGTACTGATTGTTAATACTAGAAATATCTAATTAAATAAAACCTTAGTTATAATTAAAACTTATGTGAATAAAAGATCACAGAAAATTTAAAGTGTTATGCTTATTATATAAATCTGTATGGCTTTGTGGTATTTAGCAAGACTCTCTGAATGTTTTGTTTGTATAAGTTTCTGTAATTTTATAAGTTCTCTTTCCATTAGTGTTAACTAGATAAAAATGTTTTTTTTTCTCTGCTCTTTTGTTTTAATTTGTACCTCAAACTATTTTTTCCCCAAGTCTCCTGAAGAAATTGATTCGGATACAGAAATAGAGTACGATGAAGACACAAAGAGCAAATGTGAGTATATGATTTTTTTTTTTTTTTTTTTTTAAATAAGTGTGTGCATCATATATATTTACTTTTATTACATTCTAATGTAGGAAGAGCACATTAATGTTCAGGGTGTATAGCTGTGTGAAAAATAATTAATCTCTTGCTAGTTGATATTTTGTACATATAAGTAAATATTTTGCACATATAGGTAAATATTTTTCATAAATTGAAGTGAAATGGAAAAGTTTACTTTTTAGAAAATTATCTATTCACCAAATTTAAAATCAAGAAAATGATATTTAAACAGAAAGGATTGTCATTGAGATATAAAATGTTAGAATACTGGACCAATGCATGAAGTTAGACAATGAGAAATAAAACAATGGGAATTTTATAAATCGTATACCTCAAGTGTAGAGGAAAAGAATTTTGATTTGATAAAGACATGAGGAAGTGCCTTTTTAGGGAATTTGTAACTGTCAAAGTATTTTTGTTGGAACTGAACAGGAAGCTGTTCAGTATGATGGTCATAATATTAATCCTATCAGAAAAGATCAAAGAAAAAATAAGTTTTTAGAAGACACAAAATGTCAAATCTTAAAGCATATCATCATAATGCAAAAATAAGGGAAATAGTGAAATGATCAGTAAATTAAGAACTTGGATCCTACAGGGCATATAGTGACAAAGTTTACCCAGTGAATGGTTAAGTACTAAAATAACTGAAAAATATCCAAGATGTTTGTAGACTTGGAAAATCCTGAGAGGAGATACCAAGAATCATGTAGCCTAGTTGACCATCAATAAATGGTTTGGAAATGCAGTGTTGCACTCCAAAAAAAACGTCCCGGTAGTGGCTATGGGAGTGATTACAACCCAGTTACATGGAAACTTTGTCATTAGATTCCGAAAATTAAAGAAGCAAGTGAAAATGAGCAAAATTGAAATGGGTAAATTAGAAATTAACAGGATTTATAAAATCTAAGGATGGAATGGTCATAATGGAAAAAAGTAATTGAAACAATGGAATGGGTACATAACAGAATAGTGGAACGTCCAGTAATATAAAAGCACAGAAGAATCTGTAATTTAAGGACAGCACTGAATAAGACAGTGAGGAACAAAGCAGCAGGCCCAGGTGAAAAAGAAGATGCTTGACAACCTTTAGTTGATCTTGGTAGTGATAATATAACTGAAGTGGTAAATGAAATTTTCACTGACAAATATACTAGGAAGATCTAAGATGGAACACTCAGTTTTGAACCATATAACAAAACCAATAATGGGATTTGAATGAATGGTGCTCTCAGAGTTTTGTCATGTCAACACTCATTGCCACTTTTATAATGTCAAATACTTGTCACTTTCGTATGCTTGTTATAGTAGAAACTTTGTAATCACAGATACAACTATAGTAATGCTGTTGAACAATAGTGGTGTCAGATGCCTTCAAATAACACTCGCACTAATAGTACTTGTTTGATAATACTCACTCGAATAGTATCGATTGAATAGTAATTCATATGGTGATCAGACTAGAGAATAGTGATCCGTATAGTAATAGAAGATAATGTACAAATAATGATCCGTATAGTAATAGAAGATAATGTACAAATAATGATCCGTATAGTAATAGAAGATAATGTACAAATAATGGTCCGTATAGTAATAGAAGATAATGTACAAATAATGATCCGTATAGTAATAGAGGATAGAATAGAAATGATGATCAATTAGATGCCACGCTAATTACCATATATACATTTCCTTTATCATCACATTATTTACTTATTAAAAATGTAATCACCTGTATTTTCTCTCTGGTGTTCAAACTCCAATGCTGGCAGCAACACCTTATTCCTATATAACACAGACCAAGAGTAGAAAGTTCGTAGAATGAGCTTTAGGAAGGCAGAAAGATTTGTAACTTTGTTTTAGAATATGCAAAGGCATTTGATAAAGTACAAAAGAACTTCCTGAAATGATATTAAACTTGTGTTACGAACAAATGGTTTGTATGTAGATAGATAATGAGTTTAGGGGCCAGAATAATACAGAACAAAATATGTGACAAGGATGAGTTTTCTCATTAGGTTTTGTGTAGTGACATAATTCTAAAAGGACTAGAAGATCTACCAGGTTTTATATGCTACACTGATGACAGTATTTGTAGTAGATTCAGAAGGAGAATGGAAAGAACTAATAGAAAAATACTTGAAAACAAGAGGAAAGGACAAATCATTAATTGTAAGACTGAATATATTGTTGTCAGCAAAAAAGACACTAAAGTGTGAGTTATATATTGGGGATATAAAAAAGAATCCAAATTTGCATTAGAATATCAAAAAATGCTTTCTGGAATCTGAGCCAAGAATTAAAGGATCAAAGAAAGAAATTCAGCACTTTATTTCTGTATCCTGTCCACTCTCTTATATAGCAGGGAGTTCTGGACAGTTTCATCAGAGATGAAAAGATTTGAAATGACAAAGATGTACTTTTGCCAACAGAATCTGAGAAGAATCTCATGAACAGAATATGTGGGAAATGAGGAAATTTTAAAGAGAACAGTTTACAAAGAAATATTTGCTGGCAATAAGGAGATAACTGAAATTTTTTTGAGGAAACAATGAGGAAACATTTTTAAAATTTAAAATTGTCTTATCAAAGATAAGAAGCAAAAAAAAGAAAATGAAAACGACAACCTACTTGAAAAATTTGAACAAATGCATAAAGAAAGATAAAGTGGGCATTAAAGGAGTAAGTGTTGCTGAGAAAGCAAGGCAGGATAATGTGAAAACATGACACCAACAGAGAAAGATATTTAAATATATTTGTGAAGAACTTCAGATGTTGGCTTATTTATTGTTTTTTCTTGCTCCTTTTTTTTTTTTTTTTTTTTTTTTTTTTTTTTTTTTTTACTGTGTGAAGTGTTTGTTACTTGATCATTTGAATTTGCTTATATTTTTTTACCTTGTTTGATTGCTTCTTTCTCCAGCAAGCTTCATGACTGAACAGGAAGATGTTAACAATAAGAGTGATCGTGCTATGATGAGAGACTTGCCAGAAGCTGAACGAATCAAGATTCAAAAACAAGTTGAAGACTTCCGACAAGAGAAGGCTAAACTTGACAGAGAAGTTGCCAAATGGGATGATAGTGGCAATGATATTATCGTTCTTGCCAAGCAGATGTGCATGATTATGATGGAAATGACTGACTTCACTAGGTCAGGTTATTTTTGTACTTGTATTTCATTATTGAATAATCAATACATTTTTTTTTTTTTTTTTTATAAATGAAAAATGGAACATTTTTGCAAATTTAACAATTATTTATTTTTAAAATGTTGAAATAGAATTTTATAATTACAAAACATTGAATTAAGACATGAAACATTGTTTAATACTTTGACAATTCAAATGTCAAATAATTTTTTATGTGCATATTAAGAGATGTGTAAATTTTGATATTAAAATTATGTTGAAAGCACATGTATATGTGTGTGTGTCTACAGTAATAGTCATAATACAGCAAAAGTTAAGTTGGCTGGGGACAGTGCAAGTTAAATATGCTGATTATAAAATGAAATATAAGAATTGTACAGATACCAGTCAGAATTAAGTCCGAAATGAGTGATCAGTAAGTTTGGAAATTCACAAAATTTTTACCAAAGCCTGAATAACTAAGATTAATTATTGAAAATAATTTGCTCAAAATAGGAGCTAAAAATTTGGAATTATTTTTCTAAGTTTCAGTTTGGTAAAAATATATTTTATTTTTTTATTTAAATGAGAAAAGATATTAAAATTTGCATTGATTTGATCTTTTGATTTGTCTAAAGAAGATTGTCTGCAAGTGACACAAAATGTAGTGTCCTTTTTGGAAAAGTTGAAATTTATTTAATAAACAAATTAATGAATATTATTGGTCAGTTTATCTTTCCAAATTTTTAGAAAACTAATTAAGTATTCTGCAGAAATATTTGTCAGAAATCTGCATATTTCATATAAATTATAGAAGACTACATGTCATTCTTAAGAATTTTAACAGATTTTCATATTAACCAGGTTACTGAAATTCCAAGAAACATGCTCTAAATAAAGAATTCTCAGATAAATATTTGAAAAAAAAAAAAAAAAATTAAACAGCATATCAAAGTAATGATGACAAAGTTATAAAGCCAATGTAATAAGTTTTAGTTTCTCACTTAATTCTGTGAAACATTTCAGAATAGTATTTAAAAGTTCATCTTTGGTAAATTTATATCTGCTAATAAAAATCTTCCCTTTTAGAAAACTTCAAGTTTTAATTTGAATTAAGCTCAAGAAAAAGTGGATGCTTCATCAAATGAATATTTTTGAAACCCATTTTATTCAGATGCTTTTTAGCTTCCTTTGCGAATTGAAATAGAATAAAATTTTTTGGCTACTATGAGGTGTATGCCAAATTAATATTTTATTTTCAATTCATCTAAAAACCTTAAATAAAGGCATAGAGAACTTGACAAAACATAAAAAAAAATGGTACTAAATTTATCTAGGCAGCTTAATTTGCAACAAATTATTAGATCAGACAAGCCTAAACATTGGGAAAAATTATACTCTCAAAAATGAAATAGTTAAAACATGAAACAGAACAGCAATTTTGACTGTTCATATAAGTTTAATTTCAAAAGTTAATGTCTTTCAACTTCTTGCTATTATTCCTAGTACAACAGAGATGAAGTAATTTTTTTTTTTTTTTTTTTTTTTTTTAACTACTACTTACATCCTGTAAAAAGGGCCAGAAGGACAATTTTCACAGCAGAGTAAAAACATGTCGAATGTATAACATCCTGAACTTTCCATAAAAAAATGTATCTGTTAGAGGTTCATGCCTGAAACTATGAAACTTTCATAATTTTGGGATGCAAAATTCAATAAAATTTCTTTTTTCTTTAATATGAAAAACCATTTGTCATAGAGATAACTAATTTTGGAAAAATTTAGTGAAATTTAGCAATTTTTAACTTTTTCAAAAAAGGTTGGTAATGACTACAAAACTTAACATTTGTTTCATGAGATGAATCATTGATCAATTGTTCAAATATTTATTATAAAACCTTAAACTTGTTTATCTTCAAATTAAAAAAATCTGAAGAGTAAAAATAAATTGGACTGTTGAAAAAGACTTTCTGCATTTCATCTTCTAATAGTGATTTACATTTTGAATTTGATTATAAGCCTCTGCTATAATCAATATTCTTGGAACACTCTATATCCTATCATCTCTTGAAAGTGATATTATATCAAAGACCCCACTAAAGGCAAATTTTGATGCTGCTTATTCAATATCATCCAACAAAGGTCATCAAAAATAATCATTTCTACCTTTGGTTGGAACTGATTTTTATTACATCATTAGATAAATGTAATATATTTGACTTGGCCAATGTAAAAGCTACAGTAATAGTATACTGCATCCCATTGGCCTTGGTGCTTGTAACTGAAGGTCTTTGAATACTCAGCTTCTTTCTTTTGTTCATTTAGAGATGGAGATGAAATACTATTAAAAATATCACTTCAATGTTGATACCTCCTAAAATTTTGCTAAAAAAAAAAAAAAAAAAGCATATGAAAATTACTCCAAACATGATAAAAACAGTATTATCATCAAAATCTTTGAGCAAAGGATTTTTTGATTATGAAATTATATTTTTTAATGGTTTTTAGAACTATCAAAATTTTGGTTAAAAATTGTTTTTCTTGTCTTAATGGGTGACCATAAATTAATATGGGAAATTTTTGCTTCTTTTTGCAGTGAAAAAACACCAATTTGGAAATTTTTGTAAAAATCTGATAATTATCAGATTTTAATGAAACTTTCAGGGTTTATTCACTGTTTTTTTTTCATTGCACTATTCGTTATACTTGGGATTTGACATTTTCTCTTCTCCTCTCCTAATAAAATCCTCAACTTGTTCTTACCAGACTTATACTGGAATCATCCAGAATCTCCAATGGATGTCTTCAGTCTACCAACCATTTTTGTAATCTCTGGTGCTTTACTTTTTTTTAAGTTCTGGAGTTATTAAACATTTCTTTTAATCTATCAAATCAGCCTCACAACAGATTTTAAAGCTTCAGCTTGTAACATAAATTTGAGATTTCAGAATTCAAGGCATTTTATATAACTGGCTGTTATATGCCTACATCTACACATACTGAACTGGTTTTCATCCAGAAGTTGTCATTTAGCAAATAAATCTTTAAATTCTAAGTATTTTATATAGTGATAAAACCTGAAGTGTCTTATAATGTGATATGCTGTGTGTGTATACACATGTATTTGTGTTATACACACTAGGCTATAATAGCTTATTCAATATTGCAGGGATAATCATTATCATATCTGAATGTGCTTTTAATTCCAGAGGCCGTGGACCATTAAAAAGTACAATGGATGTTATTAATGCAGCTAAGAAAATTTCTGAAGCCGGAACAAAGATGGACAAAATGGCTAAGACAATTGCAGATCAGGTGAGGAATGGTATATTTTTAAATTTACTTGTTTTTGTATTGATCTTTATTACCGTCATCGTTTTAGTATAGACACAATATATTAAGAGGACTTTGCTTTGAACATGTTGTATAGTCTGATTCAGTTCAGCAAATGTGTCCGTAGTGTTAACTCTGAAGTATAAACTTGGTCTGCTATCATAGAATGGTTATTGATTTTATTGTAAATGTGTAATTTTGTGTTAATTAAAATGAAAATGTATTTTTTTTCTTATCTGAGCCTAGTGACAAAAAATAAATTTTCTAAGGGATCTAATTCGATATCGTCATGTATTCTTTCAAAAGATTCATTTTGTAAATTTTACTTTTTGTTGCTTAACTGCATAGCAAATCATTCCACTTGCCATACCCTTTTATTATGTAACCAAAGAGGCCAAATTGAAATCCCTAATTAGATCTGGAATACAACCTGTAATTTAAACCTATTTATTGATTTTAGTTTTATTAAATCTCTTACAACTATGAATAGAAGCAAAGCAAATTAATTTTTAGCTTCAAAAGTATTTTTTAAGGACTTATCTTTCTTTTAGCATGTAAATCACTTAAGAATATTTTAAAATCTGTATATAACAAACTTTAGTTAAAAATACTTTTTGATTTTGTTTAGATTTATTTCCATACTTTCAACGTTTTTTGTAACCAGTTTTACTTTGCTACATAACCAGAGAACTTGATACAATCACAACTTTGTCAGAAGCTGATTCTTAACATTTGAATTGCTTTTTGTGAGGTTTCTTCAGATTAAAGCATTTGATATTTTTTTTTTTATTAAAGGGGAATAACTGCGGAATATCAATGTCAATTTTGTTTTTTGCGAGATTGCTTTTGTCTTTCACATTTCTCTTAATCTCTTCCTCACAATTCATTATTTAGATTTTGACATTGGATATTTTTATTTTAGTATTTTTTTTTTTTTCATTGATCATTTACTTTTAACTGTTTTAGTATTATTCTCTTTGATAATGTGATTTTCATTTTTTGTTTTATTATGTTTTCTTTATTTCCCATCTTATTTTTAAACTTTCATTTTTATTAATAATCATTCATCTTTGTGTGTATATTTTTGGAATTGGTCATATTTTTTTATCAATTTTGTTTCTTTTGTGTAATTATCACCTAATTGAAATAATTTTCATTATGCTTTTTTAAAAAAAATTGTTCAAACTGTCATCAGCTAATTTTGATATATTTATTTTACCAATAAGTTTTCCTCATGTTTCTAGTCTATTCCTCTGTGTAATATAAGCTTAGTTATATTACATTTATTATGGTTAGTGTTTTTGTGATTCTCTCTGAAGTAAATGGGGTTAGTAAGAAAATTTGTAAGGTTGACCTAAGTGATTACTACATACTTCAGATGAATCTCTTTATATGTTAATCATTATTTAAAAATAACTTTTTCTGCTGACTATACCAAAAAATGATTTTAGTAATAAATTCATTTCATAATATGAAATGCACAATGCATTTCGTTTTCACGCTTACCAGGATGTTTTAGTTGTATTTGATATCGTTTAGAATCTGTCATTTCCTTTTCTTTTTTCAGTGTCCTGATTCAGTGTCTAAGAAAGACTTGATTGCATATCTGCAGAGGATAGCCTTATACTGCCACCAATTGAATATTACAAGCAAAGTAAAAGCTGATGTACAAAGTGTTAGTGGAGAACTTATTGTATCAGGGGTAAGTGTTGAATCCTTTTTCTAATTCAGTGTGTATATATATATATATATATATATATATATAAATCAGTATCAAGGCAGTAAAGCCACTAAGACACAAGGGGTGTGGAAGAATTAGAGATAGAAACATTAATAAGTGGGAAGAGGAAAGAACAATCCAAAGACAATAGATAGCAATTGATATTGCATTTAAATTTTTGTAGATTAAAGTTGGATGTAAAGCATGGAACCAGATGAGCAAGAAAAATTGTTAGCATAGAATTTAGTTAAATATCTAACTTGACTGTAAATTGATGAGATCTTGACACCAATCTAGTAATGCTCTTAAATTCAAGAAGTCAAGACACTGTAGTAAAGAGCTCAGCTGAACAATTACCATGAAAATATTTATAGAAAAGACACATAGAGGTAACCTTATGGCAATGGGAAAGTGACTGAAGCCAAGATCGGGACCTATAATATTGCTGATTCTTTGGATTTTATCAAGGAGCTCAAGGTAAATAGCAGGGGCACTGGACCATATGTGGCAGCAATATTCTAAGCATGGGTGAATGGTAAACTTATAGATATGTAAGATAGATTCTGGAAAGAAAAATTGTCTTGCATGAAAATGAGCCAACTTTCTTAGCAGCTGACCTAGCAATGGATTCAATATAGTCTTTCCACTGTTCATATCAGCTGCAAACCTTAGCTTGAGAAGGTGCAACAAGGTTAGCTTCAGCCATGCTGATGGGAGTCTGAGATATTATTAGGCTAATATTTCCCAGTGATTAAATAGCATTGTCAGAATGCAGGTTAATACAGGTTAATGTGCAGAGAACAAAATGAAGACAAGACATAATTTTTTAAAAAGGTGGATGTTTGGCACTTAACAGGTTGTGAAAGCTTATCGTCTTTTATGGATCATTTTAAAGTAAGTAGAATTAATAATATTGATTACCTTCCTTTTTTCTAATTTACAGTTTGTATTCAGAGAGATAAATTTTCAAAAATCTAGGAAAATTATAACTATAAATGACTTTAACTTTCATAATCAATATAAAAATATATTCACTGAAATTTGAAGACTGATCAATGAAACCTTTATGGAAACTTGTCTAGGTAAATCCTTAAATGTTTTATGCAACAAAGAAAAAATAACCTTCCTTAATTCTGTTTATAAGAAATATTTCTTTTGAACTGAATACTCAGTCTGTTAAGTGCCATATGTGATACATGCTTGGGTGATCATGTCACTTGAATCATGATGTACGAGGCAGAAGATTTTCCTGGAGTAGGTTGCCATTACTTTCTGCAGTAGACTGGTTGCCAACTATGGCTATAGGACCCAGTCTGCCCTGGTATTCAATCCATAGCTAGGTGGGGAAAGATGGATTCATGTCTTTTCCAAGGGTATTTGCATGTAAGTGAATGTAATGGACATGACTGGAATTTGAACTCTGCTCTCAAATTTCTGTTTCAAGCCATTATCTGTTACGCCACATTATACATCTGAATTGTATACTAGTGAACTGAATTAGTACCAGATTTTTAACTCTTGTAACTGTAATATCTTAATTTCCCATTATTACAAGTTACTGAAAAATAATTGACCCACCCAAGAAAACTCCCACTGCCCCAAATGTGATGTTTGATTATTTGGTCAGGTTTTGGAAAATGGGGTACATCCTTCATCATTCCTAATCATGCTCAGTGACTATTAATGCAAACTGTGAAACCTGTTTTCTCAATGTGGCTTGTGTAGTTTATCTCAAATTGAAATGAAAAATATCTAATTATGGATTACATGTTGAAAGATGTCTTAATAAATTACAAAAATTAATAAATTTAAATATAGGAAACTTCTGTATTTCCATCATTCACAATGAGTGTTGCAATATTCCAAAGTTATAGAATTAAAATAACATTTATAATTCATGTTTTAAACTTTTGGCTATTTTTTATCAACCTTGTGGGTGTAAACAAATATCTTTCATACAGCTTTCTAAAAATCTACAAAAGTACAAACTTCTTTTGCTCTATATATTTTATTTTTTTTAATAAAGAAAAACCTTAGTTCTGCTTAAGCCATGAAAAGTGTTGATGTACTTGTATGTCATTATCATCTTGTCTATATACACTGTGCCTAGTGTTCTGTAAGAATCTCTCTAATTTGGCAAAAATGCAACAACTTGATGCAGCATTGATTCCATGAGTGATTAGAAGTTTTCTGTAGAGATATTGAGCCACACCCTCTCAATAACTGTCAACAGTTCCCTGATATTTATAAGTTCAAAATCTTATTGAATGCAAAAGAAATTCACCACCACATCCCATAAATATGTAATTAGGATCTTGTCTGAATGTGATGATAATGCCAATTATCAGATATCATAAAGCTACTAAAGTCCAATTAATGCCATGTAGACATAACCTGCACCATTATGGAACAGCCATTAGTGCAAATGGTGGAACAAATGAATGTGTTTACACTTCCATGGAAATAACAATAGAGCAGCAAGAGGCTTGTGAAATTTCATCTGTGGGAAAAGGTGCTGTAGGCTGGAAAATATTTCCACACCCACAAAGATGTGGAGATACTTTGGACTCTATTGAAACTGGAAAGTGAAGACTGTGCAGCTCTTGCTGCTTTATGGCAGCAACACACCATTTTTAGTCTGTAGCTCTTGTAAAGCTAGAATTGGAGAAATCAGGTACTTACTGGAGCAGTATCTTTAGTGATAGGTTGTATGTATGAGTTCCATGTGAGTCCCAATAGGTGTGCAAGGTATGGGCTTCTCTGAAAGAACACCTGTTCATTATGATAGGTGAAAATTTAGGCTCCACTTGGTGATGATAGAACCTCACTTGTTTGGTTTTCAAAGCATTGAATGCGACCAGCCAGTATTTCTCCAACTGAGCTGCTAAGGATAGGTCAGACGAGAAATCGGCTGCCAAGATCTGGTCATCTAGAGTTTTGGAGTTGCTTGTATAGTAACACTCTATAGCGTAAAATTTGTCATGGAAAGTGGAACCTGTGTCCTAACTCTCAAGTCTATTAGGTGCACTTAGCACTAATTCCCTTGGAAAAGGCATGACCCCGTCTTCCTCCTACTTTGGATTAAATAGCAGAGGAGACTGAAATCTTGATCTTGGTAACTAGTCTAAAAGGACAAATTTAACTTCAAAATCTGTTTGAAGAGGGATGCCCTTCTACAGACTTTCTCTAGACACATACCCATTGCTGCTATTGTTGCTGTAATATGGTGCTTCTTACAACCCCAAAGGGTTACAGTACTTATGATCATGTACATATAAGTTATTTAAACTGTTTAACACTTGAAAAAGAATAGACATTAAATTATTTGGGTAAGTTGTACTGATTTTCTTTTTGTTTCTCTATTAGTTGGACAGTGCCACTTCACTTATCACAGCTGCAAAAAATCTAATGAATGCTGTTGTCCTGACTGTAAAAGCCTGCTATGTGGCATCAACCAAGGTCAGTTTAATTTTGTTCTTTTATTAGCTACAATAAAATTATTGGTGCTTTTGTCTCATTTATAAATACTTTTCACTATTCATCCTGGTAGCATTCTTTTCATAAATCTCAGAAACCACAAGTAGTTAGCCTTATTTACAAAGGTCAAAAGTAATAATGAATCCTTTGTCATTAGCTGCTTTTTCTATATTTTCTTTCTCTCTAAAATGAATTTTCTTCATTTCTTAATGTTTCTTAAATTGTTTCTTTTTACAGTACAAAACGAATTCAGCTAATGTAAGTAATTGGTTTTGTTTCTTTATTTTGACTCTTGTACTTATAAAGGCTGATTAATTTTTTTTTTTTTTTTTTTTTTTTTTTTCCTTCAGGAAAATATTTAACAGTAGATTTTACTTTACACTGTTCCATAAAAAAACAACTTAAAAGAATGTGGAATGTTTTTATTGTGATTATTTTTGAAGCTTTCTAAAAATCAGAAAAGTAAAATAATTAACTTTTCCTGCATTACTTTGTTGATAGGCCCCTGTGGTTCTGTGGAAGATGAAAGCTCCAGAGAAAAAGCCTCTTGTCCGCAGGGAAGACCCCAGTGAATTAACAGCGAAAGTTCGCAAGGGTGCTCAAAAGAAGCGCATCCAACCAGTAAGGGCACTGAATGAGTTCCAAGAATTAAGCATTTAAAATGATTTCATGAAAATAATTATAATCATATAAAAGGGAAAAAAAAATGTATATTTGACCACAATCATTTAAAATGGGTAAGATAAGGGTTGAGTGTGCATTTAATCAGTAGGGCAGAGTTGATTAGAATTAGACTAAGTCAGTCTAATCCTTGTATTGATTATTAAAGAATATCTTGCCTATTAATTTTTTTAATTAGAACTTTGACTATCTTTATATATCTGATTTTCCAGATTGGTTGTGATTGATAGTTGGTTCTTTTAGTTGCTTGGTCAGGGAGAGAGGATTTAGAGTGGAAACTAGGATCAAATATGGTGTGAATTGGTTGTTAAAGATTCTCATTCCCTTCTCTCTCTCTCTCTTCTCTCATACCTGCAAAGATTAAAAAAAGAATAAAATTAATAATACTGATTAGAAATTTAATTTAAAAAAAAATAATGAGGTCTCTTATTACAATTAACTTGTCACAAATTTCTTTTAAGTTTTTTTTTTTTTTTTTTTTTTTTTACTAAATCAAAATTTACAAGAAAAATGCTTGCATTCGTTATTTATGTACATTTCCAGTATGTCGATAACAAAGAATAATGTATCTTAAAATTCTTACTAATTACTTAAAATGTTAAGTAATGCACATGATTTCCAAAAACACATACTGTGACTGTAGAATATTACATTCCCACACAAATATAGTACCTCATACATATTTAAATACTTACACACATACACTGGTTTTTATACTGAATCTAATCTTTACAATTTGTGGCTTCCAATTTAGCTCTTGACAAAGTAAACTTTGTCAGTTGGAATCAAGTTATATAAAGAAACTTTATTATCTGAGAACAAACTTACCAACTTATTACATGTTTATTTTGTATATTTAGCATGTCATAAACTTATAAAAAATATTCCACTGAATCATCAAGGATTAGTTTTCTGTTTTTAAAGAGAAAAGGAGAGAAAAGTAAGTTTTTCAACATTTAAAATGCAAATAGCAAATGGAAAAAATTCAATTAGAAACATTAAAAACAATTTTATATTTTTCAATTTAACATTTTGGTTATCAAGTCTTGTATTCAAGATTCAATCACTTATTCGCTTTTTGCTAATGATAATTTAAAAAAAAATGTTTTGTGAAACTGAATACTAATTTTGGGAAAGATAAGACGATCCAGTCTTAATGCGAGTTTGTCCTGAATTTAGATTTTCTCCAAAATGATGTGAACATTTGTTATTTGTTCAAAACCTTGAACTGTGATTCACCTCGTGTTGAATAGCAGTTATTTCGTGGTGATATAAAATACTCTGTGGTCCTTGACATCTCCAGAAGTGAGGTGTGATGAACTAATTATTTCCCAGTATCCTTGCACTTAGTCAGCACCTAAGTCTTAATGGTTTCTTTGACTAACTTGATAATTAATTTACTGTAGTGGATTTCCTTATCAACTGCAGAAAAAGATTGCCAAATTTGAATAAATGAATCGTATAATAAATTGTCAAACGAATGCTTTGAATCTTATTAGATTTATTCACAGTTGATAAGTATATAAATGTTGCCCAGTGACTACGTGGGGAAAGAATTGACACTTTTTTTTTTTTTTTTTTTTTTAATACTCGTTGGTTATTCAGAGGCAAAAATCAAGAAACTCTTTTGTTAACTCCTTGCTTTTCTGTTATTACTGTATGCAACTTCAACAACTATGAAGATTTTGTGATGTTTATTTGGCTTCTTTGGAAATGATATAAAACATTTCTAGAGATAATTATGCCTGGTATTATAATTCCTGTTGATGTGCTGAAAATTCCTTTTAAATGTTTAAAAGTATGTTGGTGATATTTTAGTAGTTGGTTTTGGTTTGTTATGAAATATCATATTCTTGATATTATTATTCTTTTCAAAGAATAAGGAATTGGCTTTCTTGTGTTTCCTAATAGATATTTCCATGGTTTGGTTTTTAAAAAAAAAAAAAAAAAAAAACTGTTCCAAGTCATTGTTGTGCAAGATATGGCGTCTGGCTTATATGCTAAAGATTTGCATCAAAATGAAACATTTTGGATGTTTTTAAAAACTTCAACCCTAAATTTATAAAGCTATTTGGCTAAGTGGAGAAGTTAAAAAGCCAAAGAACATTCATTCTTTCTTTGGAAATAGAGGTACTTAATAGATAATCTGATTAACAAAACAATGTTTGGTTGATTTTAACATTTTCATATTAATTCACATCATTATCATCAGGTCATTCAGTTCTTTAAAGTCGCGACTTCAATAACATTTCTGTCTACATAGTTGATAAAAATATGGTTGCATTCAAATTTAAAAATTTTCTTTTTTAGTTTAACAGTTCTTTGAATTTAAAAATGAATCAAATTTTTAATAAAATTACAAATTATTGAATCTTTTTCATTGTCAATTTCTTTTTCAGCCAAGTTTTTGTCAGGCAATCTGCATTGCTTCTTTTTTATTGTTTACTATACACAAGTAAAATTATGCCATTCCAGAACAGTAAAATTACTCTTGGTTGACTTAACCAAACTGCAAACTGATTATTAGCCTCAATATAACCATATGAGTTAGTTGTATACATTTGAAATTGTTTCACTTTTTGTACAAAAATGTCAGTATTTGCTGATATCTTGAAAAACGGTCTGAGGTTCCAAAACTGATGTTGGCTAGCTGAGGCTCATTATCAGTAAAATGTAAACTCAATATAACAGAAGGGTGTTTCCCTTATATAATTAGTTTTGTACTTGTGGAATTTGTGATGCCCAAGTGGTATAACCAACTACTTTGCATCTGGACTTTGAAAGCAGTATTGTGCCAGAGCTTTTGCTTAAATGGAATTATTACAAAGTGAATGAGAGCATAATCTGCATTATTTTCTGACATAATGTTTCTCAGTCATGGTGGAAACAGTCTGTCTTCAAAAATATTTTTAAACTCTGAAGAATATGTAATAATATTCAGAATTGGTTGTATAAACAAATTCACTGAATGTTTGTTCTCATCCAAGTAATTTTTTTTCCAGAACAATCACATTTTTTATTTATTTATTTATTTATTTTTTTCTTCTGATAAAGGTATTAGTTACAGTGGAATATTTATTTTAGATGAATGTTTACCTAAAAGGGTTTTTGTATTCTGAATCTCCGGATAACTCATGCTAAAATATTTTTGTTTGGGTCTTATAGGTCGAGGGATTCAATCTGGCATTGTTAGGCTTTACTACTTTTTTTTTTTTTTTTTTTTTTTTTTTTTTTGTAAGAAATGTCTCTTTAAATCTCAACCAGATTGTTATCAATATCTGAATTTTTGCAATAAATGACTAGAAATTTGAGAGATGTAACTATTTTTTTTCTAGTAAAGGTATTTTTCTTTCCTATCCTTGATTGGTGGTTCAGCTTTAATTCTGAAATTGATCCCCAACCTTGAACAAATTGTACCTGCCACAGACCCAATTTGTTCATTTGTATATTTAACAACTGTTGTCTCTATGTAACCAATATAGTATTGATGTTGATTAAGTTACCAAGTTGAGTCTTGTCTAGATGAAACTAGTTTGTCTCTTGTTTACCATCATGTAAGCAACCAAAAGTAATGCACAATGAAATCTAAATACACAGTATTTTTAATTTTATTCAGTTTGGTATGTCCTTGATGGAGCATAGAAAAAGAAATCAGACGTTATCAAACTACAAGTTACCTGCAAATTGATGAGGGAAGAAAATAATAATTTTGAACTACTTAACCAGATCTGAGTTGGTACCCGATACTCAAACTTAAAGCCATTCTCAATGAATAATTATTAATCTAGACTTTCTATTTATAACTGTATTATAACCATGAATAATCATGATTGAACTTTTGCAATATCATATTTATGTAGATTTAAGTTTTCCATGAGTCCTAAATTAATTTATCATTCAAGTTAAATTGACTTGGTTTGCAATTCTCTTTCAGTTGCAGTTATAATATCTGAATTGTAAGAAGTCCTTTAAATGCTCACTTATCTTATTTCAGTTTTCAGATCTTATGCCAGATCTTCCTTAGAAGATCCACAAAATTCTTATTAAATTTAATTAATATTATTGAAAAAAAAAAATACTGTCATGACATTAGAAATGTGGTTCTTCACTGTCTGTAATGGATGAATATTGGATGTGAGATTTAAAGGTTATAGAGGCTGATTAAATAAGTTTTCTAAAACTGAAGATGAAATAATTGTTTGAAAGTCAAATTAGATATGCTTTCTGGTCTATATAGATCACAATATAAGTAAAAAGAGAAAAGGTCAATTTGCAGTGCAGTTATATGCTGAAGTTTCTTAAACCTTAAATTGTTTCGTATAGAAATGGTGAAATGTAGTTGAAATAATATAGACTTAGGACTTTTATCCTCTGAGCTACAAAATTAAAATGATTATCACAAAATCATTTCAACCTTGAGAAAAAAAATCAATAGTTTAACCTTTTTTATTTTTAAAACCTTCAATATCCAAATGGTACATGAAGATGACTTTCTAATAAAATGCTAACAATTTGGTTATGATCATCCTACCAGATTAAAAAGATTAGTTGCAAGTAAATACATTGTTCTAATGACTTTTATTGAAACAGTTTTTCTTTGTCTAATATTGTGTTGGGTTAAGGCAAGATAGGTTTTCATCAATGGAGCAGTTTCAACTGGAAGGCACACTGCAAATCAGTGTGATTTCTCATCTTCAGGATGGCTGCTCATTTCTGAGCATGCTCATCTGCTAAGGCTCATTGGTGTTTCTTCAACACCAACAGAGCCAGCCTGTTTATACTGCAACTGTGTTTTAACCCGAAAATTTTTTTTCCTTGCAAAACTGGTAGGGTCACTTGGAATTGTTTATTTACTGTACCATTTATTGCTAGAAATTGATTGGTAGAAATTTTAAAGTTATTGCTAGAAATTGATTTCTACAAATTTTAAAGTCATTGTATACCTGCAAAGAGATTTTATTTTGTTTCTGTTGAGAATCTCATTTCTCATTTAAGAATAATTTTCCTTTTTTCGTCTGATTGTGTTATCACATTGCAGAAAATTAGTATCATTCAAATTTTAGTGGAACAAACAAGTAACTTGTATCTATTTTGGGCTTGCTTAATATTGAAAGCTTCCATTATATTCTTCTCTCTGCATTCCATAGTTTGATATGCAAAGAAATATTCTAATAGACGCAACTAACTGGGTAGAATTTTTTATATTCTTCTGTAAGAGGACATTGTTTTATTTATTTATCTATGATACAAAATATTTCTTATATATAATTTCTGTATGATTGACAGGTTATCTATGTGCATGCTTCTGTAAAGAATAGAATATTAAGTTAATTTTTATTTCTTTTTTTAACTTTATTTTTCAGAGGTTAAGTAATAAATGATCTGTCTAATCATTCCAAATGATAATGGTGCACCTAATGCTTTTGTTATGTTATACACGGGTGTGGATTTTTATTTTTATTGTCATTGTTCTGAGTATATGTGTGATTGTTTCCTGTGTATGACATTGTCTGGTTTTCTGTCTTATTCAGGATTATTTTCAAAATAAAATTTAATAAAAACATTTATCATAAAATGAGTTTTGGTTTTGTTTGTCTTTTTTTTTTTTTTTTTTTTTTTTTATCTATAAATTGTTACCCAACATTATTATTATTAATTTTAAGTTTTTGAATTTTTTTTATTTTTTTTTTAATATAAAACCCAGTTGTTTCAGAAGTGATTTTCTGTTATTCTTTTCAAAATATTCTTGTTACATGAGTATATTGTTCCTTAAGCCTATAGTAGTAAAGAGTATAGTTCACTTGGAGTTGGACAAAGTGGAATATTACTTCACTTGTAGTTCAGTTAGTCTGATTATTGCTTATTTAAATTTGTATCTCTCTTCCTCAATTCCTTGAATATGGAATCACTATGATAATTTTTATTTTTTTTTTATTTTTATTTTTGTTAACCAAAGCTACTAATACATATATCTGGTACTCTTGCTGATTCAATTGTTCATGTCATGTACTCCTTTTTCTGTAATGAGATTCACTATGATAAACAAGTTTTGCTTCTCTGCAGATTTTGTTATTTAACTTTCCTATGTTTGTGTTTTCAAGAGACAGAACAAAAGTTATATCCAATTTTAAAGTTGGTTTTTGCCAATGATTTACTGTTTTGAACCAAGTCCTTATTCTCATGGCATCAAGATGAGACTTCTAGTTCATTTTAGTATAAAGTAAATATAATGAATAGCTAGTGAGCATCATCAAGCTTACTACAATGGAAGGTTAGTTTCTTAATCATCAGACCATAAAATTCTCTATTGGAGCTCTATTGATTGTCATGGGTATGCACTGTTAATGTGTTGGTAAGAATGTACATGTATCATTGCTACCCTCTGTCAGTCTTTCACTGATTAGACAATTTCAACCCACAATGTTTCAATTTCTAGTTTGTGTTGATGTAAGCAAAAACTAGGAAAGGCCTGGTATACTTTCACAAGAGGTGACATAACATCATGGCAAGGTCGGAAAAAAAAATTTCTGTCTGCAATAATATATTGGATTCATTATTCACAAATTCACCTGGCACTTGCCTGCGATTAGGTAAGTGACACTTGGGAGATTTTTTTTTTTTTTCTCTCATGACAGACTAACAGACCAGATTTTCTTGTTGGCAAGTGAGAACTCGATGCTTCCACTCTAGAATTATTTCATTACTCTGATTACTTAGTATTTGACATCTCTCCACTGGTGGACTCTCCATCCACTAATGGCCAGCTTCTTTTGCTACTCACTATAACTATCTCCACTAATGACTGCTTGACTATATGTACATGGACAGAATTTTCTCTCTTCTAGCTGATCCTGAAAGTATTTCTTTTTTTCAGGCTTGTGGGTAGTTGCTTTGAAGACTTCACATAGATTTTAATATCTATGCAGTCATAAAGACATCAGACCCAAATCATTTCTGGCCCATTTCAGGTGTGTTCTAAGCCATTGTATCAAGAATGTGATGGCAAATTCAAAGCTCCTTTTATATTAAATCAGATTAGAATCAGCTGAGAAACGTCAACATCCTTTGTTTGAATTAAAAAAAAAAGTTATATAGACCATTACAAATTTAATGTATTTGGGTGTCCTATCTCAGTAATTCACTGATTGGGCACATTCCACACAGCTTTATAGCTACCAAAACATTATTCAGCCCCTTTGAGTATCATGTAATGATAAAAATGAAAAAGTAATTTTTTTTTTTTTTTTTTTTTTATCGTCACCAACTCAAGCAAATGTTATCTTCATATTTTGGTTACAAAGATAGATTGCTTCTAAAATTAAAGACTGACAAGCAGAAACTTAGATATTTCAACAATCAATAAACTGAAAGGAAGGTGGTTTTATATAAAAGGCAGAAAATTTCATAAAACTTTCAGAAAGAAAAAAGATAAACAGAAATGAAGACTGAACAAAATAATGTCAAATTTACGCCAATAACTGTTACAAGTTATATACGTGGGGGTCATATGGAATGAGAAGTTTATGTGAAAACTGATAACTAAGCTAGTAATTTGGATGCATGCCAGAAGGAGCCTGGTTTCTTGTTTTTGTAGTGGGCTGTTGGAGAAATGGACATTTAATATTAATTTGAATTAGCACCTCCTGTTGTCTGGGTTTGAATTCATGACCCATCAAATTTTTAACCAATAGGATTAGGAGAAACAAGAAACACCCACAAATCACTCCTCCACTCACTGCTAGTAAAATAAAAATTAAACCAGCTTGGCTAAAATTCAGTAATAATTTATTTTTATTATTTCATACTATTCTACCTTGATTGTCTCTTGGTATTAAGAATTCACTTGACACACCAGAATGAAATCATCAAAACCCATCTACTGATCCTGTTACTATACCACTGGTCACTTGAAATAAATGTATTCCCCTTAAATACAGGGTCAGTCACAATGGAGTGGAGGACAAAATGTAGCCACCTATTCCACCAACCACTGCTGAGAAGAATTTGGTAAAATAAAGAAATTTTCTCCAACTTAAGAAGTTTTCATTTCCTGACTGACCAACGATCTAATGGAAGAGCTGGAAACTAACTTAATTTGTAAGCCCGAAACCAAAGTTTTAATTGTTAAACGGTTCACTAGTGACCAGTCCCGAGCATTGCTGTTGCAGTGCTATGAATAAGACTGACCCCCAGTAACTTACAAATCGAACATAGTAAAGCAGACTACAGCACTGCAGAATTGAAAGGATTAAACTGATAATTAAACCGTAATTTTTGACAAAATATTATTTTTAGAAATAAGAAAGTTGGTTTATTCTTTTATTAACTTACTAAACTTTCATAGCTTCTGAGGGCGTTTCAAATATTAGGTTGGTGCAAAAATAATGACGTAATAATGTCGTTTTTTGACGTATTTTTAACGTCAAAAAACGACGTTATTACTTCATTATTTTTGCACCAACCTAATAGTTATCAAGATGTATGGGTGATCTCTCAGGGAGGCCCTATGCTTTGGGTACATATGGAGACTTTAACTCAGACATACGATCCATCAATAAAGATGCTGAAAAAAATGGTAGGTTCCTTGTATCACTAGTGAGCACCTAACTCCTGCTATCTTTTATTTTATCGTGGCCCCTCGGCAACTCCGTTCCCGTTATCATCGTAGATGGAATATATTTCGTGACCTTTCCCTTCCTTCGTAGGGTAACTGACTTTTTCATGTAACGAGTTTTAGATTTACTGATCAACTACATTTTTTCTTAGATGTTGGATTATTGAGACACAATCTAAATACTCTTTTTGAATAATACATTTGTTAGTGAATTCTCGCAACTCAATATATTAATTATTAACTATAAAGCAATTATGAAATTTCGAGTCTGTTGCAACAAACCTCTTACGATATAATCAGTGACTTTTCGCTGCCCCAAGGACGAGGAGGAGTAAGGGCACTTCCACGTGGTGTAATGGTTAGAAATCATGTCTCGCTAGAACCATCACAACTGTTTAGTGAGTTCAGTCCTCACTGGGTGTCCCATGCTTTAGAAAATCATTTGGCGTTCTCTTTCCGGGTCCTTTCGGAGGGATTGACAGAGGAGGAGAAGCGGGTTTTTCCCGCCGGGATGGATGCTGCAGTTGTAGTATCTGTTCCGTGCTTTGCGTTCCCCCCCCCCATCGTTGCGTGACATATGTATGACGATGCTAGACCAGCGGCCCGAGTGGAAACTTAAATAAGTAAATCTTGGACAAGAAGGAGGAACTTTTCTTGTCGAACTCTCTGCCTCTGGGCGCAGAGGAACCCATCGAGGGTATGCCGAAGGGCATTGTCTCGTCTGGGGAGGTAGACAAACCGCCCACGTTAAAATCTGACCTTATGTCACATATTGCCTGGATGCGAGTTGGAAACTTTTGTGCGAGGGCGAGTGTCATATCCTGATACTAAGGTTTTTAGAACATTTTGACTGTGTCTACCCAGACTAAAAATTACCAATGGTCACACAGTCCTCTACTTCCGCATGATCTTGCGCATTACACCCATTCCGCCGTTCCTATTTCAAAACTTATCGGATGCCATGTTTCGTAGGAAGATACTGCCAGTTATTCGTCCTGATGCTGTTTATTGGTTAATTTTTGTGACCAGCTATTCGTTCTGACGTCAAACAACTTGTACTATAGCATTGGTTAATTTCTACAGAATTGTATTCAACTTTAGTCAGCATTGTTTCTTTTGGGCCCATCGGATATAGTGTGACATGCCTAAAAGGTGACTCACTGTCCTTTTTTCACTCTGCGACCATGTCACTCGAACAACACTAAGAATTTGCAAGTACAATATAGAATTGACAATAATAGCAATTTAAAAAAATTCTCAAACATGCATTCGACAGTCGGTAGAAATTCTACATCAGCTCAACATTTCCACAACGCTGCTTTTATTAAATTTTGTGTGCCAACATCATCAACGCATAGCACACAGGACAACAGAATCAATTCAACGTTGAGTATTGGAAAAAGACAAATTTTAACTACCGATGCATCTTCTAGGATGTGCTACGACTCTGACCCGCTAGAGAAAATAATACAGTACCCTGATGACAGCACAAGCACATTTTTCGTCGGCGTAATTAAACACACATCTCAAATGCACTTCCGACACCTTTCCTTTTCAGCTTACGAGGACAGAAACAAACCACACGCACGCACCTAGATTCACACACTTCACATACTTTGAACCAAAAAGGTTTTCACATTCTTTTCACATCATTGTCTTTGTCACTTGTGTAACTTTCTTGTTAATACATTATCATTTGTTTGTACATATATTGGTTCTTGTTTATTTTCATTTATTCACGTGGATTCACGTACTGAGTCTTCCATTTTAGTTGTGGGTATTTCAGGAGACAGCGTGTTATTACCAATTTCAGACATTACTAACTCCCGCAACAAGTTGGGAAACGCATTATCCACCAACGACAAACTTTACAAGTTCTAGATCAAGCTTGAAATGGATTATTACTGGCATATATGAACAGGAGATTCTCAATCTCCGTGAACTTGTGGGTGATGAATTATTTTCCGTCCTACTACACCTTTCCCACAGATGAAACGATGCAAGCCTCTCGCTACTACATTCCATCGTTACGCCAGTTCTAATCTTCGTGGCTAAGACTTGCCATACCATGCAAATCCTATGAGTGAGTCAAGAAGAGTTCGTTGAGAAGCAAGAGAAAAGAATGAAAACGAAGACGCATATGGAGAGAAAATAAAATAAATAATAATAAAAAAAAGAGATTTGCAAACAATTTTTATTTAATTTTTTAACAGTGCTGTGGGTCGAAGGAAAGGAAGAAAATAAAATGCATAAATCTTAACGTTTCAAAGTGAGGCATGGAAAATTCGGTAAAATTCATAAACTTCTCAGCTGATAAGGCTAAATAATTTTCTCGTAAATTCTCATCCAATTCAACACTAGACTCATCTGGTGTACCAAAACCAGATTTTCCCTCAATAACCGAGGCTCTACTGAGCGAGATGTGCATAAACCCAACGAGGGTATTGGACATTAACTCTAAATTAGACTCCCGCAAGGATAGTGGCAGAGACAGGATACCGGCCATTGTCCTGAAGAAATATGCTCCTGAATTGGCTTCTGTCCTCTCTAAACTGTACAACTACTGCTCACCGACTCTTGCTTTCCAGCCTGTTGGAAGTCCTCATCTGTTGTACTTGATTTTAAGAACTCTGGTGACACTTCTGTCCCGTCTAACTACCGTCTTACCACTCTTCGTTAAATCTTCGAGGCTGTAATCGACGACGAAGTGGTTAAGCACCTTACTTCACATGATCTGCTCTTCGACAAGCAATATGGTTTCCGCTTTGCCCGATCTACCGCTGACGTGCTCACGGCCATAACTGAATTTGCATACCAGAAACTCAACAATGATGAAAGCTCGAGCCATGGCTCTATACAATCTCTAAAGTATTTGCTGCCCTTTTTCGTAAACTTCAGAGATACAGTATTACAGGACGATTATTTAACTTAATACAATAATTCCTGTCAAACAGTGAAATGAAAGTCGTCCTTAACGGGTTCTCCTCCGGCTCCTTTATCACGAACGCTGGTGTTCCCCAAGGCTCTATCTTGGGCCCTACACTGTTCCTGATCTTCATCAATGATCTTCCCGATGTCATCAGTTCCCAAGTAGTCATCTACGCGGACGACACCGCTATTTACTCCTGCATCAATAATAAATCTGGTATCGTTGGCAAAAGAAACCTGGCTGCTGATCTTGAAAAAGACCTCTAATCTGTGGTTGAATGGGACAAAAAATGGCTTGTAAACCTTAATGCCTCCAAAACGAAACTGCTCTCCTTTACCCACCACAGAGAACTATCCCTGCCTCCCATCAGTATGACTGATTCCCAACTCCTCGAGAGCTCCTCGTTACGCCTCCTTGGTCTTACGATGTTCACTGACATGAGGTGAAATAAACACTTTGAATCAATAACTTCATCTACTGCAAGCAAAGTTGATTCTCTGTGTCGTGCCAGAAAGTCCATCCTTCAAATCTATAAATCAACCATCTGTATTTGCATGGAATATTGCTGTCATATATGGATTGGTGCTCCCGCTATATGTCTCGAGGTCCTCGACAAAATCCAGAGACAAATATACAATATGATAGGTCCTGATCTGGCATCTAGTCTACAATCGTCACGTGCCGTGGCTTCTCTCTGTCTTTTCCACAAGTATTTTCATGGCAACTGTTCCGACAAGCTACTTTCGCTGGTTCCCAAACTGCATGAATTTAAGCGAGCTACCAAGTTGGCACCTCGGTCCCACCTTTTCACTGTAAAAACGGTTAAATGTAACCGTCTCTTCTACTCAAACAGCTTCTTCTCTCGCACTTCCCTTCTCTTTACTTGCTTCCCCGATGACTATAATCTTCAAATATTCAAGTGTAATGTCAATCGACATCTGACACCCTGAGCTTGTTCCACGTCCTTCCCTATATCATTTCCCCAAACATGCCTCTTTACTCTTGTTCTCAATCCTCTGTAAGCACTTGCGTGCTAGTAACACTCCCGCCTTGCTTCGAGTGAATTGCTTTAAAAAAAAGTTTCCTCGAAAGAAGGAAAAGTTATTGCATCCGCGTCTTAACAAATAAACATATTTTGAGGCGGATATAGATCCACACCTTGCTGAAAATGAGTTGCTGAGCACACGTGGACAGTTTCGAATGTAGTCATAATAAAATGGGCAAAAAGAATCTGCATTTTCTCTTTGTTTCTTAAGCGAAATAACAATTGATTTTTATATTTTGATGTCTTATTTAATATTATTTGTAATCTCTTAATTTCATTAGATAGATACAATTTACTGAAGTCGATTAAGAAAAATTTCACTAGAAACTAAAGTACAAAAATCTTTATAAACTATGAAATTTGATTTAGACCTTTTATTGCTCGAAGAGAAATTTCGTTTTACATAAAAGATTATATATTCCACAAACTGATAGTGTGATGTGTGATAGACGGATAGAATGTGTGATAAATAGCTAGCTAGCTAGATAAATCGCTAGATAGAATGTGTGATAAATAGCTAGCTAGCTAGATAAATCGCTAGATAGAATGTGTGATAAATAGCTAGCTAGCTAGATAAATCGCTAGATAGAATGTGTGATAAATAGCTAGCTAGCTAGATAAATCGCTAGATAGAATGTGTGATAAATAGCTAGCTAGCTAGATAAATCGCTAGATAGTATGTGTGATAAATAGCTAGCTAGCTAGATAAATCGCTAGATAGTATGTGTGTGTGTGTGTGTGTGTGTGTGTGAGAGAGAGATTTAGACAGAAAAAATAAACAGATATATGAAATACCAATATGATAAAACTTTATTTGTCGAAAGTTACAGTTATCAGTTGAACCCTTCCAATTGTGGTTAACTTTACCCGTTCATCATGATAGGCGAATATGTAGGATCCGCTCGGTGATAATGGAACGCCACTAGTTTGGTTTTCAAGGCACTGAATGTGACCAGCCAGTTTCTCACACACTCCTCTAGGTCAAAGAAAAGATAAGTTGCCAAGTTTTACTCATACAGAGTTTTGAAAGAACCCCCAAATAATGTTTTATCAACAATATAGATATTCTCAAGAGATCGGCGTACCGGGTTGAGTTAAAAGTTTTTTTGATTTTCACTGATGATTACCACCATATTATATTATTCATTTGGTACAACTTGTTGGCCGATCGTTGCTAAATTGTCTATTCTTTATTTTCATATATAACATATGTGGGGTCAGTCTACTGGATTTTAGGTGGAAAAATAAAATCCGAGTGTCGTGTCCACAAATACAACACAAACGCAGAAATTGAAGATCAAGCTAAATATGACAGTAACATTTAGACAGTCAGATACATGTATTTATACAGTCAGATACATGTATTTATATATTAAAAGTCAATATTCTTTGTTGTGGTCATGAAATTCGATTGTAATAAACCAATGACAGTTCTTAATAGAAACAGACATTAGGACTTCATGAAAACTGAACAATTTATTCGCAAATACACTAAATAATGTCATATAATAAACAATTAACTGAGTGCATGGTAACATTCACCATAATAATACATTTATCATATACACCATAATAGTAAATTAATTAAGCACTCATAAAAAATAGTTGTGAAGTCTTATATAAAATTTATACCTATATCCTTTCGCCTACATAAACCACGAAAATCATCGAGGTGTAACATTAAAAGACATTAAAAATGAATTGGGCAAATTTAGAATTCAGTAATAAACTAGAGTCCAAATTGATGTCAATAAATCTTGATCAAAAACAACATATAGGAATCAAATAATATTATATCTTCATTAGCTGAAGCGCGTGAGACCATTCGATTAATACTTAGAAGGAAAAAGATATACCAATAGGACAACAATCTTAATTTGAAAAATTGCTACAAGAACAATAGAGGAAAATGCAAGGGAAAATACTAAAAGAAAGTGAAAAAAAAAACGGTTAATTCTTTGAGAAACCAATATCTTTGAATAATTAGGATGGGAATTAATGAAGCCAGGCAGCATAGACAATGTGTAAAAACGTGGAGAAAAGAGAAGAATTACATTAAAATCATGCAATAAAAACCGTTCACAGAAGAACTATCCTGGTCTCAAAAAACACTTTGAATCAACATTTCCATCCTAGCATTTAAAGAGGAAAATTAGTTATACAAGTTTTTGCTATAAACTTGTGCTAAGATCTTGGAAAATAATTTCTCACACTTTTGATTAAATGATATTCAAATGACGAAACGTAGTCGTTGATTGATATCGATCTGCTGTCAGTACCAACATGTATGTAAAGACCATTTTCGATAATTCCAAAGATAAAGTTTCTTCATGACTGGTGTTAAAGTTTTATTGCCAATGAAACGCAGGTAAAATTCAGGTAAGAGACTAATTAAATATAAAAGCATATACAAATCTTGCTTAATTTAGAAAGGATTTGTAAGGTTACTGGAGATATTCGGTTTAATACAAAAATGAGAATCCTTATCACCATTACTTGGCTAGTTGCAGTCGAAGTTCAAATATCTGGGAATCATTCTAACGGAAATGGTGATATCGAAATCCGAAACCACACTGGAATAGCAAAAGATGCCTTCCAAAACACCTAAAAGTATTAAGAAACATAAGAATTTCGTTAGAAACTAAGAACAGAGTGGTGCACTCCTATCTATCAATCCTCCTCGAGAATCCTGGACAATTTTTCCGCAGATGAAGAAAAGTCTTGAGGTAAAAGAAATGAGATTCTATAGAAGAATACCGAAAATACCATGGACAGAATACGTAAGCAACGAGGAAGTTTTAAGGAAAAATGAAGAAGGGACTCTTATACTTAAAATCAGAAAGAGAGAGTTGAAATTTATGAGACATGTAATGAGTAAAGAAGGCTTGGAAAATTTGACAGTCACAGGCAACAGGGACAATGGGTACCTACAGGGCAACAGGGACAATGGATAACTACAATGAACCTACTTAGCGATCTTGTGTAAATGGATGGTAGCACAGTAAGCGAGAGTAAAAGACAAACATTGCTAAGTACTATAAAGGCTAGTAAGTTGTAGAAAGCCATGGTCACTTACATCCTGACGGGACATGGCCTCTTTCTCTCTCTCTTAAAGAAGCTATTGACGAATACAGATTGATTGTTTGGTGCAGATAAAACAGCGTATGGAGCAGTACTTTAATAAAAATGTGCTGCAAGGTTAGCAAGTTCAAGTTGCCAATATAAAATGGTGGCAAAATGTCATAAACATTTTCTGCTCAGTTAGAAGTTCTACTGAAGGTCATTTTCTAGAAGACTAACTCGAGACTGTCTGAGATTTTAAATGCAAGGCTTTCAGCTTGGTTTGTTAATAGTGACAATGGTCATTTAGTTTAACACTACTCTCATACCATGTCTATTCTCATCTCTCATGCATTGTTTTTTGCAAGCATATAAGTATGACAAGACTCAGATTTAGTTAAAGAACTTAAGTATATTTTAAGCATGAAGCGAAACTTTGATGTCTTAACGCAACTTTATTTAGCATTAATAACTGACATTTCCAACCTTCATTAATCAGTTTTAAATAAATAAAGCTCAAATATGACGATTTGATGATCGTGACGAAGATCAGCTAAAATAATATGATGTTAAAAAAATTAAACTGCACAGTGTTAGACAAACATTAAGGCGGCGATTCAAAAATTCACTATACATGTGTCGATTTGGCAATACACCACATTACACAACTTCTTCATTGGTACAGTCACTTTATGCATCTCGAGATCAATTTTAATGAGAAATATCTAAAATATTACACAATTCTTTAATGAAAATTACCGGACACCGAATTTTATATTATATTGCTGTAGCGTAGCATTCAGTATTGTTGACCGACATTAAAATGATAAGCGTTAACTTTTACTCCTACATTAATGAAAACAGATGGCATCCTTGAAAACTGCGAATTTGAAATTTGATCAGTGAAATCTTAATTTGTTATGCAGTTTTTAATGCAAACATAAATGAGCTGTTGTGTCCATGCCAAGAAACGTGTGCACATGCAGAGATAAACGTTTGATAGAAATGGATAAAAGGAAAAAGAAAAGAAAATATAAAAACGAAGTAAGGGTAAAATAAAATGAGTAAAAGTAAGGAGTTTTTGTTTTTAGAAAAGAAGTGATTTTATGTATAATGAAGGAAATAAAAATAAGGTAAGAGAGAGAGAGAGAGAGAGAGAGAGAGAGAGAGGGAGAGAGAGAACGAAAGAAAGAACGAGAAGAACTAAAAACATTCAAAGAAAAAAAAGCAAGCAGGAATTATAGCGCTTAATGAAAAGAAAGAAAAAAGTTATGATTTAAAGATAGCACAGAAGAAAGATAAAGGATAAAATTGGTTTGGAGGGAACGATACAGAAAAAGAACTTTAAAAGGATGAATGAAAGGCAAAAAGAATCAAAAGATAAAAGCGCCGTGATTAAGGAAAGAAGAGATTTAATTGTATATGTAAAGGCGATAGCAGGTGAAAGAAATATGGACGGGAGTAGAAAACAAGCAAAAAAGACAAGAAAGCAAACAAAGAAAATATAAATGCAACAGAAAGATAAAAAGAGAATGAAAACTAGGAAAACAGAGTAAGAAGTTGGAAGAAGAAAATGAAATATTTGAAAAGAGAGAAGTGACGCCGATAGATGAAAATGAGAAATGATGAAATAAATGTTACGACAAAAAGAGAGAATTAAAGGTTGAAAGACTAAATGGGAAGAGGTGGTTTCTGTTGATAAGAAGAGTCTCTTATAAAATGAAAATGGACATAGTCCAAAATTAGGCACGACGTAGGATTTCGAACGCCGAATAGAACACGGAGCGAATTTTACGTGTTTTAGGAATACTCCAGGCAGATGCCGAGAAGAGCTGGAATGAAGGAGACGTGTCTTGAGACCTCACAAGAAACAGGCATGCTGGGCACAAGCTTACTTGAATAATGCAAGGACAATGCAGTTAATACCAAGTTGTGAACTACAAGTGAATTATTTATTTCAAACAGATACGTATTTGGATTTCGTCCACGATGCTTTGTCATTTAATCACTAAAAGAATATGTCTTTAGCAAGCATCCATTTTCTTTCTCGTTATATATTGTGTTTCTTGTATAAAGTATGTTCGACAATGTACAATTGTCTCACTTTGTTTATTAAGCTACGACTCAGTTTTGGGGAGTCGTTAAATTTCCCACAGAAATAAAACAGAAGAAATGAAAAATAAGTGAAATAAATGACTGACAAAATAAAGGGAATAGAAAATGAGAAAAAATGAGTATAAAAAGAATAATTGGTGGAGCGAATTCATACATGAAGGAAAATAGAGTAATCAGCTAAAAAAAAACAAACCCCAAAACCAAAACAAAAACAAAAAAATCCCTGAAAAATATGAATGTACGAATTCATAAAGCTCTTCGTTTCAATTAATTGCTTGCATTCAATAAATCAGAAAAGAGTCAGTTGACAAGCAGATTAAAATTAGAATTCGAAATAAAGCATGGCTTTGCTCTAAATAAGCTATATAACTCTGAAAGGAAGAATCCTCGACAGTTAATATTTATAAGTTGAAATTTTGCACAAGGAATGTAGTTGACACGAAGGATGTGACGTGAACTTACGGATTTTAATCTTTCCGCGTTCATATTGTATCTATTGTTGCATGCTCTTATAAATCTTACATAAGTACATATTATTGTATTAATTATTATTATTTCTGTTTCTATTTTCATAATGTGAAACAAAAATAAGCAAATATAAAATGCTCTTCATTGAACAAATTTTAGCTTCGGTATTCGCATTCGTAGCAATCGGGGCCTAATGAGAGGGAAGAGAGAGAGAGAGAGAGAGAGAGAGAGAGAGAGAGAGAGAGAGAGAGAGAGAGAGAGAGAGAAATCTAGAAAATTATGACGCAATCAGAATATTATCGGACTTAAATTTCAATATTTAAAATCTGAGATTATACAATTTGACAAAGATTTACGAAGGGCTTTGGTATTGGTAGCTGATTAAAAGACAAGCTTAACTATTCATGAAAGAATTATCATTTTTGAAAAAATCAGTTTTTTTAATGAAAATAGAATTATAATAAAGTAATTAAGTCGCTTGTTTTTTTTTTGTACATAGAAAACGTAAAAGAAGAATCTATTTGCCGCTAATATATAATTACAACTTAGGTAATCTACAACGAAGAAAGAAGAAAAGGTGCTTTATTTTGTCAATATTTAAACATTTATTCGCATTATTATTAAAAACTGATGATTTTCTTTTATTTTTCTGAATATTTTGGGTAAAACATCAAAATATTAACCCCACGTTCACGTTCTTTATCAACTAATATGGTCTTCAGATATATTCCCCTGATTTACGTTTTAAAGGGTGTTTTATATAAGTTCTGTTTTATAGCAGACTGTAAAAAGTTAGTCCGAAGCAACATGTAATGATTAAAATGCCTCGTCTAACCAAAGTCACGCAGGATCCCTCGATGAAAGTTTTCCTTCCTTTTTAAAAATCATTTTCTGATAGATCAGGCAGTATTGTATATGTTCCTATTTTATAAGGGATCTAAAATATTTTCAAATTTTCAGATCTAATTGGTCCGCTTCTTTTAATTAACATAAACCAAACACAAATTTAGTAATTATTATCTGACGGAAATGTTTTTAATTTTTAACTGTTAAAGATGTAGGGATGTAGATGCGGTTATCTCCCATTAGGTAGGACGAATTCAGAAGGGTCACCTGATGGCCAGTGAATGGCATCAGCTCATCGGGTGACGAACCCCTGTTTCTATGTGGGTCGCGAGGAAGGCAGACGTGATATCCCACGGAAGTAAAGAGAACAAATGGAAACCACTTGGTCCCAACAAGAAAGAAACAAAAAAAAAAAAAAATCGCTAGCCTCGCCGTTTGCCCTTTGGGAAAGTTTCTCTGTATGGGACAAATAGTGATAGGTATATACATATTTGTATATAATTTTTTGTATGGCATGGCAGTATATAAAATCTTTTTGATCACAATGCATGGCTAATTTCTTTCAGCTATTCTAGTCCTTCCATCTGTTATGCTAAGCTGTTGGTATATCACGGGTATGCCTTTTATGGGGCAATTGAAAACTGAAGATAACCAAAATAGTTATATATATTGATAGATACATATATCATAAAAGTTTCTGTATCTTACATCGAAGTCTGTATTTTCTGACCCTCAAACGTCAAAAGATTAAAAAAATCTTTCGATGATACAAAACAGCATGTGTTAAGTTGATGATACTAATTTCAAACGTTTAATCATTCAAACTTTAAATTGCTGTCAATATAAAGTTTTAAATCATTTCAAAATAGTGAAGGGTTTCTTTCAATTTTCTGTGCGTCTTTGATATTCGGAAGAAACGAAGAAACGCAATCAAAAGTCCAAGAGAAAAAGTTAAAAACTCCTAAGAATATGCGCAAATTTTGGTGTTCTTTACAAATTTCTTGAGCGGTGAATCTTACTAAGAGACTTTCAACAAAAATAGCATCTTGCGGCATATTGTTAAGTTATTTAGACGGATTATTACAACATGAATAGATATAATGTCCAAATTTTGTAGCAGTTGTTTGAAATTGTAAATGTAGTGTTAGGATACTTGAATTACTGACGTTTAACAAGTTATCTTTTAACAGAAATTCTTATTGCTACGGACAGAAATAAGTTGTATCATGAATTTCAATTATTTAATAACAATACAGATATCTCTGAGCTTTTGTAGGTAGACTCTATGTTGACATTTACAAGAAGGCGAAAGTGGGAACATACTTGAGTAAACATTTATAATGATAGCGAGGATCATTGTTTTGCTAGCAACAACAGTTGATGTTTTTAGCAATATATAAAATAAGTGGATGTCAGATGAAGTTCTCAAGGTAATGAAAAAGAGACAGTAGATAATGGCAAAGAATGGCAAAAAATATAGGATGTTAAGCAAGATCACGAGAAAGAAATGCAAGCTAAAGATGAATGCCGGAACGAGAAATATGAAGATATAGAAATACTACGGAATACTGGCAGAGCAAGTACGCATAAAAAGATAGAAAAAAATGCTCTTCGATAGGATGCATGAAATCTAGAGAAAATTCATAATAATAGAAAAAAAAAGAAGATACTATTAAGTCAGAACAGTTCTTCCATGACAACAAAGAAGAGAAAAAAAAACCCCCTAAAATACACAAAAACATGTGCGGAACCGCAGTGTTAAAAAAATAAAGGGTAAGATCAGAATTAACCGTGATTACCGAAATATTAAATGAATTCTATGACAGCAGCGAAATCGCGAAAGATGTCAGAATTTTCTTCATAGCAATTTCTAAAAGAAACAAATACCCCGCCCCCTCGCCAAAAAACCCAGGTGTAAATGAATGTAAACACCATCGGACAATCAATTGTAAGAGAAACATTAAGTAAACTTATTAGGATTCGAATCAAGAGTTCATGGCAGAATGAGGCCTAAAATAAGAGAACAGTGTGGAATTGTTCAAGATATAAGATGCTATTTATATAATTAGAATGGTATCAGAGTGAGAAATTCCGATGCAGAGAGACCTATAACTATGTTTCCTAGATTACACAATGGTTAAGGCATTTGATTAAGGTATGACACTACTAGACAAACTTGATTTACCTTTACACGGATATGGTATTCAAGTAATCCATAATCTTTACTGTGAACAAGCAGTTAAACGAATATGCAAAAATATAAAAAACGAGTAAGACAAGGATGTATTTTCTCACCGGATCTATTTATCATATAAAGCGTGACGTTAACAAGAGAACTAAAAGACCTACCAGGATTTATTATTGGTGAACAATCAAAGAAACATAAAATATGTGGATGACACTGTGTCGATGGTAGCGTCAGAAAGAAAACTGAAAGAACTTTTAGAAAATGTAATAAATGAAATCGAGAAGAAAGATTATTAACTATAACAATGCATGATTCTTAGAAAAAGAGACAGTGCAACATCCGATATACATATTGGGGATGTCAAAATCAAACAGGTACAGAAATTTAACTGTGTAGCATTATAACAGTAATCAGAGAGAAGGAAAGGTGTCTTTCAGAAACTAAGTAGACTAAGCAGAAACTAAGAGATAGAAAATATCTTTAAAATCAAAGAAAAAAGTCCTAAATTGCTATGTAATATCTCATCTTCGATATGGCAGTGAATGTTAGACAATCTCCTCAATGTAAATGAAAATGAGACATGAAACGAAAGTAATGTGCTTCTACAACGAATGCTGAGAGTACAACGGACATAACATTTAGGCATTGAGGAAGTTTTAAAGGGAATAATAACTTTAAAGTAAGTAATGCTTACAATCCGAAAGGGACAGTTATGATTTCTGGGTCAAAGCAAAGCAAAAAAAACAACCCCGCCAAAAAAAAAACAAAACAAAAAAAGACAAAACCGGGGGAAGTTGAAATCCACGATAGCCTGCTTCCTGAAGGAAGATAGCTTATAAAGAAGATAAAGAAAAATATTAATAGGACGCTGATCCCTGATACGATGAAAAGAATACAAATACTAAAGGAATTAAAACTTTATAATGGTTAAAGAGAATGCTATCCAATCTTAGGCTTCCTTTGTGTTATTGCAAATTTTTAATGACTACAATATGGATTTACCTAGAAATTATAGTCGCTTTTTCACTTGAGTGATTTATTTACTTTTTGATATAGATTTAAAAATAAAATTGAAATTTACATTCCAATGTGCACCAGTCATTTAGTATTGAGTAAATGTTCAGGCAATAGCATACAATTAGAATTAGAATGGAAAATTAATGAATGTGAATCCACTGTGCCATGTGTCCTTGTGGATATCTGTGTATGAATTTCTGGGTATTATAAACCTAATGTCTTCAGCAAATTTTTTTTACCAAAGCTCATATTTTTGCTGTTATCATTGCATGTTTTTTTTTGTACCATAGCTCATATTGCAATTTTTTTTGTTAATATCGCTTTTCGCTGGTATTCCTTATTACTGGTTCCCATATTGTATTCATTTCTATACTTGGTCGGCTCAGAAGATTTTTGCGGCCTAGCAGATGTGCTGATTCCTTAAGTTTATGAATTTTCCAATGATGTTCTTTGTCTATGATCTCAACTTCATCCCACAGAAGGCAGTGATCTCCCTTTTCTCTCCATATGTGGTCAGCCACGCCTGATTTTTCAACTTCCCCTCGTGTTACAGGTTTTTGGTGTTCTTGAAGCCTTACCTTACCTGCGGCCTGTCTCCCCTTTTTATATCTTGCCGCAGCTGCTCGGGATAGAGTACATACAGTCTTTAGTCATGTCCTCCTCTATGGGGGGGTCTTACTCGGGAGAGAGATCTGCGAAGTGTCGTTCTGCCCACTCAAGAACAGGCGAAGTGAGCCACGTGCGAACCTTAATGTTGCAAAGACAAAGCAGCTAAATGAAGCAGAATATGAACACCATTCAGATAAGTGTTTCATCTTTTTCAAACAGACATATATTTGGAACTCGTCACCGATGCCTTGACTTTTAACCACTAAAAGAATATGTTTTTATCAATTCTCTATTCTCTTTCTCGTTATGTAATGTATAAAGTATATTTTTACAACGTTCAGTTGTCTCACTTTGTTCATCAAGCCACGATTCAATTTGAGGAGTCGTTTGTAGTAGGAAGTTTGGTGGTTAGTATTTATTTAATGGTGTTGACGGCCCAAATCAATCCATAAAATTTTTTACTCTACGAATATGTTAAACAAAATGCACAAACAACAAGAAACGTTTGAGATAAAAGACAAAAGGCAAACATTTGAAGAACAAGTAAATTTCAATATATTTTTGTAATGAAAATATTTTACAAAAATGTAGTGGATTTTTTTAGGTGAAATCTTGTTAGTTTAATTTATGTTGAACTCAAGTTTGATGAAAGATTAAATTTTGTTAATGAGTTCTGATTTGAAAGGGTGCTTATTAGACTCTGTTATTGAAGATTCTGTAAATTAGTTGCAAGAAAAAAATTTACATTTAAGAATTTACTGTTCATGTAAGTAGTAAATGTTTATAAAGTTGAATGCAATTTTGTGATCAAAGAAGTTATCTACCTTTGATTGTTTTGTGTAATACAATGTTCTCGAATGTTGAGAAATAAAGTTGATTTGTTAGCATGGATTTGTTTAACTTCTGCGTAAAGAATTTCGTGGGTGAATAGGAATAGTGAGTTTTGGTGAGTGTGAATATCGTTACGTTGTATAATGTTCGTATGAACGAAAAACTTATGATTGTGTGACGTGAAGTTTAGTTGCAATTCGTTTGATGTCACGATTCTCACTGTCGATTGTTAATGAGTTTCTGTTTTTATTTGCTTCGGGTGGCTCACAGAGACTTGGCGCGAACTTTGATTTCAGTCTCGAGCTGTAAAAGTTAGTTAAGAGTGCTTGTTAAGCCTACTTGTATATTTCTAGACGACCGTGTGGGTTTGAGTGTTGTTGTATTAGAAACACGTGCGTTTATTTCCTGCTAGAAGATCCAACAAATATATGTATTAAACAACCCAATTTTACAATGGACATAGACATTAACATTTGCATGTATGTGAACATTTGTGTTTGTTCTTTGGTGAATGTTCTTACGTACGTGTATGTGTGTATAATGTTCATGGCGTCTTCCCAGAAGTGGGAAACGCTGACTTTTGCGAGAGCTCACATTGTAGAAGTGTTCGCTGAAATGAAGAAATGAAAAAGAGAACTAGGCGAGAAGTCGCCCAGTATTTAGAGTATAGGGAGAATGACCCTGTAAGCGATCGGGGATTACAAAGGAAATGTTTGTCGCAGACTATTTCCACGTCACAGAGAATAAATCACTAAGTTCAGACTCGAACATCGAGTGCAGAAAGAAATGCTGAAAACTCGATTCGCAGGTACTATCTCACGAATCACAATGCACGCAACCAGTCAGAAAATAACTCATTCTCCAACAAACGCGGTAGCCAAAATAGCCGAATTTCCTCCCTGATTAGAAAACACCAACTGCTTTTATCGCCGAACATTTTTTCCATTCGTCGACAGCTGGGAGAGGATGTTCAGCAATTTCTATATCAACATACTTTTATAGCGGCTCCTACGACGGACTTGTTTTTTTAATTCAAATATTCCATTTTCAGCATGTCATGCGGAATACGGGCCCTTTTGTTTGGTAAGTAATTTTCTTTTTCGCCATATTTTCCGTCGTAGAATACACGCGACGCGCTGTCGCTTGGTTTGACGAGGTAAGTCGCCGTTTTCTTCGCTATAGACCCCTAGTGACAATTAGGGAATTTATGAGGAGCTAACTCTGACAATATCACCCTCAGATGGAAAGTTGTACGAACGAAAACTTTTAATATGAAAAAGTTATAAACTGAATAGAGAAAGTGTCCAAAATTGTTGATGCATGTTGAAGTTGAATGTGATTTCTGAAATGTTAAGAAGTGAAAAATCACCGAAAGTATGTGCGTAGTCAGTGTGCTGAAATTTTATTCGGAGTGAATGTATAGCACAGTCTGAGTGAATGTGTGTCGACGAAATGTGCCCGTGAATTGCTGTTGTGTTTAAATGCTTGCAGCTTGCTTAATTCCAATGCTCCGCGTACTTCAGTGAGTTTGAATGCATGTGAATTTATGTTGGAGTGAGAACGTCGTGGCGAAGTTGAAAAATTTGCTTATTAGTGATAACTAAATAATATTTAGTAAATATCGTCAGCAAATTTTTATGTGAAAGTTGCGTCTCGTAAAATGTATTCCAGGACAGTGAGTCGTCCGAAGATTGTGTCGCGCAGAATTTATTCAAAGATAGTGGCTCGCCAGAAGAATGTTTCACGCTTAATCTCTTCAACGTAGAAAACTTTCGTTCATTAAAGGCATGGTAAGCAATGTTGAAATGTTGATAAGTAGTGGTGTGAAATGTCGCACGTGGTGTACAATATAATATGTTTAAGCATGTCTGTCTGGTGAAATTGTGTCAAACGTTACCGAGAGAAAGCCGCCCAGTATTTATAGTATAGAGAGAAAGACCCCTAGTGACAATTAGGGAATTAAGGAGGAGCTAACTCACTAACCAATGAGGGATCGAGATTTTTTTGAAAATATATGACGTTGAAAGTGTTCTGTGATCCCCTTTTTGTACAGATTTGACCAAAGGTATTGAAATAATGTAGAATTTGTGTTCTACACGTTAAATCTCCGAAATTTTGCTAAAACGCATTTGAAAGTAAGCAATTTTGCCCAACATAAACACAATTTTGTTAAACAAAAAAGAATTTGCTATATATATATATATATATATATATATATATATATATATATATATGAAAACTGATTTCGAGCTTCGAATTGTACTCCTTTCATGAAAGCCAAAGGGAAAATTTTCTCCTAATTTGCTGTAATTTTTCCCTTCACAGATAAGTGAGATTGAAGATGGACATGAGGTGTCCCAAAAAAAAAATAAAAAAATAAAAAAATATATATATATTTTTGCTTTCGCAGTTCAGAGAAGTTATTATTAATCCAAAATATATAAAAATAATTGTTGCCTTCACAATTCAGTGAGGTTCTTATGGAAACGTGTGTCAATTACACACACACACACACACACGCACACACACACACACACACACACACACACACACACACACATATATATATATATATATATATATATATATAATTTTTGCCCATCTTCACCGATCAGTAAAATAAATCCGGACAAGTGGGGTCCAAAATATAATTTAAAAATATAAAATAATTTCAATTTCATGGTCTATTCAAGATGGATAACTACAAAGAGTTAAAGCCCTTATTGACTCTAATTTAAAAAAAGATATTAATTTAACTTCGTAATTGCTGGAGCAATGTAAGAACCAGGGACGGCGCATCTTACCCTCGAAGCCTCCGACCTGGGTGGGGGATATCGTTTTTGAGGGCCCGGTTGTGACCTCTGCTATTTTTTTCATCACTGTTTTATGGCCATCTGCCATTTTTTAAAAACATTATTTTTAAACTGACCTTACATTGTCAGTCATCAAATAATAATATACATCATTGACCAGTGCGTTGCGTACTGCGCAGGAATCTCTTCCTCCCGACGGAGTTGGAGCCCCAAAAGGGTTAGTTTCAGCAGCGTTTATTTTAGCTTTTTGTAATTTTTATTTTTCTCTACATAAGTTATATTGTCAATTATCAACTATAATAATCGACATGGTCAATGCTTACTACCTCGAACCTCTCAACTACGTGGGGGCCCCATGCCTAGTGGGGAGGTTGGGCGGAGTGCTAATTTCAATAGCGCTTATTTTTTTTAAATTGTAATTTTCCTTCTGAACAGTTCTAAAACAATTAAGAAGGTAACATATCTCGGTAAAATCATTTTTTATTCCGAGATCATCCACTAAGGAAGAGCTGTGATTTCCCGTTTTGTCGGAGGGTAAGTTTAATATTCAATCCAAGTTCGATAATTTCAGACAAGTGACCTGATTAAATTACAAATTAGAGGAAAATATATTAACTTTGAAAAAGTGGGAAAATGCCAAGCCACACAAAGCGAGCATCACAAAAGAAGAAAGGTTGGCAATCAAGAACTTGCAGAGTGACACTAGTATTATCACAAAATATGAAGGTATACAAATTTCGGAAGGTACACAAAGTATCAGAAGGAAAAAAAAACAAAACAAAAAAAAAACAAAAAAAAACAAAAAAAAACAAAAAACAAAAACAAAACAAAACAAAAAAACAGAAGTTACAAGAAGCTACCAGAAGGTTACAACATATAAGGATCCATAAGGAAAAGCAATTTGGGCTGTAAGAAGTGGATGAACTAGGCTCTTTATTACAGAAGAAGTAAGAAGTAAACAAAGAAGAACAAGAAACAGCATTAAAGTGAAACCAGTAATTTCTGATAACAATAATAATAATAATAATAATAATAATAATAATAATAATGGAAATGTGAAAGAAAAAAACAAGTTTGCTTAAAGTGCTAGTGTCAAAGCCTTTGTAGTATTAACTTTCAATTAAGTAAGTGTACCTTTTTTGAAAAAATGTGTATTTTGAACCTTTTTAAAAAGAAATTGTATAGTACCGTCTTAAGATTTTTCGATTATTGAAAGTTTGCTCAATAATTTATCTTTTGTATGAGCTATATTTCTATTTTTAATTGGTTATCTTGTTGCACAAAAGGGTAATTTTTGTGAACGCTTATATCAAAGTATTTTAAATAAGATATTGATGATAAAAGATTGGTTATTCTAAAAGCATTTCTGAATATGATAACAAAATCATTTGGATAATTCAGCGTTCTTCTGTCATTGTTTCGCCATCTTAGTCACTAAGTGACATTTAATTCAAACAACCACTAATTAAAAAAAATAAATTTATATTTCTTAGTTTTTCTAGTGCATATGTCCCATGTATTTCTTAATGAAGCACTAAACCATGCATTCTATATTCACTGCAGCTTAACACAATTCATTAACTGTCTATAATTTGTGATATTCCAGAAAAGTAGAGCTCTGATGTTTGAAATTCCCAGAGGAAACATTATTATTACTCCATTGATTATCTGAATAGTGGTATTCATTTTTATTGTTAACTGGCTAGTATTTCTTTCACACATTCAAAAATTAATAATTGACAATAATTCATTTTAGAAATTCCAATATTATTCTCATTTTTGTTGTTTTAAATATTTCGGCTACTATATTCTACTTTCTTCAAGTGTGTTGTCCAGTAGCGTTTCCTCTTTTCTATTTCTTCAGTTGAAACAATTTGCAGATTAATGTTCAGGCCATTGTGCTGACATTGAAAAGTGGATTTATCTTTTTCATATTTCTGTATGTGTCGTATATAATTCACTTCAAGAAATACCAGAAAATTGAATCGAATTTAATTTCAATAAGGAACGTTTGTTCTATGAGGAGTTGATCTGTGGTGGCACTAATATGTACTGGGCGCACTCTAAGAGATAGATAATTAGGCTTTGCATTTGCTGTCAAACCAGAAGACAAAGAGCCATGTGCACTGGAAGATTGAACTGGATGGTGGCCTTATAGCCACCAGGTGGAGAATCAGGTTTCAAAAGATGTCAATTGATTCCACTGATATATAAACAGGAGAATGACCGAGTTGAGCTTAAGATTTGCACAAACGGGGCAACTGGATGATGGGAAGTTATATAAGCGCCCTTATCCGAAATGGAAAAATCCAGGGTTTCTCACATGCTCGCGAAAAGATCACCGTTTGAAGGAAGTTCCACAAACTAAACGCCCTACGCCGACACCAACTTCCTATCCTTTGTAGCTCTTAGCAATGTTTGTCTATATATTAGCTCTCCTACCCCTGTTCTTCCATTAATTTACACAAGCTTTGTAGATAAGTTATTTGATACTTTCCTCTGTCGCTCTTGCATTCAATTGTCTTGTGGGTGTCAAATTCTCTAATCCCTCTTTATTCGGTATGTGTCCTAGAAATGTCAACTCTGATTATAAGTATAAGCGTCATTTTTGTTTCCATTATCCTTCAAGCATCCTCATTATTAATAAGTTCAGAGTGTGTACGCTCAAGTAACATTCAGTAGAACCACATTTCTGTTGCTTCCTCTTCATTTGTGAAGAAATTGTCCAGTGATATTAAATAGAAGTTCATTAGTCTTTTCTGTGTTTGTAATTAAATTTTCCCGTTTCTTATTGCATTATTTGGCTTCTGAAAGGCACTTTGACAATTCCAATGCACCTTTAGATTTCGGTGTTGCCTTGAACTGTTTCTCTTTCTATTTCTATAACGTTACGTATTTTTGAAAAATCAATATGCATTTTTTGTAATATACACGAGAAATTTGCATTTTTTTTTACCTGCTTATATTTAACGGCTGTTATTCATATTAAGTTTTTTATTTCCCCTGAACAATGATTACCAATATTTGCACTCTACTTGCAATTTCTTTCTACAATTATATACACCTTTTTCTTTACATTACTTATTTCCAAGTCTTGTCCCCTATCCAGTATTTTGACTGCAGCCAAAAGGCTATTTCTACCTTTCTACCTTTCAGGTCTGATTTTATTGACTCGCTTTAGATTATATCTTTTCGACGCTCTTTAGAAGTTGGTTTGTTCTTGCTTGACATAAAGTCAGGTATGGCAGCCTACTTGTGATAGGGAATTCATACAAGCGCATTGGATGTTTTACATGTCGTTGTTATATTTTCGTGTATGAAAATCAGACATTTATGAGGCAGGTAGTGACGTTTTAGTGGTGGAAACGACTTTGGTGTTAATGATGGCAAAAAACAAAAAGCAAAAAAACAAAAAAAAAAACAACAAAAAAAAAAAAAAAAATGAAAACGAATAATCTAGCCTGAATAATTAATGAAATAAAACAGGGTTTTATATTAAGTTCCGAGAAAACTTTGGGAAGATTAATAAATAATTTTGATAGCATCTAAATATATAAAACAGGCACTTTATTAAATGAGCTTGACACTAGTCTTATATTTTATGCGTGCGAACATTTGTAAGGTAAAGTTTCTTTTTCTGATTTTCAAGATTCAACTAAAACATGATTATCGTTTATTGCATTATTTGGTTGCGACTTTTCACTTTTGGTTATCATTGTTTTTCAATAATAAGAATGATCAGTAAGTGTTTTAGTTTGCCGAAAGTAATAGCAAGGAAGAAGGTAAGGAAGAAGAGGGAGGGATTAAAAGAGAGAGGGATTAAAAGAGAGAGGGATTAAAAGAGAGAGGGATTAAAAGAGAGAGGGATAGATATAGGAAAATAGAGGAAAGAAAAACATGAAAGTATTATAAAAGATGGAAAATCGTAAAACGAATCGGAAAAAGGAAGACGTAAAAAGGAGAAGAATAAAAAGATGAAGAAGAACGACGAAAATTAAACACTTTTTAAGTCTCAATAATTCATAACAATTATGTTACGTAGCAATAAGATATAACATTAAAAATTAAATTAAAAATTAAAAAAGTGGAATGTTTAATGAATTCTTGATATTATATGTATGAAGAAGGAAAATGTTTAAAGGATTAATGAATTAGACATTCAGAGTAAAATTGGTTGGTTGTTTAGCGGCATGTCAACCTCTATAAGTTATTTAATGCCGAAAATTTAAATATTTTGTACGCAAATTTATTTAATTTTGGGAAATGTTAATAGTTAGTGATACAAATCTTACTAATTAATCCCTATCTGGGAGGAAGAGGTGGATTCCTATCCTTTCCCAAAGTTATTTGCGCGTAAGTGGATATAACGAACCCAACTGGAATTGGAACTCGGCTCTCCGATTAACAATTCCAAGCCGTTATCGTCCAGCCGCAAAATTCCAAGCCTATAGAATCTGGTATTCCCAAGTGGTCATCCATGACTAGGCTCGACGTTGCTTAACTTCGGTGATCGTACGGGAACAGGTGTTTCAACGTAATTTGGCCGTAAGCCAAGACAGATTAAGAATAACTTAATATTGTTTTGAATTGTACTTATTTGATTAAATATTGATTGCTCCCAAATACCTGTTTAAATTGACGATGATAGGGAAAAGCTTTGTTCAATGAAATCCTAAACTTATGTGGATTGGTTTTGTTTCAGATTAATGACCCATCAACCACAGATAAAAGTTTTGATTCGTGATTGTTTTGGGTATAGCTTGATTTATATGTGCATCAGCATCAAATTCAGTTTTGAGTACAGGTTAGTTGGTAAAAATTTCTTTTCTTTTTAATCAGTAATTAGAAATGTTAATTTCTAATAAATGCTATTTTGCATTCAGTTTCTGATACAAGTTGGTTACTAGAAATTGCGTTGCTATTTTAATAGGGATCTTTATGAAGTCTGAAGTGTTCTTTTTCCCTTTTTCAGTTTTCAAGGAATCCTGAACCGAGAACGATATGCACCTGATGAAGGCCGAAACGTTGTGAAAAGAATAATAAAGATGAGGACAATAGTCTTAATTTAAATAGTGTAAATAATGGTCACTCTTTTATCTCAGAAATTCAGTCAGGAAATACAATTCAATTAAATGTAATGTTCTTTATGATTCTTGTTATTGATAAATTTGACAATATACCGAGTGGGCAGTCAAAATGAATTATATAGTACAAACACACACACACAAATCACAAGTTTAAATTTCAATTTAAGACTTTACAATCGTTTCATGATAATTGTTAGTGAACGTTGATGCGATGGCCAGTTATATTTTTAAATCTCATTTTTGTTTCAACAGAGTGCGATTGAAAAATGAGAAGCATTTGATGAAATATTTGAATTATATGATAGCACACTGAATTTCAGGTGAGAACGAATACATAGTATTGATGTGACCGTAAAGATAATAACTGTTAGAAATTATTATTACTGATTAATATATATGACGTCATCCATCACTAAGTATTCAATAATTAATAAAATTCATTTGAAAGAAGAGACAATTAAATTAGTGGATGTGTTGAAAGCAGATACAAATGATAATGAAAACAAATATAAAACAAAAAGATAAATAGAAAGAAAGAAACGATAGAATAATAGACGAAGAAAACCTGTTGGATCAAGAAGAAAAGAAAGAAGAAAAGAAAGAAGAAAAGAAAGAAAAAATAGAAATCAAATGAATAGATGAACGGAAAGAAAAGAAAACTACACAATTTGCAAAAAGAAGACGCGTGAGGAAGTATGAATAGGAATCGAAAAAGATCTTATAAAATCTAAAATAAAATCTAAAATAAAATCTTGAAAGAACGTCGAAAAAGGAAGGAAAATTAAAATGCGGATTATTTCTTCCGTTTTTCTCTATGAGTGAGTATAATGGAAGAAATAATCAATAAAAGTTTTCGAGCCAGCACTGAAATTCCAAGTGAAACCGAAATCTTCTGGTTTCACTTCTGCTTCTTCAGCCACAGAAATCACTTCTTCCGGCTATACCAACGTAACATTTCGGATCATAACAGACGCCTCTTTGTAATACTCAACGACGCAAAGTCGCTATTCGCTAATAGAATGAGACAAGTTTGGTTTTAGAGAGTACTGGCAGGTCTGTAAGAATGTGTTGAACAAGAGTAAATCCTCAACCCCTCTTCAGTTCAATCACTTTGAAGTAGTATCATCGACTTCTAAAAAAGCAGGAGGCTTTGCTCGGAGATTTTCTTCCAACTCCATTCTCGGCTCTTCAGATGTATCTTTGCCTGTTTCCCTCTAGAAAGGAATTTCTACTGATTGATATGTACATAACTCCATCCAGATTTTCTGCTATCATTTTCAAACTAGATCCTCACAAAGTTTGCAAACTTGACTGTATCCTTGCCTAAGGAAATGTGCTCTTGAACTCTCCAAATCTGTAATACATGACTTGTCGCTTCTTGCTTTCCAGCTTTTTAGAATTCCTCCTGTGTATTTCCTATTTTAAGTACTCGGGTGAAACTTCTGATCCTTCTAATTACCACTGGAGGTCCTAATCAACTTCGAATTTGTTAAGCATCTCACTTCCCACGGACTTGTTTCAGATAAATAAACTAGCATCCATTTCTAGATCTACCACCGGATGTGTTAATTATGTATTATTGAATTTGTCTATCAGGGACGGTGAGGCTCGAGTTGAGGTCTTAGATAACTCGAAGGCATGCCCCAAATCATTATGCAGTAATACAGGGTTTCACCAAAGCTCTTACCTTGAATCTACGTTGTTTATTGTCTTCATCAACGACATTCCTGATGTCATCAGTTTTTAACTAGGTATTTATGCTATAGGTATTATGCTGACAGAGCTATTTACTCCTGACTTAATAGTAAATCTGATAGGTCTGACAAATTAAAACTGGTAGCTGTTCTCAAAAAAGACCTCCAATTAGTTGTTACTTGAGACAACGAATAGCTTGTAAATTTTTAATCACTATAGAGTACCTTTTTTGCCTTTTTGCTGAGGCTAACATTCAGTTATTCATTTCGCCTTATTAATCTCACATTTTTTAAACGACTAGACGTGGAATGATTATATTGAATCAATTTCTAGATCTGCTGCTAGGAAAGTTGGTTCACTTATCGTATCAGACAATTTTTCTCGTCAGAATCCAACTTATCAATTTACCACTTGTCCGTGCAATGAATATTGAAATTTGGTCTAGTACTCATCCTGTATATTTCGAGATTCTCGACAAAATCCAAAAGGGGTCTGTAATGTCATTGGTTCTGACCTGGTATATCTACATCAGTCAACTTCTCACCGCTATGTCATTTCTATAAATATTTTAAAGTTCTAATGAGCTTTCTCCCTCGGGAATTTAAGTGTACTGCTAAATAGGCGATTCGGTTTCATCATTTTACTGTTGATATAAACGCATTTTTCTAATTCTCGCATTTCTCTCTTGTGGAACTCTGTTCCGTTTTCTTGCTTCCCTGTCGCCTACAACCTTCAAAAATTTAAATGCAGCGTCAATAACTATCTTCTGTTTTCCTAAATCCTGTTCCTTTATTCTTCTCATTCTCTTTCACTTCAAGTAAATGTGTCGTTGTTTGTTTGTTTCTGTGTGTGTGTGTGGGGGGGGGGGTGTAAATTTAAATAACATTCAATTTTGATGTTATAGTCTATTCAAAATCGTAAAAAATTTCCGCTTTGGCAAAATCTCACTTGATAAATATAATAGGCTTCAGTAATATTAGTACATTATATGAATATAGTAATGATAATATGGTTTGTGATGAGGATTATAATGATATATTATTTGTAATTGTTTTTCCAGTATTATTATTATTACTATTATTATTATTATTATTATTATTATTATTATTAATAATAATAATAATAATAATAATAATAATCATAATCATAATCGGAAAAACACAACTAAAAGAATAAATACACGAGCAGCATCCATATTTAGGCATACAGTGTACTTCTTAAACTGGACAAAAGAAGAATTATGAAATTTGTACTAAATAAGAATTTCATGACCATGTATAAAGCCTTGCATTAAAAGAATGATACTGACAAATCGTGAAGATGAAAGCGGCTTCGTTAGCCCTGAGTAGTATTGGGCCCAATATCTACAATAATGAAACATTGAAAAAATCGTTAGCCCTGAGTACTATTGGGCCCAATATCTACAATAATGAAACATTGAAAAAAATTGATATCATAATATTTTAAATCAAGAATCGAAAATACGAAGAAAAATAACAGCACAGATATTTCGAGTGATAAAACATAGAATAAAAATAATAAATGAATAAAATGACTTACAAATGAGATTATATAGACGGCATTTGGAAGAAGACATTTGAAAAAAGTGATCGAATTTCTATTAATGTCTAGCCAGGCTGTTTCGATAAAAGAAAACGAATAAATAATGTAAAAACCAAGACAGAAAACAATAGAATTCGACCATGGAAATATAACTGTCAATTTTATATTGTGCGAATATAGCAAATTGAATGCCTATACAAATAAACGTAATTATGTTGGAAATATGATAATAAACTGAGATTTGACTATGCAAACCAACGATACATGCAAAACCCAGAATCTGTCCGAGAGAGGAAAATAAATAGATTACTTAAACTAACCAATAAGAACAAAGACAAGAAAAATTACCAGATAGTGGAAGTTGCTGTAGTATGTGACTTACCTTAAATGCTAACAAAATAAACTTTGTACTTTGTACAGGGATTCATTAGAGAAGTCAGATGCATCAGCTGGTTGACCTGAATGATAACCTCCTAACTACCCAGTGCAGATCCATGCTTCAACAGATGTCAGTTATTGCCCCAGACATGTGAACAAGTGGTCGACCTGGGTGAGCTTTCGGTGTACACACATGACCGATGACAGAAGGATATATAACGCCCACCCGAAAAAGAAGAGGGTCTCTTACATTCTCGAGAGAAGCAGAACCGGCGTTCGGAGAAAAGCGTAAAGCCGACAGTAACTGACGCAGTTCGGAGTTGAATAAACAATAATGTTGCTAATAGGAGATTTAGTCTCATATTCATATCAGTTTCCACAAGTGTTGTGCCAGTGGATGATCGGGTAATATTGAACAGAATTGAAAAGAATAAATATATCAGAATTTTGTTAGGGAACCGAAAAACTGAAGGACATAAAAATGACATCGTTAGACGTGCCGTGTCCCTTAAGAATGTAGGCGATCATAGTCCTCCATATCTTCCTGTCCCTTGTAGCTCCTAATGTTTTGTCCTTTTGTTATTTCTCCCAAAACTTCTGCCATCCATTTGATCAAGCCATCAAGTATGTCACTTGTTGTTTTCCTCTGTTCCTCTTTTCCTCTATTTCCTGTGAGTATCATATTTTCCAAGCCCTCCTTCCTCATTATGTTCTCCATGAAATTTCATCTACCTCTTCCTGATGTTAAGTACAAGTTTACTTTTGGTTTCCATTCTTTCTAAAACGTTGTCATTGCTCACATGTTCAGCCCATGTTACCCTTAACAACCTTCTATAGAACCACATCTCTGTTGCTTCGAGTCTCTTCTTCGTCTTTGTGGAGATTGTCCAGCATTCGCTGCTATACAGGAAGAAATATATCACATCAGTACTCTTTTCTTTGTTTCTAACGATATTTTTCTGTCCCTTAATACTCAGCTTCGCTTTTGGAATGCATTTGTGGCCATACCAATGTCTCTTCGGATCTCAATGTCGCACTTTCCCTCTTCTGTTAGAACACGTCCCAGATATTTAAATTTCTGTGCCTACTTGATTTTAGTATCCCCGATTTGAATTTGCATTTTTATGCTCATCCTTTTGTCGATTGCAGTTTATGCTCAGTCCTTTCTTATCGCTTTCCTTCGCTATTTTCTGAAGGAGTTTTTTTAAAAATTTCCTTTCCGTGTCTACTATCAGCACTGTGTTATCCGCATATATTATATTGTTAAGATTGTTGCCGCCAATGATGAATCTTGGTAGGATTTCCAGTTCTCTAAGAACCGCCTCGCTGTATAGGTTGAATAATTCAGTGAGAAGACACATCCTTGTCTTATACCCGTCTCGATATCTGAATATTTGCTGAACTCATTTTCTGTCCGTATGCAGACGGTTTACTGACAGTATAGATTCTTGATTATTCTAATATATTTCCCAAATATGTCAACTTTGCTGAGCAGCTCTAACAAATCGTTGCGGCATATATATGTCGAACGCCTTTGCACAGGCTATAAAACATCTTCTGCATTTGTATTGCTTTTTCTGATAACATTCTGAGCATAAATATTGCATTTCTTGTTCCAGTGTCTTTGATGAACCTGCACTGTTTTTGTCCTATCTCTGGCCTGATTCTGCTGGGTGCTCTATTCATCAAAATTCGGATGATGAGTTTTTTTATGTGGCTCATTAGGCTGATTTCCCGTTGGAGTTCACATTCGTTTGCACTTGATTTCTAAGGCAGTGCTATGTAAATAGATTTGCTAGGTCTTCCGGTATATCACCACAGTTGTAGATTTAATTTATTATTTCTATTAACTTGTTTATACCGAAATCACCAAAGGTTGCCAGCATCTCTATTACAATTGTGTCTGGCCCTGTCGCTTTGTTTCTGTTCAATTTTCTCAGTGCAGCTTCAATTTCTGTTTTTAATATTTCCAATTCGTCAGTACTTCTGTGTATAGCCGGTTGTTCTTTTTCGTCGAGAAAGATATATTCATTCCATTCCTGAAGTATTTTTTCTCTAATATCTGCGTTCCGTCCTTGGATTTTATGCATTCTCTTGACGAGCATGTCTTTTGTCCTGTTAGTTCTCTTATTTCTTATGCATATCTTATTTATTTGTGATATTCTCATTTTTTCTATTACTGCAATTTTTTTGTTGAGCCATTCTTCATTAGGCTCTCTACATTTGTTCTTTATTCGTTTGTGTAGTTTTCTGTATTCCATTCCTGTCTTGGCATTGTTTTCTATCCCATTTGTATCATGTCGAGAATCTCATTTGTGATCCATCTATTTTTTCCTCGTTGTCCAGTTTCCTTTGGGATGATGTCGTTTGCTGACGTGACTAAAGCTTCTCTTAGTCTGTCCCACTTCGAGTTTCCATTTCCATTTTGTCCCTCGTCGTATCTTCTTCTTCTTTTCACACTTTACATATATTTTTCTTTCAGGTTCACTTTGTCTGATGTATTGTAATTTGGGTGATGCGTTAAGCTTCTTCAGTTTACGTAGTTTCATTCTTAGTTTACATATAACAAGGAAGTGATCGCTTCTGCAGTCGGCACTTGGATATGTTTTGCAGTGAACAACTGCATTCCTAAATATCTTGTTGATACTTATGTCGTCGATTTGTTTTTTTTTAGTTTCTCTCTGTCCATAATCGTCTTGGATCTTCGTGGAACTAGGTGTTAGATATTACCTGGTCATTCGCCGTGCACCACTGGACCCATTTTCCTCCACGTTCGTAGTGGGTTCCTAGTCCGAATTTGTCAACTATTTCCCCATCACTCCCCTTGCCTACTTTGGCATTCAGATCTCCCATGATTATATTGAACCTTGGCGTTGTCTATCATGGAGTAGAAAGATTCGATTTCTTCTTCCGTACTTTGTGCTGTCGTGGCATACATAATTATATTAGATATGTCGAAAGGCTTTCCTTTCAGTTTAACTACAGGAATTCTTTTAGATTACTGACAGTATCCCAGAACGCATTTTTTAATGTCTTGATCTAGTATCAATCCAACTCCTTTTTCATTTTTCTCTCCGACTGCATATATAATCGTGTGGTTATCACTGACAAAATCACTGTTTTTTGGCCACCTAGTTTTACATACATCTAAAATGTTGGCATTTAACCTGCTCATCTCCTGCTTTACATTTTCCAACTGGCCACAGTCGTTTAACGTTCTAACGTTCCATGTCCCAAGACTTATTTTTTGTTTGATGACGGTCAGGTGACACCTGTTGATCATGTCGCTACTTTCCGAGCGATGGATCAATTCCGAGGAATTGTATCCTTTTTATGCCGTTTATGCTAACAGTCGTTGGGTGGCTCACAGAAGAAATTTGCTGCACATCTTGCTCCTTACGGGCGAGTAGTTAATTCTCATAGACTCAACCCCCTTCACGCTATTAGCTTTCATATTTCATTGCCATGATATTTCTTAGGATTAATAGTGAACTGGTTTCCAGTTGCCTTCTCCACGGTGGTTTATTGCGACACAGCCTCTAGTTAGCTGGCCGTTGACACATCGAGAGTTTTTCCGCCCTTTGTTAGGTCTTATTTTTCATCCTACTGGTTTGCTAACAACAGGGAATATGAGAACGCATAAGGCGTGCCTAGAAGTTTGAAAAAGGCTGGCAAGAGATTCGAAGAATTGGAAATTCGAGTAGAAATCAAAGAATTCAAAATAATGAAATACATCAGGACTTCAACTGAGAACTGAAGCTCTTGAACATGATGGTTAGGATTAATAAATGTCCCAGAAACGAAAATGCATGAATATTCGACTATGCAGACTATGGTTATCGTATCAGAAATTATAGGAGAAATGAGGAATAGAAAGCTAGCGTGAGCATTCAAATTCAGGAATAATAATAATAACTGTATTAATTACTACAAATCTCTTCTATACATAATTATACATTGCTTCACGAACACATAATTACTCGTAAAACAATGCCCGTTAAATAAAACTTATTTCTGGCTATATTCTATAGTCAGAAATTCAAAATTATTTCTACACTTCTGCGTCCCCTGAGAATAAGATCGTATTTTCCTGTTCATACAAAATACGACGCATTTCCAATGCATCTTTATGCATCTTTTGTTAATGCAATACGCGTTCAGGATTTTGCCGTCGCATTTAAAACCTGTTAAATTCATTCCCAAATATTTAAACTTGTTGGATATTAACATCTCTAATTGAGAGTTTACATATTGGACTTTTTCTTTTGCTGAAAACCATACATTCTGCTTTCTTACAGTTGATCGTTAGTCCCTACTAGCTTTCCTTCACTACCCTGTTTAGGAAGTCGTGTATGTTTCTTTCTGTGTCTGCCACCAACACAGTGTCATCTGAGTATCATATTGCTAAGATTACACCCACCGATGATAATTCCTGGTAAGGTCTCCATCTCCCTTAGGCTAGCCATCGTGTAAGACTTTGAACAGATCCCGGTGAGAAGACACATCATTGCTTACGCCAGTTTCTATTTTTCTGTACCTACTCAATTTGTTTTCTATCCGTATACAAATGGTTCGCTCCCATTATAACTGCTGGATTATTTAACATCATTTCCAAATAAATCATTTTATCTAATAGTTCAAATAGATCTTTGTGTCATACCTTATCTAATGTTTCTTTTTAATCTATAAAACATAAGTGAACATACTTCTGCATTTTTATTGCTCTCTTTGATATTATTCTAATCATAAATATAAAATTTCTTGTTCCAGTATCCTTGATAAAGCCGCATTGTTCTTGTCTTACTTTTGGTATAATTCTTCTTTGAGCTCTATTCATCAGAAGTTGGATTATTAGCTTGGTTATGTGGCTCATTAAGCTGATTGTCTGCTGGAGCTCATATGTGTACCTGTTTTCGTAGCGTTACGAAGATGGATGTACTAAAGTCTTCCGTTATGCCGTCACTGTCGTTTATTTCATTTATTACTTCTGGGAGCTTTTTGATGCCGATGCGATGATGTTCAAACTATGACCACGAAGTAATGACTAAGATCAGGTAGTATAAACTTAACAACTTCTATCAATGTATTTAGGTAAACTAGAATTCGCTTTATTTTAGAGTAACAGAAGATAGTGGACTTTAAAATAAACAGTAAAAGTAAAATTTTACTGTATAGTTCAAACTAAAGATGTATGAGAATCCATAAAATTGTGATTTCTAGTTTTTAAATAATTTTAAAGAATAACTATATTTTCTGGAGATTAATTCTATTAAAATGTTAAAAAAGAACTTTCGGATGGCGCTCATGGCTTTCAATGTCAATTTTATCAAATATTTGAACGCAAACACAACAAAGGATGATCCCGAAAAAGATGGCGTTGTTTATCAAGTGAAAGTTTTTATTGTGATTTCATTCATATATTACCTAAAATAATCTGCTTTTCGGTAAACAAAAATTATGCTCCAAGTCAGAAAGTGATAGGCGGTGACAGTAGAAGAAAGAAAGAGCGCGAGAACTAGAAGTAGAGAGAGTAGACAATAAACAGAGAGATAAAAATAGAGATAGGAAGAGAGTACAGTAGAAAAGAACGAGATTAAAGTAATATTCCACGTCAAAGATTTCTTATTGAAAAAGAGTTAAGACATAATAAACGCCCAAATCAAGAACATTTTCTCAAACATACCATTAATGAAAACTGAAAAGAAAATACTCATCACCATTTGACTTTTACGTTCATACGAATCCCACTGATCCATGACATTTAGAAATATGCACATCATTTAAACAAGTTACAACAATTTAGTCACACGAATTACACACATCTATCTACAATTTGATTTAGCTAAGAAATTCTTATTTTTCATATTATATGACAATTTCTTATCGGATTCACACGCTCTTCATTGCCACCTTCTCTTCTAATAAATAATTTGACCTCTCTATCAAAAGAGAAACTTTATTATTGTCATATAATAGATTCTTTTGATACATTAATATACGAGGGTCGACTGAAATGTTTATAGGCTGACCAAGATACTCTCGTGCAAAAGTTTATTTTTCAGTATAAGTCCTCTTGCGGTCAACACACGTCTTTAATCGATGTTGTAGTGCTTCGAACCTATTGATGAAGAAACTCTCATCTTCAGAAGATATGGTCTTATCTTCACTGCATATTGGTTCCCTGCCAAGTGTTTTTTTTCATGTTGGGGAACAGATGATAGTCAGATGGGGCCAAATCCGGAGAATCAAACAATTCAGACCCACAGTCACACACAGCAGCTATTGAAACCAAGGAATTGTGTGCTGGAGCATTGTCCAGATGAAATAAGAAAACTTTTCGTCAGTTTCCCTGGACGTTTAAATTTGATAGTCTTTCATGATTGCTTCAGCAATTCGGAATAGTATTTTCCATTTATGGTGCGGCCCTTTTGGTGATAATCAATAAGCAATGCCTTTTGCATCCCCCAACACTGAGTCCATCACATCGCCTGCTTTTTTTAACAGGTTATGAGGGATGTTTCCACTGCATAGATTGTCTCTTTGTCTCTGGCTCAAACACTGAGTTATTAAGCGTTCAAGGAAACCAGCTGCATCTGCCTTAAAGAATGTGAGATTTTCCTATGGTGTTATCAGTGGTGCGCTTTTGATCAGGTGTCAGAAGACGTGGCACTCACCGAGTACAAACCTTCATCATGCCAAGTACATTGTGCAGAATCTTCTCAAATCCCTCACGGTATAGGCTAATAGAATTATCTATTTGATTTATAGTCAATCGCCTATCATCTATTACCATTTGGTGAACACGATCAACGTATTCCTCGCTTGTCGCAGGTGCAGGACGTCCTGACCTTGCATCATATTCAAAACTCAACCATATCAGCATGAATGTCCTTGGAGGCTAAACTCTTGTTTTTGCGGGTGCTTGATAACAAAGAGAAGTCGCTACTAGCTACATTTGTAGTCTTTTCAACCTAACCTCGTACTGCACATATAAAATTGAATGTTTAAACCTTGCTTTCAAGATTTAGACTGCTAAATTATTTTATTTTTCAGGTTTGATGAAAATCGTTAAACGGTGCTTGCTCGCCGTCATAATTACACATTATTTTAGAGGTAAAAATAAATGCGTAAATGCATTTACATACGTGTACGAAGATGTAAATTAACTTCGACGTTATTTTTTGAAAAAAAAAAATTCCGATAGAAAGAATTTTAGGTCAAATTTGTTAGGAAAAATCACACTTTCAGCAATCTGATATGAAGGGCATTATGTCGCAGAATTATTTTAATTTATAAGTTAGAAGCTGACATTAATAAAAATTGAAACAGATGACCAACGAGAAAGTTTTAAAGAAAATGGAATAGTTATAAATATATCTGTAATTTCTGGGAAACAACAAAAATGAGGGCTTCGATAATTTAACACTGACAGGACCTTTTAAAGATACGAGGGACTCATAAAAAACTGAGAGTAACGTTTCTAACGAATGGATGTCACACTTAGGACAAAGTTATGGAGAGCTATGATCAAGAGCAGGAAACACAAAAAAGTAGGGCGTCAGGGTTACAAAACGGACTTAGCTCTCAGTATTCAAATACACATAATGCTAATTTTAAAAATAAATATAGATTTCGGTTGACAATATTTTTCACAGCTCATTGCCTGAGTCAACTTATTTATTTCAGTCTGTTTTCTACCCTGCATCTATTTATGTGTCCGTCTATTACATCAGTAAAAAGACTATGGGTCTCAAAAATTTATATCAGTCACGTTATGGATAGAAGGAAATAAAGTGACAGACTCTCAGCAATCATTCGGATTCATATGATACTAGTTTTAAACATATTTCTTTCTGCTTATCTAACGTTTTAATACCCAAGCGGGATTGCAACGGAAATGGGAAATTTCTGAGAGTAGACCAAAGTTAAAAAATCACCTGCCAGACTGTCCGATATGTGCGGGCAATAACGAAGAGAGATGTGATAATAAAAGATCTTTACAGGGACAATACTTCGAATGCCTCGAATGGAAAGTTTGATTTTTCTGATGGAGGAGAAAGAATATCCATATAGTTTTGCATACACTCACTTATACGTAAGCATAAAGGTGTGCATGCACATACAGACACTCATGCAAATATATGCACAAACACGAGAACTTATTAAATACGCATACACGCAGACATATATAAACATACGCACATATAGAGAGATAACTACATAATAAATACATCTATATATATATATATTTCAACACACACACAAACACACACACAAATATATATGTGTGTGTTTGTAGAGAACATGAACACATACATGTAATCACACACGCGACCAGATGCAATTTGCTTTTCTCTCTTTCTTCTTTGTATTTCGGCATTTCTGTAGCGTGTAATCATTATAACTTGAACTGACATGTATATACACACACAAGTTAATATTAGGTACGTAATCTAAGAGCACACGCATACACAGACACGCCAACGCACTAGAACGTCTGTTCTGAATAAAAGCCAATGTTGAGTGCTCTTTTATTTACTAAGTTAAGCTTAGTATCTATCTATCTATCTATCTATCTATCTATCTATCTATCTATCTATCTATCTATCTATCTATCTATCTATTCTTACGTTTGTACACTCCTTTTCTCATCATTTCTCTTGATGTTTTGAGCCATTAATGATATACTTCTCGACTTTTAAAGTATATATATATATATATATATATATATAAATAAATAAATACTTTCATAAAATAAAACAATTTTTTTAATTTGAAACTTTTTCTATATATATATATATATATATATATATATATATATATATATATACATATATATATACATATATATATATATTTAAATCATGTGCGTATGTAGAAGTTACTTACATTTAAAAACAGGAATATAAGCACATACACATTTTAACCAGTCGTCGCCAGGAATTAAAATCTAATCGCTCTCGCTAATTGGCACAGAAATAAACACTTTAGCAATAAAGACCAGCAACGTATTCTATTTCTAATTTTGCATGACATCGTCTATAATGAAGTGTTTACTTCAATTGCTATTAGACATGTAACTTAATTTTAAATTTGTTTTCGGTTAGGTTTATTTAACCAAGAAGAAAAGTTGCACAGTTGCTTAACATAGAGCAACTGCAGTTGCCGCTTTAATTGATTGAAAGAATATTCTTTGTATATTTCCTTCAGAAGTTTCCGATGTCCATTTCATGGAACAAAGTGAGACTAAATTTCTAAAAAGCTGCACCATATTTCAAAATTTTCTCTATGATTTTAAATAATGTGCTTTAATTCTTGCCTGATCTGTAATTCTTGTATTGTCTGCAAACTATAGATAATTTAGGATGTAGTGTCTAAGATTAATCGTCGGTCAAAATTTGGTCTCAGGAGTGAAAATATTTTACTAGCAAAAAAAGAAAAAGAAAATTTTAATCAATTTTTAAGATTAATATTACTTTTGAGTGTTACTTTTGTACAAAAGTGAATAAATCGTGCACGAATCTAAAGTGACTTAGCAGTTGAAAAGTTTATGATTGTTGAATAGCAGTTCAGTTTAAAACTATTATCAAATCGTTATGATTCAGAGAATTATTTTGAAAAGCCTTTGATAGCAGGGACTTTTTGAGGATCAGGGGTAAAGCCAAATTTGAAGTTTTAATTAACGAAGAGAGGTGTGATAATAAAGATTCCATTATAGGTATCACTATTAGCTATTACTGCTGATCTTCACTTTCTGCATGTAATTCTTTAGGCTGTATTTTATTGGCCAGTGGAAAAGCAAGTAATAGCTGTCCAATCAAATAATCTTAATAATACTCTTCCTATCAATGATCGAAGCGAGAAAGGGAATTGTCGAGCGCGCTACTGGAGGGTGTATGTGTGACGGCGCTGGTGAATGGGACTGCGCTAACAATTACAATTAGCCAAAGTTTTGAAACTAATTTTCCCTGAAGAGATTCTCCTAAAAAGCTATCTCTGCTGTGCTTGTTCGATGAATTGGCTGCTTAACTGAAAATTTGGTGTCTCATCAATCTCATCCTCCCAACATTTTATTTCCATTTAGGCAAACATTCTTTTATTTGTTCAATTCTGTATATATGATTTGCAATAATATTGCAATAAACCCCATTTAACTTGTTAACAAGTGTCTCACCATTTTCTTTATTTTAAAAACTCCCCTATTCAATGTGATCGAACCAGACTATGTTCTGACCAGGAACTTCAACATTAATTTGTCTGACCCCATCACATTTTAGTGTTATAAATTTGTCAATGTCCCTTCTGTGACCTTTCAACACAATTCGGAAACAGAAAGCAACGCCGTGGGACTAGTTGGAGAGTAACCCCATCCCAGAAGCTATAATAAAATTTAGCATTGTTTTTTATGCTTCATCTTTTATGGATTATCATCATCTCCAGTCTCCTGCATTTTCTATTGTTTTCTCGGACAACGACTCTTTCTCAAATGATATTTATCTTTTTACTTGTTTATATTTTCGTTTTGTGGGTCACTGAAATCGCTAAATTTTTATTGGATAACTTATCCTCTTCTTACGCCCAAAATGTTCGCTTTAATAGAAGAAATTATCATGTTTTGGGATGTATGTATTAATGATTATAGTTTAGTAGCTGAAAAGCTATCTTGCAAATATTTTTATTAATAAATTTATTTATAAGTAAGGGTGTACAAATGAAAAGATTTGAAATTGACAACTTTTCCATTTCACTGAAACAGACATTAAGCATTTCTATATTTCCTTCTTCCTTTGTTTTCTCTTTTCTCTCTGAAACCAAGTAGTGTCTTTGATATGCCATTATCGTGTTTTCGCCCGGGCAAAACGGAATACTCCATTATTTATTATTATTGGCAGGGCTGTGTAAACTAACAAAGGAGCTAACTAACGAAGAGAGAGAGAGAGAGAGAGAGAGAGAGAGAGAGAGAGAGAGAGAGAGAGAGAGAGAGAGAGAGAGAGAGACAAGCAGAAATTATAGTAGAGATTATGAAGTTTTAGATTTTGCCGCTACGTATCTTCAATGTTTTATTCGCATCGACTTGGCTCCTCAGATGTGATACTTTCTATATTTTTCTTTTCTTTTGGTGTACGCAGTTTCTCATCAATTTATTTATTGGAATCGTCAAATCTTTTATTAGAATAAAATAACGAGAATTAATTTGTGCAGATACAAGGCAATTGAGCCTTGGGAATATCAAGAAATCATTATTGATTATGGTTGGTGGTAAAATAAAGTTGTGGTAGGGCTAGGGGGCAGGGGTAGTGAAAAAGAGAAGTGAATAAATGTCAATTGAAAATGGAAAGATAAAGAAGAAATGAAATAAAAGAAGAAGAATTACGTGGGAAAACAAAAATGAAGAAAAAATGCAAATAAGAAGCAAAAGAAGAAAAAAGGAGAAAAAAAAGATATGATTAATCAATATAAAAAATTTAATTCGAAAGAAGTTCAATACTGTTTTCTGTATAAACACAGTTCAACAGAATTTCTTTTAACTTGTTATCGGTTACATTTGATATCGAAATAAATTACCCAGTATCTGTTTACAGATGATGTTTTCAGCTACTCAAAACTGCAACTCTCTTTGTTCTAGCTTTACTTTATAGAACTCATATAACTTGAAACGATGTTGTGGTTAACGTGATCAAGAAAGTGGCTTTCGATTTTGATAGTGAAACGTTGCTGATTTCAACTGAAAGTTATGAGAGGAATTCTGATCGGAATATATTTTTTTCAAAATCAAGTGTATAGTTAATTAATACATTTGCAAAATTTGTGACATAAAATATTCGAAATCTTTTTGTAATTTAGGTTTAGGCTGACAACTGTGCTCAGTGTCAAGTAAAATCTATTATACTAATATGAAATTGGACTACACGATTTTTAAATTAGTAACTCGTTTACAAGCAACTATATCTAATTTTGACTAAATCTTCTTAAGCAACTCTGCTACTGACGTCAGTGTGATTTTAGTAAAGGAAAAACGTAAACTTAAAAAGAGTTACTAAATATTTTATTTAATACTATATTCAAGAATTCTACCAATTCTACTAATTTAGTTACATTGAATGTGTTTTCTATTTATTAAACCCAAGCATAAAAATGAAGTAACAATTTAAGTAATTTGAGTACTAATTCAATCGCATAAAAATAGTAACTGATCAAAATCCTAAGATGCTTTTAAAAAGTTGTGTAACAGATAAAGGCTGATAATATTTCAAAGATTTCTAAAGAACTAATCTGAAGACAAGACATATGTTATTGAAATGATTTTAATAGATTATTACAGTTTTGGTTAACTAAATTGGCCACACTGGATGGGAAATAGAATTCGACGTGTCTTCTGCTTTCTTATTTAACATGAAATTCAAGAATGTGCTTTCTGACCAATTTGTTTATTACACCGACTGGCAGCAGTGGTCAAAACTAGAATTATATATGCAGAAGTTTACGGCAGGTAGGAAGACTCGAATAGGAAAATTGAAGTAATATATTTTCCCACTTCTAATTTCCCTTCCGTTTATCAATTTGCGGGCATGACCTAAGCTTAGTTTAATTGACATTATTACATGAAATTTGTCTATAAAACATTATGAAAATTGACTGGGTGAATATTAATATAATGGAAGGAAGTGATTGACCTTCGAGCGATAGATCTGTTCACAAGTGTCAACCGAATATGATACTGGGTGACCTCCTCGACTGTGAGAGAGAAAGAGACAGAGAGAGAAAGAAAGAGAGTGAGTGAGAGAGAGTGAGTGAGAGAGTAAGAGATAGAGAGGAGAGAGGGAGTCTATACATCGGGTTGTCAGCTACTTGCTCACTGTCGGAAAATAACGATTTTCTACTGGTCTCCGTTCGCGCACTGTGCATCGATTTTACTTGCTATATTTAGATCCACAATTTAAGGTTATAGAAGAAGTACAATAATCAAAAGAAATGACTTCACTTCGTGTTCCCTACTGTTTCTTTCGTTTAGTGTACATTCAACAACAGATAATTCAATATTTACGTGTACACATTTCCTTTTCCATTTTAAACCCCAACTTCTCTCTTTCTATTTCTATATCTTACCTTACACACACACACACCCACATATATATATATATATATATATATATATATATATATATATATATATATATATATATATATATATATGTTTTATTATCTATGTCTTTCAATATTATTTAGGACATATATGGTGGAAGTCAACTCGTGACCGTGTAAAATCACCCGCTAAGACTCCAAAACGAACATTTTGGAGTGATTTTCATCTCGTAAGCACATACATACATGTGTATTATTATCTATCTCCTTACACTCATGCATACATATTATCTGTACCTTTGCCTAAATGACCTTAGGAAGACTACACCTTCAGAGATGATTTAAATGTCGTTAATAACGTCTTAAATGGTTCATAAGACTCAAAAGTAACCTGCAAGCCATTGGGTAAATGTGAATCTTCCGGCAGCAACCTGATTATCTGGATGTTTATGATGGCGAGTGACTCTACTTTACATACATACATACATACATACATACATAGATAATAGCTGGCCACTCGTATTCGAAGATACCCGTCTACTAGGGCAGCTGGCCAATCCCTTGCAGACTCTTGCTCAGGTACATTTGTGTTTGTCCAACACTCACAAAGCCCACCTGTGATTTATACTGGAACTATACTGAGCAGACCGTAGTTACAGTTTCTGGGAGAGAGCGTGTTATCTAGCGTGATCAACAATCTGAATAAGGTTCAGTACGCTCACATCCTCGGTCACGATGACTTGTAACTTTGTGCTAGCACAGCTATCAACAGTCTCCCAAGTGTTCCGTTTACCCAATTTCATTTGGTATGGCTTTCAGGCAAAGTGCCGCACGGTAGGGCCGCCCCCGCCCCACTCCAGACCGATAATGTCAGAAAGTTTCCTTCCTGAAAAATCAACCATGGTGAGATTCTCATGATCAGAAAGCGAACGTTCTAACCACTCGGCCACGGCGCCCGTATTTACATACATACATACATACATACATGCATATGTATTATGTCTCTCTTTACATGTATACATTCATAACTATCATATACATACATACATACATACATACATACATACTGTGCTTATTTCGGTGTATACAAGGATGTGCGGGTGATGTAATGGAAATCGGCTCGTAATGAGAAATGGGCGAGCCGAGTTCGAATTCCAATCTAGTTAGTTACATTCACGTATGCGCAAATACATTGAAAAATCTCTCATCTCTCCAGCTATGGGTTAAATAGTAAGATTTTTATCTGAGAAAATTTTTTATAAAAAACATGTTAATGCAATGTTCACTCTAAAATCATGTTTCCGCTTAAAATAATCCACAAAGTGTTGGTAAACCGTAAAAACCAAATCAATCAATCAATCAATCCATGTATACCAATGTTTTAGATGTTCATAAACGAAAACATACTATCCACATTAATATATTTTTGCATGCATTTACTGTTTTCTTTTACGCTATTGATCTTTCTATGTTTTCACCAAAAACAAACGCTTTTAGGTTAGAAAAACAACAAGAAACATGCAAAAAGAAACAACCATTGTTTATTATAGAATAAAAATCCGTTGTTTATACATTTATATTTTTCTTACGACTGAGAAAATATGAAGATTTGATTAACATGTAGTCCTTTTCAATGAGATTCTGATATGCTTCAAAATTTGATTGTATTGAGATTTCTGTTTTTAATTATTAAAATTCTCCATTAATTTCATGACTGCTCAAGTTTACATCTATTCTCATTTTCATTAATTTATCAATTGTTGAATGTGGATTTATTAAATTTTAAAATACGCTTACAAAAACTTGTAAGCAAGTAGCATTTTCTCTTCTTTTCTTTGAACAGTAATGATATTCATTGTTAAAGGTAATGATATCAGGTTAAGTTTAACATTTCAGCTCATTTTTCAGTGAGTTATTCCTAAATTCGAAAAGAAGAAGCGTTATTTCCATTAGCAAGTTAATTTCAAGATTTTACATGTGCATTTCCAGTCCATGTCTTTCAAAAATCTTGGCATCATCATCATCATCATCATCATCATCATCATCATCATCATCATCCCAACATTTATCTTGAAGTTTCCATGTCGAATTTCAGTGTTCTTGATGTTTCGTCCCTGCGTTCTTCAAATAGGACGATCTGAGCAAATATCAGGTCAGAAAATTTGCTGCCACTCTTGACGAAACTTAATTTCATCTTAAAGAGAAGCGATGTAGACCTGGAAAAAGATAGAAAACATTAGGATTATGACTCATTTGGCAAAAATGAGCGGTGTATTTCTTTTCTTTTCTTCTGTCTTTCATCGATATTGTTTTATTGCCTTCCTTCTTTCTACTGACATGTTTTTATCTTTTTTTTCTCTTCGTATTTCTTTTTCTTTAATTTTTATCTTTCGCTTTGACAGCTTGGCAGAGGAGAACGCAAGAAGTACTCACTTTTATTTTTATGATTGTCAATAAATCTTGAGTATAAAATGTCGAATGCAAATCGCAGCAAAAGAATTGTAATGATATTTTCCCTTTAAGTCAATTCGCATCTCCGTTGATCTCTTCTGATAAAATTACTTACGCAACACATTCAGTGCAATAAGTTTAAATGAAGATTCGGTAAATTTTGTAAATTCAGTGTCTCCTTTTAGAAAAGAGTTTAGCTATTTTCAAAATCTATGGGATTATATTTATAATGTCTCAATTATGTAGGGATCCAGTATCTTTTAAATTTACCTTCTTTCCCATCATTTTCTTAAATTATTACGATCTACATCAGGCTTTCACATTTTTTCCTGTTTTTATATATGCAATTTTAGGGTCCTTTTAGGAGGAGCGCAGAGGGAAATAGAAGTCAGCTAAAACTATTACTAGACAGAAAAGAATATTTAAAAATGACGAATTTCGTCGAAAGCCTGATAATTTAAAACTATAAAGACCGTAACATATTTCATGCATCGTTCAAAACGATTTATTACATTTATTATTTTAAATGTACTTGTGTTTGTTATGTATGTATATAGTTATGTATGTATGTATGTATGTATGTATGTATGTATGTATGTATCTCTCTCTCTCTCTCTCTATATATATATATATATATATATATATATATATATATATATATGCATGCATTGATGGATGTATCATTCAGCTGATTGTCTTTCCAGTTATAGTTTAATCTGTAAAATGACCACTCATATATTGTTTATTACTCAAAGTTTAATTCATTTTGTCTTTCTTAAAAGTAATAATTAATACAATTTTACATTATTGATTGTTAAGAATGCTTTTGATTTCTATATATAGACAAAAATTGTAAAAAGATGTGTGTACATATACATATAAACATACATATTTTACAGAATTTCCTCACACATGGATATTCAAATATATGCGGTACACACACACACACACACACACACATATATATATATATATATATATATATATATATATATATATATATATACACGCATGCATATATGTGTATGAGTATACATATAAGTATTCATAAGTTGATTAATGAGTTAATATGCACAGATATTCATAACTATATATGAGCTCAGCGAAAATAATAAAAATAGCATGAGCCAATATGAGCCAATATACACAGAAGATCTGCAGTTAGATCACAAATATTTGTAGCTATACTTAAATATATAAACAGAATAAACAGATTCATAAAAGATATGTATAATTATACAAATGATTAAACACAGAGGTAGTTGTATTATTCAAGCGGTATATAAATGCAAAACTATCTATGAATCTACTCACCCCAGCTTCCACATCAACAGACTCACGTAGAGATTCATATTTTAATGAATCTTACATGTCATATATGAATCTTACATGTTCATATCCGATGACATAAAGATAAATATTGAAAACATTCATTGAAAACTTGACTCAGCTTATCTATCTTCGTCATGCTATATCTATACAGACTGAAATTCATTACAATACGAGGAAACGAGTCAAAATTAGATAAAAGAAAAGTATAATGAAACTGAAAACATTTTCAGGTTAACGTCAAAAGAAAATGGTTGATTTCTCAAGGTATACTCAGCAAACAGAATTTTAATGTCATTCATAAAATGATGAACAAATCACTCAAACAAAAAATAAATTGTATTTATTTATTTTTCTGATTTCCACTTTCTGAAGATGATACAATTTAGTTATCTGATTTAGTTCCATCATAGTTCAAGTTAAATGTGGAGTATACGTTCAATATTTGAAGTTACTTCAGGCTTTAGGTGTTCTCGCCATATTAAAGACGTCAGGCCTCTGTACATATTTTAAAAAATGATGCTCATCCTATACAAGGCCCAAGAGCCACTCAGAATAGAGTGTTACATATGAAAGAGGCACAGTTTATGGAGATATGTGGGGAAGATAATGTTTGACCCTAGATATGAACAGGTTAATATTGTAGTGATCGGAGAAACATCGTCTTGGGAGTCGGTTCCACAACGTAGCGGCTCGTGGAAAGGAACTGCTCGAGTGAAACTTACATCTCACCAATAGAATATGAAGAGAATGAAGGTGGTTCCCCATAATGTTCATTGAATGGCGGGTTTTAGAAGGCTAGAACTTGTGGAACTAAGAAATGTTGTCCGTTTGAACACTTTTCATGAAAAGGGCGATAGAGTATCGAGAGACATGCGACGACTGGTCTGTTAGAGAGATTGCAGGATGGAAAATAATTCGTCATCCACAAGAACGCAGAGATGCTTTTGGACTCTATCAAGACTGGAAAGGGAAGACTGGTCATCTCCTGACCAAATATGGTAGCAGTATTCCATTTTCTGATTTAGCTCTTGTAAAGGTAGGAAATAGCAGGAGGAATCAGGTACTTACTGGAGTGGTACAGGGAACCGAACATTTTTCTGGCATCTTTAGCGATGAATTGTATGTATGAGTTCCACCTGAGTTCTAAGTTGAGCTTACATCGCAACAGACGCTCAAAGTACAGGGCATGTCGGAGGTAGGTTTATGATTTAACCTTTAGAACAAGAATACCATTAGTCCATTCTAATAATAAATTCTTCTTCTAATAGTACATTCTACATTATAACTTTTGCATTTGATCTTAGGGTAGAAAAGGAGGAAAAATAGATTCTGCACAGAACTTAAAGCAGATTTATCACTTGACGGATAAAGAAGTTTTGTTATGAAGATAAACGTTTGATTTTCAAAAAAATAAATATAGTAATTAACGAAAACGTTGTAAATATAGTAAAGTCGCTTTGGTTAATTGATTCAGAGCACAGGATATCAAAGTTTCAAGCAAAGGGTTGGTGATATTCGTCATCAATAATACATTTGCTGAGGAAAAAATTAAGTTACTGCCAAATCCGTGATATGTCGTAACTAGTAAATTGTTTTCTTTATTTGGTCTAGTCATGAAAATTATCACACATCTAGTGAAAAATATCAAGAAAACAAGTACCACTAAATAAATAACTACATTAGTTTAATTTCCTCATCAAAGAGATATTTATTAGTATCAAAAAACCACTGAGTAAGGAAGTCTCTTTTCTCAGTGGTCCTTTGGGTATTAATTCATAGTAACTCTCAGTTGTGCTCGTCTTGATGTATTTTCATTGGCTCACTTGTTTTTTTATCAAACGTTTGGCGTATATTCTTGTTTCACTTTTAAAAAGTCAACTAGAGAAGCAGAATGCAAACAATCAGAAACGTGTCTGGAGGCACAATAAAAACTGATTGTCGGAATTATAAAATTTTGAATTTCAGAAAATTTAAATAATGGTTGTCAGTGCTGAGTTTTCTTCTTTTTTTTTTGATTGCCACCATATTCTCTTCAATCAATTTGAAATGTTGTCATTTACTGCAGATAAGCAGAGTGCATTGCTCGGGAATTCTCTTTCAACTCTACACTCGAATCATGTATAACATCTCTGCTTGATCCCACCCACCAAGTACAGTGTCTCGACTGAGTAATATGCACACAAATTCGTCCATAGTTTCTGCCATCGTTTCTAAACTAGATCCCCACAAGTTTTGCGGATTCGACTGCATTCCTGCAATTGTTCTAAAGAAATGTGTTCCTAAACTGACTCATGTTCTCTCCAAACTTTTGTCTCGGTACTTCTTGCATTCCAGTTTGTTGAAAGTCCTCCTCTGTAGTTCCTGTCTTTAAAAATTCTGGGGAACCATCTGACCTCTCGCATTATCGCCCTGTTAGTCTCTTACCCTTTTCTTTTAGCAAAGTAATAGATCTAATCAACGCCGAATTGGTTAAACATCTTACTACACAGGCCTTCTTTCGGATAAAGAATATGGCTTCTATTTCTCCAGGTCTACCACCGATGTGTTAACGGCCATCACTAACTTTGTCTATCAAGCTTTAGATAAGAACGACAAAGCTTAGCCCTGGATGTCTCAAAGGCGTTCCACAGGGATTGCCGCGCGGACCTTCTCCACAAGCTCAAGGGCTATGGTGAATGTGGATAAATATTTCCGTTAATCTAGTCTTTCCTAACAAATCGTGTAATAAAGGTTTTGTTGGACGTACAAGCTTCTAGTTCCTATTTATACAGGGGTCTCTCAGGGGCTCTATCTTCGGACCTATGCTCTTTCTGATTTTCATCAACAACCTTCCAGATATCATCAGTTCCTAACTAGGTATTTATGCAGATGACGCAACTATTTACTCCTGTCTTAGAAGCAAGCCCGACAGATTCAACCAAGTAAAAGTGGCAACTGCTCTCGTAAAAGACATCTAATCAGTGGTTAACTGGGACAAGGAATGACTTGTAAATTTGAATACCTCCGAAACAAAAATATTTTAATTTCATAATCACAGATAACATTTTCTTCATGCCATCCTCATGGCTGAGGCTAAACTCCAGAACAACAATACTTTGTATCTTCTTGGGCGCACGTTTTCCACTGACATGAAGTGGAGTGGTTAGATTGAATCATTTGATAGTTCTTTTGTTAGGAAGGTTGGTTCACTGTGTCGAGCCAGACAATTCTTCTCGTTAGAATCCTTCTTACACATTTATAAATCTACCATTAGTCCGTGCATTGAATACTGCTGCCATATCTGTTTTGGTGTTCCTTACTATATATCTCGAGATTCTTGACAAAATTCAAAGAATGAGCTCTAACGTAATCGATCAGGACTTCTCGTCTTGTAACTTTCTCACATGGCCTCCCCCTGTCTTTTCTACAAATATTTTCTAATGAGCTATGCTTTGACTGATAATAGATTGACAACTAGGTCTCATCGTTTTAATGTTGAATTAGCAAGATGCAACCATCAATTCTAATAAGTTCTTTTCTCGCTCTTATCGTCTGTCGATCTTCCTTCCGATATATTGCTTTCCTGTCACCTACAATATTAATAAATTAAATGCAATGAATCGTGTTCCTTTATTTTCCTTTCTCCACACTTCTCCTCACTAAAGTCTTCTCATTTCTCTTTCACTACTTGTTGCCACACTCCCGCCCTGCGTCCTATCGCTTTTCTGTACTATCACTTTTCTTAGAGTGAAAGTTTTTTTTTTAAATTTGAAGAAATAATTCTTTACAAAAGAATTTTTAAGCATCTTCAAAATCAGCATACCTTCCGTTATATACTGAAGGTACCCTCTATCAACTCCAAAAGTAATTTAAAGTTAATAAAAACATTGTGATTTTCCCATCTGCCTTCCTTCAAGTAAAGAACACTAAAATGATTATTCGGCATTTTATCGAATAAAACTTATAAATTGAACCAATGCTTACACCTAAAAAAAACAAACAAACAAAAAAACAAAAACAAAAAACAAAAAAACAATACTTGACTGCAAATGGTCTTGATGTAAATGCTGGAATATTTGCATAATACAGTAATCATTCAATATTTCCTTTCGATTAAAATAAGAAGTACGAAGGTGGATCAATACGTATGTTGGTTGACACAGGCATATATAAAACTACTTCATATACTTAATACTTCATTTGGTGAGTACAAAGAGGATATGAAATATCCTCTTATCATGGCACGTAGAATTAGAATAATCTACACCGGTGATTGTTTAAAGAGTTCGGTTCAAAATTCCGAGAAGATTACCGAATACGAAGATACCTTAAAAACTTGAAGAGGGTACAAAAGGCGAAACGTTCTTAGTGCAAAAAACAAGATGGACATTGTGGGGTCGGAAGAGAAAGGCATATGATAAAGAGAATTCCACATTTAAAAATCTGACATAGGTTTTTTTTGTTTGTTAACTTTTTTCCTCCTAGAATGCTTAACTTAGCATAGTTTATTTATTTTGAGTCAATCTCAAGAGAAGCATAACCAGTTTCAACAAAGCTAGTAGATATGTATAAATCTATCTTATTCTATTTCTTTTCTCCATCCTTCCATTATCCATTCATATATGTGTATACGGTAGAGAGATTTTCTTAAGGGTCTTGATGCTAATCACTCTGACAATGTTGGTACAAAATTGGATCTAACGTGTAATGAATGTGGTCGAACTGTTTATAGTAGGGTAGGACAAATAAATCAACGAAAATACCACACACAGGAAAAAGTAAACATTTACTACTACTTGCGGTGAGTGTAAAAAAGAATGTGCATCAGTTGGTGAATCGAATTATTAACAACTACTACAAGAGACACCTATCGATGTCAAATTTGTGCAAAGTAATCTAAGTCTCTATTGTGACTAAAAGTTACAACCACGCTACCCTTATCTGAGAATAAATCAAATGCTGCCATTACTCGAAATCAAATCCTGTATCATAGTCCGTCAATATCTATCTATCTATCTATCTATCTATCTATCTATCTATCAAAGTTTATAAATACACATGCATAGATAGACTTTTATACTTTAAATAATACAGCAAAAATAACAAACGTAATCGACGGATTCATTTAAATCATTTGAAGAATGTTTATTTGGACACGGATTCATATATATATATATATATATATATATATATATAGTCGTGGAGTTGAGGAATCGGAGAGCCGAGTTCGAATTCCAGACGAATCCATTACTTTCACTTACGTGCTAATACCCTTAGGAAAGGTGTGAATCCTATTATTCTCCCTCCAGCTATGGGTAAATAGCAGTAAATAGACTGGGTTCTATAGCCTTGGATGGCAACTGGTCTAGGAGAAGAACAATTCAAAAGAGAGAAGGAATTCAAAAACCTGCGGAGGCTCGTTTGGGGTCCTTGTGGTATGTAGTGCACCAGGTCTCTGTATTCGGTTCTTCAAAATGTGTGGATGGTCCTGCACGAAATCCTCACCACTATAATGAAATCTCATGTGCTGCTGTCGAGATGTCGGTTTCCTAGGAACTGATCTGCTTGACCCTCACACATCGAATTCGACGGGAGAGTCGAGTATATATATATATATATATATATATATATATATATATATATATATATATATATATAAATCTAAAAATTAGTTATTCATGCATGAGCAATGTAGAAAAATTATAAGCTCTCACAATAGCAAAATTATTAGAGAATTTCACAATAACCAATTACAAAGGGATCTTAATGCTAACTAATTCAAAAAGGAAACATCTACCTGCAACTGCAGAGCAAGACTTGATTGTCGAGTAGGAGCAATCTGCATGGCGGAAAACGTGATATATGAAGCTACAATTTCCCCCAAGAAAAAGGTAAAACAAGAAAGATATATATAGGAATATCTGCGGGAAATTGGAAACAGCGTTTTTACAACCATCGCCAGTCCTTCACAAATGAATCCAAAAGGCACCAAACAGCACTATCGAAACACTATTGGGATTTATTGGAAAACGGCTTCACCCGACAAGTAAAATGGAGAATCATCTCTAGGGTTCGAACTCCAATACATTTCAGAGACTGATGTGACCTGTGTATTAAAGAGAAGATCCTAATGATAAAGCATAAAGATCCTGATAAATTACTAAACCAACATAACGAGATGATCTTTAAATGCAGACATAGAAATCATCTCAATTTAACTCATTGCATATATATATATATATATATATATATATATATATATATATATATATATATATAATTGTATGTATATAAATGTGTATATGAACTTGGATATGGATATATGGATTTATGTGTATATGTATGTACATGTGTATATATACGTATATATATATATATGTGTGGGCGCGTGTGTAAATATGTATATGTATATGTGTATTCGTAAATTTAGATGAGTATAGTGCATATATATCGATTCATGTATATGGGGTTGCATATATATTTGTATATATATATATATATTTACGAGTTTATATATGTGATATGCATGAATATATGTGTAGGATATAGTTGTATGCATATATATGTATACATACTATATATATATAGTTTTAATAGAAGGACAAACATTTTTTTATTACCTTTTAATCTTACTTTCTCTTTAAATAATTTCTAATTAGACTTGAAAGATTGGAAATTTTACTCATCTGGAGATAATCTCAATTTAAATTGATCACTTAGATTTAAATTAATAAATATTAATTCTTAACCATTATTCATGATGTTAAAAATATTAAAATTAAAATATTTTTTGAAATTTAAACACGTAATTCATCACCTAACATTAACCGTAAAATTTAAGAAAAAAATTAAATATGTATAAATATGGATGCGTGTGGAGATATGTAAATGTATATGTAAGTATTTGTATATGTAAATGCATATATACCGATTTATATCAATACATGTGTATGTGGTTATAAGTGTAATTGCACATGTACATGAATGTATGTGTTTTTACGTAGATATGTATGTGGTGTGTGTAAGAAAAAAACAGTATGTTTTTTTTACTATTACCTCCAAATCTTACTCCATCTTGATTTGAAACCTAAACTTTAATTAAGAAATATTACCCATCTAAAAATAGCCACAAATTAAATTCATGAATTAGACTCAAACTGATAAAGATTTTACCTTAGCAGTCATTCACAATATTAAAATATTATTAGTAGTAAATTTTTATTTTTAATTTTATTGTTGTTTATTAATATATTATTTGATTTATATTAAATCCCTGATTTATTTGCGGAGAATTTGAATATTTAAATTGCAAACAAGCATTAAATCTCATTTCTTTGTGGAGTTTTTAAACATTTAAATTACTATCAAACGTTAAAATCTGTTTTTATCTAAATTTCTAAACCTATACCACCCCTCTTCTTCCACCAAAAATCCCACGTGCATCTCTTATCTCTTTACTGCTCCGTTTTTTCCCGTTTTTCTTCTTTTCCTTTTCCCATATCATTTCCGTTGAGTTGACCGATTATATAGGTCAATGTCTGATTCTTACTCCCTCCTTCCTCAATATTAAGTATTATAATAGAAAGAAATATAAAAATAAATTTTAAAATTCTCCCTTCTCTCTAAACTCGACCATGTCTCTCATACCATTCCTCACCAACCTCTATGTCAACATATAAACTGAATACTGCCCGTCAAAAGTGTAAATTTTAAATTAATTTTTCGTTTCACCTTTTGAAAGTGAAGTCTGAAGGACCAGAGAAACATAAAATTCTCTGGTGAAATAAATTATTACAAATGGAGCCTTAAAATGGTCTGCTTTTCTTTAAATTAAATTATTCGCTCTGACAGCATTGAGCTCTCTGGATTTCATCCTTCTTGGGATTATCCATACGGATTACCAAGATTTTCGTTACTTATATATATATATATATATATATATATATTGTCACATTTCGAGGAAAACTTTTTCTGTTCATTTTTACCTAAAATAATTTTTCTTTTCTGTAATTTTTGTGACAACAAATCACTAAGCATCATTGAGAAGATCTCCATAAGGAAAACAGAATGAAATGAAGACCAATTTTTCAAATATTTTTTAATTGCTGAATGTCATGCTCCTCTGGGTAGACCAGACGGATGGAGCAAACTGCTTTAATATAATAAGATTTTAACAAAGTGTGGTTGGTTTGGTGCATTGTGGTGGGTTTTTAGGTCATGATGTAGTGTGCCTGTACTTTGCTAGTGTCATGATGTAACGTGCCTATACTTTGCTAGTGTTATGATGTAGTGTGCCTGTACTTTGCTAGTGTTATGATGTAACGTGCCTATACTTTGCTAGTGTTATGATGTAACGTGCCTCTACTTTGCTAGTGTTATGATGTAGTGTGCCTGTACTTTGCTAGTGTTATGATATAACGTGCCTATACTTTGCTAGTGTTATGATGTAACGTGCCTATACTTTGCTAGTGTTATGATGTAACGTGCATATACTTTGCTAGTGTTATGATGTAATGTGCCAGTACTTTGCTAGTGTTATGATGTAACGTGCCTATACTTTGCTAGTGTTATGATGTAGTTTGCCTGTGCTTTGCTAGTGTTATGATGTAGTGTGCCTGTACTTTGCTAGTGTTATGATGTAACGTGCCTATACTTTGCTAGTGTTATGATGTAGTGTGCCTGTACTTTGCTAGTGTTATGATGTAACGTGCCTATACTTTGCTAGTGTTATGATGTAGTGTGCCTGTACTTTGCTAGTGTTATGATGTAACGTGCCTATACTTTGCTAGTGTTATGATGTAACGTGCATATACTTTGCTAGTGTTATGATGTAGTGTGCCTGTACTTTGCTAGTGTTATGATGTAACGTGCCTATACTTTGCTAGTGTTATGATGTAACGTGCATATACTTTGCTAGTGTTATGATGTAGTGTGCCTGTACTTTGCTAGTGTTATGATGTAACGTGCCTATAGTTTGCTAGTGTTATGATGTAACGTGCCTATACTTTGCTAGTGTTATGATGTAGTGTGCCTGTACTTTGCTAGTGTTATGATGTAACGTGCTTATACTTTGCTAGTGTTATGATGTAGTGTGCCTATACTTTGCTAGTGTTATGATGTAACGTGCATATACTTTGCTAGTGTTATGATGTAGTGTGCCTGTACTTTGCTAGTGTTATGATGTAACGTGCCTATACTTGGTTAGTGTTATGATGTAGTGTGCCTATACTTTGCTAGTGTTATGATGTAACGTGCTTTTACTTTGCTAGTGTTATGATGTAGTGTGTCTGTACTTTGCTAGTGTTATGATGTAACGTGCCTATACTTTGCTAGTGTTATGATATAACGTGCCTATACTTTGCTAGTGTTATGATGTAATGTGCCTATACTTTGCTAGTGTTATGATGTAACGTGCCTATACTTTGCTAGTGTTATGATGTAGTGTGCCTGTACTTTGCTAGTGTTATGATGTAACGTGCCTATACTTGGCTAGTGTTATGATATAACGTGCCTATACTTGGCTAGTGTTATGATGTAACGTGCCTATACTTTGCTAGTTCTAAGATCAGACATCCGATAACTTGTTGGAACCACACATGAAACCAACTTTCAAAAGGATTCAAATGTTTTCAGAAATATCTTTATGCATTTCTGTGCTCCATAAAAATGTGAGAATAAATATGTGAACAAAATGGGTTTCAAAGACATTTGTTCGTTGAACTTTTTGGCGTGCACAACTCATTCTGAATATGAAGAGGAATGTTTCATTGTAACACGGCAATAATATGGAATGATCTTCTGCATGCACTGGAATCTGTTTTGCATTGGAAATGTAGGACAACTCACCGAATAATAAATGAATAAATTAAAAAGTTGTTTCAGAACAGGTCTCAGAATATCTATGAATTATAATAGACTACATCTTTTACTCTTACGATATGTCAACAGTGTTAGAAATTGAACAAAACTTTCTAAGTTTCACGTTATTAGACAGGTTACGGGGAATTCAAGAAACGTTATGTTCTAATTAAAAAATTATAATTACAGAACGTGTACAAATTTACAAAAATAAATATTGAAATAGATATTTAAATATTGAATTGTAATGACAACAAAGTAAATTCAATACAACATTAATATGAAATATTGACCATAAATACTGAACTATGAACGAAAACCTAACATGACACACTAGAATTATTTCAAGCAAAGATATTTGGGAAACATATATAATATAAAAGCCCCGTACATATTACCAATGATACAGACACAACATTAACAAAACTGTGTCTGGCATGAAAAAAGTTTTATAAGTATCGCAGATTTTATTCCTTATTTGACTATTAAGGCGGACAGAAAGACAAACTGCATTTCTACTATCGTCATACATTTCACCAGGTTTCTTGAAAATTGCCTGTCTATTTCCTTCCGGGTAGGTCGACATTTATATTCAGATCAATTTTTGCATTTCGTTTACCCTAATTGAAATTCAAAAGTTCATTACATCATTAAGTTCCTATAGAATTCTTAATGTATTGCGAATATAAAGCCGAAATAGATAAGAAAAAGAGTCCACTATTGTTAATTGATTCTTATGCCGAATAACCGATATTTATACAGAGTACAGTTAAATAATAAGTGATTGATAATCTCAGTCTGTTCGGATTACTTTACCATTTATGGATAATTTGGATTCAAATGTTGTTTTAATAAAATTTAAAAACTTAATGAAAATGAGGAAACGCACATGTTGAAGATAATAAAATCCACATGACTGTCACATTTGTTCAATCATGAAAAACAATAAACAAAACAAGTAATCGTAATATTATTCCGCCTAAATAGATTTTTTGAAATAAGTTCATTTATTCGTCTGTTTTCTTAGTGCATCTCTCTTTTTGTATTATTTCTGTTGATTAATGCCATCCTTTCTTTCCTGCAGTTTTTTCTTTATTTTATGAATTCCATCTTCGTCGTCCATCTTTTTTATCCTTCCTTTTAAATTCCTATTCTTATCTTTAGATATTTTCTTTTGTGATTTTCAAATTTTCTATCACTATCTTACAGTTTTCTCTTTTTCTGTGTTTTATTAAATTTTTACCGTTTTATTATCTTTGTTTCTTAATTCAATTTAACGGTTTTTTTGGTCTTTTCTCATTCTTGTCTCTCACAGACACGTCTTTTATCCTTACTCTGAACTTACATATCTTCGATTTCTCTTTATTTTATTTATTTTTTATTTTTGTCAGATTTCCCTGTTTATAAATAATCGTCTCCGTGTTTTTTTTTTTTATTAAATCTCCTATAGGTTATTATTCATTATTTCGTTATTTCTTAATTTTCTTATTTTCCATCTTTTAACTGATTTCGCCGGAAGCATTTTAAATCTCCTTTTCTTTTCTGGTAAAATTTTTCCGCCTTTTGTTTTCTTTATGTTTTTAACCACATTTATTTTTCATTTTGCCTTCTTTCAATATTTTAAATTCCTCCATTCCTAGGCGTTTTCTTTCCTTCATCAATTCATTCCCTCTTTCATATTTTGTGACTATTTTATTTCTCATAATCTCTTCCGCTTTCTTTTCCTTTTAAAATGTCCTTTCTATCTTTTACTCCTCTTTCTTTTTTTAACCCAACCTTATTTGCTTTTGCATTTTCCCCCTTATTCTATCATTTCTTCTGTCATTTAGAATAAAATGACAGTTAATCTTATTCCCGAAAACTCATTCAGCCACTGATGATTTCAGCCACGAATAATTGCAATTCTTTATCCTCATATTGCTATTCTTTTTCTATTGATGAAAAAGAATAAAATTAAATAAAATTCCTTCAATCAATACACCTTTTGAATATCTTTGGAAGTTGTCTGGTCATTTGAATAAAATATTCAACCAAGGGAATAATCACCTGAAGGAGAATTAACGTGAAAAAGAAATCAACAGAAAATGTCAGTAAGCGTTCGCATAAAAAAAGAGAGGGCCAAAATATACACGTACTTTACTGGCATATCGTTATGAATATGGATAACGTAGCTTCAATATTCACGTCATACTTTTTGTATTAGAGTCATTTTTTGCAAAGACAGGTTTTTGCAAAGTCAGTTTTTCTTGTTTTAGCTAATATTTATCAAATGATACAACCTTTTGCCTTCTTTCGCGAATCCGAGGGAGAAAAAAATTCAAAAGTGCGATAATCAATGTTAATAGTCAAATATGAGAGAATTTGAAAGTCAAGGTTTACACTTACAAACGTAAACAATGTGACGATATTTATCGATACAGAATATTTTTCCTGTTCGTAATCTACGACTTGATATTCGTAATTTAATTTTGCAGATGTTTTTATGTTCGGAATGAAATTTATTTTCAAAGGCAAACGTTTAATGACCGAGTCATTCTTAGAAGGTAAAGATTAGAAGCCATATATTTTACTTTATCCTGTAGGTATATATAATGAGAAAGTAACGGTAAAATGTTTGTGTACTCTTAGAAAATGTAAAAAAAAAAAAGAATGTAATTTTCCATCTCTCGTATTAATTGATTTTCATAAGAGCTACAGAGGAGAGAAAATTGTGGAGTCACCCCAAGACCAAAAATAGGCAAATCAAATACAGTAACCTGTCCTGGAATTATCAGTCGGCTAGAAACTGTCAAAATAATAGAAGGAAAGATCAGTAAAAGATTGCAGTAGATTGATAGATTTGTTTTTTTTGTAGGTTATTTAAAATCAGAAAATATTTTTAGATTTTAAGAATATTTTGGAGATAATAAGATAAATAAACTGATAATGCCCTACTTCTTGGGTAGTGGGGATATATTCATAAATGTCCTGATGGTATTCGCGCGTAAGTGAATACAACAAATCCGACTGGAATTGAAACTCGACTATTCAATCTCCAACTCGTTATCCACTACCCGACCCTCACGTCCAAACTTACATCAACTGGTATTTCGAAGCGGTCTCCCCTATACGTACTGACCAGGCTCAAATTTGCTTAACTTCAGTAAATATACGCGAAACGGTATTTCAACTTAACATGACTGTAAGTCCAGACTGAATATATAATTGGCATTAGTGATGAATATTGAAACCGAAAGGTACGAGAAATAAAATCTTAAAACTTTTAATTTTGGTATAGTTAGACTTTTCCAGGTAAAATCTTGCGCATACTGGTAGAGAAAAGCAAGAGAAGAAAGAGAGCTTTTTAAAATTTATATTTCTCTTTCTTTGAATATTTTGATTGTTAGAATCAAGTCGTATTATTAACAGAAGACTAGGAGTAGTTCTAGAAATGGCGGAAGTATTGTCTTAAATATTTTTCATCGCCTTCAGATTAAAAAATATAAAATAAAACACTTCATGTGTTTCAACAGAACCTTCTGGAACATCTGAGATTATCCATTTACTTGAATTTGGATTTGCTCCATTGCAATTATAATAATTTCTGTTTAGAAATCAGAGCATCACAGTTTAATCTCTTAATGTTGGACGGTTTGAACCTGTTCATTTAAGACATTAAAAAACATTAAATCACCGAGAGGCATATTTTTAATTTTCTCGAACAGCTCAATCAATTATATAATTCTAAATATATTTTAAATTTTCCAATTAATGCATTAATTCCTGCCATGTAAAAATATTCATTTATTCACTGAAAATAACAGACAAAAGATTGACTAGAGCAAAGATGATTAGCAAATGTTTGAGTAGCTGGAAATACTGGAGAATTGAGAGAAAACCTCACCTATATTGGGCATTGCATTTACATTGAACATTTCTAGAGTGCAAGTCATTTCGACTTGCACTCCGGAAATACTCTTTTTGAAGAATAAATAGAATAGGAAAATTAAAGATTTGAAACGAGAAATAAAACATGAAAGGTCCCTGTACCTAATTTATATTTCTTCGTGGCGAAGATCGGTTCGATCATTTAATTAGGTGATCGATTGAATCTATTTTTAGAAAGTACTTCATAAAATCGATCACCGATGACAAAAACAAGCACAATAACTTTCCATTTTTATTTTTTCAAAATTCCAATGTTTTCGCGTTCCATGAATGAATACCGAAGCATAATTATTCCACCAATTAAAAAAAAAGGCTCAATACTGGATTACAAAGAGGAAATGTAATAAATGAACCGAGAAGAAAGTGTTTTCCTTCTGCTAAATGATACTAAAAATCCCTACCTGGTGCCTTTTGATCATTCTAAGGTTAAATATACAATTTGTGATACTTCAATAATTTTGTAGTAGTAAAGCTTATGAATTCTAGATTGGTATCTCGCAGTAAATATCTCTTATTCTGGTTCGAAATTTGTATAACATATTAATATGTTTATCATGAACATTTGAACAAATAGAAAAAAATGAGGTGGATAATAACGAGCAAAATTAGTTTAATAGTTTCTCGTTAAAGCTTAAAAAAGGACACACACACACACACAAGTATGTGTGCGCGCGTGTGTGTGTGAAAGCCCAAATAACGACAACTAAGAAATTGATTTTTGACACGGAGAATCAAATACTTAATAAAAACTAATCCGACGATTTGTCATTATAGCCCCGAGGTGAAGCTGAAATTATTGGCCGCGGCAATTATAAATTGCGAATCTAGGTGTCATTTTGCTATGGCTTCCTCTGTTTTTTTGACATGTAATAGTGACTGCTAGTAAACTTTTGAGTAAAATAATGCAAAACATATTTTTATTAGTTTATAAAACAAAAAAAAATGCAGTAAAGTAGGGAGAAACAAATTGTATATATGTATTTAGAGAAAAAATGAGAAGAAAATATGAGTAAATATATTCAGCTCTCAGTTCAATTCAAAGAAGCATTGCGAAATACTGTATTTACGGATATGTGTTTATGGCACAAAAATACAATATTAAGACACCCAGGTTGACCTTATGGGCTTATATGTTTAGCTTGAAAACCACTGCCTTTCCACAGGCGCTCTAAGCTATTTGCTAAGATAACATATATCCATACATTTTCCAAATCCGCCCGACTAATTATTTAGCCAAATAAATGAGGTTTGTTATGCATATACTTGCATCTATCAACATATGTCTACCCACTTACAAATCCTCAAAATTGTAATCGAGTTTAAGAAAATATTATGAAAATTAATCTCTTCAAAATACAAAATATTTAATTACTAGCATGCCACGTGGGACAATGACGTAGTTCAATTTTAATTGTCGAATTTATATATAATATATGAGATCAAAAATACTTTAAGTAAATACCTATATCTAGAAGAATTCATTTGGAATCAATAGAATCTCTTTGCATAAATCATATTAGCAAAAAGTTACCATTGCTTGTGAATTCGTACGAATTTGTCTTAGTGAAACGTTTCACCTCAGGTAATCACTGAGGATTTAACCATTATATAAGATCTCACATAGGGCCAGAGTTACGTCTTGATCTTTGCAACAATATTTGGACCACATTGTTATTTTATGCTATGCAAAAAAGACATTATTGTCATATCCCGTACTCTTGAATACGCCCCAAAAAGCAATGCTTCACACGAGCTATTCACATAATAATTAGTAACAAGAGAACAATTTTTTTTAACATTATATCTTTTATTATAGCGAATTTACTGACCGCAGTAAACATTCTTAATTCGTATATCATGTAACCTTTCATAGCGTAGCATGCAAAAGCCCGGATACGTGCATGATGGGGCACGAAATATGTAAGAACCAACTTATATAAATAAAGCTTAATCTATATCTTCCTGTCATTGGGTTAATTTGTCCAGCAATTTTTCCATTCGTGCTGGTTTTGTTGAAGACCAAGGAAATGATTTTTTAATTAATTATTTCTTTAGTTAAGATAATTTTGAGCATAAATTCTCTAATGTCTTCGGAGCGCATTCAGCTTTCATAATATACACATATTCCCTCATTCACCTTATCCTCATTATTATTCTGACTTTTTCGATTTTTCTTCACCTTTAATTTTAGATAGGGTGACTAGTTTCTCCTTTGTATTTCGCCATAACCACATAACGTAAGCACCCAACGGCCTACATATAGGGCCTACTTAAAAAATGTGTAACAAATAATCTGATGGCCGTTTCCGGCATGAAACTACCAGTCATCATGATATGATTGATATTTATATTATATTCAGCACCTCTACTCTGGGGTTTCGTAGACGAATCTTTGTGTAATTGTTCGATCCACTCGTAGTAGGTAGCAGCAAATGTCGGTCATTTTCGTTATTTTTATATTAACTTCAAAAATTGATTTATGCGCTTTTTTGTTGGTTTTAGGTTGATTTTTCTTCTTTGTATGACTGTGTATGTGTGTGTGTATGTATGTGTGTGTGCGTGCGTGTATTTCTAAAGAATTAATAGATTTATCTTCAATCCGACATTCTTACTATTTAAAACGATATTACAGTCGATACATTGACGTATTCTCTCTCTATCTGTCTGTCTGTTTGTCTGTCTCTCCCTCTGTCTCTGTCTGTCTGTCTGTCTGTCTGTCTCCCTCTCTCTCTCTCTCTCTCTCTCTCTATATATATATATATATATATATATATATTACACATAATAGATTATTTGGTATATAATCCAGGTGGATCCAAGTAATAAAAAATATTAAAACAGACCCACAGAGAGCTCAATGTATTTATTATAACTATAAAAGAGCATATATACTTAAAAAAAAACTGGGAATTAAAGAAAAAGAGTCTGAATCCCCAAATAAATTGGAAAATTTTAGTTTTCGTGAACACCTCCAATAGTTTAAGAGATAGGTGCACGCTATATTTGGAGGAGAAAAATCAGGATTTTAAAATACAAAAATCAATGCAAACTAATAAATCAACGGAAAGAGCTAATTACGAAATGTAGATCTAGGAACAGAGTCAAAATTACGTAAGAATATATGTATATATATGTGTGTGTTTGTTTGTGTGTGTGTGTGTGTGAGTATGGCTACTTACATATAAGTATGTATATGTAAACGCACAAATACATGTATGTGAATATATATATATATATATATATATATATATATATATATATATATATATGTGTGTGTGTGTGTGTGTGTGTGTGTGTGTAAATGTGTTGGATAGCATGATCTATTCCATTAGGTGTCCCGGTATTACCCACAATTTATGAATCTATTATTCAACTAATTTACCTAAATTTGTTCTTAAAGGTTAAATCCCTCATAACTTATTAATAATAATAAATCCTTATGGTCTAAATACTATTTACTGTAAATTCGAGGAAAACAAACTTTTTGCTAGCATACGGGGCACCCCATAATGGGAACCGAAATTTAATTATAGACAACGAAAGGCTCTAGCCATAAATAAACTCCAACCCCAGATAATTTCCTCTGTAATGAGATACCTCACACCCTCACTCAACAACACAAGCTCCATATCATAAACAAGGTGTCTCTCGAAGGAGGACTGATACTGAAAATAAATTGAAATCCTTACTTCCAGACAAACACTTCAGAGCTGAAGACGGCTAGGCTCAGACCAGCTTGATATAGACTATACTGATGTTGAGGTAATTTTGTTTTTTGTTGTAATATATATATATATATATATATATATATATATATATATAGTTTTAAGGTGTGCTATATTTATGGGATAAAGTGCACAATATAAAAAATAGAGCGTAGGTAAATATAAATGTGAACATTTAAGTGGACACTAAGAGGAGACAGACTGTTTCATGCTAAACGCAATCGTCAGGCAACATACGCTCTATCTCTGATATTGAGTACTTTATCTCATAAATATAGCATACCTTAAAACTATATTTCTTCATACACATACACACACACACACATATATATATATATATGTGTGTGTGATAAAAATATAGCAAGAACGTTTTACTATATTAATTTTTCGCCTCTGAGTTTTGACTTCAATGTTCACTTTTAAATATATATATATATATATATATATATATATATGTAAAGTATACTTCGGAAACAAATTCCTTTGTTCCCACCCAGTGTCGCACACTCAGTGCAAACTTATGGAAAAACTGTCTAAAGTTCCAAAGTTTCTAACGTTTTGTTTTATTATTTTCGAACATCTCTAGTCATTATTTGGAACGTTAATATTATGAATACCAAAGAGAAAAGGATTTTTATTAGCTTCATCCTGAAATTTTAGAAACGACATATTTCTACTTTAAATATACGTATGTCGTATGCAAGTGATGCCATTTGTAGGGCAGTTTCTAACTCAGTGTAAGGGGCATATATTTTTTAATTTAAATAAAAATTAGTCGATTAGGAGTCATAAATCTTGAAAGCCATGATATATTACATTTTTACAAAATTTTAAAATGTTATCTGCTCTATCGAAATTTTTATGCTTAATGCGGTATGTATCTTTTGAGTATTTTTAATTATTCGTTACAGTGAATGTTGCATCGTATTATTTACTAATAATGATTCATTTTAATTAAGTCTTTACAATTTAATATGAGCAAAGAAGTAATTAATTCTTGTGTCCGATCATGTTTTGTATAACAGCTATTTTATATTTGTAAAAACATTTTGCAATTTTGCAGACGAGAATATATACTTGTATGTAATTTTCATATAGTGAAACAATAAAAGTATGACAATTACAGTCTTCGGAATACATCGAGGAAATTGATTCTTTTGTTAAGATTAAATTCATAATTAAAGTGTAGAACATTTCCTCAAAGTTTTCTTTATTTTTTTATTATTATTATATTTTTTTATTATTTTTATTTTATTTTTTTATTACTATCTTTTTCAATACTATAAGTATGTTATCAAATATATTGAATCTATATCGATACTGAACCATCCAGAAACTCGATAAAGTAAAACTGATCACATAGCTATATACGTTACCATAATGAACAGAAAAAAGTATTTGTGTAGTACAGGTAGGAGTCAATATTTTTTTATATCAAACTTCATCTAATAAAATTCAGGGTAGAGGGCCTCCTGAATGAGATGTGTGATATGAAGGTAAGAGTAGGTAGAAGGAAGTGAAAGTTATGAGGATAAGGAGGATAGGTACTGACTGAACCTTGAGGTTAATATTGAAGCATCGACGTGGACATTTTTTTCCACAAAGTAGCAGTTCTCTGAAAAAAGTTGTCTGAGTGGAATTTCCTCTGTACAAATGGAATACGGAGGAAATGTGGTGATAGCATCGCGAATTCTAGCTTTAAAAGTCTAGTGGAAGTAATGAGTAGCTCTCATCTGAACATAGATGTGCAACGTTGCATCTAAGGGGAAAAGAGGTTGTAGAAAGAAAAATATGTCATCCTCTACAAAACCGCTTAAACGTTTTTTAAACTCTATCAAGGCGTAGAGATTTGATTTAATAGTGGGATGCAAGAGTTAAAAATCTTTTTATATATTTTTTATTATTGTATTAATATTTCCCTTGTGGAATACATTAGTAAAGAGATTTTCAACATTTAACTAAGCAAGGGCGATACTATGAGTTTTATTTGAGTTAATTATTCGAAGAAATTAAAGCTAAATTTATTTGGCACGTACGATAAGATCAGTTGCTTAAAAGTTTTGAATCGTGACATAGGAAGGTATTCGTGAAATTATGGCACTTTGGGGTAATCAAAATGGGTAACCGGGATACATTTTGGAGATTGTGTGATTCGATTTAATAAGTTTATATACGTATTGGGGAGTTTAATAGTATTTGATTAGTTTTCTCATATTAGTTTTGTTGTCATGAATAGGGTTTAGTTTTGAATTTTAATCAGTGCTGTTTTTAATAATAAAAATATTAGATATATCACTTTTCCAAATGAAATGGGTTTTTTTTTTGCAACCAACAACAGACCTCATCGACTAGACGTGCTCTTCACAGTGTGCACTGTCATATTTACTTCTGGTAACACCAGGAATGATGAGTGGTAAATGTTACCACACGAGTCGTAATCTTTTCTCGCTATCCGATATCCGATAGGCCCCTGCTATACCTTTTAGCTGAATACAGAAAACTATTGCTACACAATCCCTTTTCTTTTCTTCTTTATGTTTATAGCTGAGGCGAATGCTAAACTCCACAAAAGGATTCATTTCCTTTTAGGTCGTTTAATATGAAACGGTCATCTAACAATAATAAGAACTTCTTCATTCATCTCTGTTCCTTCTTTTAAGTTAGTTTCTTCTCTTTTTTTTTAAAAAATATCGACTCCGGCGAAAAGCAGCACTGTATCTTTAATGGCCAGGGAACAAAACAAACCTTATTGACTGACAGGGTCAGCTCTCTCTCAATGCCTGCGGGTGTGAACCTTTCGAACACATTTGTTACATAGACCTTTTCTTCAGACAAAGAACATTCTATTGAGAAAAGCCATATACTTTTAATTGGCTAGCTGAAGTCCCGAGGTAAACCTATAAATACATTTCTTTATTTTCTAAAGTATGGTCAAACGATGAGAAGTACATGTATTTGGGTTGAATAGAAAAATATTCAGATAATTTTTGCCCATTCAGTCATTCGAAGTTCGTGTCATAATTTAAAAGTAGGAATATGGGTTTCGACTCTCACCAATTCTAATCTCAAAGTCTTTTCAACCTTCTAATTAACCGTTTTATTTGGTATCTTTTCTCATTATAATTTTCTCAAATTCTGTGTCCACATACTCACTTTCCGTCATTTAGTATAACTTCTAACACTCTTCAATGGTCTTTTAATTTCTAAGTTCTGCGCTCAGCTTGCCTTAGTGGGTTTCGTCTTCTCTAGGGATGTCTACTTTTGATGCTTTTCGGCATTTGTAATGCAGTCTAAGATCAATTTTTATCATTTTATGTTGTCAAAACTGAAGTGTACATAGAATTTAGGTCCTAGTTTAAGAAATTCCTTTTGATGTTTTGATGTTGGTTATTAGAGATATTGATAAAGGCGTCGGAGGGATTTGGAAAATATATTTTTCTTTGGTACTGGTTTTTGAATTTCTCATTTGTACAAATTAATTTATGAGTAAAGTATTCCATTTATATCAGCTACAACCGATATAACTTCAAAAAAATATTATGGCTGATCAAATTAGAAACAGAAATTTTGAATGAGAATCACTGTCATTAAATAAACATCTTTTGCGAATGTTTCTGAAGAATCCCTGATATTAATATACCTGACAAATGAATAGCAATTCATAAATGTCAATCTTTACATGACGTTTATAAATATTGTATAAAAGCAACTGATTTACTAGGAAGTTGGCAAGTTTCAATCGGTTTCATATGTGAATTACTTCAACATATTGGATAATCAGCTAAAATTATATATATATATATATATATATGTACACACACACACACACACACATATATATATATATATATATATATATATATATATATTAGGTTGGTGCAAAAATAATGACGGAATAATGTCGTTTTTTGACGTATTTTTTAACGTCAAAAAACATTATTACGTCAGTATTTTTGCACCAACCTAATATATATATATATATATATATATATATATATATATATATATATATGTGTGTGTGTGTGTGTGTGTGTGTGTACAGGTGCTGGACAAAATAATTGAAACACTTGTTAAATTCAAAGGAAATTTATTTAATATGGACTTGGTTTTCATTTAGCCTCACAGACAGCTTTAATACGTCTAGGAATGGAATCATACAGCTTTCTGACTTCATCCAGAGGAATTTTCAGCCATTCTTCTATTAACACCTGCTCCTGCTCTTTAAGATACGACGGTGGAGGATAGCGGCTGCTAACCTTTCGCTCCAGAATGCACCACAAATGTTCAATAATATTGATATCTGGAGATTGGGAGGTCAATCCATGTGTTCTAGCTCACTTTCATGCCCTTCATACCAATTCTTAACCACTCGGGCGATATGTAGTAGAGCATGATTGTATTGAAAGATGCAGTCACCATCAGGGAATAAAGTCTGAGCCATGGACATGATCTCTCAAAATGTTCAGGTAATCTTTGATTATACCATGCAGGGCAACTATTGGACCGTTACATTTCTATGATATGGAGGGTCAAACTATGACTGATCCACATTCATGCTTCACTGTTGGAAGAAGGCAGTCAGGGTTGTAAGCTTCTTTGGGTTGCCTCCACACAAACTCACCCTGAAGTTGGGAAAAGAGAAAAACTGGACTCGCCTGAGAATATGAGTAAGTTCCAACAGGTCTTTGTGGCATACTTTGTTGAACACCTTTGCATAGTCTATAAAACACAGGTGCAAGTCCTTCTGCATTTGTATTGCTCTTTCTTATAACTTATTCTGATCAGGAATATTGCGTTCCTTGTTCCGGTGTCTTTAATGAACCCGCACTGTTCTTGTCTGGACTGATTCTCCTGCGCGCTCTATTCATCAGAATTTCGATAATGAGTTTTGTTATGTGCCTTATTGAGTTGATTGTTCGGCATGATTCATTGTTTAAGCATACACACACACAAAACACACATTTTTTTCTTTCGATTATGGATCTGATGAAGCCTAGAATGGCAAAATGCACAATCAAATGTTTTCAATGAAAAGTTTTCCATTTATCAAAATTCTTTAGAACTTTGTCGGGATCCTACATCGTGTTTTAAACACACGCACACATACGTACATATATATATATATATATATATATATATATATATATATATATATATATATATATATATATATATATCGCACTCATAAAATGATTAAAGCTTTTACATGTTGAATATATAGCAATCAAGAGAGTCCTAAACTATTTGAATTATGTTTGACACAAGGACATGTTTTACAAGTCATTCAGAAACATATCGGCTTGTTTAGAAATACAACATTGGAAATCTGAAATTTAAGTTACACATAATGACTACTCCTTTTAGGAAAGATCTTGTTCCTTATTTGCTTATACAAAAATACTCAGTTGCCAAGTCATATATGCCGAACAGAATTAATTGTATTTTAGCTCATTACTCAAGTGTATTACGTGAAAATATCTGAAAAGCCCCAATTTAATTTATAGCTTATTGTACAGTTGTTCAGTAAATGAAATGAATGGTTACATTTTTCTATGCACCTTTTACTTGCAGATCCGATGATGAATTTACTGTCATTCAGAAATCGTTCAGAACATATTTTTAGTTCTTTCCCTTTTGGTAAGATTGATGTAAAGAAGAAAGTATTGCTCATTTTCTCTCACCATTGCTCATTTGAGAAGACAGTGAGGCTGACACAAAATGATTTTATACTGTTCCCTTTCTAGGGGAATAAGTCAAAGGATTTTTCAGGGATTCTTACGGCAAATGATGTCAAGATAGTTAAACGTCTTATCTGAAAAACTGAAAAGAGAAAGTCAGTTTAGTAGTTTTTTAGGTATTAAACAATTTTTGGGGATGGAAAATCATGCTGTTATACCCGGTATATATATATATATATATATATATATATATATATATATATATATATATATATATATATGTCGGATACGGCTCTGTCCATTTTTCAACGAGATAAAAAATAAACAAAGAAGTGTTAATCTTCCGGAAATTGATGTTTGTTGGTTAGAGGACTCTCTGTGGTAGCTATATAATGAGTTAATGGGTAAAGCCAAATCCCTGTTTAATCCTTTAACACACACGCACACACACACACATATATATATATATATATATATATATATATATATATATATATAAACTAAGTGGTGTAACTTCTTTAAGAAAACGATATTGACTGCAAAGTAATTTTTTCGAAGGAAATATCTTCCGTAAGGCTCCATTTGTCGTATAAGAACTTACAAAATTTGCAGGCTTTTCTGGGCATACTTATATTTATATGATAAGTATATCATGCTGATTTCAGCTCATGATATGCAATTTTATTAGAAATATTTGCAGTAACTTAACTGCGAGATTTGATTATGCAAGTTGAGTGTTATTCATTATATAGTAAATAAATATAATAATTTAGTTACTGACATTCATTTTTTAATTTAATATGATGACTGTCATAAGTCGTAAGAAAGATATAATCTCAAAAGTGAAACATTATTGTGTAAAGTTATTGAGTGATTTAAAGACAATTTTTGAAACTTGTTGGTTACCCCACTTAGCTGTGCCAAAACGCGTTTGAGAGCGCTCTTGAAATCTCTAAAAAGACAATCATATTCTCTCACTTCCTCTTTTTTAACTCGTGTTTCATGTGTAGTCGACGACGTCTGTTTGCTTCCTTGGTCCTCTGCTGACTTTTGAACTCTCTCACACACGTTTATTTCACACACGCACACAAAAACAAAAATAAGCACATTATTATAGCTAGTTTCAATGTCTTTTCTTTTCACTTCAGTTGCGTACTCAGGGAAATACTTTGTTAATACATGCATATGATTGCCGTTTGTATTAAATTCCATGTTTTGTGTTAATTATTTTATTCGAACTCACATGAATCCGCCAGTAATGTTTGCGGGACAAATGTTTCAGGGGCTCATAAATAGTTACCAGATATAACATATCTATGCACATCACAACCAAAAAGGTGATAAGTATAACAAACTGCTAATAAGTTGAACATATATCATTGAACAATGAAAAATGAAACTACTGACCAAATAAAAATAAACTTATTTTAAGAATATCTGAAAAAGAGATATTGGCAGACTTACAAGAAAAATGTTCAAAAACATATTTGAAGAAACTCTTGTTGTGAAGTTAAACAGAAAAAAAAAAGAAGAATAACATTCACTAAAGAAATAAGTTGAGTTCAAATTCTGGTTGTGGCCACTGCAATCACGTTCGCACAGATACCCCAAGGGAAAAAAAGTATGGATCTATTTTTTCTCCTCTAGTGTGGGTTAATAGGAAAACAGACTAAGCTATCTATCCTTGGTTGCTAACTAATCTAAAAGAAGGACAATTCTGAATTCAAAACCGATTTATCATGGGGCTAGCAACAGTATTCCATAAAACAAAAACCACAGTAGCAACACTGAGTGTGGTGAGACTATGGCTTTATACTTCACAGAAGATTCTACAGGGTTAACATACATACATACAAACATACCTACCTACATACATAAAGTTAAAAGTATCAATAGTTGAGTTTTCTCTTACTTCTCTTACATAAGAAGAGTTTTCTCTTACTTCTCTTACATAAGAATTTTAAATGATAAAATGCATTAGTTCCAATACAACGAAAATCTTCGTCAGCCAAAGTGAAATGTCAAAGAGAAACAGAAAGGTTTTGTTTTATTTTTTACTTTTTCTTTTATTTACAATTATTTCTTCGTAGACATTTTTTAAAAACAAACATGGTGCTATTTCTTTTTCTGATACTTCAAATTTGTAAGTGCATTTAACATTCTGCTGAACTATTTCAGGAAGACGAGCAATTTTAATCAATTTTACATATGCACAATACATCCTCAATACTTCATACGTACATATGCTTCCTTTTCATTAATTATTAATAATAAATATTTTTCGTTTTTATATCAATATACACAAACATACTTATAGCGCAATGACAGGTCGACATCTGAATATGAGATGTGAGATCAGTTATTTCTCTCTATAAAATTTAATTGAATAAATTAATGTTATTTTTCAAAGAAAATATTACTTAATCAATAGCAAATAACTAAAAATCTATGATCGATTTTTTTTCTATTATGTATTTTGTCTATTGCTCTTTTTTCGCGCCTTTTGTGTCCTCTCCGCTATATCTTTATTCATTTCAATTATTTTCTCTGGCTGCTTAGTTCAGTTAAATCTTTCATTATCCTATTTTATTGTTGGTTATGATTTACATTTTGGTTACATTTGCCAATAAACATTGATTCTTGCTTCTTCGTTTTGAGCTTTTCCCTTTCAACAACTCCCTCTCTCCCTCTCTCAATTTTTGGATATTGTTTAATTTCTTTATTTCCCGTTTCATTTTTATTTTCATTTAGGATTCATACTTTATCACCGAAATAGAAGCAGTGTACCATTTATCAAGGTTTATTAGTACAAGCCAATATCATTTCTTATACACATTGAGTATCGCAATCTGTCTTTATATCTTGGAGTCAGAAGTAATATTCCCTCTTAAAATAACTTATATTGTCCAAATCTCCCCTGGTGCCGTTCTACTATTTTGGTGGCTGCTTGAACTACTTTGTTAGAATAATAATCGGCTCGCATACGCCTACACAGAATATCTTCTCTGTGTAATGAGGTTATCAAAGTTTCATATTACCATAACAACGGAATATCCCATTATCAAGTAGTGACGACAGGTATAATGACCGATATATATATATATATATATATATATATACATATATATATATATATATATATATATATATATGTTGAACCTCAAATATTCTTGTAGTAATCTTCCTCAAAGATGTTAGATATCCAGAAAACTACTTACGAAAGAAGCTTTCTTGTTTTCATTTGTGTAAGCGAAGGAATAGAATACAGAAAGTCAAAAGTCAATATGTGAATTGGCTTCCCTGACTGATTGTGATGAACTGAGAAAGAATGACAAATAATCATGGAAAAATAATCATACGGATTCATACAGAAAGATTGCCAAATTCGTGTCGAGAAGCCCAGAAACTTGTAAATTCTTAAAGCTTTTAGTAATGGAAACAAAAGTCGGATATTGAATAATGATCCAGTTCGTCCCAATGGACAAATATAATATCCCAGCTGTAGTAAGTAGATTTATGAAAATCTATTAGCTGTTGACATCATCCGCTGACTTTTCCCATTATTCTCGAAGTGGTGTCACATAGAAGCAATTTGACGTTAGAAGGCTCGAGGGACAATGCCATAATGTTAGGATTCGTAAAAGACTTTATGGAATCAAAATGTCAGCAGAGGCCTATTACGATCGGTTCTGTATTGAATTCATTTGATCGCGAAACCAGATATTTAATCTACCTGTTTGTGCATATATTTAGCAAATAAAAAGTCTTATCATGAGCATTTAATAGTTAAATCAGCACATATATGCTCCATCCAATCCTTCCAAAATCCCACCATTAAACATAGAACATAAACACAAAAATACACACATAAACACACTTACAGTAACTAGAGTCAATTTATTAGGCATAGTCTTTTATTACTGGGTTAGGGGCGCCTTTAGTCTTTAGAACTTTTCCTCAGTTTCTGGAATACATTTAACAATTTCCTGTAAACACTTTTCGAAATTTGGGTCAATGCAATTATTATGAGCACTTAGATTTGTTAGCTGCACGAATTCGAATCTCTCTTTCTACTACGTCGCGAAGTTACTCCATGTGTTTGAAATCCTGCAACTGTGAAGGCTACTTTAATACAATTGCTGTGTTCCATGAACCAATCTAGCATGGATCCATACTTGCAAATTTTTACACCAAATTCTAGCCTTAACATCCGAAAGTCGCAGTAGACACTGAAATTTATCAGACCAGTTATCGTTTTTCCAATCTTCTATTGTCCAATTTTTGTAATCCTTAGAGAATTTTGACATAAGTATCATTCGACGTGGTCATCTTCTGCTGTAGCCTATCTACTTCAAGGTTCGACATTTTGTGTGTTTACAGATGCTCTTCTGTATAACTCCATTGTAACGAGTATTTATTTGCGCTCCCGTTGCTTTTTTATCAGCTTGAACTTTTCTGGCCTTCGGACTCTTTCGTCAACAAAAGATTTTCGCCTACAGAATTGCTGCTCACTGTAGATTTTTCCTTATCATAATTCTCTGTAAAACGTAGAGATGAATGTGCGTGAAAATTGTAGTTCTTCATCAGCGACACCAACGAAAATGTCGCTTTCAAAATCAGTTAAAATACCTATATTTCCAATACTATTGCATGAAATGAAATTCATAGGGTTAGAAATTTCCATAAAAAAACATTTTCCCGTGTACTTAATTAAGTGGATAGTAATTGTATATTGATCAAGGTTCACAAAAAGTTATATACGAAAAGGGAATTTTCATTCACATATGCAATAATTTATATATATATATATGTGTGTGTGTGTTTATATATATATATATATATATATATATATATATATATATATATATATATATATATATATAGTAATTTAAACCTATACGATGATTTATAAAAAAATAACGAATTAAGAAAATGTGATATTTGGTCAGATTTGGGAAATCAGATATACTTTGCTGATATTGTTTATTGGTTATTATGACTGACGACGAGCTTAAAAATGTACCGTTGGATAAAAGTCACTGGGAATGTCTCGAGATTCCTTGATAGACAAATCTAATTTCAATGATATTTTTTCAGATCAAACTGATTATTGGTATTATTCGTTTTTGTTCAGGTACATTTTAGCAATACTGACGACGATTAGATCCAGTCAGCTCAAAAAAGCCTATGCTCATTTAATAAACTCAAACTTCACAAAAACATATCAACAGTTTCTACAATAATAATAATAATAATAATAATAATAATAATAATAATAATAATATGTCAGCTTGAAAGTTAAAAAAATCTAGCAAAGAAAGTAAGTATATTACCTGTGTTTTTGGAGCATTAGAGTGTTATATAAAAACATCTAGATGACCAGAGCCTGGCTAAAGATCTAACTATGACTTTAATCCAACTTTGATCAAACTCTAACAGCTCAGTGGAGAAAACCTGGCTAGTCACATTCAGCATTACAAAATCCAAACTTGTAACATTCCACCATAACCGAGAAGATCCCAAATTGGCGACTATTTCGATGAGCCAAACGTTGAAAGTCTCTCTCTGCTCTATCGCTATTTCCATGGAAAATGTTCTGAAGAACTACACTCCTTAGTTCCACTAACTCAAGTCTAGAGTTAACTGTTTTCTTTCCCAGGATTATCCTCATAAACTGCGCCTCTTACCTCTTACTTTTATTCAATCATACAACCTCCTCCTCCACTTTTAGTTTCTCTCGGGACTTATATTGGGTGAACACTGGTAAAAAAATAAAATTGCAGACATTGGATTGTATTTTGGAAATGGAGCAATTTCAAAAAGAAGACTTGTTCAGAATATCAAGGTGATTTCTAAAAGTAGTGGATACTCTGCCTATGGGGAAAAAGAACTGATAGATGGAAATAGAGAAAGAGAGAGAGAGAGAGATAAAGAGAGAGGGAGGGAGAGAGAGAGACAGAGTGAGGGAGATGTTTATCACAAAATACTTCATATTTTATTATATTGCCCCCTCCCCTACACCATGTTAACCATCTTTGTGTTATAGCAATAAAGGTTGACCCTCCAATTTATAATCCATAATTATTTTAAATTGTCAAGCAAAAGTATGTCTGACATGAAAGTGCATGCGACGCAGATATACGATACTGAATTCCTCCATGCTTGAATTTTTTTTACTCTAAGCTCTAACTGACACATATAGAAAACAATGTCTTCAATAATTCCGCCAAGCTTCCCTCCCATATATGTCTGCTATATCAACGATATCTTCATATTAGAAAAAAACCTAAATGAAATAAAAATCCTTAATGAAACCTTCGAGGATAACTGCGTCCTATACTTTATTTACGAACTCAATATCAATAATAACATCCCTTTACTCGACGCCAACATCTATAAATTAACTACTTTATAAAAGATACTATCAGAAACTCGTGTCTACTCAGTTACAAAAGTGACTGGGCTCACAACATACAAAATAGCTGTTATAAAAAAAAAAATTACAAGGGCAAAATAATCACTTCTTTTGACACATTATTTGATAGGGAATTAAGCAAAATGAATTTAAGGGCAGTACTTGATTGTCTCATCACTTTACAGTTGAACTGACTCGATGTAAGCGTAAGTTATTTGCTAAGAGTTTCTTTTCTTGCACTTCTCGCCTCTCTTCCGGCTTCTTGCATTTCAGCCACCTGTGAGCTTTAAAAACTTAAATGTAATATCAATTGTTATTGTCTTGATTCCCCTTCTTTTATTGTTCTTGATTCTTAATAATGTTTTTCTTTTTCTTATTCTTTCACACTCAGTAACCGCTTGTGTCTTTATTGTTTTATTGCCTTGTTTGGATTGAAATGATTAAAAAATAAAACAACATTAAACGAACTCTAATAATCAAGAGTTTCCTTAATCACGTCCTCTATTAACAAATAAAATTAGTCTTAGTGAAATTTAGAAAACACACACACGCACACACACATATATGAATAAAGACAAAAGGGCATCTTTTCGTTTCATCCTTTGATGGACTTATCAAGGTAAATGCATAATAAGTTATCATTTTGTCTTTATTCATATTGTCCTTGTACTGATATGTTCATCGGAAATTTTTACATACACACACAAACGCACATGCACACACACATATATGTGTGTGTTTGTGGCGAGAGGGATAGAAATAACTATTACACAATCACGCACATATACGTATAAGCATATGTACATACAATACTTGTAAACATATAGATTCATATACGTGCTCACCCAGCTACACAGCAAATCGCCGAGTACATGTGAACGAATGAACGAATGAACGAATATTCTTCGATCAGTTGAGAAAAGACGTCAGAATATATCGATCGATCGGCGCTGGAAAGGTAATCGCTTCCCGGCCTCATTGGTGAAGGGGAGCATTGTTATCAAAATCAAATAGACTGATTGTATTTTAAAAGGCCATAGCATAAATTAAGAAGCACGAGATTATTTCAAGTAGGCTCATTTATATTTTATATAACCATGCAGTTATTTGTTGGCTTGCGTTTAAGTTTTTCATTTATATCTTTCTATTTCTATTCTCATGCGTGAGTGAAACAGTTGCTAAATTAGGGGATCGTATATCTATATATATATACTTAGGTACGTATTTATAGAGTTGAGCTACGTGTGACTAAAAACTATTTAAACAACATCGCAAACCATAGAATGTTTAATCTTAAAGACATTTTATGTAAATAACAAATTATTTTAAATAAATTTACTATATCAGTTAATAATAATGATTTCGATCTAAAATTCTTTATTTCAGAAATATAAGACATTGACAGTAATCAGAAATAAAACTTAAAACACTCATTAGTTGTAATCTTTGTTGAGTATTCAGTAGGCAGTTTTCTTGTACTTTCTACGGGCACAAGATACCTTCCTCTTAGAAACAGATCGATACAATAATTTTGGTCGATTCAGCTCTTATTGTTTCCTCCTATTTGTCTATCAATAACGGGAACTAAAGTAATGCCATATGTCGTCATTGCATGTCAAATTGTAAGAATCAGGGCAACAAAGTAATCTTCTTCTCAATCAACGAATTTGTCTCGTCCAGTGTGTTTAAAATGGCCCATTCTTTCAAGAACTGTATCATTCCAGTGAAGGAATTCGTGCATTTAGTTTACAAAGAAATTGATACCACCAAAATTTAATACGATTATCAAATCAAGTCCACTTTTCTTTTGTTTTATCTGGACGCCGTAGGCATCACTGAGATAGTCAGTTGTATCAACAGCTCAATTTATCTGATTATGTTCAAAATAATATTTGTCTTGCTACTTTCTGTATCAAATTTACCATTGTGGTGAATTGCAGAATGAACAACAACACTTATTTTTTGGAACAATGGGCACAGACGTAGTGACTTTGTAGAAAAAAGAAATGCTGAAACAACTGAACGTGTTTTATTGGCTTGGAACTTATAGATTTATTCTTTTTCTAAAGTACCTAAACATGTAAACCAGTTAAGTAGTTCAAATGCCAGGGTATAATCGGTAAGAGAATTGCTGTAATGATACGGAGTTTTAGTAACCGATTCAAAAATCTTTGGAGTCAACCCCTTTGTAAGCGCGGCTGCAATATTTTGCACCCGACAGTTACTCGATGTAAATGTATCTCGTATTGCAAGCGATAGGAAAGATATATTTTCTTCTATACTTATCAGATTTGTGCAGTTGATAATGACAAAATACCAGCGGTTACGGAATTGGATATGTTGTTCGTTGTTTAGTTGATAGCATATAATTTTCTATACATTTTAATTGGTGATATTTCATGCACCATGAGATGATACAAACTTCCATATGCTCTTCTTTCTGTGCGGGTGATACAATTATCAAATCTTAAATGATAATATAAATCTATTTAGAACCATCGCAGCTATAAAAATAGACTTCCCGACCTGTCGACGAATCTATAAATTCCTGATATCATGCTGCTTTCTTCGAGAGACACCAAAAAGTTATAAACCAAACAAGAATGCATTAAATCTATTGGATTGCTTTTTACATTCTGATTTCTATAATCAACAGTTGCATATTTATAAAATTCAACTGATGTATTTCATATTCAGTTCTTATGCCTCGCCCACGCTTCATATTAGAATGTAACTTGTTCGCGTTGGAGATGAAGAAGATGACACTGAGTATCAGTCTTTAGATTTCCCAAGGTAAACACTAGCACGAATGAGAGTCGGAAGTCCATTGGCCTGTCGCAATGAATGTTCACTTGATCCATAAATTAGATTCGCTTGGATTTCTGTTGCCATTTCTGACAATATCTTATTTATCATCATCTGAATCGGATGAGCTTTGATTGTGTAATTTTCTTCACCCAAGTCTCCTCTTCTCACATGACATGAATTATGACAACGGCTTCGGAAGCAGAGAATATCAGTAGTTTCATTGTTGACAAGATTGTATCACACAAAGTCAAAAAAAGTAAATGGTTTTGTAAGGAAATCAGTCTATATTCATGTATGGAATTCTATAGTCAACGATCAGCTAAGCTGAGGTGAAATGACGGGGAGACCACAGAAAAATCACCCGACTCTCTAAGAACAATCATAGCAATTTCCAACTTAAAAAACGGCGTCAAGAGTGCCAACTTCTACGGAACTGACTCTTCGCTCTGAAAAGAAAGCTACATGTTGCCTGACCGCCATCCATCGACAGTATGCAATAAAGATGAACTCATAATCTGAACGCGAAACTTTTGGTTATTCTACAAATATGAAAAGTTAAAAATGTTGAATGAGAAAGTTTAATATTAATAAAATTCTGGGAATATTTTAAACACGATTGGAAATCAATGGGGATTTTATAATCAAAAATCTTAGAATTATATACACAGGAGGAGAATAAATGAAAGAGAATAAAGACATGAGGAAGAGCGTTCTATTGGTGAAAGTGAAAGGAAAGCCATTCATAATGATCATGGTAGTAGATACATCCCCGTCAGAAAGCAGCGAAGAAATAACGCACTAGAATATGCCAAATTCCACAAAAAATCCTAATAAATTATAATTATCTCGAGGGTCTTAATTTGAAAGGTTGAATGTAACAACATATTGAAATAGTTGTTACGTATGGATTTCGAACACGTAACAAATGCAGAGAAAATGTTTGATTGGTGAATAATGAATAGCGAAGTAATAATCAATAGTTGGTTTCTGGGTATTGTAAAACCCAGGGAAGAGATAGATAAAGCAGATAATTTACTTAACCATAATCATCAACAAATGATATAGAAATGTAGTTTTTTTTTTTACTGAAAATCATACACAGACGCAAATGTGCAAGTGATCTCATCTCAGTCATACGCAACCTAAATGTGACATTACAAAATTTAAAGAAGTCCAAAGCATTGTCATAAATACGATGCAACAAATTCCGTAGGGATTCGATTTACAAACAGACTCATTCAGCCGTGGTTAAAAACACGCCTGAAACTTTGGAATAAAGTGGAACACTGAAAGATGTTCCACTTTAATCACAAAAGAATTAAACCCGAAAAAGAAAGAGAAGAAGAAAGAAGTGAAATATTTTCTGATGTAATTTATATCTCTCTGTATTTCTATAAATTAATAAGAACTATTGTACCTGTTTGTTTTATACTGTCCTAATGTCCTTATTCTTTGTGACAATAACTCTGGTAAAATACATAAGAATTTGATCTATGTAAAGCTAACATAAGTGGACGTAAAAATATTATACTTTGTCCAAATTCATATTTCATGGCTAAATAGTTTTAACTGTATGACATATTTATCAACAGATTCATAGATATTTTAGCTTAAAGTTTATCTATAAATTCATGACAATAATCTTTGTCTATTTCTTAACTTCTCCATAGTATTGCTTAACAGTGCATGGGGACATGCATTTGCTTGAAATTGTGTTAGCGCGCATATTTAGCAGTAGATAATCGATCTTTGTGGAAAGCGCAATGATTACAAGCAATTTATAATAAATATCAAACATACATTAGTTTGAAATTAATTCATTATGCATATGTGCACTAATGCAATTCGAAGGAAATGTACGCTTACACACAGAATTACGTATTAAATGTGTTTCTTCATGTTCCATATCAAATTTACCAAACTGACACTTTTCTTCTCTGTACTTTTATATCAATTTTGCTGTGGAAAATATACATTCCTTTAATGAAAATATTTAAGAAAATGTTTAATGCGCGCGTAACTAGCGCTTTTTAGTCGTCAGCTGGGCATCTGTCTGGCAAAAGGCTATACCCTGATGTTTACTCGCGTTTAGTTATTGTGTGAGATTTTGTATTATTGTATGGGAACCTATTTTACAATCTTTATACTGCCTGACAAATTCGAGCAAATTGACTGCTTCAAATTTTGTGAAATACTTCATCTTGCTTTTGGCGAAAACTCTTTGGGTGGAACAGATATTTTTCTTTGGCACGAATATTTCAAGACCAGTCAGCTTGCAAAAATGTTCAGGGCGACGTATCCTCAACCAAAGGCATGAAAATATAGAATATTCGTTGATGACCAATCCATTTGCTGTCTCATAAAAATCTTCTCACGGAAAACCTGAATATGCATCATATTGCAACCTTCAGAATGAATACTTCTGTGGTGCATTTCAGGTGTGCAAGAAGCGCTAGGATTGATGTGTACACTGAAAGGGGATTTATTTCTAATGGCAGCAAAAGTTAAATTATATATGAAATATTTAATATAGTAACATGTACTATTTTCAGGCTCAGTTCGATAACCTTCAGCTTGCCTTATTTGTCTTTCAACTTGTACATTTTTCTTATCGTTCTTTTACATAGTATCTTTCGTATTACTTGCGTCATTCTTTATTGCATCATTTCTGGTCTGAAAAGAGATTGCACATTCAATTTTTCTTCTGTATGTTATTTATTAATTTTAGCTTAGTCTAACACAAAACCACAAGTGTCGGTCGTTCAGTGGGCATAGAATACATTACACATTAGTAATGGTGTCCTCAAATAACAACAACTATTACTTTAAGAGGCTGGGCTTTAGTGTTCCCAAGTAGGTATCTTTTTACTTAACATTTTGCAAAATGCCCAGATCAGTATTTCCTTGCAATGTTCCTAGTTGTAAGTGAAACAATCGAATTAATGCCAAAATTGTATAAAATATTTTTTTCAAACGAAAATAATATTAGGTTGGTGCAAAAATAATATCGTTTTTTGATGTAAAAAAAATACGTCAAAAACGATATTATTTTTGCACCAACCTAATAAGTAAATATCGTAAATATTGGAAGCAATAAATGACTACATAAAATTAGATTTACATCCACTTGTGAATGCTAAGACCTAAAATCTTGTGTCCTGAACGAAATAAATGAAGATACGAGTGTAACTAATTCAAGTTATAAGGACATTAAATCATCTAGTGAGTAATTAAAAATACCATGTTCATTCACAAAGTAAGCGATCATGGCTCTTCACAGTTTCGCATTCCTGTATAGGACTTGCTTTCTTATATATGACATGCAATGAGTTCTTGTATGGCGTTCCTGTGAAACATCTCCACGGCAACAAGCGACTGGGACAAAACTTAAACTTTCTACGCTGCTAACCGTTACGCTACGCACAGAACAAAGCAAGTAATACATATTCATAAATGCAATAAATCATAATTATAAATACGATTCATAGTTAACATTTGATATGGTTAGACCTTTACCTATATTCATCTGTTAATTTTTCCATCCGACGAAACATTTACATACATTGAATATAAATAACTAATCACGGGGAAATATTCATACATATATTATTTACATTGTTTGGACTGCTGTTCCCATCTTTGTTGTCATATTCACGACGCTTTTATCCCCTAGGTCCTATGCTCCACGATTAATCTAGCGATTATATATATATATATATATATATATATATATATATTCTCGAATAAAGCATTAAATGATCAGTTTCTGGATTGAATAAATAAGGAAATCGATCTATACACGTGGATCCAGTGATACTAATTTTGCCTGTTCTGTCAATATTAATGATTTTAAATTGCTTATCGTGTTTCTATTCTATACATTATCTGCACCTACATAAATAACGAATAAAAAAGTCTTAATTGGAAATAGCCCAGGTACATTAGGAACTTGTTTATTTGGTTTATGTCTTGGTACTTGGATTTTCTGAACTAGGGATATGATTAAGTGAATATGTACAATGAAGAGAGAAAAGACATAATTAATATTGACGAATTATTTTATTTTATATATGCAATATAAGCGAATAATAAATGCAATATAATAAAAATTCTATTAATGGAAGCATAACGAGATGACATACTTTGTGTGTATGAATTAAATGACATATCTACAAGAGTTGAGGGTAGTTAAATACATATGCGTGGATAATCACGCCCACATATGAGTGTCAGTAAATCAAGAATCTAAAGATAAAAAGCCAAGGCAAAAAGCGAAAATGTTGTTTCGTGTAGTAAAATGTCAGATGTTCCGTTTAGTATTCTTACTTTTTGGATGACTGAATTTATTCAGATTGTTTTTCTTCTTTGATCAAAACTATAAAGATTATTGGAAACTGGGTTTGGTTGGCATATGAAGCAAGTTGAATCACTTGCTTTAAGTTTTGTTTCCATCACTTGATACTACTACTGCTAGGCTCATTGTGAGTAGAAAACTTTCTGTCATTTTCTTCTAAGTTTGAATCACGTGCTATCAAACGCAGAAAGTTTCGCATGAAAAACGCTCTAATATAAGATTGATGAAAATGCATTGTATATATATAGTGGTGAGCAAAAGAAATGTAAAAAATCAATTTGTTTAATTTTATTATTTTTGAAAATACTGAACAATGTATTTTCAGGAATATTATCTGTGGTCATTCAGAATTAATGCAAGTTATATTCATTCGATCACAGTAAGGTGGGGAGGGTTGTGGAGAAACAAACCTGAAAACTTTGTGATACTGAAAATAACGTATGTAGAATTTATGAGCCACTCCCCAAGATTATCATTATCCCAGTTTAAGATACAATGCAAATCTATCCTGTTAAACGATAAAGATAATATAAAATAAAGTCTAAGGCTTTCAAAGTGTCTTTTTAGTCAGTTTCAAAATGAGAAAACTGAATTCGGAGAAGTCGATGAAAATGATCGAAATGTTACAAAGAATGAATATATATATATATATATATATACATATATATATATATATATATATATATATATATATATATATATATATATATATATATATATATATATATATATATATATATATAATTACACAAAAGAAATCAAAGAAATTTAATTTCGTGTAGTTATTAGTATCCAACCCAAATTTAAGAACTTGTCAAGTAACGGCCGAAAGGTGTATTACTGTTGAAGTGTTAGCAATGTTTACATTCGTACCCAGAGAAAGCGATGTTCCAAAAGCACTGTTTTTCTGTTGACACTACTATTACAGTTTACTCATTTGGTAATTTTATTGTTTTAAAAAGTTATTTTTAAAACAATAAAATCTAAGCATATAAAACTGGATTTATACATTCTACTTTTACTCGAGAAATGACAACATAAATATTATTTTTTAGGTATTTTATATCGAATAATTAT
>OZ010577.1:69344326-69476826 GCA_963932145.1 Acanthosepion lycidas
TTGCATCAAATATACATTAAAGTGCTCTCATTAAGGCCAAGGATGCAGCATTTCGTCAAATCATCAAGAACTCAACAGCTGAAGAACCTTTTTTAGAAAAGGTTTGTCCTTTACTTAAAGCACCAATTAGAGCTCATTTTCCTTGTCAATACACTTAACACTATTTCATTAATCACCTGAATCAAATTAAAAATTCAATTTTAAAATTAAAAAAAATAGGTTACTTGGGTATCAAATAAATCAGTAGATTAAAAAAATGCATACATGTATACATGTTCATCTTAGAGAAGTAGACAAAAGTTATTTAAGAAAACCACACACGAGGGCGGTTTGGATGCAATCTGGCTTCGGAAGCGATTGCATTCCCGGATAACGTGGTTCTTTTTTCATCTTGGTTTTCACCCCTATAATAACGGTATTTTGAGAGACTTTGGTTTTGTGAAAGTACTGGTTGGTTGCAATTAGCGAAGTATAAAATTTTAGTAGTAGTAGATATCCGCTCATCTCGTGTGGTAGCGACCTGTTTGGTCGAAATTCAATCCTTTTTGAGAAGCAGTGTCTCTAAGTAGACTGTTCATTGCATGACCTTGTGGTCTGCAGATTCGCAGACAAAACTGGAATATGGAATGATCGTTTGAGATTACTTCCTCTACTCCCTCTACTTATAGCATATATATACGTATATATAAATGTGTATGAATATATTCATGTATGGTTGTGAGGGTGTGTGCGTATGTTTGTATATACATGATGTGTGCTCTTCTACCCAGCCTTAAATCTATATGCCCTCGTATATCTATCTATCTATCTATCTATCTATCTATCTATCTATCTATCTATCTATCTATCTATCTATCTATCTATCTATCACTATTATATGAAAAGTTTACTTATTCTTTAAACATAAATTTTATCCCTACTTTTCATATATTTTAATATTGAGCACTATATATAAAAAATATCTGCTGTTTCTTAAATCTCATATATATATATATATATATATATATATATATATATATATATATATATATATATATATATATATATATATATATATATATAAACAAAGATACCGAATGAGAATGAGTTACGTAATTATTTTCAAATCCATTAAAGTGACCCAAAATCAGTTACATTTTTTAAAAACAGAAACCTATTTTTTTATTTCTTTTAGATGAAAAAAAAACAACACAAATATTGAATCTGGACATCATTAACTGTATAATCTTAAACACTTGGAAAACTCACCCCCACATCAATCACGAATGCTTCATGAATGAATTTTAAGCGGTGAAATTTTCAGTGATAAACATTTGCTTGTGATCTAATACTTTTCTAAGACTTTCCAGATTCGCAAATTAGTTTAAAATCGTGCAGTGAGTTTAGACCACAGCACACGCTATTATTATAGATAAGATACGTAGTAGCAGTATCATCAGCTGACGACCGCATTTAAAAACCCATGCTTTAAAATTCCTAATTCTCCAGTAATTTTTGAATTCGGGCTCTGTTGTTAGTGAAACGTATACTTTTTCTACAGACAAAATTTTAATATTTTATTCATATTTTATAGAATTAATGTTTTATAAAATTCTAACCTGTCGTGTATTACTTTCGTTTTGTATCGTTTTACTTTTATGTGGATACATATCTCATTCGTAGATATATATATATATATATATACCACTTAAAGTGAGGTTTGTATAGATTCAAGTTACAAATTACACAAAATATCCCGTAACCAGCGAGTGTTTGATAGTTATCAGCCAGCTGAATCTATTGATACTTTTAATTTTCTTATGTGTCTAAAATCATCTAAGATTTATGTAAAAAGTATGTTTATTCGGATTTGAAATAAAATACTTTCTCTCTTTTGACTTAATGTCAATATTCAATAGTAAATAAATTATCAGTTAAATTTCTTCAATCAACACTACATGACACAGTTTTATTTACTTACGTGTATATATCGACAGTTCGTATTAACTGTAGATGACAAAATCTAGACAATGCAAATAAACAAACGGCACACAGATTCGATATTCCATTAGCAATTTCAAAATATGACAATAGGTTTAATCTCTCTTTAAATGGATATTACAGAGACAGAAAATTTAAACGTTATTAAAATATACTTGCAGAGAATGTTGTATTATAAATTTTTGTTTTGGAGAAGCATCGTGAAATAGTTTGCATAGAAAACAAAGAATATATATAAATTGTAATAAATATTAATGCTATTACTTTTAACAGACACACACATATGTATATAGACTGAAGTACCTTAATTTTAGTGACATTATTAATTAATATGTAGCATCTCCTCTCGCCTGAATAAAGAGGGATACCAAACAATATCAAAAGGATTTATCCTAGTATGTTCCAAGCTGGAGTTGTGTTTAACGGATGTGGCTAGAGGAAATTTAGTAGGGTCTGCAACAAGCCCCATACATTCTTAATTGCGTTTACATCTGGCGGGAACGTAGTTGCAGTCGATTATCTGGAAGACAACTGAGTGTTTCTGGAACCAAGACACCCGTGGACAAATTGATTAATACAAAAAAAAAATTGTCTCGATAGGGCGCTGGAAGATGACCTCAAATCTCATGCAAATCATATTATCCCTGTTTCAGGAGTAGAGTTAGCCAGCATCTGTGCTTCGTGTAATCCCAGTACACTGCTTATGATAATGGTAAACAAAATATTTCAAACATGGGGTTCAAATGACAAATTTGAGTGTCATCATTGGAAAAGAGAATGCATAAGGCTTTATAACTTTAAACAATGTCGATAGAAGAAGGAAAACTTTGTAATCAAGGGAATCGAAGAATTCGTAGGACAAAAAAAAAATGAAGATTATTCACATGAGGCATAAGTTGTGCTACAATGAACAAAAGAATTAGCAGAAAAAACAAACACTAGAATAAAAAATGTGAATAAAACAATTCTATAGACTCTTCAGTAGATGAATCGATAGAATAGAAAGCCACGAAAAGGAAATTTCAAAAGACTTCTTTTAAATAGCGGCGCAAATCATCGCCATACGAATATAATGACGTAGATGGATTAGACACAGTTAAGTAGCAAATATAGACTGTGTAGAAATAGAGAATAAGAGAGAAAACTACATAATAAATGAATATAGCATGTTCACAAAACTGGGAAATGATTTGGTGGGGAAGATGATTTACTGGGAATTGTACAATCTCCATTTCAACCATAACGAACAATGAAATTGACACAATGCATAATATGTTCTTGAGAATGAGACATCACTGGAACTTTGAGATTAAAACGGATTAAATATTCTATGGCAGAAACCCTGACCAGGTTGTGGAAAACGTGTCAGATAGTGGATTTTGCTCTTTCAGTGGAGCAGAAAGTGAAAAGTCAGGTAAGTATCTGGAGGTTGCTAAAGACGTGAAGTTGTGGAATATGAAGGTAATGGACCCGTATTAATCGTCAGCAGTTTTACTGGGAATGGGTATGAAGGGTATGAAGGGTATGAAAAAAAAAGACACCTGGACAACAGTAGTGTTGACAACTGAAAAGATTCTGAGATGTCAGTGTACTGAGGGGATTTGCTTTCACTTAATCTCTCTGGTATCTCACCAGTTAGTACGAGTGTCAACATTAATAATAATAATAATAATAATAATAATAATAATAATAATAATAATAATAATAATAATAATAATAATGATCAGGCTTGCATACATGATACACAGACTATGCTTAAAAGAGAAACGAATTCCCCTATTGCTTCAAACCAGAATAATAAATGCATTGTGACAAACTACATAAACAGATGAAAATCCAGGACATGGTAAATACCACCATTGTGGATAATATAATGAAAGATGAAACCCCATCATAGATGAATGTATCAAGCTATTTTAAAAGAACTAGAAAAACAGAAACGGCAGAGGAAGAATAGTCATAGAAAACTTAGGTCCAGATTGGCAACTACGTCCAGGCAAGAAGTAAGGAGGGCCTGTCAGATTTTTAAAAGGTATATGCCAAATGAACGCGACGGGGTGTAACTTAAAGGAAGTGGGGGAAAATGGAAAAATAAGAGGATGCTACCTAGATACTGGAAGAAGGAAATGATACAGACTTGGCACAGTGTCAAAACACATGGGGCAAATTTGGATATATTAGAAATTAAAGAATGAATTGAAACCGCTCAGGGCATGGCATTTCTGACGTGTACCTGGATATTGATAAAATTACGAAAAAGATGAGGAGACTTGCTTTCACTCAGTTATCCACAATAACCACCTGACATGGTGCAAACATGAAAAGGCATACAATATAAATAATACAGACTGCTATATTAATCTCTCAAGAAAGATTAAAATGAATTAAAATTCAGAGAATTGAAACATTTTAGACTTTTTCCCAATTAGTAATAAGTAAAAGAATTGCATCCCGAAATATCATAATGGCATCTAATTTCAACTTTAAGCATCAGAGTAAAAAGAAGTGAAGTATTATTTGGTGTAATTTTGTTGCAAATCCTGAAGAGTGACGGGTATAGAGCCACAACCTCATCATGCGAGGCGTTGTTACTGGGCTTTTTGTAGCAAAAAAAGTTTTTACGGGGTGCAGTTGCTATTCCCATGCCTAACCGGTTTTGAAATCAGAGTTGTCCTAGACAGTTTTATTAACGATAGTTGATGAGAGAAAGAATATATTCGAAAGCGAATGCAACATTCTAGGTTGATATTTGAAATGGGCGCACCAATCCTAATTTCAACACTAACAACATTTACTCTACACGCACATCTTTAGTAGTTATTGCAATAATAATAATACACTTGATCGTATTTTCGCATGTGTATATTCACGATGGCAGTAAACATATATTCAGTATTGTCTTCAGGAAGTAAACATTTTGAGATGACCATTGCGATCGAAAACGAATGATACTACAATCAAGTGTTTTACTAAATTAAAAAGAAAAAGTGTTCTCCCACAGATTACATCCTGTTCAGAAAAATCTAAATGGTTAAAGTCTGGTAACATTTTGGTTGAAACGATATAAATTACATGTAAAAAAGAAAGATGAATCTACAATTTGTACATCTTTTGGCTCAGTTAAATGTCTTACAGTTATATATATATATATATATATATATATATATATATATATATATATATATATATATGTGTGTGTGTGTGTGTGTGTGTGTGTGCGTGCGTGCGTGTGTGTGTATGTATGTATGCGCGTGCGCGTTTGTGTAATGTTATTTATTTCGAGAAGGATATCATTTTATCACTGCTTAAGAAAATAAAACCATGAGTTCCTAATGTTCACCGGGAAAAAGTTTAAGAACTTTATTTTAATTTTTATTCTTTTTATTATGAAAGTTGATAAATAAAAACATTCTATAATTGTTTAACATTGTAGATTTTCTTCCTTTGTTTTATGTGAAATAATGGATGCAGCTTCCAATTGAATCTACAAATGAAACTTAGTACCACCCTATACAATTTCGTTAATGTTATGAGAAATGTTTCATGGTGATTGTGTCAGTAACTTTTTGTTAGTTTTAATAAAACGTTTTACACATACAGACACACACAGACACAGACACACACACACACACACATATATATATATGTGTGTGTGTGTGTATATATCTATGTATGTAAACGATTTTTAGCCATTTCACCCGAAGCAAGACAAATAAACCACTAAGACGCAAAGGGTTACTGGGTGTGAAACAATATAAGAAAAAGTTAACCAAGAGGATATCAGAGATAGTAATGTAAATAAAATAATTATAACAATTTTCAATTAATCCGTTAGCGGCGTCAAAAATTCTATCATTCGATGTTGTGCCATATAATTGTGACATGAATGATTTTCTTAAAATGCAAGACTGTGAAAGAATAAGAAGAAAAAAACAGTAAGGATCCAGAATAATAGAAAAACATGAAGAAGACAGAAGATAACGATTGACATTGCATTTAATTTTATGAAGCTCAAAGCTGACTGAAAATCAATAAGCCGGAAGAGAGTTCAACAAACGAGAAGTACGAGAGAGGAAACTGTTAGCATAGAACTTACGGTTACATCAAGCCATTTCAATTATAAAATGATAATGCTTGCCGCCATTCCGGTACTGCGCTTAAATTCATAAAGTCTAGGTACCTTAGAGGAAAGTTCAACAGAGAAATTACTATCCAAGTATTTCTAGAAAAGGCACAGAGTCACTACGTTATGGCGGTGAGAATATAACTGAAGCCGAGATGCCAGGTCAGGACTCATAACATTATTCTTTGTGTTTTATCTTGAATCTCTAAATACAAAGCAACATACCGGATGTGACAGAAATTCAATGCATAGACGATTGGTAGTGATTCTGGAATTAAAAATTATCCAGCATGATACATTGAACCAAATTTCCTAGCAATATACCTAGCAATTGATTCAATATACTCTTTTCACTTCATATCGGCGGAATACTTTAGCCCAAGAAGGCGCAATGAATCATTCTCCTTGGCATTAGCATCAGTCATGCTGATGAACGGCAGAAATGAATTTCCCAGACGATTAAAAGAGAGAAGTTTCGTTTTTGAGGCTTTAAAATTAATAAGCCTTTTATTTCCCCAGTTAGCACCATATATTAGGTCATTTTTGAGATCAGCTGCCAAATTGACTTTATCGAAGTGATCAGATTTCCCATTAAGACAGGAGTAGATAGTTGAGTCATCAGTATACATACCGACTTTAGAACAGATGCCATCAGGAATGTTATTGATGAAAATTAGAGACAGCGTAAGTTCAAGGATAGAGCCCAGGGAACACTTGCATTAATGCAAAAATATCTAGAAGAGTGGACGTTCAAGATAACTGACATTTCGCGATTTGTTAAGAAAAATTGAATCAGTTGAAAAAATTAACTTGTGAAGAAGACCATTATGCCAAACCCTATCAGATTCCATCGAGATATCTAAAGCAACATCCCCGACTTTAACTATTCTTAACTATAACTTGACATACACTTTCAACAATAACCGTTAATACAACGGCAGTTGGCATGGAGAAGCAAAAGCCATGTTGCTTAAGACTTTGTGGTAAGATGCTTAACCAATTCAGAGTTGATTAGAGGGTCTAGTACTTTGCCGAAAAGAGATAGAAGGCTAATAGACTGATAATTAGAAGGATCATACGGCTCGCCTGAGTCCTTAAAGACTGGAATTACAGAAGAGAAAGTCAGAAGCAGCGAGATATTTATTATAGAATTTACAGAGTACAGAAACCAGTTTAGGAGCATATTTCTGAAGGATTAGTGCATGGATACAATCAAGTCCAAATGCTTTGTACAGATCCATATGCTTATCACATGCTAGAGTAATTGGCCAAAATAATTATCACTATCCATCGTCTTTGGCAATGCAAACCGATCAGAAGATGGCTATGACTAAAGCATAATTTAGCCTCAATGTTAATCACTGGAAATCCATCTGGTATTCATGTGCGACATGGCACTGCAATTTCCCCGATATTATGTGAAGCCTCTGTAAGCGCTACCTTACTATTAATCGAGATATAGCAACCAGGAAAACTGCCAAATCATAATGAAAAATCGCAGCCATTGAAAAGTCAGCTCACCAAAAAATAAATGGGCATATAATATCCTAAACATGAAACAAGGGATAAACCTATACTTATGTTCAAGAAAAAATAGGAGGAGTACGGGGTTTGGGTGATAGTCGAATCTATCTACTCCTATTAACCTGTTTACTAGGTACATTTATCAAGGCACCGTTTCTAGGAAAGTTGCCAAAAAAGGCTCTAGATCCCTTCCTGGCCTATTAAAACCTCCCTTAAGGTTAACCGAAGGAATATTAATATAAAATTAGGTCACTTGGTTTCAAGTAAGAATTGAGTTAAAATTAATTAAGATTTTAAGTTTAAACACACAGAGAATCATATATATATATATATATATATATATATATATATATATATATATATATATATGTGTGTGTGTGTGTGTGTGCGTGTGTGTGTGTGTAGTTGTAGAATCTGTCTGTTATTAGACTCCTCCTAATGTTTTAGAGATAGACCCCCATAACTATACATATTCTGAAACTCCATTACACAGAGTTGCTTGGATAAGTATATTTCATTTTGATCAAAGAGGGTCCCCGAGGGCACACCCCACTGATTTTTCCTTTTTGATATAAATTAAATTTAAATTTGAATTAGGGAATGACTCCTAGGATACTTGGATAAGTATATTTCATTTTGTTCAACGGGAATCCCGCGAGGGGACAGAAACCCCACTGAAAATTGTTTCCCTTTGATTTAAATTAAATTTAAATTTGAACAAAGGATGACTCTTATCCCAAATATAGAAGGAGAAAGCCAGAAGATGGAGGTCATATCAGTAAGATCATTGAGTAATATTAAAATGCATCATTTTCTCCACAAATTAAAACAATAATTTAAAATCAGTCATCATTTTCTTACAAAAAATGTGACATGCAGCAAGGCCCAGGTAATTCGGCTGTGTGTATATACACACATTCATATATATATATATATATATATATATATTTTGAGCACTGATATATATATATATATATATATATATATATATATATATATATATTACACTAGACGCCAGAATACAGAGTTCATCGTTAAATGAACTACTTATTCTTCCTATTATCATGATTTCTGTTTAAATGATAGATAATCAAATTCAATAAATATGAAAAGACTATATATATATATATATATATATATATATATATATATATATATATGTATATATATATATATATATATATATAAAATAAATAGTATAAAATTGACATCAAATATACAAAAATATTTAAGGCCATTTTTAATATTGCTGGGATTAAAATGGTTTGAATGTTAAATAATTAGTCTCTACAAAACCATTAGTTCAAAATAAAAAATAAATCCAACAAAATAAACGTTTTGATTGAAAACACTTTTTCTCTAAATTCGAAAATACATTCACTTTTATGTTACATTCAAATATAACTAACATACAATTATTCATGCCAATATATACATAAATTAGTAAATAAAGTGTATTAATTGTTTATGATAATAAAATAATGCTTAATGATAATGTAGTAAATAGTTGTAATAATATAAACTCGCTAAATAAGACTTATTTCAAAACAAACCAACCGCCGTGCACCATGGCATATATTAAATAGTAACAAATATATATTATAATAAATAATGGTAATAAATTTATAATAATATAATAAAATTATTTTATTGAAATGTAATTCCAGTAAAATTTTGGTTATTGTTGATTTTTTGTCAGTGCTCAATATCTGTTGAAATTGTTAAATATCGTGAGTTTTTCGAATCTTTAAATCGTGACAAGCATGCGTTTAATTAAAAGTTACAGGGTGATAGAACTGGTCGTTTTTAATGGCCCGACAATCGTAAAACTTTTATATACGCGTATGTTTGTCACCATTATAAAAATTAGAAAAATCGCAACATTTAGAATATATATATATATATATATATATATATATATATATATATATATATATATATATATATATATATATATATAATGTACTAGGGAGTGCTGAAATGGTCTCGACTCCGGCCTTCGTAGCAAAATATAGAAAAGTCAGTCTGCGGCAGAAATACCTCCTACACATATCTCCCAGACATACCTCCCAAATAATGGTATATTATCTAGAAGGTGCGGCAGAAATACTCCCATATAGTGGTAAACATTAGCTATATGAAAACATATATATATATATATATATATATATATATATATATATATATATATATATATATATGCGGTACTAATTGGAAGACGGTCAATATCAGTGATAGAGCTAACATATTTAGACAAACTCAAATCCATCCAACTAAACATGTTAACAAATTCACATCAATCCAACTAAACACACACACACACACACACACACACACGCACACACACACACACACACGCACACACACACACACACACACACACATATATATATATATATATATATATATGTATGTATAAAAGTGTTCATTGAAGTCAACACTTAGAGGCGGCAAACTGTTTCATGCTAAACGCAATAGTCAGGCCACATACACTCTATCCCTGAAATTGAGTACTTTATCCCATAAATATAGCATACCTAAAAACTACATTTCTTCACACACACACGTGTGTGTGTGTGTGTGTGATAAAAAGAACGTTTTACTATATTAATTCCTGAAGGGAATCACCTAATGTGTTAATGATAGATTATCCTTGAATTCGAGATTTATAAATTTTTTTCGAAAAGCTCTTCAAAAGTAATAGATGGAAAAATTTCAAATCGAAAATTTCTATTAAAACAAAACCGATTTTAGAAAATTAGTCATGAAGGCAATGATTCAGTGTTTTGATAATGTTCGTTTTGTTTTTTTCTGCGCACGAAGACTTAAAGTCTAATTTTTACAAACTATTTGCAAATAATGTTGAAGGAATAAAATGGATTTTGTAAAACAATCTAAAGATAACAATAGAGCAGTTAATAAATAAACAAATAAACTCGTTCAGCAACTATTAACATATTTCCAGCTTTTATGTAAGATAAAGCAACAAGAAAAGAAATGAAAGACAACAAAATTAATAAAAAGAACAAAACAAAACAAAACAAAACCTGTATTCAACTTGAGCCTCGTCGAATAAAATTGGAGCAGGTAAATGCGGAAGAGTTCAAATCAGCCAACAAGAATTCGCCAGAATCAGTTTCTCTCTCTCCAGATGTGTAGACATCCTGTATATGAAGTTCCGATAAATTATCTCTTAATTCCCCAGTTTCTTCGTCGTCTTCTTCTTCTTCTTCTAGTTCAGCATATTCTCCCAGATCGTTGCCTATTTCAGGCAATTCTTTAAGGGCGAAGTTATTTATCGTATCTTTGTTAAAGCCGAAACCTTTCTTCAAGGCACTGTACCGCGGTTTTCGGCTTTTACCAAAGTCTAACAATTTCGAACAAGGTATAGGCGGCGGCGTGGGAGGTCGTTTGAAAGATTTTCGGAAAAGGTCCTCAGGACAGGTTCGCGAACGAGGTCGGCAATCCATAGAGAAAAAGCTATTTGGGACCTTTGGCCGACCCAGACTTGCCCCGACACCAGGATTGCTATTCGCATTCCCCGTCGGGCTTTGTAAGGTTGAGAAGTCTTCGATAGTGATCTGTGGAAGCTCGTCGAAAAGCGGTAAAGTAGTTCGACTCGGAGTGGAGGGTGCTGTGTTTGCGCGCGGTCTCATCGTGTCCACATTTAGAAAATTCTCATCTGAGAAACATTCACTGGATTGTAAGTTAAAATTAATCGGAGCTGGTTTGCGATTTTCCCTGATCACATTAGGTGCAGGTGAGAATTCTTTCGTGTGGTCATCCATAATGCAAGATTATAATTTCTTTACAAAGTTTAGTCGATAATAAATATTATTTGAGTAGTGTGATTTTCAAAATTGATCGAATAGGCCAGTTGTAGAGATCACAAGATACGAAAGAATTACTTTAAGTCGATATAGCGGTTCTGAGCCCATCGCATTAATGAGGCTGGTAAAAAAAGAAAATATATATTCACTTTTCGCGAGAGTGAGGATAGATAACATATATTTTTGGCGATAACGTTAACAGTTTAACCGAGGTAGTTATTGTTATTCTTTGTGTGATTGTTTTTCTTTTCTTTCTTTTTTTTTTTTTAAATTTTGATTATTTGTACGTAAGACCGGACATATTTGTTTTCTTTTTTCTTTAATTATTTGTACGTGAGACCGGACATATTTGTTTTCTTTTTTCTTTAATTATTTGTACGTGAGACCGGACATATTTTTAGTTTATATGTTATTTTTTGCCTTAGTCTATTTTACTATATTTTTGTAAAACATTATTTGCTCGTCGATATGGACAAATCGAAACTTGCAGTAATAGCAGCGGTAAAAAAGGATGCGAACATATAAATTTATAAGTGCACACTTTTTGTTGTAATTTGAAATTCACTGTCCTTAAAAACTGTGTCTAGACATGGAATACCTGAGTTTATGTCTTGAATGCGGAATATCTATCCATCTATCTATCTATCTATCTATCTATCTATCTATCTATCTATCATATATATATATATATATATAATACAGATACAGATATTGATAGTAAACAATTCTAAATAGAACTATTATGACAATCGTACATATATGTAGGTGTTTTAGTAATCTGGATATAACTGTATCTATTATGTGATTATTGAATCAGTTACGGATACAAACTAATGTCTTTACATTTGTATAGTTAAATGTCAACACATCCATGTATTTGTATTCATTTTGTGACTTCAAAGGCTAGACAGTTTGTACACATGCGTAAATTAATGACTTCTCTTGTCACTCGAGATATATGAATAATTATTTAAGCTTTCCTCTTAATAAAACGACTTGTAAAAATATATACAAGCTGGTCAGAACAATTAAGAATCACGTATAAAGTTTTATAAGTTATATTCCATGTAGCATTAGTTAAATCTAAAATACGCGGAGAGAGACCGAAAATCTTACATGTGCGTTTGTACGCACTTTTAAAGTCTTTATATATAAATAGTAGATTTCTATTCGTCAGTGATTAGGAAATATACGAGAGAATATGAAATGTTTTTTTTGGGGGGGTGGGGGGATTCCTTTATTATGGTGATATTTGATATCTGTATCACATTTTACAGAATCTACCCCCCTAGCTATAATACGCGTCCATAAAAAGAGTAAATAATCACAAAAATCTATCGATCACCCAACTAACGCACGCACAGTAATAACAACGGTTATTTAGGATATCTCAGAGTTTCACTGGTCATGTTATTTTGTACACAAGGGCATGAATATTTATCGTCCTAACTTTGTTAAATAATGAAATATAATGGATGTGTAGGCGTATGTTCATATCTTTTTTGGATAAATGTAAATTCTGTTTTTATTTTCACCCTTTTTATATCACATTTTGTTTTGAGGAATAAAAAAAGAAATGAAAGTTGATTGTTAGGTAATTAGACATATACAGACTAAAAGTGGGTAGTTTGAGAGACAGATGAGGTTGATAGAAAAAATAGATGAGGTTGATAGACGGATGAAAAATTAATTTCTTTGATTGTTGCAAGACAAGTTCAATTCAAATAGAAATGGATCAAGAAGCCGGTTAAATCGAAAGATGGACATATATATAATATATTGTAGCCGATGTATTTTCATAAAATGCATCAAGTAAATGTATAAGCATATAAATTGATGAAAAGACAGAATTACATATATCTGAATGACTATATATATATATATATATATATGGGGGAGAGAGAGTGAGAGAAGGTAAATAAAAGAGAGAGAGAATGAGAAATAAAGAAAACGTCTTCTAATTTATTTATAAAGCGCCTAAAGACATTGGCTTTTTGATTCCATTCTGCACCTGAAGATAAGTCCTGAGCTCAAATGTCTGTGTTTAAATGATTGGTGAACAACGTTTACAATCACGTATTTTTTGTAAACTAGCTTAATTTGACAATTTTTTCATTTTTAGTCACAAACTTTCTGATTTGTGCCCAGCATTGAAAACAAGTTGTCACACAATACTCAGGATCTTTTGCTCGAAATAACTTAGCACTTTCGGCATAAATGAATTAGAAAGATCACAAGGCACAGAATTTGGTCTGTAATTTACTTATTCGCATATATGGATCATTTGGTTTCGTGGAGTCTGCAGATTCAAAGGAAAATGCATGCCTTTGAAGATGTGGAAATCTTTGTCTTAAGAATGTGGAAATCTTTAAAACAATGAAAATCTATTGTAACAATAAATATATTTTGAACAAACATAAAAGTTATAACAATTTAACAGGAATGAGTTTTAAACAGATATGAATATATTCAAAATTTCACAGTTGTAAAACAAACTACAATTTATATAAAAGATTTGTGGAAGGATTTTGTTAAGTTGGAAAAGAGTTGCGTATATTGTTTAATAATTCTCTGGACCAACATTTTGTCCTGGTTTAGTTATTTTAGATAACATTTTTGAAATGTTTGCTTTACAGTGTTCAACATTATTAAGAATTATGCAAGCTTTTTTCATTTCTATGCACATGTATTTCTTAGGCTGTATTTCAACATAATTAAATCTTGTAGCTCAATAAATCTCTCCAAGGATATGTTAACTGATATGTTTGCATTAAATGATTTCTATGAGGTTCTTCCTAACGTGTGTCTATTTCATTTGCGCACGTGATCAAGTTTCTTTGTCTTGACTGTATTTTTTCGTGAGCGGGTAGTGATCTGCATTAAGGAATAATTTTGAATGATGAGAGAAAGGTTTTTGAAGAATAGAAAAGATTAAGTTAAAAACAGAACAGGTATAAGGAAGGAAAAAAGAAAGAAAAAATAAGAAATTGGAAAACCTATCTAAGAGAAAAGGCCGGAAAGATGTTGAATGAATGAACGAATTTGAGCTACGACGTCACGATCACCCGTCCTCGGTCCAACGTGAAGACGATGATACAAGACGACTGCTATAATCACTAGTAGTTGAGCTGATATAAAAACACCAGCTGATTACTCATGCATATTTCGAAAATGACACCCCGCTTACGCGATTCACTAGTACAAAACAAAGAAAATCAAGTAGCCAAAAATGAATAAGGATTAGACAACATGAGCTATGGAATAAAGAAGCGATTGTCATGTAAGGCAACGTGAAATTTTCTGATTAAAGAATGACAGAAAAAATAACGGTTGTTGATATTCTGGTTGCTTTTTAACAATGAGACGTATAAAATTCCAATTGCTGTTGCAAAGACAAGGTGTAGCTGCTCTATATGGAATTTTCAAATTTCGTTTTAATTCTTCTTAGTATGCTAACTGTAACTAATTTTCTTGAATGATATGGTAGGAGTTATTATGTAATTCTGAGCAGTTAGTGATGAAAGAAACAACTAAAACTTTGTAGTAGTGATTGGAAAGGTTGGTTTCGTAAATTGCATGTATTGCTAATAAGCATCCATTAGTCGATTATTCTAATTGTCCCCAGGATATAAACAAAGTAATAATACGGATGTTTCCTGCTTTTAAATAGAGAGAACGCTATCCAACATCATAACATGATAAACTCGGAGAATGTTACCTATGTTTAAACATACAGTATAGAATAAGGCAGAATTTATGAAAAGAGAAATAAGGGGTTTCTTTTTTTGTTGAGAAAGAAAATATAAACGATTTTTATAATCTATAAGACAGCATGTGATGTAATATTAATAATTCAACCGGTCTCCAAGTCTACGAGGGGAAAATATACTAAATCAATTAGCTCAATTTAAAAGTAAATTATTTTCATTTTTGCTTTAGCACAACGGCTCAGATGTTCATATGATTTATAAATATTTACTAAATTTCGTTTAATTCAGACAAGGTTTTTTTTATTCTAGTCAAGTGAATATGTAAACAAATTTCGGTTACATTCTTGGAAATATTCACACACATTTTTATCTATAGACTATACCTACTTACTAGCACCTTTAATGAATACCATGTTAATAAATACCATATACACACTAAGGTAATACTATTTATTCACAAATAAAAAAGGAAAATCAAAGAAGTGGGCCATTTTTATAATACCTTTTTATATGCCACGAAATAATGACATATTTATGCAGGAAAAATGTACAAAAAATGTGTAAATAAAAATACACGTTTTTGTTTGGTTTATATATAAAAACAAATAATCACATATTTTTCTATATCCCGTTTTTTCTGATGACAATTAATTTAAATTTATATTATATATTTCTCTGGCATTTAAATAGTTTTGATGGTAAATTTCAATTTTTAAAAAATTTATGCCTAAGAGTCGATTAACATAACGTGAATGCATAATAGTACGCGTAAGAGCACCAAACACCTGCTTACTCACACACAGTAAATGTAAGTAAATGTATATATATATATATGTATATACATACATATACATATATATATATATATATATATATGTTTGTGTGTGTGTGCGTGTGTGTGCGCACGCGCGTGTGTGTGGATATATATCGATATTACGTTTGTAAAAGAAAACTGAGTAAAAATGATGAAAACAATAATGTTAGATAATGCAGTATTTGTTAGTTTCTACAGAGGTTCGGTTTTGCTTGCACCTTTTTATTTTTTCATTATATATATATATATCTACATCTATCTATTTATATATATATATGCATATATATATATATATATATATATATATATATGTGTGTGTGTATGTATTGTTATTATTTTTTGAGAACAATTTTCACTTCTCCTTACATCGTGCCATTTGGATCAATAGTTTTTCGGAAAGGCTAATTCCAGAAAAAATACTTTTTCTCTATAAAATCCAATTAGTTTCCGCTCATAACAAATGAGAAAAGAAGAGTTTTTTTGCGAAAAATCGTCGTTATTTTCCAACCACCGATGTAAAAGAAAGCAGCCAGAAAAAGTGAAGTAAAAATAAAAACAAAATCTGAAAATGATGAGGATAAGAAAGATGTTCTGCGATGGCGATTGGTGTTACTGTTTGCCACAATGCATTTCTCCCCAATTTATTTGTATCCATCCAGTCGTTATTGGTAGATAGTTGGAGTTATGGCATAAACGAAGAGAAAAACGACGAATGAATGAATGAATGCGTTCATGCGTGTGCTGAATGTTGGTGTTTTTCTGCCTTCCCTTTGCAGCTCTCACTCACGGCTCCTTCACAACCGGCTCAAGTCGCATCTTCTAGTTTTCTATTTCAAGAGGCTGTTGGCATCGCGCATTAAAGCCACGCCTTACATGCACACAGATATATATTTACCTTCAGAAGAGTAAACATATTTACATTTTAATGGACGTCATCAGCTCGCTTAACGAGAATGTTTGCTTTAATATTAATAATGTATATTTCCTTATGTTGTCACTTTTTGAATATCATTTTATCAGGCGGGCGTTTTAGGTTTAGGTGTCTACGCACGCGGAATGAGTGTATATGGACAAATTATGAAGATGTGACAGAGTGGAGAGTCAGTGGCGGTTGTGAAAGCTTCAAAGAGAGCGAGAGTGTGAGAAAGAGCGTGCTTCTCTGTGTATATTGATGTGTGCTAATGTTTTGATTTTAACACATAGAGCTTTCACAAGTTTGTCGACGTCTTTCTACCAAAACAAAACAGGTACATAAATGTATGCTTATATGCTTTAAGCATGCATACCATTTTAACATCAGTTCAGTAAAGTGACCCCAAAAGGCGTATGAACGTACAAGCATACATACATAGATACATACATAGATATGTATGTCACTTTAAATACTTTTGGTGTATATATATATATATATATATATATATATATATATATATATATATATATGTATGTATGTATGTATGTGTGCGTGTGTGTGTGTGTATAGGATACATGACAGTTTTTCACATTTATCATTTCCGATTATGTACAGATTTTGTTTTTTCATCTATTTGTACTGATATATATATTAGGTTGGTGCAAAAATAATGGCGTAATAATGTCGTTTTTTGAGGTATTTTTTAACGTCAAAAAACGACATTATTACGTCATTATTTTTGCACCAACCTAATATATATATATATATATATATATATATATATATATATCATAATCACATGAATAAGAGACTCGTGCAGATACACTGCGTGTGCTTTATGCATGTATATATATATATATATATATAGAGAGAGAGAGAGATATGTAATATTTTAGGCGTAGGGTCTTTTAATAATACCGAGTTTTTTTTAGTATCGCCTCTCACACTTAATGCACATGCAATTATCTGTTTGTATCTGCATGAGTCTTTTATTTATGCGATTATGATGTTTTATCTCGATATTATTATTATTATTATTATTATTATTATTATTATTATTATTAATGGACTCCTCTTGTTTCCGTTTATTTCTTTATGAGTTTTCACTACCCGCCCTCACTCGGCGTTACTTGTCAGCCTCTTTTTGTTCGTCTACTCGTTAAAAGCGCCAACGCACTCTTAGTGTTTGTTTCTGTCGTGTACTGGCTTCTTCAATGCACTTTGTTATTGTTATGTATTTTGATTGGTTGTTCCCTTCTTTTACTAACAAGGGAGGTAACCTTCTCAACGTTGTCTTGTGGTAATGGTATTTAGATCTCTTCGTATCGATCACAGTGAACCTGGATCAAAGTCAGGTGACGTATCGTGTGTATGCACAAATGTCGGCGCGTGCGCACCCTGCAGTTATGTATTTACTACACAGTCTTGAATATGTGCGCTTGAAATAAGTCGAGATTTGGAAACTTTTTGTGCTTCTGTTTCTTCATATCTCTCTCATGTTCACTTTTATAAGTTAGCATATCTCTTTATCTAGATAAATAGATAGATTGATAGAAAATTTTTGCTGTTGATTACCATTTTTTATCATGTCATCTTCTCTATTTATCTCCTGTAATTTTGTTTCTCTCCCTCACCAAGAGTTAAAGTTTTGCTGGAATTTCTTCAGTTTATCAAATTCTACTTTTTTTCCTTACTCTTTATTTCCGTTTTCTTATTGATTCAATTCTTAAATCAAAATTAAGCGATTGAATCGATATAAAGTGTTGAATTCAAAACCCAATATTCTATCATTGGTATGCTCTTTCCTCTATCTTCATTTTTAATTAAGAACTTTTATTCAAAATTTTATGCGATTATAAAACGCCAATTTATAAGCTATATAAGAAATTTAAGATCACATTAAAAAAAGAACAGTGACTGGTAATTGGGAAAATAGAACTAGAAAATAATTTAATTTTTATCTAATTTTTCCATCCGATTGTTTAATCCAAATTCACCATGTTTTCTTTTTATAGGACAAATCTTCTCTATGTTTTTTTTTTATCTAATAAGTATTAATCATTGATTAAGAGTAGATTTGATCGAAAGAATGACCAAATGATAGAAAAATTTGTTGCAATTGTTAATTTGCTTCGATGCATAGAGTTGACATTTCCTTACAAAAACTGGGTGATACGTTGATATGTGATTCCGATGTTTCAACGAAAGAAGATACCATCTTGTAAAGAGATTAGTGCAGCTTCTTAAGAAAGAATGCACTACAAACGATTGGACAAGTGAAGAAAAAGACAAACAAAATAGAAAACCATCTCAGTGGGCAGAATAAAGTTTTGGATGTAGAAATCATAGCAGCAAGTCCGATGTGCACGCATTTTGATTCAAAATTTACAAATTTAATGATAATTTCTATAAGTTTGAATGAAAATACCGAATTTCAGACAAAATAAATATACAGAGAGAGAGAGAGAGAGAGAGAGAGAGAGAGAGAGAGAGAGAGAGAGAGAGAGAGAGAGAGAGAAATGCTTCCATTGCCAATTTTATTTCAAAATGAAATAGGGCTTTGATTTTCTGCCCCATTTCACAATACAGAGAATTTCAAAATTGAATTTTAATTCAAGCAATAATTATAAATTTTGACAGAATAATCTAATAAAAAGAAAAATATTTTCATATATATATATATATATATATATATATATATATATATATATATATATATATATATATATGTGTATGTGTGTGTGTGTATTTAGGTATGCACATTTCATTGAATACAAAAAGTACTTTGATTTTAAACATTTTATTGTGTCCATGTTCATAGTTGATATTATTGAGTGTTGGTTTTTTGTTTTTATTAATAAGGTTTCCATTAATTCTAGCCTTTTTTTGCATGTAGATGATGCTATTATATTTGTGTTGTCAACAAGTATGTTACGAATAAATAAATACCCATTAAGAAATTGTATTCCTGATTAATCAAAATTCGTAAATTATATAGGCCACACTACAACATGTTTGGCATGCAGACACACTCTACACCTTTCTGACCATAGCTCAATTAGATTGCGTTTAAATATTCATGGTGACCTACCGGACCCTATTCGTAGCATACTTGTTGGCAACACAAATATAATTTTATGCATACAGATTGCCATGGATTGTAAGAAATATATACCATCAAAAGTAAAGTAAACTATTTATTAACTGGGTAATGAGCATACAACTTAGGAATTTCGAAAAAGTTGATATCGCAAAGAAATTGAAAACATTGGAAATATGACAAGAACGTCTTTTAGAATGTCAGAAAAATAAAGTGTAATAAGCAAAAAAGTTGACTGACCAGAAAGAAAATGTTGGATTGGAACAAAAGTTGCCACTAGCTGATGTTTGAACTGATGGTTTTGTTACAGGCGTGATTGAAATTTGGGAAATACATATTTTCAAAGCTAATATTTCAACTTGCTTTCTATACGATTCGTGGATGGATTGTTAATTTTAAATGTTTTTACGTTAAAAAGGAAAATAGAAAGACATGAGATGTACTTTCGTCATTTGATGCTTTTTTGGAGATAAAAGAGCTATTATAAACAGCGAAAAAGATATGTGCCGTTTATTGAGATGGTGTCGTAGCTGAGTGCACTGTTCGTAGGTAGTTCGCAAGTTTCAGAAGCGAAAATTTTAATCTGTCGTTAGTGTTGCATATTTGCAGTGATGAATGTACAGCTGTTGGATAGGATGGATGAACTTTATGGAAAGAGGTAAGCAACACAACTAATATTGTCGGCATTAAACTTATAAAACCCTTTATATTTTTTTCACCCCAAGGGCTTACATAGGATTTGGAGCGAGAGTAGATAGGAATGATAGAGGAAAAGATGAAGAGAAGGATAGTGGATAGATCAAAGCAACTGGAGATGTCTATTGACATTACATTTGAATAGTTTGAGATTATAGCTATCAGGGAAACAGGAAAAGGAAAGGGAGTTCCACAGGCGAGAGGTGCGAGATATGAAGCTATTGGAGCAGAAGAGACGGCCACATTTAACACTTTCAACAGTGAAAGGGTGAGAGCGGGATGCCAGCCTCATAGGACGTTTGAATTTATGAAGCCTGGGAACCAGTGAAAGCAGCTCATCGGAGGGTTAGAGTTAGGCTTATAAAGTATTTGTAAAAAAGACAGAGAGAGGCGACAGCACGTCTGTGAGAGAGCGACTGCAGACGAGATGCCAGGTCAGGGCCAATTGCATTGTATATCCGTCTCTGAATCTTATTAAGAACCCCGAGGCAAACAGAAGGGGCTCCAGACCATATATGGCAGCAATACTCCATGCAAGGGCGAATGATTGATTTGTAGATTTGAAGGATCGATTCCGGAGAGAAAAATTTCCTGGCGCGGCACAAGGAGCCAACTTTCCTTGCGGTGGACGAAGCAATTGACTCAATGTATTTGTTCCATCTTAGGCCAGCAGACAATGTGAGACCGAGCAGCCGCAGAGAAGTGCTCTCGAGAAGTTGAGCGTCAGACATTCAGTTTTGTTTTTGAGGCGCTAAAGTTAGCCAGCCAATTCCTGCCCCAGTTCACAACCGATTGGAGGGCCTTTTCGAGACGGATGGCCAGGTTAGTTTTGTCAGCGACACTAGATTTATTTTTGAGGCAGGAGTAAATTGTAGTCTCGTCCGCGTAGATGCCTACTTCGGAATCTATGACGCCAGGAAGATCATTGATGAAGATAAGGAACAGAGTAGGGCCTAGGATGGAGCCTTGGGGAACACCTGCGTTCGTGGGATAGGAGCTGGAGGAGAATCCGTTGAGAACGACATTCAATTCACGGTTTGACAGGAATGATTGTATTAAATCAAACAATCGACCTGTAATGCCATAACCCTGAAGCTTGCGAAGAAGGCCGGCATGCCAAACCCTATCTGTTATGGTCCGGTTCCTTGTACCACGGTGATAGTCCAAGGTAGAACCAATAAAGAAGAACTCGAAGGCGGATATGGAATAACACAGATATATTACAAACAGGAATATATATAGAGAGGCAGAAAAGTGATAGTACGAACAATCAGGTTTAGTAGTAATTGTCTGAACGCGACTCTGTTTCGGACTGCCTCTGACTCGACTTCAGACTGAACAGTATTTAGTCACCCCCCACGAGGGCATCATATGGCACAAGGCCAGTTTAACGATGGTCCTTGACGTAAACACCAAGGCCATGCATGTGGGTGTGAGATTATTTTCTAAGGATAGGAAGGTAACCGGGGATCGAGAGATCAGAGGTTGGTCTCATACAGAGGCAGTGTATTCGGGCGGTTTGCAGTGAGGAAAGATTCCACACTGCAGAAATTGGTTCTAATGCCACGGATGTCGGAGAATGAAATGTTGAAGAGTTTAGGTGATTTTTGAAGGGCTGGTTTCGGTTTACTTTTTCGATCTTTGTTAGTCATCATGTAGAATTATGGTTGGAAGATGAGAAGGACTGAAGTAAAAGAAGCAGGCGGTTATCGACCGTGACGTGGGCAGAGAGAAGTTGGCACAGCCTGCATCATATTGTGACCTCAGGGTTGCCAACTTTCCAGAGAGAGAGAGAGAGAGAGAGAAAGAGAGAGAGAGAGAGAGAGAGAGAGAGAGTTCCGGGAACCCCTTCCTTGTCCAAGGGAAGGGGGAGGAATACTACCTACTCCTTTTACATATAACACATACAACAACAACAACAACAAAAAGAAAAGAGGTGGAAGTAGTTGGCAAAGTGTCCAGGCTGACACTAGGAGACGTATGTACTGAGGAATAGGAATGGTATTTTTATTTGTATTTTACCCTTTCACTACAATAAGTTTTAACTTAGTATAAGTCTCATTGTCCTATTAAAAAAAAAAAAAACTTAAAAAAACTTGGTTATCCAGTTTTGTTGATATGGCATAAGATCCTGCTTATAGCAACAAGTGTTCATATTCGTCCGCTTTCATTCTCATGGTCAGTTAGTGAAACTTCAGGCTGGTTTTATCACCAAACTCTTTGTTTCAATGAACGCACAGCTGGGAGGCGGGGCAACGGGTATTCCCCTAGGTCTCTTTAGAATTAATAAGAATCAATTTAAAAACAAAGATATATTGCAAATCTTTGGGCAAGAAGTTTTTTGAAAGGTACAGGTTCGGGTCAAGAACCTGTTGAACTTATAGAACCTTTAGAACTTTTAAACTTATAAAACTCTTTAGAATTTATAGGTCCCTTTAGAATTAATAATGATTTCAGTTTAAATGCAGAAATTTATTGCAATAACTTGGGCAAGAAGGTTTTGAATAGTACAAATTCCAATCAAGAACCCTTATGCTGAAGAGTATATTTACGCAAGACAATAGTGTCTTGCGTTCTGTGAAAGCTGACTATTGCTCACCTTGCTTAAACAATGTTTAAACGACACGGCATTAATGAATGACGCTTCGGTTATTGATCCAATAGAAAACTTGTATTAATTCATTAAAAGAGATCTGTATGTGGATATGTGTGCATGTGAATAACTATAATAAAATAACTACTTGAATACTTGTTTCTAATTTATAACTTACGAATTGAATCTAGAAAGTACTTATGAGAATTTCTAAAATATTTTTTGAATATTTCATTAAAAAAGAATGCCGTTAGTTTTGTAAAGCTAGCTCAAATATAAGGAAAATGGATGCTTAATTCTGTATTTGATTGATTAAATGTGACGTTACTTGATTTAATTGATTAGATGTGACGTTACTTGATTTAATTGATTAGATGTGACGTTACTTCGGTCGTAGATAGACGACATATAACGGAATAATATCAATCAAAGCTGCTCACAATTGATTGAAACAGAAACCACCGAAAGCATTATTTTTAAAATGGTTTAAAATAACTTCACTTGAGAGTAGATAATTAGCTGATATATATGTTTGGGATTATACCGTAATGGCAGTTAGACGAAAGTCCATTGAATATCAGCTGAATTACAAACTCTTCAGAAAGAAAACATCAAAATAGAAGCAAAAAATAGAAACTTTAAAAATACTGATGGGTTATTTAGAATCTACAATGCGTTATGACGTGTAAGAAAGGCCCTTGATAGTGTCACAAATATTATACATCTTGGCTAGATGCCACCTAGATTTTGAGTCCCAAAGCTACAGTCTGCTAAGCCTACAGGTAAATTCGGTACTGCCTACAACTCATACCGGCAGAAAACCATCTGCATACGGATACAAAATGAGTTCAGTAAATATGCAAAAATTAGAAAGAGTTGTAAAACAAGGATATTCTTCTCACAGGACTTATTCAAACTATAGAGTGAGGGAATTAGATGTCCTACCAGGTTTCTTTATTGTCATGATCTTAACAATGTAAGATATGCAGATGACATAGTGTTGATAACAGACACATTAAGGAAACTAGAAGAAATCGTACAGAAAACAAAAAAGAAATTTATAATTAACGTCAGAAAGAGAATGTTGAAATTTCTAGGATACATAATGAAGAAAGAGGGCTTGAAAAATTTGATACTCACAGAACAGATTGAATGCAAGAGGGCCAGAGGAAACAACGTATATCCTACCTAGCGAGCTTGAGTAAATGCATGGCGGAGCAAGGTTTAGGAGAGATAAAAAAAAGAAAAAAATGACAAAGGACGGGAAATTTTGGAGATGCATGATTAAGACACGGCATATAGATGAAGAATAAATGGATAAACAGAAAAAAATATGTTAACTAGTCATTCAATTTCTGTCTATATTTCTGAGTAATAATTTAAAGTATTGTAATAATTTACATTGTTGGACTGTTGTCTCTCATCTCTATCGTTATGTTCACGACGTTTCGGCCGTTGTACATTCCGGCCTTCTTCAAGTGACTGGAATTTTGAACTGAATCCTTTATTTAGCCTACCGGAGCATATTGTTCTAGTTCCACGTACCATACCTCTTCCGGGTGTTTCAGCTATCTCCCTTTAACTCAATTATCCAAGTTTCTTGTTTTCCACTGCCGTAGCCAGGTATTAAACTCACAAAATCTTGAGTCAAGTCCTTGGATCCAGCCAACGTTTTTATTCACTGGGCCATGTGTCTTCAAGGACACATAGCCCAGTAGATAAAAGCGTTGGGTCATATATATTAAAGCCTGAAATGAGATCGGCACCGAAGTATGATGAACCAGAATAAAGCAGCCAGACCAGAGGCAATTGTAATAGAAATGTTCTCAGGCTGAGATGATTTTGGCATCGACAAGATTACAGAAGTAATAAACGAACCATATGACAGTAGATCCATATTCATAGCATTACCTAAGAAACCAAGTGTAAATGAATGCGAGCCATATAAACAAGCTAATGATCCAAATCCTGTTGTACAGAGCGTGAAGAATTAAACCGAAAATATTACAAGAACAATGTGGAATTGTCAAGGACACTGGAACAAGAAATGAGATATCTATTATCAGACTGATATATCAGAGCGAGCAATACAGATGGAGAACTTATGTTTTATAGATTACGCAATAGAATGGACCGTTCAATCTGTGTAGCGAGAATATGCTAAGAGAGCTGGACACCATACCAGGATTTATTATCAGTAGGCGTAATCTTAACAATATATGATACGCCGATAATACTGTGTTGATGGCCGACATATGAAGGAAACTACACCACCTTCTAAACTAGGTAAGTATAGGAAGCGAGAAAAAAAGGACTAGTCATTAACTATAAACAGACAGAAAGTATGATCGTCAGCAAGAGAAAAAGCCCAAGATGCGGATGATGAAAATGAAGAGAAAACTGAAGTCAGCAGAAATATGATTCTACAGAAGGATGTTGAGAATACCATGGACGGAGCGAGTATGCAAGAGTAAGCATTAACAAAAATAACATTTACACTCAGAATCAGAAAGAGACAGCTGAAATGATGAAGGAGGGCTTGGAGAACTTGATCTTATAGGGCATATCGAGAGGAACAGTGACAATGGAAAGCATTAGGCCGCCTACCTGACGAGCTTGTGTGAATGGATGGCGGTAAGAGAAACAGGAAACTTTGCAAAGGGAGAAGCGCTGCTAAGGGTCACAAAAGATAAGGACTTGTGGAGAGCCACGACCTCCCACGTCAAGTGGCTAATAATGCAACTTGTTACCTAATAAAATTATCTCATTTGAATGAGTGATACGACAGTTTGCTTGTTCTCGATAAAGCAGACGTGTCAGTGGTTTTACATGTCCAGTTGCAAACAATTATACACATTTGTTGATTAATAAATTCGATATCTCTTAACATTTATCGAGGAAAACTCGTGCAAAATGAAATAATACTATTGATTCCTGGGCTTCTATATCAGAAGTCAATCTGACATTGACTGATTTAACAGAAAGGTAGCTTTATTATTCCGTATTTTGTAACGGAAATATTTTAGTCGAAAAGGAAGGCAAACAGTTGGAGATTTGTGTTACAAGTCTTTATCTGTATACACTTCAGGAAGCAGTAAGCTATGACTAATAAAACCATGATTTATAAACACCGGCAATAGAAAAGTCCATTTTATTATATCAAAGGAAATAGACAAGTCCATTTCGCATTACAGCACTGTCTGCCAGTTGTTTTTACCCTTGTAAACATTGGTCATGCATTATCAATATTGAAACGAAAGGATCAATCCAAATAAATTAGGTTGAAAGTTAACTTGAATTTGTTCAAGAAAGTTTATTTATGTAGTTAAGTCTTAATTGTTTTAGATCAACTACTTGTAAGATCATATTCGAATCGGTGAATATTATTTTTTAACTACGGTTAATAATTCTATTTTTCATAATGGTTTATCGATGTGTTTATGGTGATTTTCTAAGCGTAGTTTAGATGTCGCACAAGGTCAAAATTATTGAGCATCTAGTGATGATCGAATTCACTACTTAGTCGTAACTAATCTAACAAGACAAGCTTGCTAAATATTACATCATGCCGAAGTGTCAAAATGATTTTCTAAGCGTAGAGGAGATGTGGCACAAGGCCAAAATCATGGATCATCCAGTGAGGATCATACTCACTACTCATTCGTAATTGATATAACGAGACAATCTTGCTAACCATTACACCACATCGAAGTGTTCAAATGATTTTCTAAGCGTAGCTTAGATGTGGTACAAAGTCGAAGGTGTGGAGCACCCAGTATGAATTGAATTATGAAAAGCCTGCCAAAGCAAACACTTCAAATTTTTACTTATGTCCAACAGCTTCAAAAGAAGAATTCAGTGCGGTCATTTGAAGACAATGAAAAATTTATTATTATTATTATTATTATTAATAATAATAATAATAATAATAATAATAACAATAATAATAATAATTATAATAGTAATAATAATAATGGTTGTGCACGTAGCATAGTGGTTATCATCGTAGAAATTGGCATTGGCGTGTTGATTTCAAATTCCAGCTGAGGTTATTGCGTTCGCTTCCGCACAAATACACTTGGAAAAGTATGAATCCGTCACATCTCTCGCCTGCTAGGGTTAATAATTGGGATAGACTGGACTTTCTAGCTTTGGTCGGAAACGAGTCTAGGAGAAAAGCAACTTTGGATTCACAACTACTTGGGCGTTGAGTTCTAGCAACTCAACCCTGTAAAAACCTCTTGTTACTGAGGCCACAGCAACAACACCTAGCGTGATAAGACTGTGGCCCTATACTCCACAGAGAACATAATAATAATAATAATAATAATAATAATAATAATAACAACAACGAAAAGAAATAAAAGTCAAAGGATTCGAGAAATACTCAAGTCAGAATAATGAGTTATTGCTTTTAGTGAAAGCCAGTTGAAAATGAGAAGAAAATCAAATCCATGGAGGTTTAAACAGACAAGGAATGACAGACGAAATGGCATAGACATGTTTGCTCGAGGAGACTAGAAGGGACAATTTTATCAGAGATGGACAAGAGACTTGAAGTAACAGAAATCTGGTTCTACAGAAGCATGCCTGGACTGAACGTGTGAACAAGATTAATAGGAAATAGAAACAAAAAGGATACTTATACGGTGTATCAGAAAGAGATAGTGGAAACTTCTAGAGCACATAATGAGGAAAGAGGGCTTGGAAAATTTGATAGTCACAGGGCATACTGAAGGAAAAAGACACAGCGGAATGCGGCACATAACGTATTTAGATATCTTGTATAAATGGTTGTCAGAACAGGGATTAGGAGATATAACAAAAAGAAAAACTTTACTAAGGGATACAAAGGACAGGGAATTGTGGGGAGCCATGATCGCCTATCCCCTGAAGGGATACGACACATAGCTGAAGAAGAATACTAAGATAGATAAGAACTGAAGAAAGTTGATCCAGACCATGACAGCGTTTACTTTTGCTTGAATACCGAGAAGAATGTCGGACATTTGTTTTCATAAAATTCGCAGCAATATCCAGCAGTTAACTGGTGTAAGCATTCATATGCATTTAATAATGATCTCCAAACTATAGAAATAATCCTGGATATGACGATAAACTATATCCGGCAGCAATACCTCTGATAGGGATATTGGAGGTTTGAAGAGGGTGGAACCACCTTTTAATTGTTGTTGTTTTCAAGTCCACCCTGGCCCGGTGTGGTAACCACCTGTTAAGGACCCAGCTATGGGTAAATAGTAAACCACCAAACATTATCAAAGTATAAAAATACATTTTTACAGTAAAAATATCAGCAATATATTTTATATAGTAAAATGACCAACAGTAACTATTGTATTTGTAGTAAAATGACCAACAATAAATTTTCTTTGAAAGCATACAGTTGGGATCAAATATTTAAATTTCGACATAAAAAAAAATTGGAGGTTAATATGCTGTTAAACTAAACAACAAACAAACCAAACTATAGAGAGACACAATATTTCAAAAATATATAACGAAAAATAACCGATCACATAAACAAGAGTGAAGGAAATAAAGCTATAAAAATTTAAGATTTAAACTTTATAGGCAGAGGGTTCCAATAAACATATAAAACAATGGAAAGCAGTACATTATCCATATTATTCACATTTATGAGTAGAGGGAACTCATAAAAGCCTGGATGAGCAACTTCAGAAGAAATAAGTTTGAAAATGGATGACAAGAAGCAGAAAAGAAGATGTTCGGTTTGTTTTTGTCCTTAGATGTGATTAGCAGAATTTGACTTCATGAATTAACGCTATTGATTGAATTGTGCTGTTATATCAGTGTACATTTACCAATTGAAAAAAAAGTGTATTTAAAAAAAATATTATAAAAAATAATTCTAACAATGAAGGTAGAAGAAAATAAGCAAAGATTTCAGTATTTTATTTTATTTTATAATAAGAATGATAAAATGTATTTACATTAAGAAATGTATAGTGCATTTATATTAATAAAGGTAAAATGCATTTATATTAACAAAGGTAAAATGCATTTATATTAAGAAAGGTAAAATGCATTTACATTAAGAAAGGTAAGATGAATTTATATTAAGAAATATAAAATGAATTTATATTAAGAATGATAAAATGTATTTATATTATGAAATGTAAAATGTATTTATATTAATAAAGGTAAATGCCTTTATAATACGAAAGATAAAAAGCCTTTATATTAAGAATGATAAAATGTATCTATAATAAAAAAGGTTAAATGTATTTATAATAAGAAAGGTAAAATGTATTTATATTACGAAAGGTAAAACGCATTTATATTACGAAAGGTAAAAAGACATTTAATTAAGAAAGGTAAAATGCATTTATACTAAGAATGACAAAATGTATATATATTAAAAGAGGGAAAATGCATTTATATTAAGAACATATAAAATGTATTTACATTAAAAATGAAAAATTCATTTATATAAAGATAGGTAATTTAGATTTATAGTAATAAAGACAAACTGCATTTATATGAAGAAAGATGTAATGAATTTATATTAAGAAAGGTAAAATACATTTAAAAATAGAATATTAATGCAATTTACATTATGAAAGGTAAAATGCATTTATATCAAGAAGGATAAAATGGATTTATATAACAAAGCTAAAATGCATTTAAATTATTTATGACAAAATTTACATAATTTAAGAAAGGTAAAATGCATTTATATTAAGAATGATAAAATATATTTTTATGAAGAAAGATAAAATGAATTTATATTTAAAATGATAAAATGTATTCATGTAAAGAACGGTAAAATGCATAAATATTAGGACAGGTTACATGCAATTATATTATAAATGATAAAATGCATTTATATTAAGAAATATAAAATGAATTTGTACTTAGAATAACAAGATATATTTATGTGAAAAAAATTAAACTGCATTTATAGTAAGAAAATTTAATATGGGTTTATGTTAACTATGATAAAATATATTTATATTTAAGAAGGGTAAAATGGATTTTTATTCCCATAGGAAAAATGCTCTTATATTAATAATGAAAATGAATTTCTATTAAGAAAAATGAATATATTTCTATTAAGAAAAGTAAAATGTACTTATATTAAGGATGATAAAATGCATTCATATTAAGAAAGGTAAAATGTATTTATATTAAGAATGTACAATGGATTTATATAAAGAAAGGTTAAATGAATATACATTAATAATGATAGAATTTACTTATATTAGAGAAGGTAAAACGTATTTATATTAATAAATGTAAAATGCATTTATATTAAGAAAGGTAAAATATATTTATTTTAAGAAAGGTAAAATGTATTATATTAAGAATAGGAAAGGTAAAGGTATTATATTAAGAATAGGAAAATTAATCTATATGAAGAAAGGTAAAATGGATTTATACTAAGTGAGATAAAATGCATTCATATTAAGAAAGGAAAATCAATTCATATTAAGAATAGTCAAAATTTATTTATATAAGGAAAGGTAAAATGCATTTATATGAGTAAATATAAAAAATTATTAAAATGTATTTATATTAATTACGGTAAAATGCATTTATATAAAAAAATGATAAAATGCATTTATATTAAGAAAGATAAAATGATAAAAATTATTAAAATGCATTTATATTAAATAAGGTAAAATGCATTTATATTAAGAATGAGAAAATATATTTATTAGGTTGGTGCAAAAATAATGACGTAATAATGTCGTCTTTTGACGTATTTTTTAACGTCAAAAAACGACATTTTTACGTCATTATTTTTGCACCAACCTAATATATAATTGAGGTATTCAGAAAGTTAAAATGCATTCATATCAGTAAGTAAATGCATTTATATTATGAAAGATAAAAAGTATTTATATTCAGAACGTTAAAATGCTTTTATATCAAGAAAAGTTAATGCATTTATATTACGAAAGATTAAAAATATTTATATTAAGAATGATAAAACATATTTATATTAAAAAAGGTAAAAAACATTTATAATAAGAAAGTTAAAAATGCATTTATATTAAGACAGGTATAATGAATTCATATTAAGAAAATTAATATACATTTATAATTAGAATGGTTAAATGTATGTAATATTAAGAATGATATAACGCATTTATATTAAAAATGTAAAATGCATTCATATTAAGAAAGTGAAGATAAATTTATGTTAAGAAAGAAAAATGGAAATATATATATATATAAAGAAAGGTAAAATGCATCATACATTAATAATGATAAAATTTATTTATATTAAGAAAGTTAAAATAAATTTAAATTAATAAATGAAAATTCATTTATAATACGAAAGGTAAAATGCATTTATATTACGAACGTTAAAATGCATTCATATTAAGAATTATAAAAAGCATTTACATTATGAAAGGTAAAATGCATTTATATTACGAATGATGAAATGCATTTATATTAAGAATGATAAAATAAGTTTATATTAAAAAAGTTAAAATGCATTTGTAATATGAAGATAAAATGCATTTATATTAGGAACGTTAAAATTCATTTATATTACGAAAATATGAATTTATATGAAAAATGATAATATGAATTTATGTTAAGGTTGATAAAATGTATTCGTATTAAGAAAGATAAAATGCATTTATATTAAATTAAAGCAAAATGCCACGTTAAACCGGCCTTGTGCCACATGATGCCCTCGTGGGTGGGGATGACTAAATACTGTTCAGTCTGAAGTCGGGCGACCGGCTGACCGGCTGATCGGTTAAAATCTCTGCCTTCGTGCGGGGAGGAAATCGATCGAGGCTACGCCGAAGGGCGATGTCTCTTTCGGGGAGGTAAACCGACCCTGAGCCCGTTTATACGGGTTCAAAGGGCATATTTTTGCCCGAGCCCACGGCCTGGGAGACACCACGTTAAACCGGCCTTCTGCCACATGATGCCCTCGTGAGGGGTGGTGACTAAATAATGTTCAGTCTGAAGTCTGAAGTGAAGTCCTTCAGGAGTCTGTAAGTCAGTAAGTCAGAGCGAGCGAGTCAGTCAGTCGAGTCAGAGGCAGTCCGAAACAGAATCGCTACTAAACCTGATTGTTCGTACTAACCATTTCTACTTCTCTGTATATATTCCTGTTTGTAATATATCTGTGTTATTCCATATACGTGTTCGAGTTCTTCTTTATTGGTTCTACCTTGGACTATCACCGTGGTACAAGGAACAGGACCATAATAGAAAGGTAAAATGCATTTATTTTATGGAATGTGCAATTTATATTTTAAGAATGAGAAAAATATTTTTATACTCAGAAAGGTAAACGGACATTTATACAGAGGAAGTTAAATGCATTTATATTAATAAAGGTAAAATGCATTTTATATTAAGAAAGGTAAAATGCATTAATGTTAAGAATGATAAAATGATTTTATATTAAGAATGTTGAAATATATTTACTTTATGAAAGGTAAAATGCATTTATATTAAGAATGGTAAAAGGTATGAAAGAAAGTTAATATACATTTTTATTAAGAATGGTAAAATGAATTTATTTTAATAATGATAGTATGAATTTATTTTAAGAAAGCTAAATGAATTTTTATTAAAGAATTAAAATGCATTTATATGAAGAACGATAAAATATATTTTTATTAAGAAAGGTAAAATGCATTTATACAAAGAATAATAAATTTCCTTTCTATCAAGAAAGGTAAAATGTATTTATATTAAGAAAGGTAAAATGTATTTATATTAAGAATAAATGTAAAATGCATTTATATTAATAAACATAAAATGGATTTATATTAAAAATGGTAAAATGCATTCATATTAAGAAAGGTAAAATGCAATTATATTAAGAAGGATAAAATGAATATTCATTATGAATGATAAAATGTATCTTTATTAAGAAGGTTACAATGCATTTATTTAAGAAAATAAAATGAATTTATTTTAAGAAAGGTAAAACGCACTTTTAGAAAGAATGAGAAAAATATTTTTAAGGTAGGTAAAATGAGTTTATATGAAAAATGTAAAATGTATTTATATTAAGGAAGATAAAATGCATTTATATAAATAAAGTAAAAATGTATTCATACTAATAATGAAAAACATTTATATTAAGAAAATTAAAATGCATTTATATTAAGAAAGATAAAATACATTTATCTTAAGAATGCATTTATGTTAAAACGATGATATATATATATATATATATATATATATATATGTATGTATATAGTAAGAATGTTAAAAATGCATTTATATTAAGAATAATAAAATATATTTATATTAAAAAGGGTAATTTTTTGTATCAAGAAAAGAAAAAAATGAATTTTTAATAATAATCATTTAATGTATTTATATTAAGAATGGTGAAATGCCTGTATATTAAGAAATGCAAAATCCATTTATATTAGGAAAGTTAAAATGCATGTAAATGCATGATAAGAATGATAAAGTTAAAATGCATATAAATGCATCATGAAGAATGATAAAGTGTATTTATAATAATAATGGTATAATGTATTTGTATTAAGCAAGGTAAAATGCATGTATATTAAGAATGATAATGGGCACCTCGAAGTGGTGTAATTGTTAGCAAGGTTGTCTCGCTAGAACAATTACGACTGAGTAGTGAGTTCAATCGTAATTTGGTGCCCCATAATTTTGGCCTTGTGCCACCTCTACGTCGGGCTTAGAAAATCCCTATATTAAAAAAAGGTAAAATGAATTTTTTTATTAAAAAGGTAAAATGAATTTTTTTATTAAAAAGGTACAATGTATTTATATTAAGGAAGATGAAATGCATTTATATAAATAAAAGCATCTATATTAAAAAGAGAAAATTTATTTATAGTAAGAATGTTAAAATGCATTTATATTAAGAAAAATGCATTTACAATAAAATGGTAAGATGCGATTATATTACGAAAGGGATAATGCATTTATATTAGGAAGGGTAAAAAGCATTTATAGAAAGAATGATTAAATGTATTTATATTAATAAAGGTAAAAATTATAAATAGGACGATGGAATATATTTATATTAAGAATAAAAAAAACGCATTTTTATTAAGAAATTTATATATATATTTATATTTAGAAGGGAAAATGCTTTTATATTAAGACTGATAAAATATATTAATACTAAGAATGTAAAACATATTTACATTACGAAGGGAAAAATTCATTTATATTAAGAATGGTAAGATGCATTTATAATACGAATGGTGAAATGCATTTATATTAATAAAGAAATATGTTTGTATTAAGAAAGGTAAAATTCATTTATATTAAAAAAAGAATTTATTCATATAAACAATGAGTAATTGCATTTATAGTAACAATGATAAAATGTATTTATATTAAAAAATGTAAAATGCATTGACATTAAGAAAGGTAGAATCCATTTATATTTATAAAGGTAAAATGCATTTATATTATGAATAATAAAATGTATTCATACTAAGAAAGTTAAAATGCATTTATATTAAGGCCAAATACGTGTATATTAAAAATGATGAAATGCGTTGGTATTAAGAAATTAAAATACATTTATATTGAGAATGATAAAATTGATTTATATTAAGAATGATTAGATATATTTCTATTAAGAAAGGAAAATACATCTACATTAAGAACGGTAAATGCATTTATATGACAAAATACAAAATGCATTTATATTAAGAATGATAAAATATTTTCACATTAGAAAGGCAATATGGATTTATATTAAGAAAGGTAAAATGGATTTATATTAAGAATGATAAAATTCTTTTTTTTATTACGAAAGAAAAAATGCTTTTATATTAAGAAATGTAAAGTCCATTTATATTAAGAAAATGTAAAATGCATTTATATTAAGAATGATAAAATGCATTTGTATCAAGAAAGGTAAAATGCATTTATATTAAGAAAGGTAAAATGCTTTTACATTAAGAAAAGTAAAATACATTTATATTAAGTAAGGGAATATGCGTTTTTATGAAGAAAACTTAAAATGCATTTATATTATGAACGGTAAAATGTATTTAAATTACGAAACGTAAAATGCATTCATATTAAGAAAGGTAAAATGCATTTATGCAAAAAACGATAAAGTGCATATATATTACGATAGGTAGAATGCATTTATATTAAGAATGATAAAATATATGTACATTAAAAATGGTGAAATGCATTTATATTAAGAATGGCAAAATACAATTTCATTAAGAACGATAAAATGTATTTATGTTAAGAATGATAAAATGCGTTTATATTAAGAGTGATAAAATATTTTTATATTACGGATGTTAAAATGCATTTATATCAAGAAAGATAAAAGTATTTATATTATGAAAGATAAAATGCATTTATATTAAGAAAGGTAAAATGTATTTATACTAAGAAAGGTAAAAAGGTATTTACTTTAAGGAAGGTAAATTGCATTTATACCAAGGTAATGTGCATTATAATTAATATAATTGATTCTTCGATTTTACATTTTACTTTTCTTAATATAAATATATTTTATCATTCTTAATATTTGCATTTTACCTTTCTCAAGTAAATGACTTTTTACCTTTCTTAATATAAATGTATTTTACCTTTCATAATGTAAAAGCATTTTACCTTTCTTAATATAAATAAATTTTAACTTTCTTAATATAAACATATTTTATCATTCTTAATATAAATGCCTTTTAGTTTTATTAATATAAATAAATTTTCATTATTAATATAAATGTATTTTAACATTCTTTATATAAATGCATTTTATCTTTCGTAATATAAATGCATTTTACCATTAATTTGTGTTGGGGATTTCGAACCGAGCAATATTCAACCGTCTGGAAAACTATCCAGTTGATGATGATAACGATCAAATGAACACATTTAAATCAAGTGTGCAACGTTATCTTTATCTCTTTTGTTATTTCAATTGCTTTGATATGTGACGCCATTCGTGTCGTAATTGTGACAGCATTCTCCGATCACCCGTTGATCACTGCACCTGTGACGACGTCCAAGTTTGTGTGTATTTGTATATACTCGTCGGCCGTGATCGCTCTCAAAAAAAAAAAACAAAAAAATGTAGGCAGTTATTTTTTTTAACACTCTGGTTGGGCAGTAAAAACAATTCGATTTCTCATTTAAAGGTGGGATCATTCCCTCAGCTTCGAGAGATTCGCTGCTACCATTTTAATTTCACTGGCCTCATGTTTCCTCAAACCCGCTCCTTCTGTCACTGGCCGTTGGTCACCTACCTACTTTTCTTACGGCTGGACTCACTTTCCCAGACTTCCTGCCTCTCTTTGCTTATATGGATAATTCTGGGGTCCCATCCCCTCCATTCACTTGTCTTTCAGAAGAATTGGGATCATCCTAAAGCCACATAGGTGGCCAAATCTTCAAAAGACTACTTTTATGACTATCTAAAATCATTTATAAAATGTTTATGTTTTCCAATTCAAAGGCAGCTGTAGACATAAGTCCCCAAAAACACTGACATTTAATGGTATTCAAAGATGGACTGGAGACAAAATTCCTTCGAAACTCGGATAACTAAGTGGACTTAAAAGAAAAGAAATTATCTCCTTATGTTCTAAAGAATTGTATGAAATCATATTGTTACAAGTTTCAGCTTAAACGAAAAAATCCCTCTGCACTATATTGCTGTATGAGATTTTCAAAGCAAACTCGAGGATGAAGAAAGATGAATAGTTCACAGAAACCGCAAGTTATATCTTGAAGTAATCGAAAGTAACAAACGAGAAAATCAAACAGATTGAACGTAACATGGTTAAAAATGTCATGTGGGCCGATGATGGACTCTCCAAATAAGCAAACTGAATTAATTTTTAAAGATTAATCATGACTATTAAGCAAAACCGAGGACGTCTGTGCTCAATTTCTCAGAGGTGCATGCTATTTTTGATTTTTGCTTGAATGGTTATTTGATTTGTTTCCTCTTTGCCTCTTCCTCTCACAGCTATCTACAAATTGTTAATTTCCCGTATGAATGTTTACTTTTATTGTTGCTGTTTTTATCTCTCCCCTCTTAGAGGAAACTGAGAGTTTAAATTTCAATTTTCGTCTAAAATAATTTGCCTTTTTTCTTTCAATTCATTTTAATGAAACTGTCATCTATTTTTTCTATTTTACTCTGCCCCTCTTTGTTTAGGGCAAGCTACTTGCCACTACCTCCAAAGTTCCAAAATAGACTAGAATACAGCAAATCCTCAATCACTCCTCTCTTTAATCAATTTGAATTCCTGGTAAATAAAGCAGATAAAGTTGAGTCCTTTGTTCTCCTCCAACTCCACAATCGACTCATCTCGAGTACCCATACCTAATTTCCGCCTAGAACGGCGAGGGGGTGTTCTACTGAATAATATGCGCATAACCCAGTCGTTGGTTTCAGGCATAATTTCCAAACTAGGCTCCCACAAGGCAAACGGATGTGACAAGATACCAGCCATTGTCCTAAAGAAATGTGCTTCCAAACTCTACAACTGCCACAATGCTTTCTGCTTCCCAGTTTGCCGGAAGTCCTCCTTTGTAGTTCTTCCTTTTAAGAATTCTGGAGAACCCTCTGATACCGCAAATTATCGCCCTGTTAGACTCTTACCGATTTTTTGCAAATTATTCAATGCTCTAATCAATGCTAAATTGGTCAAGCATCTTTTTTCTGACGACCTCCATCCAGACAAGCAATATGTTTTCCGTTTCGCCAGGTTTACCGTTGATGTATTAGTGGCCATCACTGGATTTTTATATCAAGTTCTGGATAAGAACGGTGAAGGCGTTCGACAGGATTTGACATGCTGGTTTTCTGCCATTCCAGATCCTTTTACATAAACGCAGGTGTCCCAAAGCTCTATCCTGGGTCCTACATAATTTCTGATCTTCATCAATGATCATTATCTGGCAACTGCTCCTGAAAAGGACATTCAATCAATGGTTAACTGGGGCACGAAATGACTTTAGTGAATTTAAACGCCTCCAAAACAAAACTGCTTTCATTTAACCACCATGGAGAATCTTTTCTGCCTTCCATCAGGCATGGCTGACGCTAGACTCCAAGAGGGCAACGCACTGCGCCTTCTTGGCCTCACGTTTTCCACTGACTTGAAGTTGAGCATCTACATCGAATCAAAATCTGCTTGCAAGGAAAATGGTCTTATTGTGTCGTGCTAGAAAATCTTTCTCGTCAGAATCCCTTTTGCATTTACAAATGCACCACTCGACCATGCATTGAATACTATTTCAAAATCTGGTTTGGTGCTTCTGCTCATTCTTGACGAAATCCAAAGAAGGATCTGTAATATAATCGACCCTAACCAGGCATTTCGACTTCACTTTTTCACCGACATGATGTAGCTTCCCTCTGTATTTTCTACAAATATTTTTATGGCAACTGCTCTGACGAGATTTTTTTCCCTGGTGCCCCGGCTACATGAATTTATGCGTGCTACTAGATTGGCATTTAGGTCCTACGCTTTTACTGTTGAAATAGCTAAATGCTACAGCTACTTCTACTCCAATAGTTTCTTTTCTTGAACTTCACACCCGTGTAACTGCCTTCCGTTTACTTGATTCCCTGATAACGACAATCTTAAAAACGTTAAAAACAATATCTTTTTGAATCCCGTTCATCTTTTGTCGTTTCCTCAATCTTCCCTATTCTCAGTCTTCTCTTTCACTTTCATTCCCTGTAACGCCCTGTGAACTAGTGGTATTTCCGATTTGCACCCTGCTAGGGGTGAAATGATTAAAAAAACAAAAAATAAAAAAAAATCTCTTTTATTTTCACTTTACAAAATGAGTGGACTTTTGTTACAGGATATATATCTGTGTCATACTTGTCACAGACCAATTGCCCCTTTTTCTAGCTGCTGTACCCCACCCTTGGTTCCCTAGCTAGATCCATAGCGTTGCCTCCCACACTGACACAAAGACACTATTAGGTATATAGATTCAAAACAATAACGAATCTAATACCCTAAACACGCATATATATTCCATAAAAAGAAAGCCAAATATATACATTCAATTAAGTGGCTTGGAATCATTAAATTTTAAATTTACAGTTTTAATAAGATGCATGCACTTCGTGCAGGTATATAAGCTTTTCAAAAGTTGGTACTGTAAAATAGTCTTAGATCCTAGCATTAAATAATTTCTAGACGAGCACCTGTGATTGCTATATATTGCTATATCTACAAACCTAGAACATTGACCCATGTGTGTACTGTTTGATCTGGTTAGTGTGTAGCCAGATAACGTCAGCAAGATGCAAACGTTCGGAATTTCTACTTCTAGCAACAAAATAAAATAAAATTATGCGTTCTTATATAATTCTTATGACAAAATATGATATATATATATATATATATATATATATATATATATATATATATATATATATATATATTTCTATATATCAAAAGAATGTTGGATAATAGTGTAACAAAATAGTAAAATGATTATGTAACGAATCTGGCGAAGTTCTTTTAAAACAGGAAACGTGGTAAACCTTTTTTCTTCCATTTTGTAGTTCTTATGTTAATTTCTTCTGCGTTTGGTGTATTACATGTTCTTTAAGTATAAGTGAATTAGATTTTGTCATATAGATTTTGTGTAAATATTACTTGATTTTAATATCACTCTATGGCCGTCTTACTGTCTCCATGGAGAAGCGATACCACCCACTTTTGGAATCTCAGTCATAGGTTAATTTGAATTAGACAAAGTTGTATTTTGAAAATACAGAGGAAGAAAGCAACCTGTTTACTCAAATATCATTGGAAGCTTCATCTTGAATTCGATTCTAACACCGATTTCAAAACTCGGATATATATTTACTAGAAAAGTCATTTTCTTTACTCTAAATTACCTGGGTCGTTGGAGATAATATTATCCTTATCTCCCAATTTACTATTTTAATGAAAATAATAATTGCTTAGTTACGTAAAAGTAATAGTGAGCGGCCTTTGTCATCGAAATTTCTTTCAGTTTTTGCTTGGGGAATTTGGCGAGGACAAAGAATTAGAGCATCCATCATGGAGTTTATTTTTCAATAGTTGTAAAATATGAATTTTATATAAATGATGGTATATAGATTTTTCATTGTTCTTTTGGTTACTTTGTTACCGAAAATTTATTTTTCTTAACTTTTTTGTTAAAAACTGCATTTCTCTATTGGAATCAATTTGTTTGGCCTCTATCAGAAGCTAATATCACATGACGGATATTGTAGGCATCATGAGTAGACATACTACTCTCAAGTTATTTTGTCAACATAAAATGGATTCTCATACTCAAAGAACCTACTCGCCCACGTCCATTCTGACAGCTTCTATACGCTGCCATATCTGACCTAAGTTATGTAAACAGTTCCAGTCTGACACATGATTCGTTTTGACACATGAGATATGTTCAAGAATAAATGTAAAATACGATCACTACAATACATGAAAAAAGATTCTTATGTTGCCTCCAACAGAGAAATTGTATTTTAAAACACACTTTTTCTTACGGTCTCTTATGTGTGTGATAATTTTGAAAACGTTAATATATAACAAAGTAAAAATCGAAATAGAATAAAAAAGATATGAAGAGAAATATAAAAGTTGAATAAAACTGCTCCTGTAAAAGTGATTCCTTATTTTAATTTATATATATTAGAGATTTGACATGAATGCAACATCTGAGAGAGTAGAAAATTCCTGTAGTAGAACATTGCCATAATATTCATCAACCGAAATCACTCAAAATCTTACGTTGGTCACCATAATTAGATACATGCTGTCAGCTATTCTATGGCTATATAAATATTGATGATGTAACTTAGGGTGGTAGATTTACCAGAGAGACTTTGGTATTTTATTTAACGTAAACTGGAATAAAACGAACTGATTCAAGGGTATAAAATAAATAACATATATTTTATTTGTTTTAGAGTGAGTCCTTTGATATCCGGTGTAGCAAAATGTTCGTTTATAAGGCGGATATTTGTAGCAGTCTGAAGAAATATCCGTTTCGGTTCGGTAGTGATAGTTTTAAAGTTATGTCGTGCTAGTGGTATGACTTTTTATAACGGAAGTTATGCATGGAGCCTCCCTGATTTTTGTTAGTTTTCAGTCACAAATTGGTAGGCTCTGGCCTCGCAAACTTCGGTTCAGGGCCGGTCTACCTCTGACGATATTCAGTCACCCCGCCACGAGGGTGTCATGTGGCACAAGGCCTTTTTAACGTGGGCATTCCGAGCCCGACTGACTCACTGCCTACTCCTGAGGTGCAGTATTTATTAAGTATGTAATAGTCCATTATTATTATTATTATGGGTAAGATCCCATAACACTAATCCTCATTAAATTGGCATGGTTAATAAATTTATGTCTTGTAAAAATGTCTTAACTGTCGTTTGATGCGATTTTCAGTGTTCCAATAATAATGTCGACTCTCTTTATTTGTATGCCCCACAATTTTCGCATCTCTCACGCAAAGGGAATTTATGTTTTCGATATGATACGCTAGGATGGATATATAGCTATATTTGACATAGTTTACTATCATTGTTAGGGAAAATTAAGATTTTCCCTTAGACTGGATAACGTTATTGACGCGAATCTGAAATTCTCAATGTATTTTACTTTTTGTTTTATTAAGTGTTGCTTTTGTTGTAGTATTAATACCTTTGTCCCATAAAAGTTATTTTATATTTGTATAAATATTTCATATGCTAAATGTAAAACTATTATTAAAACTGATGTGACTATTGCCTTTTAGAATAAATCACGATGGCTCCTGGAAGTACAAAAAATTTAGCCGTGGTAAAAACAATCGTTACATTTAGATGTCAACTTTTACAAAATGTAGATTACCCGGATCAACATAGACTTGATGAATGCCGGAGGGGCACAAATCCCGAAACGTTGTGATAGCAACAACAAAGATGAAGATAATAGTCCGAATGTAAATAATGATAACTCTTCATGCCAGTAATTATAGAATTTTATTCCATTCTTCTTGTTTTTTTAATGAATGTTTTTGGTGTTTTATACAAAGTATGGCCTTGACAGTAGTTTCAAGTAATTTTGTATAGAAATAATACCGTTTATAAATGCATTCAACCAAACGCCCAATGTTGATATGCCTACAAACATTCCGTATTTATTTTAGGAATTCATTTTATTCTTTTAGTGATTCACAAATATTGTTATACACACAAAATTTATTTGAAATATTTTCTATTTTCATATTTTGTACCTAAATAAATTCTATGTAAAGGAAGTAAATTTTACTAAAAATTATTGAATTTTGGAATGTCATTAATTTTTAAGATGTCAACCTGAAATTAAATTTGCGAGCAAACAAGAATATATGCTACTAACTTAAGATTCTGAATGCACCATCAATTATTATTATTAACTGTTAATTATTGATTGGGAATGGGTTTATTCATACCCGATTACTTGAACCCTAAAGTATTTTACATAATAATTGAGTCATAGAAAAAGACTTCAGTCAGATTTAAATGTCAGAAAATTGATTATAAATGCTAAATTGTAGGAAAAATGTTGAATTCTCACAATGATATTTTTTTTAAAATTCCATTTTTTAAGACAGCAAATATAGATCACAGGCAACTGATCACGAATTAAAGAAGTTGACCATACTCAAATTGAATAGGGAATCATAATCCTTCTAATATCTTAAAGGCTTAAAAGATAGTAAACCCATGTTAAGCGGCATTCCACAACAACGTAATGAATAATAATAGACTTGAGGATCATAAGGAGGAGGAAAACTCAGATGTAACATCGGCCTCAGTGCTAATCCGGACATCTAGCATCTGCTTGTCTCTGGGATCGTTAACATTATTACAGTGAGTCATTGCGGTGTTGTGCAAACCAAACATGGCTCTCAGCATGAGCATTGTAGACAGCTTGGCATCTATTGTTGGATTTGCGGATGGTGCAATGGATAATGATTCTGAATGATAATTCGAAGGGCCGAGTTCAAATTACCGTCGAATTTAGTGTATTCATTTGTACACAAGTACCCGTGGGAAAGGTGTCACTCTATCTTTTCTCCTCCCAGCTATGGCTTAAATAGCAGAGAAGATTGCCGTGGTTGGTAGCCAGTCTAGCAGAAGGACATCCTTGAATTTATAACCGTAACCATAGATTTAACTTATCAGCAATGGCCATACTCATCTCTCGAATCGACAACGATTATGTATGCATTTATGTATGCATTTATGCATATATATCCTCATGAAAATATGTGTGTATCTCTGGCAAAGTATAATATATAAATATTGTACTGACAACCCCCCTATACGCATCCGTGTCGTGTGCGGGTGTACCTTCGACAGTAAAGCCTTACAGCAATGAAGATTCTGAAGACAAAGTTTATTGAAAGACAAATGTTTATTGAAAGGCTGCATCGTGAAACTAAAAATAAATATAAACTTGAGACTACCTTAATCGTAATAACAAAATAAATAAACAGAGATATAAATAGGAAAGGTGAATGAGAAAAGAAATATGAGTGACAAGGCAAAGTTTGAACATATGTGAAAGAGTAAAGGAAAGGGGGTAGTTGCATCGTTTGCTGACAACAGTTACATTGAGCAACAACAACAACAACAAAAAAATCATTTTTTTTAAAGTTGTCTACGCGCTAGTTTATTAATTAAATGTTACAAAAACTCAATTACAATGAACTGAATAGTATACAAAGATGAATGTAAGTACATGTAAATTGCATGTTACGTCATCATTGTTCAAAATTCAGGGCTTGAAATTCTGTTTATTGGAACCCTTAGAATGATCAGCGTCAAGGGTATCTTTCTTCAAAGTCCAGCTGTAATTAGCTATGTTATGACTGCATTCCAGCGTCCCTAATACCTAGTCACCATCTCTTTTATGTCCTGATGGAATCTCTCTCTCTCTCTCTGTTCGTCACTCATTGATCCCAGATTCTCACAAAACCGATCCATATGTGAGAATAAATAATGCACTCTGATGCTCATGTTCGCATATTGATCTGCGTAGCTCCTGGCCTTGTTGCTGCGAAGAAAGTTCTTCAAGGCCAGAGCAAAAGCATTCCAAGCTTCCATTTCCACTTCGTACATTGTGTTTTTAAACTCTGGATCTCTGAGGAGCGGACAAATTTGAGGGCCATCAAAGATTGCAACTTTCAAATTTTCCATTGTCAGTCCTTGAACAGCCTAGTACAAGTTAGGGAAGCAGTTACTATCCTTGTCCTGATCTTTGGTGAAGTGCTTAATCAAGCCGTGCTTTATGTGTAACGGTGAGAAAAGTATCCTATCTCTGCACACCAGAGGCTTATTGATGAAGTTCGTTGGTTTGCAAGGCATCACTTGCTTCCTAACAAGCCAGTTATTTTTCGTGTAATGGTGAGCAATGTCCATACTATCCCACATGCACAGAAAGTATGGGTAATTGGTGAACCCGAAATATTGGTCAATAAAAAGCTTACCATCTTCAGTTCAATGCATGCAGATCATAAAGAATTTTCTCCAGCACACGCGTCACTTTTTCAGGACAGACGAGTGATCGAGGGGTACTGCTATCAATGAACAAACTCCAATCTTTGGGTTCATCCTGTGACACTCCTATTTTGTGAAGAAGCTGCGCAATATCTGTACAGTACACCAAGTCCTTATCTTCAGAGAAAAACAGAGGTACTCTTGATGCCTGTTACAGGAGAAGGTGAATCGAGCACTGTTAGAGAGGTTTTTTGCTTCAATCTGGATGACAGTTCGGCAAAGGACTTTGACAAGCTGGGATCGCGAATTAAATCATTTAGTTCCTTTTGGAAAAAAGGATGTAGAGCATCATAGTCAAAAACCACCTTTTCTTGTTGATGTTGGTGTTGTTGAATACTGGAGAAATCAGGAAGTTCTCCAGTCAGGTATTGGAATGATCTACAGTACGAGGTGCTGACTGAAGGAAAGGATACTTGAGACTGCCTCGGTTTTTTCTGTTGATCCCAGTCACATCAATACCGCAGAAATAGCAGTCAGTGGTATGGTTTGTTGGCTCCCTCCAAATTTAAAACAACTCTCATGCCCTTGTTCAACGGACACAGATAATCGGTACGTGTTTTACATACCCTGAGTGGTGCTGTTATGGTGAAGCACACCTATTCCATACTTAATAGAGTCTCCCACCTAATATAAGTAGGAGTAGTAAGAGAAACGAGGGTCAGTCGATGTCGGACGACAGTAGTGGACAATTAGTCGAATATGAAAGTAGTCAGCGACCCCAACAAGATTACTCTGCGTAATACCTATTATATCAAGTTCCTAACGTGTTGCATGTCGAACCTATTTAGGACCGATTTAGTACAAATACAAGCCTCCACTGCGAAATAATTCCACAACAGGAGCCCAGGCTTTATCCTGGTCAGCATGTTGTTGAGTCGTTTATTAATAGTACGCTTCGAAGCTAATGAGGTTTTGAATATCAGCAGGTAGAGTGATATGGTTCTTAGTGGAACCTGAGAGAGACTGTTGTTTACAATTTAATTGGTGTGTTTTGAGATGTAAGCACTTTATTGCGTGTTATTGGTTTGTTTTAGAGGCGTGTTTTAATATTTAATATTTAAGCTATTTTGGGCTGGAAATAATTTTGATGTGATAAAATTAATAAGTTTATAATTAGCATAATAATTAGTTTTATTGCGTGAAATATGTTAAATATTTAGATATTTTAATGGACCTTACAAGGTAAAAATAACGTAAAAAGTAGCATGCGGCCATAGCTCAAAAAGTTGACCTGATTAGCAAAACCAACGTGATTTTTGAATTAAGTACATTAAAATTGTCCTAAATCAGCTAAACAAATTTAGATAATAAATTTGGTGTTTAAAGTTTACAATAATTAGGCTATTCTGCAGAAAACAAGAAAATTACATAAAGTTACAATAGCGTTATAATATAACAGCGCGAAGGCAGTTAAAAAATGTTAAGATGGGATCCATATGACGAAGAACAGATACCAAGAATAACTGTTCACATAAGAGGGTGTTAAAAGAGTTCAACATTTAAAGAAAAAAGATAAGAAATTAGATATTGGCAATGAGATTATTTGTGGATAGAATTTGAAGGAAAGAAAACGTTGGAACTTCATTCCATAGGCTTGCCACTTATTCTGGGGTTTCCGGTGCTTTCTAAGGGGAGTGATTCAAACGATGACTAAAAATTGTATCTAAAATTAAAGGAAGCGAACCAGGGAACAATAAAGCAATAAAAGTGCTGTACGGGACACTAATCACTTGGCCTGATTATACGCCACTATTACGATGTAGGTTTTGTGTGAAAGGAGAAGAAATGTTTTTGAGAAAAGGTCTGAAAATGGATCTGGTGCCGTTTCTTTCACATTGTTTCTTTTTCTCTTTGGAGATTTTGACTTTTAACTAAGTTTTAAATAATAGTTCAAGGAACTATTCGATTTTGACTGGATTGACTGTAAAGTTACAATTCCAGGCCTGGGATCGGATCTTTAGATATCCACTCCCTCCGTATCTAAAGAGAAGAGAATGTATTGTTTCCTCCATCTAGTCCAGAAGCTTTGTATCAGGTGATGGACATAACTCCATTGATGTTTGAAATGTTTTACTGCAAATTCCCTGAATGACATTGAGGGCGTGTTGACTTTCTGTGTAAGTAATGTGGTAGGTGTGAATATGAGGGTGTCACTTGGATATTGCGTCTGCAACTGGTACAGCGTCATCTTTCTCGCCATACTGAAAAGCGAGATCTATTTCCTTTGTTGAAAGTACGATTTGTACTTATCACTGTCACACTGTGCGCATTGATCGTTAAACTTACAGCTTTTGCCATATTTGAAATAGTTGCACAACATCTAAATAGATGTTTCTCTCACTCTCTCACACGCATACTCTCTAACTCAAGGATGTGTCTGGCACTCTTCCCCGGTCTTCTCTCGAAAGGTACGAAAATTTCTGTCGGGTGTAAAGTTTTTCGTGTAATAGATACTGGCAATCAGATTCCTTAGCCCTAGTATTTTTCTTCTTCTCCAGTTAGTAGATGTCTTGGTAGATGCTTCGATCTCGTATACCGAAATCATGGGTTTGTTCTGCTACTAAGAAGCCTTTTCATCTTTTCCTTTTTATCTCTTTATTTTGTTATCAAACGGAAAATCAACACCGTCTCAGTAGTTCAGGACCAGATAACTAAGCAATAAAACTTGCTCAGATTATAAGCAGAAATATAATGGACGACAATTGAAATAGATATCGGATAGTTTTCCTATTAAAGTTCTAGATGTTGATGATGATGAAAATATAGAAGCAATTCAGACAAATCTCCTTATCCAGACCAGAGGACGAAACTTAACACAAACGAAAACACATTAAAGGGTTTCAATTTAACATAGAAAATTAAAAAAATTAAAAAGCTACACTAATATCTGGATGTAGCTAAGGAAGTGAAAGCCTAGAATATGCTGATATTCTTCGAATATCATTATACTGCATGAAGCAGTCCTGAAGACACTGTACGAAGATTTAAAAAATTAGAAATCTAAGAAAGAATTGAAGTTATTTAGGATACAGGATTATTAGGATTTAAAGATGCCGGAGATTTGATAGAACATGCTGTCACTTGCTGAACCGCCAGAAAAATAGCTATATATATATTGTTAATGATCGCCATAACACCGGCAATCATAATTAATAATCATGTAATGATGAAGAATCTTATATACAGGCATAGACAGGAAGAGAAACTTGAATGACGGATTTAAGTTAAAATGTGTATATACTTAAAAATATGATTACTAAAGATGTATGAGAAGAACAAGAACAATCAATAACTCAAACTTTCTCACCTACTTACTCTGCAAATTAATCACGACAAAAAAGTTTTACTACATTACCATCAACCACATCATGACCTAAAAGATTAAACAACTAATAATTAATAACCTAAATCTGATCAATTTAAAATGTCAAAATTTAGACCCGAAGAAAGACGTTAACTTACTAACAAGCGCTTATCTACCTACAGCGTTAGAAATTGATTAGTTGTGGAAATCGGAAGTTAGAAATGCATCTCGTGCTAGTTCAAAAGAAAACCGACTTCTGATGTATTGTGAATTATTTCTGTTAATTCTAAGAATCTGATGACTAAAACTGTCTCAAACAAAATCTAAATTATACTGAAAATAATTTGGAACTGATTTGAAATATATTTTAAACAATGTGGTATACACATTTTATTCGATAAACTATCACTGAAAGGATTCAGAGGTCGAATGTTGCGTGATCCATTTTTATTCAGTGACCTTATGGTCGAACGGAAAGTTTAGTGTTTGTTACAAGTTTTGCATTGGTTAGAAAATATTAGGTTGATGCAAAAATAATGTCGGTTTTTGACGTATTTTTTAACGTCAAAAACCGACAATATGTTTGCATCAACTTAATATAAAATTGGAAATCCAAGTTCTGCCATCGCGTGATTCTATTTTGCACAGCATTACAACTACTTAAAAGTGTTATTACGCAATTACAAGTAATCTTTTAGACTAGTAAAAATAAAATGTTTACTATTGAATCTAGACGAAATAATTTATTATATCAATTTGCTATAATCGTAAAATGTGTTGTCATAAAATGTTAATAGTATCATGGAATATCTTAATGTTTTTTAAAAAAATACCTGAACGAGCTGAAGTTGTAAATCACAAAGTTGTGTGGAAGGGGAAAATCGTTTAGATTGTGGCTCTCACGAGAATAAGAGCGTGAAAGTGAGACAGTGATAAGGTCAGGATCGATAGAGCTGACATATCATGTCAATATTAAGTGCTTTTCAGTAGCGAGGACTGAATATTTGCAAACTGCTCTCAGAGATGTTGAAGATTTTAAACTCAAGTTAATATTATAAGTGATTTGCTTGAAGGTACTTTTCGCATTTGCCTCGAATCCTTGTTTGTGATTTCATTATTATCATAAAAGAAAAATTGATTGTTACTTTTTGTTATACTAATGAAATTCAAAGCCACTCTTGTGAAAAAGTTTGTTTTATTTTCTGAGCAAATCTATTTTCAAAATAAAAAATGAAATGTTATAGTGTTTTTTCGAAAGTCGTCGAAAGCTTTCACTCTCGTATCAAGTTAATTTAATTCTCAAATTAAGATTCAGAATTTATGATATAAAAACTATTATAACGACAGTTAATAAATATTTATTCGTTTTCGCTAATTTTCTGACTTCACTTCATCCACTGTTTTTGTGGAAAAATAAAGCTTAAGACCTCTTTCGCTTCAGTCTAATATTTTCGCCTATATTTTCCCCTTTTTTGAATTCGTATTTTCTGCGTATTGTTTGTTTATTCTTGCATATTGCAACTTTAGTCTACATGATTGATTTTATTTTGTTTTTTCTTTCATAATCAGATTTTTCAGCACAAACAAGCCCAGTGCAGCTAAGATTTTCAAAACCGTCGTGCATGATGATCAAATTACAACTGGGTTTTCCGCAAAGTCCTGAAAGAAGCCAATCCAATGAAAGCTTTTAAACGACGACATTTAAACAGGAACAAAAATTAACGCGTCTCAAACCAAAAACACAGACGGCGATAACCATTTTGTGGCTTCTGTTTGAAAGTAGTCGACATAATTTTATATTAATTATTGCATCACATAACGGCGAGTTAATAAATAGGAAAGGTTTTTTGGTTTCAGATTGCAGCTGGGCATGTTTATGTATATCAGTATTTTCATGCAACTCCTTCCCTCTTCAATATATGTACGATATTAAGTAGACATAGAAACACAAGCATAATACTGCATACACACATCTCTCTCTCTTTGTGCGTATATATATATATATATATATATATATATATATATATATATATATATATATATATATATACGCACAAAGAGAATATATAATATAATAAAGAAAAACAGTCCACTTTAAGGCTCCATTTGTAATAATTTATTTCATCAGAGAATTTTATTTTTCTCTGGATCTTCAGACTTCACTTTCAAAAGGTGAAACGAAAAATGAATTTAAAATTTACACTTTTGACGGGCAGCATTAAGCTTATATAAATTGACATAGAAGGTGGTGAGGAATGGTGTGAAAGACATGATCGAGTTTAGAGAGGGAAGGGAGATTTATTTTTATATTTCTTTTTATTATAATACTTAATATTGAGGAAGGAGGGGGTAACGATCAGACATTGACGTATTTGATCGGTCAACTCAACGGAAATGATATGGGAAAAGGCAAAAGAGAAAAAAGGGAAAAAGAAAAAAGGGGGGAAGTAAAGAGATAAGAGATGCACGTAGGGTTTTTGGAGGAAGAAGAGGGGTGGTATAGCTTTAGCAATTTAGATAAAAACAGATTTTAACGTTTGATAGTAATTTAAATGTTTAAAAACAACACAAAGAAATTAAATTTAATGCTTGTTAGCAATTTAAATATTCAACTTCTCCACATTAGGGATTTAATATAAGCTGAATACTATATTAATAAACAACAATAAAAAAAATTAAAAATTAAAATTTACTAATAGTAATATTTTAATATTGTGAATGACTGTTAAGGTAAAATCTTTATCAGTTTGAGTCTAATTCATGAATTTAATTTGTGGCTATTTTTAGATGGGTAATATTTCTTAATTAAAGTTTAGGTTTCAAATCAAGATAGAGTAAGATTTGAAGGTAATAGTAAAAAAGAATACTGTTTTTTTCATACATACACCACATACATATTTACGTGAAAACATATGCACATACATTTGTAGCGTCCCGCTACCACCGTTTTTTTTTATTGTTGAAACTTGACTAATGCATGGAATAATAATGCAACACAAAATGTACTTAGAACAAAATGTATTGAAACAAGAAAGTGTACACAATATTTACATATAGTCTTTTGTATATTCCTGGGAAGACCGTTGCTGGAATGTGTGTTGATTGAGTCGCAGTCGGGCAGAGTCTCTGGTTGAATCCCTTCGATTCCTCCCACTCTCTTCCCGGTACCAACCATATTTATATGGTCGGTACTCCACTAAACAAATTAGGTGGATCCTACCACAACATTTATAAATGTCGAATTTTGTAAATTTTTGTGCAAAAAGTGGATCAGAGAGCCTGCTCGGTTTAGTAAATATTTTCAGGAAATATCAGCTTCTAATTGGTCAATAAACACACAAGTGGGCGTTGCAATCCACCCACTTACAAATATTTTTCCAGCGCGTGACCAAGTCAAGTTTCTCGCCATTCGCTGTGATCCTGTCACGTGATTACATTATCTATAAATAGCAGAAACGAGTTCGCTCATTATTTTTTACTCTTCCAAATTCCTGCGAAGATGTGATCTTGAGGATTCTCGTCTAGACCATGAGCGGTCAGATGTTATAAGCATATTCACGCATACACACACGTACGAACTTTTCCAAGCTATATTACAAACATACAGAACATTTCAAAAACCTGCAACAAGAACTTTTCTCTTTGAAATATTCTTTTAAAACTACAGTTCAATAATTTATTCAACTGAGTACAGATAAAAATATTGCCAGTCTAAGAGACATAACTCGAACAGATCTTTAACTTCTACGCATGTACAAAGCAACACACAAATAAATAAAAATGCTATGTTTTAAAAACCATTTTGTTCCTTCTTGTATTTCATGCTTTGTGGCATTTTGCGTTTAATATAAATTGTGTAGTTATGTTATTCATGCAGCCGTAAACAAACATCTATAATTGTCCATTCTTATTTCCAAGTCATTACATTATGGTAACTCAGACGTCTGAAACAGGGCGAGAGTAACAACTAGACCACTACACATTCATGTACAAGTACAATTACACATATAACCACAGACACATGTATCGATATACATCGGTATATATGAATATACATATACAAATACTTACATATACATTTACATATCTTCACACGCATCCATATTTATACATGTTAAAATTTTTTCTTAAATTTTACAGTTAACGTTATATATATATATATATATATATATATATATATATATATATATATTCAAACATGTTTGGTTGAATAATTTGGACATATGTTTATTTTAGTCCTCTCGAATTCTCTTATCAACTTTTTATGATATATTGATAGACACCATACACATTTATTACCTCCCCGTATGAAAAATTAACTAACATGAACAAGTGCACTCTTAATTATAAAAGTGAATGTCCTAATATTACAAAACAGCTATTATCAAAATTTAATAAAACGTACAAAAGTTAATCGTCCACGAAGAAAATATTCTACACTGAATTAAAAAACATTAAACAAATTCTCATTAATATCGCGCATTTCCAAAAAAATCACTACTGTGATTTACATTAACTTTTTGTCTTAGCAATTCACCCCTGAATCAATCTCATCCAAGATCATCTTAGATGAGATTGAAAGTATTTGTGAAAAGAAAAGAAACGAAAAAAACTACGGCGCCTTACTTAATGAAACTAACATCAACATACGTTGATACAAGAATGTTAGAGGATCAAAATAAAAACAGATGTCCCGATTATTCAACCAAACATGCTTGAATGAAGATATACTGCATATATATATATATATATATATATATATATATATATATATATATATATATATATATATGCACACACACACATGATGAAAGTTCTGGAACCGAACAAGAAGTCATATAGGTATAATATGCACACACACATATATGCACACTCGTATAGATACATATACACACATATGTATATATAAACATGTATGTTTATTTGCACATGAATGCGCACTATAAATTTGCATTTGTTCTATGTTCACACCTTTGACTGGTGGTACATGTGTCAAGAATTAATAAAACAATTATCAGATATCAGGAGGAAAAAGACAAGATCTTCAATATTTTTATCTGAGATAATTTATTCCTTTTTTCACGTGGCTTTATTTTCGACTTGAAATGGAAAGAACCGTGAGTGAAAATAAATTTAAATGAGATTTATTGCAGAAACATAATTTGCTGTGAAAAATGTTCAGTTTACAGCCAGCCACGTTTGATCAGTGCACGAATTGAAAAAATAAATTTGATAATTTTATTTTCTCAGTTTTTATGGTGGTAATTATAATTTGATATTAAGCCGGTATTTAAAATAAATAAGGAAAAGAAAAAAACTTGAAAAGAAAGCCGTCTTTCATTTTATTCGATAAATTTATCAAATGCCTTTTAAAGTAAAGACTCTATATGGGAGACTTTTCATAAAAAGTGTATAAAAGTGTGTGTTAAATAACATGAAGATGTTGTATTTTAGTGATGCAATATATCATATTTAAAAAGATAGCGTGTGAAATTTCATCGTATATGTTAATTTATGTAATGAAAGTATATCAGTTATATATATGTAACTTCCTATTAAATAGCAAAGATTTGTTCATTCAGAATTAGATTACAAAAAGAATGGATAATACTTCGTCAATGACTAACAAGATTTTAAACGCTGACAGATTGTCTTTCTTATTTTTTAACATAAATTGAAGCAAAATTATTATCACCATTCTATAAACCATTCTTGAAGTAATATTGATTATTTTAAATGTCGGAGAAAAGACACTTAGTTTAACAAAAATGTCGATTACTCGATGATTTTTCATGTATAATGAAACTTATAAACTGTTTAAAATAAGAACCATTAAGTTATAAAATTCAAAACTGATTTGTCTTTCTCAATGACAATTTCCAACTTTTAAGAGGAAATATTTAAAACATTTAATAAAAAATACCAGTTTGAATGGGCTAAAATGTGTTAAAGCTTGAGAAATGCACCATATTTTTAAAATATACATAATAGTACCCATGGGTTTGATAAGATAAAGCTGAAAAGTGAAATCTGATGTCCTCGGCAAAGATTTAGATTCTGGAATTATTTCGAAGCAAAAGAAAAAAAGGTTTGAACCTACAGTCACAAAGAAATCTCTGTCTTATAAAAATGGAAAACTGAATTTGAACAAAACCTAAAAAATATGTCCTAAAATATTTAGCTTTTTCTTTTAAATGAAAAGGATTGAGAGCGAATTTAAAAATGAGTGTTCCACTAATGATATATAATATCTAATATTTAATATTTTTCTAACAGATTTAAATACGAAATGTTAAAAATAGTTCTTATAAAGTCATACGTTTTCTGTTGATAGAAGTTTAGATAATTAATATTTCCACATGGGAAAGATTTCAATTTTGAATTAAATTAAAATGTAATTTCTTTCCATTGATAGGTCAAGAAGCTTTAACAAAGGGAGTTGGGCAAAAACATTCTTACTAAAATTGTGCAAAATCATAAAAGAAATTGATATTTCTAAACTGTACAAAAGCAACAAGATCGACATTGCAAACTGGACAATTGTAGATGTTTGTTTACGGCTGCCTGAATAACATGACTACACAATTTCAATGATTTTATAAAAACATAGACAGCGTATATGGGTAATGAAATCAACGGAAAGGTGTGCCGTGAATGTTTGTATTACAATAATCAAACGTACCCTGAACAAGTGCAACTTCCATGCCTGATGATCAAAATCGAGAGGTCAATTAACGCAGGAGAATAACGATACAAATTCAGCTTTTGGTAGCTGTGTGAAAATGAACCGATTTGGGACTGATGACATCTATCTAGTCTGGAAGGTACAACGTTCTGGGAATTAAACGGCAAGAAATAATTACGAAAAATATTACAACACACCTTTTGGCTTGGTTATATAATTAGAGATAGAGAGGGAGAGAGTACATAGAAATAGAATCACTAAATGCAATGATTGTTTTAGAAATCAATACTGTATGAAGACTATCATTTTCTCGTGTCAAAACTGACTTTTCAGAACTCAGGTGTCAAACTGATTTGCACGTCCACATGTTTATATATCTAAACCCTCTGTCTCTGATAGTGAGCACTATTTTCCCATAAATATAGAATATTTTACATATATAAAATTATATAGAGGGTGCGATTTGTTAAATTTTCGTCTAAATCATGAAAAAATTTAAATAACACTGACATCTCATTTTAACAGATATATTTACCAAAATTACACAAAAATATCTTGAAATACTAAAGAGTAAATTTAATCAATAAAATTGCCATTGGCTTCAACCACGGCCTTCAGATGACTTTTGAATCTCCTGAAATACTTCTGGACGGCCTCCTTGTTTAAGTTGGTGAATGCTGCCAAAATCTTTGCCTTCAGTTCATCTTTGGTGTTTCAAAGAGTTTTGTTGGTCTCTCGCTCAACTGTGCCCCACGCACAATAATCAAGAGGGTTGCAATCTGAGGAGTTAGGTGTCCAGATGTAAGCGATGATGTGGTCACCAAAATTGTCTGACAGCCATGACTGGGTTCTCCTGCTCGTGTCGTATGGTGAAGAGTCCTGTTAGGGTCTTCCAGCAGTTAAGCTAGCATCTTTATATAGGGCAGCACTACCTCCTCAAGGCACTTGATATAGGTCTCCGTGTTGAATCTGAGGCCCTTATCAACGAGTTCCGGAGTTCATTTCTTATCAGAACGATCAGAGTAATTTTTCCGAGCTGCCGTAACTTCGTAATCACTATTAGATTCATCCAACTCTTTCCTCAGATTGATACCCAGGCACACTGAAATGTTCGTATTGGAACATCCGGTGCGAATGCCAAGCAGTACAGTATGCCGTTTCCAAATTTCTGACGGAATGAATTACGTCATGGTGCACTTTTTCTCACAGATGATGCCGGTGCGGTTAACAAAATAAAATAAAAAAAACAAACAACGCGTATGCGCGAAATTAAAAATATAAAATGGTGACAATTTACCCATCGCCCCCTGTACTGATATGTATGTGTGCGCGCTTGTTTGTATCTACATACATACAGAGAGAGAGAGAGAGAGAGAGAGAGAGAGAGAGAGAGAGAGAGAGAGAGAGAGAACTTAGAGACAGAGAGACACATAGATCGACTGAGATTGGATATCGATGTACGCATATAGTAAAAAGCTAAAAAGTCATTTATAGGATTTTTTACGTTGGTACTTAGGAACAAGAAATTTTAATGGAAGATGTGGTGTATGTGTGTGTTTTTTCTTTTGTGTGTGTGTGTGTGTGTTTGTGTGTGTGTGTGTGAGAGAGAGAGAGAGAGAGAGAGAGAGAGAGAGAGAGAGAGAGAGAGAGAGAGAGAGAGAGAGAGAGAGAGACACTAAGTAAAATACAAATGCTACTTCTGTGTTTATATCGATAGATGAAGAGAAGGAATTTTAGACACAAATAAATCAATACGTCTGTCCAGGAGAAAAATGTATTTTTACTAAAGTCACTATACTGAGAAAATTGCTATTGATTGAGAATACGGGTGTGTCTTTAGCACTCTTTTTCTTAATTTAACATGCGCACATGTAATCAGAAAATCATGCATCAAGGTTCATATATGTGCAGTGCAACTGTGAAAACACAGATATACATACGCATGCAAGTAATAATTAAAACTATTTTCGTAGTATCAAAATATTTTCGATATATATATATATATATATATATATATATATATATATATATATAGTTTCACTCCAGGCAAATCTATAAAGCCACTGAAACGCAAGGTTTTTACTGGATAATATGAGATAAAAATATACTATTAAGGAGAGAGGACAATAAAAGAACAAGAACGATTGACATTGCATTTACATTTTTGAGCATCAAAGTTGACTGCGGATCAAGAAGACATTTCCATACACGTGTAAGGCAATAGAAGAAACTGATGACATAGAACTTACGCTTACATCTAGCCACTTCTACTATAAAAAGTGAGACTTGCCGCCAATCTTGTACATCAGAACAGTTAACCATGAAGGTATTTCTAGAAAATGTACAGGAAAGCTATGTTATGATGGTGGAAAAGTGACTGAAGCGAAGATGCCAGGTCAGGACCAATAAAATTGTAGGTTATTTTTTGTATTTTATCAAGAATATCTAAAAATATAGCAGTAGCACCAGATAAGATGTGGTAGCAGTATTCAAAGCAAGGACTTATAAATATGTAAGATAGAGAAAAATAGTCTAGCTCGACACAGGAAACCAACTTTCTTCACTGTAGACTAGGCAATTAATTCAATGTACTCTTTCCACATTATGTCATCAGAAAAAGTTCGAGAGGTGTAATGAGTCACTCTCCTGGATGTTAGCATCAGCTATTTTGATGAAAGGTAAAAGTGGTTATCTCAGACGATTAAAAGAGAACAGTTTTGTTTTAGAGGCGTTAACATTAACAAGTTATTCCTTCCTCCATTTAACAACAGGTCGTAGGTCATAATTGACATCAGCTGTCAATTTGAATCAATCAGACTATTAAGACAGTAGCAAATAGTTGTGTCATGAACAGTAGTAGACAAGTTTGCTTATCGTCTGGTTCACTCTCCGCCCCAGTCGTTTGAACACGAGTAGAGTTTTATCCCTTGTTTCTTGTTTAGGATTGGTTTTCCGGTTCCTTCTAAAGATTTTTAATTCTCTTTCCCTCTAAGTAGCCTTTGCATCTTAATGGCATTATCACCTTTTTTGGGGTGACTTGATTAATATATATGTGTGTGTGTGTGTGTGTGCGTGTGTGTATGCGTGTGTGACGATCGATCAGACCGGGGTAAAGTGAGTATCACTCGTATCCTACGGTTGGGCATTAACATTATTTTCGAACAGCACATTACCTTCTTGTTTTAGGAATATTAGCCGAACAAGTTGCACATTGTTCTGGACGTACGTAAGCTAGTTGAAAATTTCCGCTGCAAACTCCAAAAGCGAGTTATTTAGTTTATGGCACCCTATGCTTTTATGCCAGTGGCTGTGTGTTTGTGTTGTGGGTAAAGTAATTATGAACGATGTGTATTCCCAACACTATGTCGCAACCGACCATCACTTGCATAAAACTGCACTGCAGAGCGATATTTGGTGCTCCAGATACCTTTGTCATAAACCAATGTGGTAGCGGAAATCTGGCCAGAGACACACTTGCCTGCAGTCAGGTTGCAACTAAAAGATTAATAACAGTCGGTGTTGACAATCTTGAGTTCTAGATTTGCTCTGGCTTGGGGATTGCTACTGTTGCCATTACAATGAACCGATTTGATCATCCTGAACACTGTCTTTGGGTGTTCGGTTGAACATTGTTACTAACATTGAAACACAACCGACACGTAAAACCTGACAGCAATAATTCTCTAAAATAACCACACAGACACTCAAAGGTTTTAAATCCGACCTTTCTAAAAAAAAAAAAAAAACTCTAATGGAACAAATAAAAATAGTGAATACTTTCTCCAAACTGAATTTTATTAGAGCATGCATAACCGTCTAGGATATGGAATAGTTTGAAATAATGAATGCACATAAAAATTCTGAGCAAATACGGTGCATACAATAATTAATATGATTTATCTCTGAAATAATCCAGTTTAATATTTACATATCAGTCTATATTATGAAAGAAGAATCGATTCTCCGTCCGTCACCCACTGCATATGATTTTGCATGTGTGCATGTAATGTATATGTGTGTATGCTTGTTTTATGCGCTGAGTGTCTTACATGAGTTTGTGTCATTTAATGTATTCACAAACCCATGAAGATGCACACAAACAATTTGACTAAATTTAAAATAAGAATAATGTATTCGTGTTCCCCTTTCTCTCAGGCAGCATCTCTTGGGTAACAAAGGAAAAGTATAAGCCAAAATGTGCGGCCCTTTGAAGTAATTTTTATGACTGTTTCTGCATTTAAAATGAATACATTTTCTAATAAATATCGCATTTTAATGGACAATTTAGATTTGATGTTTGGTCATGTTGCCGTCAACGACAACTACCGAACTAGTATAAAAATTACAGCTGCAGACCTCAGAGGAGTTTTTTTTTTTTTTGTTATCTTGATCAATATTGTTATCATCATCCTACATTCAGTCCATCGATTGCTTTTAGAGCTTTAACAGTTGGGGTGAAGACAATGAAACTCTTCGTGCACAAACAATATTTTTAAGAGCCTTATTTTTACTTCATCAACTACTTTGTGTTATTTCTGGCCAGTAAATCGGTGCATTTAATCTGTTAAGCCAGCTTTTAAAGATTTTAATTTTGATTGGTATCTTTCTTCCTTTCTTGTTTGTTTTAATTTTGTTTGTTCGGTAATTGCTCTTTTCTTGTACACGTGCAGTAGTTGCTGTCTAGCAACTCATACCATTGGTGATTTCATTTTCATCCGGTAGCCGAGGGAACGTGGCGTTATGCCAAAGCTAGCGCTATCTACAAATGTATATTACAATTTAACGCCTTTTAGCTGGGAACTGAGAAATCAACGAAAATACAAAGGTTAAAAGCGTAAAAAGAATAAATGAAAATAAAATCTACAAACGTCATATCATCGGAGAACTCGATCGGGGTACGGGTAGAAACAGAAAAGCAGTGACTTACTGGAACATTACTGCGAAAATCTCACATAATCACTTGGTAATGCGTATTCTGTAACTAACTTTATAACGTGTTTATTTTAAGTGCTTCTTACAACCGATATGAGACGGCTGCAACAAAAATCCGTCTAAAGTATAAGTTATAAAGTCAAACCCTAATCAATTTTAGTCAAATGGATCGCGGCTTAATCACGTCCACGACCTCATTTTGGTGTTTATATGGATGGCGGTTAAGAACAAATCAAGAAGAAAAATAAAACCTATCAAGGGTTGATGATGTCAATAAAATAACCTTTAGAAGGCAACGGAAAACAGCTCTATTATTTTTCCCAAGAACAACCATGGCAATTCATTGAGAACAGCTAGCAGAAGAAAAAATGTTGCAGTAGATAAACTAAAAGATAAACTAATCTACTATATATCAACAAATTAATCTTGAAGCAAGTTAAAACGAGACAAAAACATGTTTTCCAATGAGATAGATTGACGAGAAATACATTCATAATCCTATAAACCAGGATATGTGAATATCTTCAGGGTACCAAGATTATTGGAATAATTGTAAACAGACTTCCGAGAGGATGCTTCCGTAACCAACTATACTCTTGACCTCTTCAGGTTCAAGTTTAACAGTTATCTGTTCTGTATATCCGCAAAATATGCACTTCCTCTTTCCTCCTTTCGAGTAGGAAAGGCACTTCCTCTTTCCTCCTTTTACAATAATCCCATTCTGAAAGCGTCTACCGTGAGTGGCCCATGGGCCTTGTATTGGGCAAAAAGAAAAACTGGATCGTAGACTTTTTCAATGAAGGAGTAACCCTAGCCGGGGTTATTACAAAAAGAAAGATCTTTCGAATCATTGTATCAACTGCTGCCTGTTAAATCATGTAAGACTACTAAATATAACCTGAAGAAAATTTGCAGATCCTATATATGCGTAGATAATTTTATATTTTTTGCTAAGACCACAATGACCTAGAAGCATTTTATCGAATACATCAAAATAGAATTAAGAAGATTGGGAAGTGTTGAATTGTATTACCTGAAAACAAATCAGTTAGGGCATTAATGACAAGTAATTGCTAAAAATCCATTGGATTATTTGAATACGACTTGATAAAACAGGAGGAAATCACGGAACAAATAAAAGAAAAATGTCTGAAAGTAGCAATAAAAAGAAAAGAGATTAACACGTTGGCAGTATCAGTATTCAGATACCAGATCATGGGCTATGCTGAAAGGGAGTAGAATTTAAACTGATGGCCGGAACAAGAAAATAGTTACATTGCACATGTCTCTGCATTTTAGACTCGATACTGCCAGATAATATGTAAAAAAGGGATAAACAGTGCTAATGCGTATTGAAGGTTGATCAGATGACTAAAGTGGAATATGCAAAATATTCACAAGACGTGTCTTGCTCGAAAGAAATACAGAAAAAAATAAGAAAATAATAGACTCAACTGTTAAACATAAAGATTACAGTTTTCAAAGTAGATGAATTGTGGTTGCTACTGAGGATTGAGTGATAAAAAGTCTCTTCATACTACCAGCCTATGCTTAAGTTCAGTTCATGATTCATATTAGAATATGAGGTTGGTGAATATCGTGCACATCCCTTTATAGGGTATGAACATAATGATATAATTTCAATTCATGAAAAAAAATCATTGATTGATTGATTCGTTTTGTACAGCTTATCAACCCTTTGCAGGTTATTTAAAGCCATAACCTATTTTACATCGTATTCATATTACTGAGATAAAAATGGTTTCAGTGATACAAGTTTTACTAATTAACTCATAGCCGAGGACGGTGGTGGGTGTGACAGTAAAGGTGGATTCATACCTTTCCCCCCCCAAGGTTATTTGCGCATAAGTGAATGTAATGAATTGAAAGGGAATTGGAACACGGCTCTCTTGATTAAATATAATTGCTATGGCTTGCGAATAGCATAAACACTCTTCATAGGGGATGCATTTCTTCATATAAGTAAATTATGAGTGACATTTATTCAGTTGGAATGACATTCAGAACAGCATAAAATGCTTTCATTAGCAATGTGATGCGTAATAGAATTTCAGTTAATGAAAGTAAAAAAAAACAATATTAGCTATTTTTTTTTCAATTGGTATGGTCATCGGAACAGCATAAAAACTCTTTATTGACTATGTGTTTCGTCATAAAAAGTAAATATCAGATTATTGAATTACGTCTCTAGTTCTGTAACTTATTAAAGTAACAATGGAAGCACATATAAGGCCGCCATAGAAGTTGAATAAGCCACAGCCTGATGAAACTTATCCGTCTTCAGGATGGTTATGAATTTAGAGTTTTCTTTCTCTTGGACTGATTGCAATCTGAAAGCAAGAGAGCCTAGCCTGCCTCGCTATTTATTGTATATCTTTTTTTCCGAGGGCATTAGATCCAAGTAAGCCAAGTAGAATTGACAAGGAATTGAACTCGACAAATCAAATCCACTTTCCACGTCACTGACCATAATAGTATCTGTGACTCTGATTATCGGTTACATTTCTTCGTATGGCCTTAAGAACACCATAAATGCTATAATGCTCGTATAAGCTCTTATGTTTAATAATATTGTAAGGAGAACACTGGAACAAAAGGTTAATGAAGAAAAAGTATGATCACATAGATTAATAATACAAAGTAAGCGAATACCGTAGTTCCGTGCGGTAATGCGTACGACTCAACGCAGCGATCCTGTTCCTCTGAGCAGACGTTTTACTCATAGTGAATGAACGAGTCTATGTTCAACAATTAGCGAAGAGAAGGTCGGTCGTCTTTCTATAGAACAAAATACTATCTTGGTATGATATGTGTTTCCTACTTTCAATTCGCTTCATAATAATTAAGCGATGTTGATTTTTCTTCACTTATGGTAATATTAGCCATTTCGTTATAATGAATCATTTACTATTTCTTGACTGAACAACCAGTACTACTGTTTGTTGAAATTTCTTAAAAATTCTCTATTAAAACAATTTTCCAGGAAAATAGGTTTCTCAAGTCCACTGTTATTGTTCTTTGCTGTATTGAGACGCGCTTCCATCCTAACCTCTTGTTCGAAGTAATGCGGAACGTCAAATTATATGTTCTTTGTGATTTTGAAACGCCAGTCCACGAGTTTCGAATAAGGATAGTCCTTGGTTTCATTCGCTGGGAGTCATTTTTAATCATTGATTTGTGAAAGCTGTCGTATATAAATGACAATTTAGACATTACTGAACGAGTTTGGCGTCATCTGCTTTCACGATACGGGATATGTTCAGTTCATGGTAAAAATTAGAATATTCGCCCCTTATCTTCAGTTCTGAAATGGACAGAATAATAATCGGTTGGGAGATGTTTTCCATGATATCATAAGATATATCTTAGTTCAATTACGCCAGTAGGGATAGCAATTTCTTGTACTGCGCTCACACATTCTTTACTTAGTGACATTCAATCTTTTGATATAAGGTGTTTACAATAATCTGTTTCCTTCTAAATTCAGGCATTTTATAGTTGAAGTATATTCAGGACATTTTTCTAGCTGTTTTTGTATTCCGTCTGTGATGCCCAATAGAGCAAAATATATTCGATTAAACTATTAACTAGCCTCGTCCACTGTTTTCGCGGTTAAACAGCAAAGCGTAATGAAAAATGACACAAATTTAACTAAAATAAAGTTTTATCGTCAAAATGCTTATGTTATTATTAAGATGAAAGACCAAAGTATTTTTAATTATTTTTTGAAATTTTTTAATATTTTCTAACACGTTCGAAATTTTGGTTAAAGTCTTCTTTTGTTTACGTCATCACGGCGTCATAGAAAATAACATTGTTTTTTTTTTGCGATTTTTTTCCGTTGAAAACATATTGATTTGGAAATTCTTGTAAAAATCAAGTAATTGTCTGATTTTAATGAAATTTTCAGGACTTATTCACAAATGAATGAAATTATTTTTGAAATATACTTTTTTTAGAAAATTTTGGTACAAAGTATTTTTTTTAAATATGTTATCCCCCACTTACTTAATTTCATGAAATTTTGCCCAAAACCTTTCTGATTCCTGAATTTTTTTTGTTAAAAGTAGGAGTCTTTGAAGATGGTAAATAGCCTACTTTTTTTTTCAAATTTGAGCTAACTAACTGAAAATCTGCTTTGAATTGAAAACTAATGAATTCAATAAAACTATGATATTACTTAATTAGAAAAGCTGTTAATTGCTTTTGTAAATAAGTAATATTAAGGATATTATTGTCTGAAGAAATAAATTTTTTCTGATGAATAATTAAGTTTTACAAGAATTTTTTCGTTTTTTAAGAAATTTTAATTATAATAATTTATAATAGCTTAAAATCGTGTAAAGCTATGTATTAGGCTAGTTCCTTGAGGTGATGTAGTAATTAAGTGGAAAAAAATTTACGAGTGCAAAATTGCTAAGTTTAATAAACTTAGTTGCGCTATTTTTTTAAAAATAATTTTTTATGTTGTATTTTTTTACTTAATACATTCCTTATTTCCATGTATGATATACTGAAATTCCCATTATTATAACAAGGGCACGTGATCTAAGAGTTTTGTTCCTTTACGTGGCCTTTTCATAACATTTCGTTTCTTAGTTGCTTTCTAACAGGTTGTATTTTCCGTTCAACTTTAAAAGTGTAAAATTTAAACTTTAAATTTTAAAGTAATTTTTCTTTTTTTCATTTACTATTTCACTAAATATTTTTATTTTATGTATTGTATTTCCATTAGTGTGGGTCATACTCAAATAGAATAATTTTTTTAAAAACTTTAAGAAGGAACAAATATTTAATTAAAAGCTTAATGATTAAATTTATTATAAAAATTATAAAAATTCTGGCGTATTTCAGATAGAAACTATATACATTGGATTGGAAAGTCACATTTAATTTTGATTTATTAAATAGTAATTAATTACCATTTCATAAATTATTAAATTACTTCTATCATGGTATTTTATTTTTTTTATTTTTGCATCTTCGAAAGGTAAATAAAAGTCAATAAAAATTGCGGAAAATATGTTCATTTCTAAGAATTACTAGGTAGCTAAAAACCCACCAAAAAACCGTTAACTCAGATTTTTAAAATTATGTCATTTATGGTCATCGATTCGTCATTCAACAATTCATCAATAGTTGGATCAGATGAACAGGACCGATCGTTAGTAATTGTTTGTATATTATTTTTTTTGCTATAAGTAAGTAAGATTTCTTTCAAATCAGATTACTTTAACTTTAAATTTTTTAATTTTACTAAAAATAACGTGTTAGAATTTTTTTGAAATATTTTCAAAAACGATAAATTTGTGTTTAAAATTAAGAAAATGGCCGTTTTTAAGAAAATTTAAGAATTTGAAATTAAATTTGACGATCAAATGTATATAGTTTCTATCTGAAATACACCAGAATTGTTTAATTAATGGAAATAATGAATTTAATGATTAAACTTTCAATTAAAGCTAAAATGAAATCTTCAAGAATGTTTTTTCGTTGTAAAAATATCATTTTAAACTTAATTATAGAAAATTTATGCCGAAATAGTGGAGGTACCTACTATTAACTATTCTATTAATTTTCTACTTCCTCTAAATCTCTCCGTAGTTCCGACATCTGTTTCTGAAATATTCCAGACGTTGACGACATTCCGGAAGTCTAGGCGTTTGAAAAAAATACATTCAATAGGGGATATGGAAGTTGTGAGAAGACAACTTTCTTCTTTAATTGAATCTAGCGGAAAATACGTGTGTCACCTGACTTTGGGAAAAAATGTTGCACTGTTCAATTTTAGGGGCTATATTGTCCAAGTTGAGTAACATGTAAAATTAACGTTTAAAGCTACGTTGAGCTGTTTCAAGTCTTCACCTCATATGGGAATATTAGTTACATTTTTCTAATTGGTATGATTCACAAAATAGTATACCATCTCTTGATAAATGATATACTTCCTCAGTTCTTAAAACAGAATATTATCTCGTTTTCTTCAATTGTTTGATCTTCGGGCATAACATCATTTTGCATGTTTTGTTCTTCGTAATGTGTGTTCAATTCGTATAAACAAGTCAAATGATAACATATCTTCAAAATTATAAAAGCGTTTGAAGAACATCTAAATTATTAAAGATTTATTTAATGACCCGAGAAAAATTTTTTGTTAATAATTCTTTGGTATAAAGAATCAAAGTATTTTCTCATAATTCTCCGCATATCACTTGCAGTTTTATATAATAAACAATTCTGCCTGATCGAATGTACTTTTCTTGAGTCAAATACATTAGTGATATTTACTCACAAAGTTGAATATCTTCCTCTTAAAAATAAGCATAGAAATAGATATGTTGTTGTTTAAATGATTTTGATTTCTACATTCACGCAATAAATCCATTAAGAAATCTTGACATTATTCCCTTGATCGAATTTTGCTGGTTTCGTTAAGTTTGCGAGACAAGAAAGATAATGTTTATTGAAATTCCATTAAGCAAATCCACATTCATAAAATTGATTCTAAATATTTTATATATTAATAGGTATTCAGCAGATTTTACACAATGTGATATCTGCTGAAGAAAGTTTTTTCAATACATAAAACTTGTTTGTAAATGTATGTACTTGTCTTTTATCTTATATATATATATATATATATATATATATATATATATATATATATATATATATATATATATATATATATGTATATATATATTGTGTATATTTAGGCAGCATATTTTTATCCAAACAGAAGGTTTGGTTAAATAATTTAAACATATCATGTCGATTAGTTTTGGTATTTTTTTACTCAGTTTTCTAAATCTACCAAAAATTAATCCACAAGCTTGAAAGGATCACAACGAAAACTACCCGACATGATATGTATAAATTATTTAACCAAAGCTGTTTGAATATATATATATATATATGTGTGTGTGTGTGTGTGTGCGCGAGGATATGTGCAAATGTGTTTCTAAATTGTGTAAGAAGCGATTTGAATAGAATTATTTTACTATCGATATAATATTTACAAACAAATGAAATGTTTTAAATTTGCGCTTTGGAATAAGGATCATTGGTCTATCGTAAAGTTTTATCACAAAAAGAAGAAAATTGATATCACCCGATGTAGAACAGTTTTTGATTCTCTTTCAGGGAAATTAATTAAAGTTACCAATAGAAAAATATTTCATACTTAGCTGTCTGTTATTTATGAGTGGAGTTCTTCATAAATTATCTTTTGATAGATCTAAACATGTATTTAGTGGAATAAAATATTTTAAGTGGAAATAGTCTTATTTTGGGTTCGTAAACTAAGCTTTTATCTAAAAATACCGATTTAATGTTACTGGTAATACCCGAAGATTATGAATATGATTGCGCATATATATATATATATATATATATATATATATATATATATATATATATATATATATATATATATATAGTGCTAGCATGAGATCACAAGTCATTGTGAGCACGTTGTGTGAGCGTGCTAGCCTTGTTCACACTGTTGATCACACTAGATACGCGCTCTCTCCCAGAAACTGTAACTAAGGTCCCCTCAGCTTAGTTGCAGTATAAACCACAGGTAGGGTGACTGGGTGTTGAACAAGCACAAATGTGCCTGAGCAGGCGTCTGCAATGGGTATTAGCCAGCCGCCGCCCTAGTAGACTGGCATCATCGGATTCGAGTGGCTGCGCCATTTAACTTTTTATACGGTGATATGATAACATAAATGTCGTTCTCGTCCTTTTGAGATTGCAGCCTTGTTCAATGTAGCCGGGTTCAGGACAAGAAAAGTGCTCTAGCCCTCAGTCACGAATGTATCTTCAATGAGCAAAAGGATAAAATATTCTCGATGCTCAGACGAGAACCCGAAAAATCAATGAATGCTATTGAGATCAGTTCCATGTGTTGCAGTCCGACGTGTTATACACGAAGATATCACATAAAAATACCACGTTCTGGAGAGATGGCTGTTTGTGTCGAATATTATCCCCGAATAATGTGACCCAGTCGTTGCACCTCATCTCCTAGAAAAATCAGGCACCTGTAGGAGATCAACATGCATTAGTTTTTCCTCAGATGAGAAGAAATTTGAGCAAGATCAAATAGTGAATGGAAGAAATGACAGTTGCTTATGTGCTAGCTCCATTGAAGTTCCTACTGTTATGCGCAGTAATTTTCTGACATTTGTGATGGTCTTTGGAGTAGTGAATAATCAGTGCCACGCCATACCTAACCACTTTTTCTCACAAGGTCTTAGGGTCAATGCCAACCTTTAAATCGAGATGCTGTTGTCAAGTCATGGATCAAGGAATCATGTTACCTCCAACATTTTGCCTTCCTAGCTCTCTTGATTTAGATCTTATGGATTATTAAATCTGAGATGTCATTGCCCACAATATCAGTAATTCGGGGACGTCATGAATACAGAACACCTGACCCAAGCATGTAATTATTTTAGAAGCCCCATCGAAGCCGTAATCGAAGATGATGGCAGTTATATTAAATATACTTACTTTCTTTGTATGTGTACTGTAATATGTATACTAAAGTATGTAAAAATATACTGTCTTCTCTGTTAAATACTATGATTACCTCAAATTAAGATTTGTTCTTAAATGCCTGACAGATTTTGTATATATAAATAATTAATGGATTTTTTCAATCCGATAATATTTCTGCCGAGAGCTACATTTTATTTAATAACACTTTCGATTATCTAGACCAGTAGACGCCAATTTCACTGTTTGAAAATAAACACTAAAATAACGTTTATGTTATTGTCATTGATACATGTGCTAGTTTTGTTTTATAATCATTTTGGAAACATTTGAGTTGAACAGATTTTGAATGGTCAATATATGGAAAATACGTATATGGAAAACGAACTGAACTATTCTAACAAATGACAAAATGGCTGATAAAATAAAGTATCGAGAACTTTTCAACTTTTCTTTTACAATAGATTTTCCTAATGTTTTCGTGATGACTACTTTTCAAAATGGTTGATTAATGATCATTGCATTAAAAGTCTTTTAGTAAATTGATGTGTTAAAAATCCTTTTAGATACGAATATATTAAATCACGTGATTCTGTTTCATACTGTTTGTCCTTGAGACATTTTTATTGCCATTCTCTGAAGGGAAAATGGGAAACAGTTTCTGGGAGAGCAAATCATTTGACGATGCGTAAAACGAATAAACGGATAAAACATAAAGTGAATAGAAACATAAAAAAAACGAGTAAAAATAATAGAGACAAAGCCGTGAAGATTAATAGCAGAGACATGTAATCAGTGTTATCAGCACCTCCTTCTTCACTGTGAGACACTTGCATGTCCTAGCAACGAGAACTGACAACAGAGAACTTAAGTAAGAGAATAAGAGACTTGAAATTAAGAGAGAGAGAGAGAGAGAGAGAGAGAGAGAGAGAGAGAGAGAGAGAGAGAGAGAGAGAGAAGAAATAAAATAGATAATATGGACGGAAATATTGAACGCTGGAGTGTTTAATAATAACTGGAGTAAATGAAGCGAGAGGGAAATAAAGACAAAAAGTAAAAGAAAAAAAAGAAAAATAATAAAATAATGCAAACAGAGAGGAGGAGGAATAAAGGAAAGAGTTGTAAATGAAACAAGAGAAAAAACTGACGTGAAAAATTGAAAGAGATGAAAGAGTGAATAAAGAAGAACGAGAAAGAAAAAAATGCGAAGTACGTAAAGTTAAAGGGAAAAGATATCGTTTAAAAGATTAAAGAGCAGCGTGAAAAAAAAAAATGGGTAAAAGAAAGAAGTTTGAACGAAAGAAAAGATTTGAAACAAAAAAAAAATGATGTGAAACATTGCGAATGTTATAAGGGAATTTTGAAAGGAATGGAGTAAGCAGAGTTGAACAGAAGAACATGAGGATAAACTTTGAGGAAATGAAAGCATAAATTAGAGTTGAACCACTGGAAATTTTAAGTAAATCGAACGAGAACCTTAATTGAAACTCTAGAATGAAGAATAATAAAGAATCCGAGATCAAGAAAAGTCTACTTGAAGAAAGTGGGAATATATTAGGTTGGTGCAAAAATAGTATCGTTTTTTGACATTAAAAAATACATCAAAAAACGATATTATTTTTGCACCAACCTAATAATTATTGTAGATTGTTTAACATTTTCTGGTAGATGTTTAGGCTCATCTGTATTCTCAATGATCTCTAATCGAATTTCCTTTCTCTCACCCACATACCAGCTGCAAAATTTTACTCTCATTATTAACGAAGAGCTACGGATCGAGCTGTTACTTACGGCAGTTATAAAACTATATCTATTAGAACATCTATTAAACGTAATTAATGTAGTATTCATAAAACAAGCAATGTCTAATGAATAGCAAAAGGTTAGTGAAAAAAATACAATGAAACATTATTAATGATTATTTTGAAAGTAATGTAACTTGTACATAAGTTGAAAATAATGTACACGTTACTTTATAAAACATTGAAATATTGAACAATATTTCAAAGATGTTAATGTTAGCATCGTTCACAGCACTGTCAGTTATGAATGTGAGAAGTGAATGAACAGATATGTTGTTCGTACATACTTCATAATCAAAATGACACAATTTAGAAAGTAAACAAGCATGCTGAGATTATTTTACAATGGAAGAAATACAACTAGTAGATTTAGAACGAAAAGAATTCGAAATGATTTACTTGTAATGGAGTACTATGCAGAAAATCGTTCAGATCTCGTATCGAGATTTTACGTGCGTAGAGAAATTCAGCGCGCTCAAGTTAAATACTATCTTGTATATATTTCCACTAATAACACTAACTGTAAAATAATGAAATTATTGGATGTATTATTATTTTAGAACCAGTTGATTGCATTGCTAAACCGGACACGGCAATGTTAAATATTACACATTTATTACATATGCACATTTACACACATAAATAAATGTAGTTGTCAGTAGATCTTTAGCATTAATTTTCACACAATATTTACTTTTCAAAATAATTTCTTCCTTTTCCCAACGCTTCTCCATTAATCGTCTAGACAAAATTAGAGAGAAACCCTTGAAGAGGTGTCGATGACGATGTATGTTTGTAAGACATAGAATAAAACTTTATCTCTAGGATGACATGATGCATCCAGGTCTCCTTCTTCGTGATCATACGCTCCAGAAACTGCGCACCAACTCTATTATACCTCTGTAAATCTGAAAAGAAATTCTCATATACTGGAATTTGTGTCTTTCAATGAAATGTTTTTGGGTCTAACTATATAATAAGATCTCTTGGAATGTTTTATGGATTTAAGGATACGAATTTCCTCAGGCGTATCACAAAACTTGCGCTATCTTTTTGATTCGAAGCTTTAACGCGCGGAATGCCATTTTCAATTTTAATGAACATGTACAACCTACGAGACAAGATGGCTGAAGATTTAAAAACTTCAGAATATCTACTACCAACATATAATACATATATCACCCAAGTAAAAATCAACAGCATTGCACTTCAATTTTATCGGCCTCAAAACTGCACCCCTTGATAAATTATGCAATTTTATTTTCCTATTTACAGTCGGCATATATATATATATATATATATATATATATATATATATATATATATGATAAAATATATTTTTAAGTTATACGATATTTATGTGTAAAGGTGACCTAATTTTCAGGCCTAAAACAGACTGTCGCTATTTGAGTTAACCTCAATATTATCCGCTCGTATGTATATATATATATATATATATATATATATATATATATATATATATATATATATATCACCGATCGAATAGCGTCATCAAAATTTATATATATAACCTTCCGCATATAATAGATTAAAATCGTTTTAAAACCCGTTTTTCACTATTTCTCGATTAAATTATATTTAGGTAGAGAAATACCTTGTATATTTGACATGGTCAAAGGTAATTGCGATTGCATTATCTAGTTTAAGACAGTAGAAATGTGGAGGACAGACACATGACACAAGTTGTGGAAATGCCAAATAACAAATGAAACATTGGAGTCTCATGTCATCTAATATAATCAATAAATTCAAACATACGCCTGCGCAAACATACATACATATCTGCATACACCCCCCACACGCGCACAACTATCTTTATACACCTTGTGACGATTTCTATATTACAGGCATGTACACTGAAAAATGCACATACACAAAGAAAACAAGCCTTTATGAAATCTTTGTACATTAACAGAATACACACATAAAGTACAAAAATATAAAAATAAATTCTATATTATGAAATAATAAAATGTACAGTTACAATTGCAAATATAGGCAGAACTAAACAGTTATATATCTAAGTATAGAGGTGTGCCTGCGTTTTAATAGATTCTATTCTACTTGGTCTTGCCTTTGCGTATTATAGCACATCAGAAAAAAAATGAGAGCTAGAAATAATGAACATCTAAAACTTATTACTTCACTGCATTTTCAAATTAATTATTCACTGTATTTTCAAAGTAATTATTATCCAAGGCATGGAAACTCAAAACGAAATTGACTTATTCTTTCGCTCGAAGGAGAATCGAAATCTATGTAGAGTGGTGGCCGGGAAGGAAGTATCTGGGATTTACTCTTTTATTCCAATGTGTTTCTCGCTTCTTAATAATTAATATATCATATTGTAGACAATTTAAAGACTATAAAGATGGAACTAGCATTATTAGTATTATACTAATGTTATTTTTTATTAGATGTGTTTTCGGAGTTACATTCATTGTCCGTGTCAGCAAATTATTTTAGCGAGAGGAATCTAGATTAAATACATTCTCGTATTCAATATAAGTATATGATCACTTAACTATATCTGCTAGGACAGGCCTTATGCAAGGAATGGCATGATTGTGTTCTTACAAGCAAGCACTTTGAGCAAGAGAAGCACTCCAAGTTAGTAGAAATGTTCAGTCTTTCGTCACAAACTCTCACACAAACCTAGAGGCATTCCCAGCTCTTTCGCTACATTTCTATTATTCGTTTGTTTTTTTCTTGAGCACACACTTTCATCTATCCATTAACAACAAATATATTTATTTGATATATATTATGCGTGGTTCTCTTTCATTGTGTGTGTGTGTGCGCGTGCAGGCGCGTATAGAGCAAGATAAATTAGTATGTGTTTTAAATATGTTAGTATGCATATATACATACATGTATATATGGCATACTAACATAAGGTAACATTACTAAGGTAATTTTTTTTATTCTGGTAAAATAAATCTCATGTACAATTTGCTAATGGTTTTTCGCTTTTTATGGTTGCGGAATTATAGGTTATTGTCTACTTCAACACGATACCTAGCAACGATATTATTATTGAAAGGGACATTTTCTTATTATTTGTAATTTCAGGGTGTGCTTGCATGCAGTAAATACTTACGTATTCACACATTTTCTATCTATCTATCTATCTATCTATCTATCTATCTATCTATCTATCTATCTATCTATATCCATGGAAACAACAATTTATAACGACATACAGGTTGCGCCATTTTATATTTTTAATTTAGCGCATCCCCGTTGTTTGTTTTTGATTTTGTCAACTGCGCAGTTTAGTAGGGTCAGTTGGACACCGTCTGTGAGAAAAAGAGCACCATGACACAATTCACTCCGGCAGAAATTTGGAAACGGCATGCTGTATTGCTTGGCATTCGCACCGGAAGCTCCAATACATATATTCTAAAGTATTTGAGCGTCAATCTGAGGACAGTGCAGAGGATTCAGAAAGTGCTGGATGAGTCTAATGGTGATTAAGAAGGTGTTTGGAGTGATCACCATTTATGCCACCATTCACTTATCCACAGGGCCTCAGACTCAATGCCTTTATGAGGTAGTGCTGCTCTGAGCCAACAGGGTGGCTGCTGGAAGACCCTATGTCTGGCAACAGGTCTCTTTACCATGCCACAGAAGCAGGAATACGCAGTCATGGCTGTCAGATAATTTCTGCGACCACATCACTTCTTATATCTGACCACCTAACCCTCAAAACTGCACCCCTTGATAAATTATGGGGCGCAGTTGACCAGTAAAACTCCTTGTAACACCAAAGATGAACTGAAGGTAAGGATTATGGCAGCATTCACCTACTTAAACAAGGAGACCGTCTAGAAGAGTTGCAGGAGGCCGTGGTTGAAGCCAATGGTGATTGTATTGAATAAATTTAGTCTCTAATATTTCAAGGTATTTTTGTGTAATTTTGGTAAATATATCTATTAAAATAAGATGTCTGTTATTTTGATTTTTGCGAAATTTAGACTACAATTTATCCGTCTCTCCTTGTACACCGATGTATATATGAACATTAAGCACATTGAATAGAAATTTAATTTTTTTTAAAACATATACTAGATATGTTTTATTCAAACACGTGCACACACTAAATATAAGTTTATAGTAATAATAATGTGGAAATGAAAAATGCAACAAAAGAAAATAGCAAAATCGACAAGGATCGACAACAATTACTCAAAAATTAAAATCAATCTGACGCGCGTGCGCATCAAAGCGGAATATTTTCGATTTTACTAAATAAATGTTGTTTTATGCGATTGAGGTATTAAACCTGAACCGCATAAAACAACATTTATTTAGTAAAATCGAAACCGTGTTAGTAGCGACGGAAAGAACCTGCAAAGCAAAAGACAAGGCTAATGATATAAAGATTTTTTTAATTATGGACAATTGTTGCCTATGATATTATTTTTATTTAATATTGTTATAACAATTATTCAAACTCGTTGCGCACTGGAGATTTTAAAAACTTTTACTTTAGCCTGGACTTTAATAGAATTCCAGAACTTTTTATTCGGCTTTGATAATTACGCAACACATCAGTTCTTGCTGTGAAACACCATATATATTACTAGCACTAATACTATACTTCAATCTATATTATATATTTATAATATATAATGAAATATATAATAATATTATGTTATAATAAAGACAAATATAAAAAAAAAATGATATATGAAACCCTCTGATGCTACTAGTGTAAGAACTATGAATGATGATTTCCCAACGCCAGATCTTCTTTATCTGTAATATTTTTCTCATCTTTGGTTGTTATTATAGACACGTCTTTTCGGCCAAGTTCCCTATGACCATTTTCTGTGATAAGGTAATGAAATAATAGATTCTGATAGAACACGAAAGAAGAAATGGCATTACGGGGACAAAATAATCAATGCATATCAGCCAAATAATGGATGCCTGAAAATGGTTAAAGAGTAGATGATCAAAACTGTTGAGATTTTCCCGGTTTATGTGTGCGTGCACGCGCGTGTCTGTGTGTGTGTGTGTGCGTGCGTGTGTGTGTGTGCGTGTGCGCTCGCTCGCGTTCAGCAGTGTATAGAGTGGAATGAAAACACCCAAAGCTTGAAATAACTGTGTAATAGCTTTTATTCGTAATCGAAAAGGAGTAAAAAATAATGGTATTTTACTGGAAATTAAGCTGAGTTTCCCAGTTAACAGAGCGCTTCCCTTGAGCAGATGTTTCCAAGAGATTTCCCCGCTTGTTACAAGTCGAATGAGAAATCACAATCTCAAGCTCCTATGACTGGTACAGGTCTTCTGCAGTAACAGTTGTAAGTGTTTGTTTTGTTTTTTTTTCCTTTGGGTAAGTGTCTCGAAGGGAGATTTCTTCTCTTGTTCCCACGTGGTACGAGAAATCTCAGGTCAAGCTGCCAGGACTGCTACGTTTTTTTCTTTCGACAGTATTGTTAGTGGTTCTTCGAGCTGGCCCTGAAAGTAGCGAACACTAAAAAAGAAAATTGTAAAAAAGAAATTGAATAGGGCTCGATCAGGGGTTTTATCAGTTCTGGGACTTCCTGATGATTCCTTCTGATTTTTTCCGTTGCTGCTACTGCTGAATTGAACAAAGTAAAGAAAGCTACTCATGCCACAATAGCCAACAAGCACCGATAGTTATTATAAAACGTCGGATCTATAAAAAGAATAAGTCTCATAAGCTCCCGTCTAGTTTATCACTCTCATTTTTGACAAGAAAATTAAATTATAGAATAAATGCTTCTACAGGAAATCAATATTAAAACAATATATATATTAATAACGGAAATTGAATGTTGAATTTACGACACTGTTTATAGTTATTATTTCTATGATTACTTGTAAACATTGAATTTTCGGGCTATTAGTACCTGATAGCTTTCATTAGCTGCTAAACGGTAGTAAAGTCTCCACATTACACTGACGCTCTTTTCAACATTCTAAGTGATTTTAATAATGCAGGTAGCATGGTTTAGTTTCGCATTCCTATTTCAAGATCTTCCAACGTTTTAGTAAAGTTAATCGTAACTGCTCCAACGTGCCATAATGATGGATACAATTGATTTCATGTTTCACAAGAATTTTCAAGGCAATATTTTCTTTCTTTATTTTTTGCTCTGTGCTCCGCTATACTTATCTATATCTCCTAATATTTAAAATTTACTATTTTGCTGAGTCCTGTCTATTTCGGTTTGAATAGTTCATGTTTATCTAATGCACATTAATAGGGATTTCGTTCCGTGTTCAAATAGTCTATGCACAACCATTTAGATGACTTCTCATTTGCAATTTGTTGTTTGTATAATTAAATGCTTCTCTCGTTGCTTTTTTTGTAATGTCTGTCTCCTCGTTTTAGAGTTTTCAATTGTCTACAAATTCTACATTTTATATTGAAGTTTTCATTACTCTTCTTTGTGTAACTCGCAAGTTCCTTGACAGATGAATCAACAAACTCCTCAGTGCTAACAAGTTCTCTTATTCTCTCTCTTTTCTTATCGCATGTGGTTTGTTATTGTCTTCCGAAATGTGCAAGGTTTTATTCTGAACTATCACGTTTATTCTTTTTGGCTCTTCTCTTAACAAGTTTTTTTATATTTGTCTTTATTATAACATAATATTATTATATATTTCATTATATATTATAAATATATAATATAGATTGAAGTATAGTATTAGTGCTAGTAATATATATGGTGTTTCACAGCAAGAACTGATGTGTTGCGTAATTATCAAAGCCGAATAAAAAGTTCTGGAATTCTATTAAAGTCCAGGCTAAAGTAAAAGTTTTTAAAATCAATATATAGAGAAAAGAGATAACCATATAATTTAGACATTGCCTAGTTTATAATTACACATGCGTAATGATTGCTGCTTTACGAAAAGATGTATTGTACTTTTATTCCAGGTGCATAGCCTTTTCCTGTCTGTATAAACATGATTTATATACTGGCTTATACTTCAAGTTGAACATCAATTACATGTGTCTATCAGAAAATATTAATAGATAGATAGATAGAGAGAGAGAGAGAGAGAGGTGGGGTTCGAGAGAATGTAGGAGTGGGGGAGGGTACAAAAGAGCAACTTTTGTTTTAAATTTATGAACGTTGTCGGCTTGTTTCTCTTAAATGTGGATCAAACGAGGATGATTTGTGCATACACAGTAGATTTATCTTTGCACCTATGCTGACTGTTTTCAAATGAATATAAAAGCAAAAAGAGCTAATGATACGCTGGCGAATAATATCATTAAATCATATATTTTAAGATGGACTGAAGAAAATAAATTATATACGAATTTATTTTGCGGGCGGTAATTATATTCTCTAATTTCTCGTTTATGAGTTAGAAACTACAGTCATACATTTCCTTTCTGCTCTCTTTCATCTCTCCGATCACACACATGCACACGCACACATTGTTTTTTATTTCTCTTTCTTATATTATTTTTTCAATACAATCTTCCTTCAGGGTGTAGACAATTATGGCACTCCACACATTCCTTTTAATACTTGTGAATTCTTGAGAAAGGCAATATAATCATTTCCTGTTGAGTCCACCACATTTTTCCTAGTCTTAGACTGATTGTCACCCAAAGCTAGACAACCGATTTTTACCCTTCTAGTTAACCCATTGCTGGAGGAGAGAAGAAACGATCCCATGCCTTTCACAAGGATACTTGAAGAACCAAAGTGCATATAACAGAAAGCGTTTGATAGGGTCTGGAATTGCCGGCTTCCTTCGAAAGATTAAGGGATATGGAATTTCAGGTCGATTATTTGACTTAATACGATTATTCCTTTCAAACCGTGTAATGAAGTTCGTCCTTAACGGATTCTCCCCCAGTCCCTTTCCCACGAACGCAGGTGTTTGCCAAGACTATCCTGAGCCCCTACTATGTTCCTTATCTTCATTAACGATGTCCCCGATGTCATCAGTTCCCAAGTAAGCATCTATGCTGACGACACTACTATTTACTCCTGCGTCAATAGCAAATATAGTATCACTGACAAAACTAACCTGGCCGTTAGTCTAAAAAAGGACCTCCAATCGGTTATTGACTGGGGCAGGAATTGGCTGGTTAACTTTAATTCCTCTAAAACAAAACTGCTCTCTATTACTCACCACAGGGAACCATCCCTGTTGCCCATTAGAATGTCTGATGCTCAACTCCACGAGAGCACATCTTTACAACTGCTTGGTCTCACAGCCCGCTGCCCTGAGATCGAACAATTACATTGAATGAATAGCTTCATCCACCGCAAGGAAAGTTGGTTCCCTGTGTCGCACCAAAAAGTCTTTCTCGCCTGATTCCATCCTTCAAATCTACAAATCAACCATTCACCCTTGCATGGAATACTGCTGTCATATATGGTCTGGTGCCCTCGCTGTTCACCTTAAGGTCCTCAACAAGATCCAGAAACGGATAAGCAATGTAGTTGGTCCTGATCTGGTATCTCGTCTTCAGTCGCTCTCTCACAGACGTGCCGTCGCCTCCCTTTGTCTTTTCTACAAATACTTTCACGGCAACTGCTCCGACGATCTACTATTGCTAGTTCCCAGACTGCATGAATTTAAGCGTGCTTACTAGGCTGGAATCATGGTCCCACCTTTTCACTGTTGAAACGGTTAAATCTGGCCGTCTCTTCTACTCCAATAGCTTCGTGTCCTGCACCTCCCGCCTGTGGAATTCTCTTCTTATTACTTGTTTCCCTGATATCTATAATCTCCAACTATTCAAATGTAATGTCAATGCCCTGAACTATCCCCTGCCCTTCTCTTCATCCTTTCCTCCATCACACCTCTTTACTCTCGCTTCCACTCTGTAACCCCCTGCGTACTAGTGGCATCCTGCCTTGCTTGGGATGAAATGCTTAAAAAAAGACTAGATTGAAATCTGAAGTCAGTTTTAGGATAAAGATTACTTCCACACCATATAACGGTGCTACTGTAAGAACTACGAATGATCATTTCTCAGCGCCAAATTTTATGCATCTGTAATTTTTCATATATTAGGTTGGTGCAAAAATAATGTCGTTTTTAACGTATTTTTATTTTTGCACCAACAAAAAAAAACAAAAAACAACAACAAAAAACCAAAAACCAAGTGCTTCGCACATGTAAATATTTTATCTTCTATTTGAGTTGTTGTTTTATTTTAGTACTTAAATATGTGTCAACAATTAACATTTAACGCAACATATTATGGGTCCAACAAAATTGACTTTGATAGAGATAAAAGCACATTTGAATTATGAGCTAAAATTACTCTGTAGATTTTCCATTAGATTATAGGGCCAACGGTCCTCCGTGCTAGGCATTGCTGTTGTGGCTTCTGTATCAAGTAGGTTTTCCAGGATGGAGTTGCTAGCCACACGCCCAACTAGTTTTGTATTCAGTGATGTTCAACCTAGATTATGGCAAGAGAACTCTGATACTTTTTTTACTAGTTGTTCACCTCATGCAAGTAACAAGAACCACTCAAGGTATAGGATTAATGAGTGAGTTTACTGTATGAGTTTAAGAAGTTTAGGTAACAAGTGCAATTTATGAAATATGTAGGAAAGATAAAGGTTAACCTTAAACTTGAAGAGGTTAAAATTGTAGTGATCTTTGGAGTGTGTGCCACAAAGTAGCGGGTCTTGGGAAGGAGCTGTCCGAATGGAACTTCCTTCTAATTAATGGAATACGAAGGTGACAGGGAAAGGTCATAACTGATAGAACTAAGGAACGTAGCGCATCAGAACATTTGCCGCAGAAGTAGCCGTGGAGTATCAAAAGGTTTGCAACGTTTTGTCTAGAGGAAAGGGTTGTAAAGTAGAAGATAATTTATCACCCTAAACTCTATCAAGACTGGGTAGCCCTTACTCAGATTTAGTAACGGCACTCCGTTTTAAGTTGGATCTGGCTACTTTAAAGACATAACATGACAGGAGGAGTCATCTACTTAGAGGAGCAGTACAAGGATCTGATCATTTTCTTTACCGATGGATCGTATACATGTGTTTTGTTTGAGGTCTTGGGTGAGTCCTAATAGTCGTTCAGGAACCTCCTTGAAAGAAGAAACATTCATAATGATAGGCGAAAATTCAGGACCCGGTCGGTGATGATGGAATGTTACTAGTTTGTTTTTGGAGGTATTGAATGTTATAAACCAGTCCTTCCCCACCCCATTGAGCTGTTAGAGATAGGTAAGAGGTAGGAACACCTACCAGTGTCTGATCATTTCGGTTTTTGAATGTACATTATTGTATCATCTATATAGATATTTAGTAAAGGTCTGAATATGTACGTAGATCGTTAATATAAAGTAGAAAGAGAGTAGTACCCAAAAGAGAACTCTTGGAAACGATCTCATGGGATTAAAAAACTGACCATTAACAACAAGTTTCTCGGACCTACCTGTTAGGAAGAATGGGACAACCGAGAAAACTCTTCCAGAGATTCCATAGCTGAGAAGTTGGTGTGGCGAGCCCCTATAGTCTATTGTCGAAGGCCTTTCATACATCTAATGCAATCACCCTCGTTACTAATTTATTCATAGAATTTGCTGATGGCGCAAAGGAGGCTAATGGATCAGGGTTAGGCAGACACTCGCATTTTTTAAGACAAAGTATATAAAGACCATAGACGCGTGAAGCATTTCTACTTCATGATTGGTGATATCACCTGGGCTGATGTTCTTAACAACCACCAGTGTGATTTTATTTGGACTGGTAACATTCGAATCGAAGCTTTTGATGAATATGGAAACTTTCCATGTCTTGATAGAGATATTACAAGTTTATATTCTGTAATAGGAGAAATCGGGTAGGGGATGGCCCTTGTCGTCTAACAATGATTTAGAGAAAAACTTCATTGCAAAGACCCTTGTCTTTTCTGGCGAGAATGATGTAAGCACATGGTAACACCTGTCTGGAATGAGGGAGAAGAAATGGATTTATAGATTTCCAAGATTATTTGTGCGAAAGCAAAAAACACAACGGCCTCGACTCGAATTTCTACTCAGTAACCGCAACACCACGCGCATATCACTATACTTAGCAGTCTAAGGGATTTAAATCAGGAGAGCTAGGCGGTCACTAATTAGGGGTTTGGGTGAGCGTGAAGATTCCCTCCCAATAAAGGATTCGTGTAGGAAGGCATAGACTCATATTCTAACACGTTCGATATCCTGGACAACAAACTAGATCCAAGATCTGATTACCGTTTCCAGCACTTCGATGTAGGCGATAGGATTGATCATGAGTTTCATAATATAACCTTTCCAAAGATACTCAGGAAACTACAGAGATACTGAATTTATATTCCACGGACATTTTCTCTGTTAAGTTTTGTTGTACAATGGCAAGACGAATCAAGTAACTAAGGCTCAGTTCAAACTAAACTTCATTTTATACAGTGCAATTGACAGTGAATAAGATGTGAAGATTTTATGCTGGATAAAACGGATTTTACATGCGAATTCGCAGGCCATAAATTTCAGTTTACTATTGAAGAAGTTACTAAAACACAAAGGAAGTAATGAAAACTACATACATATCTTTGGCAATGTGAAAAATAATATTTAATTCAAAATTGTCTTTAAAAATTACAGATTTCAGAAATACTTAAGGTTGCTATTAGCTATGACAGGAAATAAGTTTTAGTGGGCATAAATACTACACTTAATTTTTATCCTGAAGTTTTTTTTCCAGTACAAGGCTCAAGATCCATTCAAAGCAGTGGGGTACTTATAAAATGTTATAGTCAACATTCATATGAAACGAATATTCAAGCCAAACTGGCGATCCCTTAATTATTATTTGTTACTGGTTGGAAATTGACTGCCTGCCAAAACTAAATATCATTAAGCTAATTAATGATTGGCCTGACATAGATTTGGCAGGATCATATCACGTAACAAAGATCATGTTTTTTTAGTTTGCTTCTTGAGAAATGCAACTTTGACGTATAATATATGAAAATACATCAGCAATCTTGTTTTTTCTATTTATTGTCTAAGGTCCTAGCTTCTAAATAAAGCCAAAAGCATTGTTTTCGTCACTATCACTTATTTATAGTTAAGCATGTGTTTGCAATTGCCTTTTGTGCGCTACTAGTTGAAGACATGTTGACAAAAGAAGGAAATAAGCAGGTTAGTTTAACCAGTTGAAGTGACCCAAGTAAGTGAACAAGGAATTGAATCACTATTTCAATCGATGTCCACCTTTTCAGGTTGTGGATTCTTGTCTGATATTCACTGATTGAGTAGTTACAACGCGTGGGTCTAATTAATGGTACTGTAGACTACAGAACCATGCACACATACTGTTACTGTAATTGTAAAGAATACTAGCACATCCCCAAAGCCGAAATTAATAATGCATTTATTATCAACCTCATGGGAATCATAATTTTTTCAGAGCCGAGGTGCTAGGGAATATCGATTCTTTCAAAAGTTTAAGACGGAATTTAGAAGTGTATTATTCACCCGGAACTTGTGGAAGATACTAGGCAAAACAAATATCATATTAGTAATCTCGTATTCTGTGTGAAAACCCAGGTGCTATATAAAGCAGTTTATTTTATGTATTTTGAAGAAGCGGAAGGTAGTAATTTTACAGAATCCAATTCAGCTTCTTACTTCCTGTAAGAAGCTGGATTCTGTAAAATTATACAGTGATTTGATAGCAGCAATTGAAATTTGCCTGGAGAAAAGCTGTTTTGCTAAACGAAGATATTTATTGCACACTGCATCACATCTGTCGAGCAGCAACAAAATAACCCCAATTAACCTATTATTTATAGACAATTCACTGACTAGCTGAGTTAGCTCGTTATAAAAGCATCTTTCAGTACAACACACACACACACATACGTACATGAATATATGCACACTGGTCTCTGCAATATTTGCACGCATTTTAACTATTTCCTCTGATAGCTCGTCTTTTTATCACAGTCGGGTACATTTTTATGCTCTACCCTATTCGATGTAGAAACTCGCTCCACGAACGACTCAACTATTATGTACATTTGATACAGCAATCTACAATATCAAAATATATTTTCAATTAACTTGCAACAGTGTCATAATCGGAAATATGATTTAATTATACTGATAATGTCATCAATTAAACCTTCTCATAAATCTGTCTTTTTGGCTAACGCCTCTCCTTTTGTCGTCATGACTAAACATATAGTGGTTTATTTTAAGCCCAGCAAATATGATTGCTTAAGATTCCGTGTATCTATCTATCTATCTATCTATCTATCTATCTATCTATCTATCTATCTATCTATCTATCTATCTATCTATCTGTATGTATTCAAACATGTTTCATTAAATAATATAGACATATTGTGTCTACTTATTTTCATACTGATCCTTTCTATTTGTCTAATCAGTTTCTTGATGTTAAGATGAAATTCAATAAGGAAGGCGCTGTGTTTTTGTTAACCCAAGTACTTTCGAGCTTTTCTAACATAAGTGGACATAATATATCTATATTATTCAATGAAAGATGTGCTGCCTAAATACATACGCATATATATATATATATATATATATATATATATATATATATATATATATATATATATATATATACTTGAGTTGTGTTGAAATGTTCTTGACTCGACGCACTTCCCAATATCAATACTTAATTGGACAGGTTAACTAACTTTGGGAACATGGTAGAACTGTTAATTTTTCATAGGCGTACACGTGTGTGTGCGTATGTACTGATGCATACGTAGATACTAATCAGCATCCATGACTGGATACGAGGTTATTACGTTAATATAATGAAATATCCAAGTGATGTTCAAAAGAAAAAAAAGAAACAAATGAAGGAAATTAATTGAGTACAACAAGTAAGAATTACTAGAATTACAAAGTAAACAGTTTTTCCAAAAAAACAAAACAAAAAAAACAAAAAAACAAAACAAAAAACAAAACAAAAAACAAAACAAAAAACAAAAAAACAAAAATGCTACGTTCGTGTTCCGTAGAATAAAATCATATTACATTTAAAAGAGAAAACTAAAATTTTATATCGTATTTTCAGTGAGGCAAAAACGGATGCTAATGTAATTAAGTTAATTATTTTATCAATCAATAAAATGAACGCCGTTATTAGCAATTAGATTGGCCTAAAGGAATTCCATTTCTTGACGAAAGAAAAATACTTGTGCATTTTCTTTTATTAAAAATAAATCTGAGATGTTTGAATCGTGGTTTTCGTTATTTCTGATTGTCTGTACACCAAAGACGTGTTCTAATTATCAGCAAAAAGTTTAATCCATGTATGAGGATGGGGGAAAATTCATGGTTAATGACTTCATTACCTGCTCCTCAAGTCATGTCATGCTGGAGAACGACATTTTCTCGTCACCAAAGTCACTCATTTCTCGTATAATGCATCAGTGACACAAGTTGCTGACAGTTGCTTCTCTAGCAGTTGGTAACTTATAGTGAACGATAACTAACATGGTCCAGTAGATGCATAAAAAAGTATTTTGTGTGCACTCTGACTGGATTTCAAAATTGCAGTAGGCTTAAATAAGGTGATAGCCATTGTCTTATTTATTATTATATATTCTGTAATAATCAGAAGATAAAACGAGCAACATATTTGAAAATAGTTAAACATTGCACTCGTTTCTACCTTTTGGGATTTCCTTAGTTATTAGAATACTTGACATAATTGCATAGCTGAAGATAATGCAATTTTGATAAACGCCTGGCATTAAGAATCTCCCAGGTCTTTTGAACAGGTGTAGAGGTTCCTTGTTCCCTGTTTAGGATTGGGTTTTCGGTTCCTTCTAAAGTCTACTTCAACTCTATACGTCTAACGTTTCCGCCTGATCTCTGAAAAACTATTTAGTAATTACTTATTTATTCGTTTATTTTTTATTTATTTATTTTTCTCCTCAATGGGTGTAGAGATTCGCCTCTTATCTGGTTCACACTCTTCTCCGGTCTTTGGAACTGGAGTAGAACCTTATCTCTTGTTCCCTGTTTAAGATTCGGTTTCCGATTCCATCTAAAGTCTCTTCATTCTCTTTCTCTCTTTTATGAATTTCTTAGGGTGAATTGATTAAAAAATATCTGAAGAATTCGATAGAGCAAAAATAAAAAAATAAAAAAGTATTTGGTAACTATGCACAATCACTATAGATATTCACAAAACACTAATCATATGTTTTGATATGGAGGTCTACATTCCTGAATCGCGTTGAGAATGAAATAGCGATTATAACACACACTAAAATATATGTCCTTCCATTAACAACAAACTGAAAGAAAGCTAACTACAATCTGAGTCATGTTTGATTGTAGTTATAATGAAACTTTAAATTCTCAGTAATTATTTGGATCCAGATTTGAATAATTTATTATATTGCAAAATATTCGCAATATTAAGTGAATCAGCTTATTTCTGAACAATAATAAGCGACCTAACTCAAGAAAGTCATAAACATTGAGATACAAGACGTGCCTATCGATTCTTACCGAAAGGACGGAGATGAAGAGATGTAGAGAAAGAGTAGAGAAATTAGTAAAATATTGTATTTGACGATGTTGATTAAAGTGATGGATATTTGCTTTCAGCAATGCCAGGCAGATATTTCTGGTGAGAGGAAATATAATCGCAGAAAGAAAATGTACAGATAAAAATATTTAAAAATGGATTAAAACTAGAAAAACAGAAGCAAACTGAAGAAAAAGAAAATAGAAATTTGAGAATTCATAATGCATAGAAAAAACGGAATATTGAAGAAACATAGTTGTGTTTAAAATGCAACGACCCCATTCAACGATTTACTAGTGTCATTGTTATAAGATCAGTACACAAGCGGTTAAGAAAATGTTGATAAGAGTTTCTTTAGTATAACACTTGTTATGCTTTCATACCCGCATGTAATGCGAACAGACAATATCTTTGAATATTTTTAAGAGTACGTAAAGGAGATGGAGATGTCGGTATTTCTAAAAGAATCAGAGGTAAATGTTATTGTCGCGAGCTTGCAGCATAAGATACCACCTGCCAGTGGCTCTGTTAGCTAATATGCAGCAGAAGAAAGTCTATCTCTTGAGCTGAACGCAATGCTCATCAGTTCCAAGTTGTCTATCTATCTCAGTCTATTCCAATCTATCTATCTATCTATCTATCTATCTATCTATCTATCTATCTATCTATCTATCTATCTATCTATCTATCTATCACAGTATGTAAATTTCAGCTTATTCATATTTATTTGCTTATCTGTCATGCTATATGTATTAGTACATAACTTAGTGGAAATGGTTTTTCTTAGAGAAAAATTAGTTATGAAATTATGTATGTATTTAATATTAATGTGATACACTAAATTATAAGCAATACCATATTGATTACTCTTTCTAAAATTTACAATAAGTAATTATTTTTCTTGTATATTCATTACTTTTTTCCTCCGAATGATTTGATGATTTGTTGTCGACATCATTAATGGTACATATTGGTAACTTTTTTCTTGATTCATTTATAATAATTCAATAAGAAATATTATTTAGTTCAGCACTCATCAAGCAAAGGAAATATATTAAAGATACAAGTGTCTTGCTACTCTCAGGATAAAAATAAGTTATTAATTGAAAGTCCTTTAAGAATAAAGGAACGGTATTCATTTGCAGCTCCATTCGGAATAAAGGAAATGTATTACATTTGCCTACAATTTTTCACAAGTTTACTGTTTCAGAAAATGAAATGTGCCACTTCTTATGTACAGTATTTTGACATGCTGAATTCAAAAATGACCTTCAGATTCGAAAATGACCTTCAGATTCGAGGATGGGCTTTAGATTAGCCAATTATTTCATACACATAAGTACAATGAATACTGACAAGAAAAAAAACGATGTTGCTTTGAATAATCTGATTTGATGTTCAGTTTTTTTTATTCAGAACAATAAATAAACACTTCAAGATTGCAATATATGTGTTTATTGAATAAAATACAACCGTAAAAATATCTTCAGAAGTATATCCATGCACAATTATTCAGCAAACACATGTCCCCTCTTAGCTCGTCTTTTGTAAACTTCGGAAGGATCATCTCTGGTCACAGACCAACAATGATCAACCAGCATTGATGAATTCCACCTACTTTGATACCGTTTGTCTATTGCTGCAAAGTCTCTATAAAATCATTCATCGTGCTTGGCACTCACAGCACCACAGTTTTAGAGGGAGATCAAAATACAAGTTTATGAAATGGATCTTCAACGACAAGTTACAACCAAGATATTTGTATGCCTTCAGGAGGTCTTCCATTAGTTTTATGTCATTTTCTAATCTTTCGTTGCTCACAAATTGGTTGCTATTTTGAACTCTTTCCATTTAGTTTTTTTCCTTTTCCGTAGTACTCTGTCAAACTTTTAATCCAAAAGATGTTTACGAATATGGGGAGCACCAAATATACCTTCCTTTGTCTTTGTTTCACTTATCATGGGAAATTTATTGTGCACATACTTGAATGCTGCCTTCATTTGGTACATAGCTTTCACAATTTTTTTCATAAGACCAAGCTTGGTTTGAAAAAGGTGTCAACAAAATTTTCTTTGACTCAATTAGTGATGAATGATGAACATTTTTCTTCCCAGGTTCCAGTGATTGTCGTAGAGGCCAGTTTCTGTTGATATAATGAGAACATTTGTCTTGGCTGTCTTAATCACAAATAAAACAGCAGTACTTGGTTATATCCAACTTAAAGTCCTAGCAAGAGAGCAACAACTTTCAAATCTCTGCAAAGTTACCAGTTATATTGATCAGAGTAGATACACCCCAGCATTTGTTTCACATTGTCATAATTTTCTTTCGAGTTGATGGCAGGACTAACTGCGATTAAAGGTAAAACATTACCATTGTTTAACAAGGAAGTTTTGCGACTTGTCTTCGAGGAATTAATGGATCTCTGGACATTAGCTGATGTTAAGAGATTTCATAAGACCACCGATATCGGTATAGTATACCAAATCACTTTTCCTAAGGAAGAACGGAACTAGATTCTTGTTATGATCACGGAAATCTGTACATCACCAGCTAATAGATGCCAATACTGTAAACTGGGGCCTAACACTTCTAATTTACTCTTAGCAAGTTCTTTGACTAAATCCTTTAGGTCACTTTTAGTCATGAGGTGTGGTCCAGAGACGGATATTGTACAATAATTTTTGTCATATGAAGTTGATGAAGGCCCTGAAGTTTCATTGTCTTCACATCATCTGAGTCAATTCCATACGATTCTGATATTTTTGAGACTGGTATATCTTCATTATGGGAGACAGTACGCAAAGCTAATGAAATGTCTGGATATTGCACTATTCATTTCTTTTTCTTTGGCAGTTCCTTAGCAATTGGAGGCACCATGCAAAAGTAACAACGAGTGGTATGATCGGTCGACTCTCTAGAAATAATGAACACTGCAAAAAGCAGAGATTTTTAGTTTGCGGTTTATTGTACAAGTATTACAGCCTATGTGTGGTGCCCAGTTCCTATCTTGGGTTCCAGTTTTGCATCCAAAATATAGATGTTATATTTCACTTTTGAGATGCAAAAGTCACTTCGCCACACACAGCAAAAATTATCTTTTGTTCAGAGATACACGGGACATGTTCACAGTGGAAAGAAGTAGTTAGCTTATTAGGAGAATAATTACACTGGTCAACACGATTTTTGGTGCCAAGAAACAAAACATGTTTTTTAGCTAATTTGATGTTGCTGATTCCGAATATGACCTTAGTTTTTCTAATGCCCAACGTTAAAAACAGCCTTGTGTCACATCCGGCCTTGTGGTGAGGTTTCGGGTAAATACCAAAGTTGAATAGAATTTCTTGTCGACTTCTCCGCCTCCGAGTAGAGAGGAACTCAGACGAGGCTATGCCGAAGAGCAAAGACTCATCTGACAGCCACCCGACCCCGTGAATGTGGGGTCTACGGGAAATTTTTGCCTGAGCGTACGCACCTGGAATACGCAACGTTAAAAACCGGCCTTTAGCCATATCCCGCCTTCGGTGGAAGGCTTCGGCTAAATATTGAAGTTGAACAGAACTGAGCAGGTAGATCGCTGCCAAGCTCGGTTCTATCTTGTCGAACTCTTTGGATTTGGGCAGGTAGGAACCCAGACGAGGATATGTCGATGAGTCTCGTTTGTGGGGGGGGGGGCAGACAAACCCGACACCGTGTATACAGTGTCTACGGGATAGTTTTGCTCTAGCCTAAGTGCACGGAAAGCCCCACGTTATAAGCCAGCCTTGTGCCACATTCTGCTTTGTGGGGCGTATTTGCGTAAATACAGAAGTTGAACAGAATTGAAGTTTTTATTCCATTAGACTCGACTTTTAGTACCGTATTATTCTTCGGAATAAATTACTACTACTTTTTATATGTGTATCGACTTATCCATTTCACGATACAACACAAGCCTAATTGGATACGAAGCTTAATGATTTTCAATTATTCAATAAACACAGTCTACATTTTCTCATTATTTTTTAAATGTTTTATTACGAAGAGATAGAATATATAAGTTTAATTCCTATTATGTTTTATGTGTCTTTTTATTTATTTAATCTAAACATTTAATCTCTTCAGAAATATTATATTAGAAGTTAATATCTTCATAGATTTAGAACCTAAGCGTTTTATTGGAATAAATCATTTCGTCTATCTAAAATAAAATCCATAAATATGTTGATATAAAAGAAGACTTTCTAAATAAGGATAATATTTGGATTAAAAAAGTCAATAATTTATATAATCTTTACCTTTAAAATTACCTAACAGAATATCTTGATGATATTGAATACTTCGAACAATATATTTAACATCACTATTGCTTTCACGATTATTGGTAAAACGTAAATGAGTATCACCTGTTATTTTTTAAATCCTCCAGAAATTACTTCAATCCATACAGTTTTTTCATCCTTGTTCAAGAAAGTATTCACTATTACATAAAACGTGACCAGACGTTAATCATAAATAAGTCTTTATTAAGAAGCAAAACAGCAAATAATATTTTAATATATTCAGTCACACTTACTCATTGAAAGAGAATTAATTATAATAAAAATAAACAGAGTATAGCATTATTTTAGTAATTATAATAATGTGGCTTTGGAGTGCTGGCCATAATGACAAAGATAAAATAAATTGTTATGTTATTATAAGAAAAAAAAAGATCTATATAGAATGTGTGTGAAAAATATAAAAATTATTTTAAAAATATGATCACTTCTGAGAAACAAGGATAATACAAAAAAAAGACAGAAATGGTGAAATGAAAAATCATGCCCAATGTATAAAATTGAAAATTTATTTACTATTTAAACAAATTACGCATTAAAGAAGAAAAACATGGAAAAAGAGACAAGATCTCAAATTTCGAAAAAGACTCATTATTCATAAACTTTACATAAATCATCCACTGTATGTGGTCTGGTAGATTTGTTGAACCGCACAATTTTCTGTGAGTATAAAAACTACAGGACTAGACATCAGTCTTTGTGATAAAGGACAGTTGTTTAAATAAACTGTTCCTTATCGAACCGAAGCGACTTGTCTGTCGATATCCTCACATCGGTATTGAAAGTCTTCAGCAGTCGAAATTTATAGGAAAATGAGGGATTCCAGAGAATTTACATACAAATTTCTCCGGAAACTACTAAGCACACGAAGTTTTTTTTTCACATATCAACATTTTACAGAATTTAAGTTGAGTTTTTACGTTTGTCTGATTTCGATGTCTTCTTGATCTCCTTTTGTGTAGATTTTGCCTAAAATGAAATTGTGAATACGAACGATTTTGTCATTAGATTCTGGCGCAACTATTTGGCGCACGTTTCCTTCTAAAGTTGCTGGTGATTCATTTTATCAGAACATACTTAGAGATCTTTTAACTGCTTTACTTTCAAAAAATCTTTTATTTTAATTTTTCAAAAATTAAAAAACAACGATTCTTACATGTTAACGATGAAAACATTAGCATGATTTTTCCTGAATAAATTCTCATAATTAAAAATAAATAAGGCAATAATGAAGCCAAAAACGATATAACATTTTATAAAGCAATAAGAAAGATAGATCTATCTATCTATCTATCTATCTATCTATCTATCTATCTATCTATCTATCTACATAAGTGAGTGTTTATCAGGATATAGCAGAAAACGCAACATGTATATATGAATAACAATTTTGAACATGATTACTAAGAGCAACAACATTAAAAAACCACGATTGTCGACATTATCATTCCTTATTTAGTATTACTACTAAAAGTGATATTATTATTATTATTATTATTTTATATTTGCAATTAAATATATTGTTAAAAAAAGTGCCATTTACAGTCCGTAGAGATTTAATGATGATGACGGTAATTCTGATACGACTATTGATAATATTAAAAATAATAGAATAGAAGCCTATCTATATCTAGACTGATTTGGATTCAATTTTCCTTCTCCTAGACTAGTCACCAACCAAGACTATATAACCCAATGTGTGCTGCCATTTCATCCTTAGCTGGGCGGAGAAGAGATGGATTCATACTTTTCCCAAGGGAATTAGCACGTAAGTAAATGTAATGAACTCGATCTCTGATAACAGACGACTGAAATGTGATACAGAAATCACAAGGGGAATAGGAATAGCGAAAGATGTCTTTCAGAAACTAAGAAAAGTATTATGATATTAGAAAATGTTATTAGAAAGAAAATAACGAGTGCTCGTTATGCAGTATCTAATCTCCTATATAGAAGCGAATGCAAGACAGTCTATTCACAAAGAAGAAACTTGATGTAATAAAAGTGTAATTCTACTGATGGATGCGGAGAATACAATGGACAGAACATAGAAGCAGCCGGGAAGTTTCAAGGAGAACAGGAACTAAAAGGACAATTATACATATAATCTTAATGAGATAACTGAAATTTCTGGGGTATAAATGATGAAATGGGGCGTAGGGTTTAACAATAATTCACATATTGAACGCAAAAGAAGTAAATAGAAAACAGCGAACAAAATATTTAACCGAGTTTGTATGAATGGATGACAAAGTGAGGTAGTAAAAGTACAAAAGTTATTTAAAGCAACAAAATACAGAAAGTTGTGGAGAGCCATAATCGCCCACCTACTGAATTGACAGGGCACACAAAAATGTATGATCAAGAGAAACAGCAATAATAATAATAATAATAATAATGATAATAATAATAATAACAATGATGTTTAAAGTAGATGACGAACGAGATGATGACAAAATAAAAAAATAGCCTTAGTAATTATACTTATACCAATAATATTTGCATCAACATCATACTAAATAGTAACAATAATAGGGCCGTTCCTATAACAACTGAAATTGTATCCCTAAATGGTTTTAGAGAAATTGCAACACCGTGGAAGGAGTAAAAATATCCAGATCAAGTCCTTGTTAGGGTAAGTAAGAAATCTGAGAAAGGTGCTGGGCATCCAAGGAGACTTGCTGTTGCTTGATACATAGCGAGAAATATAAGGCATGAAGAAATGTGTAAACGCCAGAAATCAAAGGAAATAAAAATAAAAATAATAATAATAATACCCTTAACAAGGGAAAGTCCGAATTACTGAAAAAACGCGCATCAGTAGAAAGATGAGTCGTAGAGTTATGTAAAACTGGAAAAATGAGTTATCATCATGATTGTAGAGGTTGGGAATGTTTGAAAGAGATTTCTTACCTATTTCCGAGATGGGTGATGGATGAAGGATGCGGAAGTAAAATCCACCGTCACTCATAAATATGTTAAAAATCTCAGGCTTGTGCAGCGATCAAAGCTGAATGGGAGGAACAAGATTCAGGCGATCAATACATGGGCAGATGCATTTTGGTAATATAGTGTAGGCTTACCTGGAAGAAGGGGAAATTACAGGCGCTGGAGAGGAGCACTAGAAAAATGCTGACTCTGTATAAGTTGCTTCATTCCAAATCGATATTGACCAGCTGTATTTGTCAAGAAGAAAAGAGGGTAGAGGACTAATAAGTTGTGAAGACTTTGTCAGTGCATATGAAAATAGATTTTCATGGTACATAAAGAACGCAACAGAATCTCTCTTAAAACATATCAAGAATTATGATATAATTAATACTGACTACTGCAGGGAAAAGGAGGAATACAAAATATCTGATGAACATAAAATAAACTGAAAGAAAAAAAGGAGCATAGCCATTTTTTCAAAGATGTTAACAGAAACAATCGATGTAGAAGGATCCGGCTCAAGAAGAGTGATTGGAAGCCGGAAACAGAAGTTCTGATTTGTGCATATCAAGAAAAAAATCTCAGAATAAACTGTTAAGTGTAAAATAGATCATACAAGCAACGAAACTCCATACAGTGTCATTCAAAATGATATTGTAGTGGTTGATAAAGAAGAGAGAAATTTATCTTCATAGATTATTACATACTCCGCAGACGATAGAGTAGTCGATGAAGGAGAAGAAAAATAGAAGAAAAAATATGATAGTTTAAAATGAGAAGTGTACAGATTGTTCAATGAATAGTTTGGAATTCATTCGTATTTTTGTTGCTGCTCTGGACACCATTAGTATTGAACTCGTGAAATGGCTGCAGAAGATATACTATAAGAGTTGTCTAATGATGAAACTGTGCCACGCCAGTCTACTGATTCTGCACAGCTGGTACTTTGGTTCATTCTATAGCAAAATCTGATATTTTGGAATATCCTTTAGAAACTGACACACTGCTCGTCTCTGTTCATGAGCGGAAGTAGATGGTGAGTATTATCAAAACCTTTCATCATATCGCATATATCTGGCTGTGATTTATGTGCCTAGTGTCCTCTTATCAGACTGTGTGTCATTATAAATATATTGGGCTTTGATAGCATATGCTTCTCGTACACTATCATGATAATAATAATAATAATAATAATAATAACAACAATAATAATAAAAATAATAATAATAATAATTACAGTTTCAATTTAGTTGCATTGAATAGATGTATGAAGGAAAGAATCGGAAAGCATAAAAAAATAACTGATAGAAGGATTTGGCTGTGTGCATTTAAGTTTTATCTATTTGTTTTTACTGTTTTATTGAAAAAATGTTCTATTTATTTTTCGTGTAATTTTAAACTTCTTTTAATTAAAAAATCTTTAAAATGTACACTAGTGTAATTCGTATCACGTACAATTTTGCCCAACCCTAATTTATCTGTCTGTTGATTAAATAAACTTTTGCATAATTACCATTAATTTATGATAGCACCTGTCATAAATTAAGGGTGATTACCATATTTTATGTGATACGACTATTAGCCAAACAAATAATAAGTAAAAGATGGAAGACAAAAACTTTCTTTTCGTTATTTTCAAATTAATCCTGAAAATGCATTACAATAAAATATATTAGAAATATGCAACTCGAAATCATTTTAATGACTTACTGATTAGACTAATTTTGAAAAATGTTTGACTTTCTTAACCAGAACTTATGGATGGAGAGAGAGAGAGAGAGAGAGAGAGAGAGAGAGAGAGAGAGAGAGAGAGAGAGAGAGAGAGAGAGAGATCAGAAAGGACGAATTCCACATATTTGAAAATATCTAAGAATGAAAAATAAGAGGAAAAAGTGAAAACAAAATCATTTCACCATACAGCATTAATAAAATTTGCGATAATACGAGGGAAAATGCGAGAGTATTAATGGAATTTGTTGCAACTTTCTTTCTAGTATAAAATTTCAATGATTCCAAAATAATATTTGCAAAGAATTGGGCATGCAACAAAAAAGAAATATGGATAAAAAAGAAATTCTCTTAGAAAATAAAATTTATTAATGATTCTAAAATTTGAACAGATCACTATATTAAAACAAATCTCATCATTGTATACAAAGAAAAGAAAACATGTTAGCTGCTTTTGGCGTCCTCACAGACAAAATGAAGGATATAGAAAAGCTGCATAAATATTAAAACTTTGCTAGAATGATAAAAAAAACCTATTTGATATTCATATTTATTGTAACACTTAGGGAAAACAAACAAATTTGTTTAGCGGATTAGAATAATTGTAAATTGGAGGAAGACTTGAAACTATTTAGTTAACAGCGATATTAAAATCAACATGAATGCTGAATAGAATACCGGAATATTGAGAAATGAGAGAGCCAATATTCACTTGAAAACAATAACTTCAGAAGTAAATATCAAAATAATAATAATAAAAAAAACAACGAGTAAATACTATTTATGGCGATATTTAATAAAAAATCAAATATTTACATTATTCAGACTATTGCCCTCGTCTTTTTTGCTATATTTATTACAACGTTTCGCCCATTGCACGCTCCGGCCTTCTTCAGGTGTTTGGAATGTCGAACTGAACCCTTTATTTCTCTCGCTGGGGTAGACTGTTCTAGTTCCACGTGCCATGTCTAATTGATGTCAGTTATCTCCTGTTAATTCCCCTTTCCAAGTTCTCCACTATCTTAACCATGTATTGAACTCAGACTCTTTGGATACCGTCACTGGACCTAAATAACGCCTTTATCCACTGTGCCATGTGTCCTTGATGACATCTGTGTATGCATTTCTGGGTATTATAAACCTAATATCTTCAGAAGTCATTTTTTTACCAGAGCTCATATTGCAATTTTCGTTGTTATTATTGCTTTTCTCTGGCACACCTTATTACTGGTTCCCATATTGTATTCATTTCTATGCTTGATCGGCTCAGGAGATTTTTGTGGCCTAGCATATGTGCGGATTCCTCAAGTTTACGAATTTTCCAATGATGTTTTTTGTCTATGATTTCAACCTGATCTCCATATGTGGTCAGCCACGCCTGATTTTTCTACTTCCCCTCGTGTTGCAGTTTTCTGGTGTTCTTGAAGCCTTTCCTTAAGGGAGCGTCTGTCTCCCCTTTATATTTATTTCCGCAGCTTCACGTGATGGCGTACACACAGTCTTTAGTCATGTTCTCCTCTATGGTGGGTCTTACTCGAGAGAGATATCTGCAAAGTGTCGTCCAGCTTTTGAAGGTTGTCCTGATATTATATGGACCGCAGATCCTTTGTATTTTCTCTGATAACCCCTTCAAATAAGGCAGGCATACCATTTTTTGAAGTGTTGTTTTCCTCCTCTAATTGTACCTCCTATCCCAGTTTATTGGGGCTGTTGTCATGTACCAAGGGTAGTTGTTACGTTGTAGCGTACTACTTCTACAGACCAATTCTTTATCTAATGTCTCTGGGTTGCCACTTATGACCTTTGCTCGGTGTTGTAAGCAGCGGACGATTCATTTCTTTACGCTGTATGGATGGTGGGAGTTGAAATTGAGGTACTGTCCGGTGAATGCCGGTTTACTGTATAAGGATGTCTGGAATCCATGTTCTGCTTGAGATATTAGAACATCCAGGAATGGGAGTGTGTTGTTACTCTCTTCCTCCATCGTGAACTGTATCGAAAGGTTTGAGTTCACATGGTCCAGTAGAACCTGAACATCTTCTTGGTGTGGCCAGAGTATGAAGGTGTCATCTACGTACCTTAACCATAGAGTTGGCTTTAGAGATATAGATTCTAATGCCATTTTCTCAAAGTATTCCATGTATATATTCGCCATTGCTGGTGATAATGGCGAGCCTATTGCACAGCACACATCCTGTCGAGATTGAAACTTTACAAATTGAATTAATCCTTGTTTTTGTTCTTCTTTTCTCTCTCTCTTTCTCTCTCTCTCTCTCTCTATATATATATATATATATATATATATATATATATATATATATGTTTCAGATTTAGGCAGAATCCTTCTTTTATACTCGTATCATTGAATTTAATGTACAAAGAATATTTTAATAGTCTGCAGTAATTATTGTCCCAATTGTGTTTGACTAATTCGGTAGCCGTTTTCGAGAGGTTCGTTCTTATATATAGTGACAGAGAGAGAGAGAGAGAGAGAGAGAGAGAGAGAGAGAGCAAGAGAGATAGATAAATAGATAGATAGATTCTTAATGTACGAAAATAAGCATATATGAACATTATATAAAAAATGAAATATAATCTGACAAACATACCTGATATTTATCAAAGTGTCTATTAAAATATCTGTGCAATTGATTTTAATAATTGACTAAAAATATTGTTTTCAAAATTTGTAGTATTTCTCGAATATATTTTAAAAATATGTCTGACAATTTTTTCAACCGAATTCTTTCAGTAGTTTAATTAAAAACATGCGCATAGCCACACCCACCTACACCCCCACACAGACTCGAGCATACACTAACATATATATATATATATATATATATATATATATATATATATATATATATATATATATATATATATATTTCATGTACTCATTAAACGTAAATTATTTAAGTATAGACAACTTCCTTTTAGTAATTTTCCCATATTAAATTCATAAAACTTTTACTCTTGGGCACCAAAGATTAAAAAAAATATTCTTCCATATCGTTTTTTTTTTTAGCAATTACACCTGAATTTATTCACATTCGCATATTGCGATTTTAAAACATCCATGATTCTCCACCTCCTCTTTCTCTTACTCCTCCTCCTTCTCTTACTCCTTCCCGTCCTTATTCTTTGTGTCTTGACCCTTTCCGCGATGTCCCCTGGGATGTTGTCTTTACGCTCCCCGTCCAAGAATGTGCATCTGAGGTCTCATCCTGGGTTAAAGCTGGAATCGGCGCTTTCATCCCCTCAATGGGTCAGGTCGCGCTCCTCCCCCTGGTTCTCCACTGCTTGCTCAGCCGCCATTGCCCATAGGAACCACTTCTTTCACCTATTTCGTGGCGACATGTCTGACTGCAATAGACGTCTCTTTGCCTCCGCCCGTAACGAGTGTAAGCGTGTCCTCAACGAAGCTAAGTCACTATTTGCTGCTCGAATGAAGGAACGTATTGCATTTCGCAAATTTGGCTCCAAAGATTATTGGCGTCTCTGCAAGAGCGTATTGAACAATTGAAAACCCTCTATACCTCCTTTGTTCAACCAGTTCGAAGTCCTGACCTCCTCTGCCGACAAGGCTGAATACTTTGCTCGGAAATTTTCATTCAACTGAACGCTCGTCTCTTCCGGTGTACCCATACCCGACTTCCCTCTTAGAACTGAGGCCCTATTGAGTGGGTTACACATAACCCCGTCTTTGGTATTGGGCATTATCTCCAATTTAGACCCCAACAAGGCTAGTGGTGGAGATGGGATACCAGCCATTGTCTTAAAGAAATGCGCGCCTGAACTGGCGCCCGCCCTCTCCAAACTATATAACTACTGCCTCAAGGAATCTTGTTTTCCTGACTGCTGGAAGTCCTCTTCGATTGTTCCTGTCTTCAAGAATTCTGGCGACTCCTCTGGCCCTACTAACTACCGTCCTATCAGTCTCCTACCCATCTTCGGCAAAGTCTTCGAAGCCCTAATCAATACCGAAGTGGTTAACCACCTTACATCTCATGATCTGCTCTCTGACAAGCAATATGGCTTCCGCTTCACCCGATCTACAGCTGATGTGCTTACGGCCATCACTGAAACTGTCTACCAAACTCTTCAAAATAACGGGGAAGCTCGTGCCGTGGCCCTAGGCATCTCCAAAGCGTTTGATAGGGTTTGGCATGCCGGCCTTCTTCGCAAGCTCCAGCGTTATGGCATTACGGGTCGATTGTTTGGCCTAATACAATCATTCCTGTAAAACCATGAATTGAAGGTCGTTCTCAACGGATTCTCCTCCAGTTCCTATCCCACGAACGCAGGTGTTCCTCAAGGCTCCATCCTAGATCCCACTCTATTCCTTATCTACATAAATGACCTTCCTGACGCCATAAATTCCCAAGTTGGGATCTACGCGGATGACACCACAATTTACTCCTCCATCAAAAACAAATCTAGTGTCGCTGACAAAACTAACCTGGCTGTGTGTCTCGAAAAGGACCTCCAATCGGTTGTGAACTGGGGCAAGAATTGGCTGGTCAATTTTAATGCCTCAAAAACAAAACTGCTCTCTATTAATCACCAGAGAGATCCTTCCCTACCCTCCATTAGAATGTCTGACACTCAACTTCTTGAGAGCACCTCTTTGTGGCTGCTTGATCTCACGTTGACTGTTGACCTGAGATGAAACAGATACATTGAGTCAATTGCTTCGTCCACCACAAGGAAAGTTGGCTCCCTGTGCCGCGCCAGGAAATTTTTATTCCCGGAATCGATCCTCCAGATCTACAAATCAACAATTCGCCCTTACATGAAGTATTGCTGCCATATATGGTCTGAGGACTTTACTGTTTGCTTCGGGGTTCTTCATAGGCTCCCGAGGCGGATATGCAATATAATTGGCCCTGTTCTGACATCTCGTCTACAGTCACTCTCTCACAGACGCGCCGTCGCCTCTCTCTGTCTTTTTTACAAATACTTTCATGGCAATTGCTCCGTGGAGCTGCATTCGCTTGTTCCCAGACTTCATGAGATCAAGCGCCCTACGAGGCTGGCATCCCGATCTCACCCTTTCACTGTCGAAACTCCTAAATGTAGCCGTCTCTTCTACTTCAATAGCTTCATGTCTCGCAACTCTCGCCTGTGGAACTCCCTTCCTTATTCCAGTTTAGGGAACTATAATCTCCCACTATTCAAATGTAATGTCAATCGACATCTCCAGTTGCCTTGATCTATCCACTATCCTTCTCCTCGTCCTTTTCTCTATCACTCCTATCTGATCTTGATCCAAATCTTCTGTAATCCCTTGCCTCCTAGTGACTTCCCGCCTTGCTTGGGGTGAAACGCTTAAAAAATATCTATGAATATAGAATACAGTGCAGTACGTAATCTCTTCAATGAAACAATGTTAAAGATTAACACTCAGAAGCAGTCTTCAATATCAAAGGTTGGCAGTGAATATTCGGAAAAAAACATGGCCACCTTTATACACGTCGCATTGAATATTTTTAGCCTTCTATTGGTGAACTATAAAATGGGTCAGCTCATTTTGGCTGGCTCACTAGTACTATGTTACTCAAAAATTCCAACATGCTATCCCATTGCGCCTTCGAAGTACATCGTCTGCTCCAAGACATACTTTCATTCTGTTCTATTTACATTTCTGTACTATCTTGATTTTGGTGGCTCCAATCCGTAGCTCGCAACCTAGGCTGTTCCTTTTGTTGAGAAAAGCATTCTATCTTTTGACAATAATTAGCCATTTCTTTCCGCTTTCTTTTTCAAAAGTTCATGCAGTTTTTACTGTCTGCTATCATTTCATGTATAATCTGCATATCTTATGCTGTTAAGATTGCGCCCACCAATGACGCATCCTGGTAATATTTCTAGTTGTCTCAGGATTATCCGGTGATAATATACATCCATATCTATTTCTATTGTATGCAGGCGGGTTGATTCCCAATATAAGTTCTGGAGTATTTTCATATCTTAATAAATGATATTTTCCTACTAATTTACATAGCACTTTGTGCTGTACACTATCAAATGATATTGTCTCGCCTATAAAACGCATTTTAATATTAATTAAAAACAAAAGAAAAAATCAAATACAATATTCAACATTTAGTATGCACAGATAATTTAATGGTGATACTAACTTTTGCTCCGTTTATTTATTAAACAGTATTTAAACGGGCCAGTAGGCAAAAATAAATACTGCTTAATAATGATTAAGTAATATATATATATATATATATATATATATATATATATATATATATATATATATGTATGCAAAATACGCATGTGAATGTCTCTAAGCGTTGTTAGCCAAGTGAGATCACCCCCACAAGAGAAAAGTAAAGTAAAACGAAGTAAATTGTCTTTGCAATATATTTTGATTGTAGACTCGATCTTTATTTAAAGTTCTTCCCCTATGCCATTCAGATGACGAAATTAGTCTTTAAATACACAGGCAAAAAATGCACACGTATGCATAATAATATTTACGCTTATATTCCCATCAAAATTAATCCTAGTGTTTATATATTTTCTTTGTTATCCTAAATGAATTTTAAGTGTTTTTTAAGTGTTCGTTTGTGCTGTGTTTTTCTGAACTCTGACCTGGCGACAATTTTAGATGCGTTCAAGAGATTTTATATAATTGAGAATGTTATTATTAATATTCTTTGCCAGGTTCCTAATTTTTGCTTAAAATCAATTACTTCTTATCGATGTCAATTACCTGTGATTATTATTAGGTAAGAACCTAAATTTTTTAATATCGACTGTCATGATAACTCATTTATACTTGAAAGACTAATACAACATAATATTTTATTCATTTTCCAATTTGGCTTTTTGCCACATGATAAGCTTCAAGGATAGTCTGATCCAGCGAGACTTGTATACTTTATGAGCATCTCATATAGAACTAGGTCAGACAAAAATGTAAACTTTATTTTAAAATAAAATATAAATTTCTCGATTCAATATGATCTCTCCACTTTATGTTAGTGGAAAATCTTATCCGGAGAAGCCGTAATGAGTAGGGTATCATCAGCAATGCTGATGGAAGTCAAAGGTGCTCTGCAATGATTAAAACAGAGCAGTTTCGGTAATACGTGTCCCAGATCTTCACTTAAATATCTATAACAATGGAATTCAACCTAAATTTATTGATCCTAAAAATATTTTATTGCATAAAGAGCACTAATTAAAAATGGCTTATATCTGACACGTCAATTATATTTTCCCTTGTTTCCCAAACTTTCTCTTTCTCTGCATAGTTTCGCCTAATCAATCATATATTTTATTCACAATTCACCATGTCAAGTAAATTGTGAGGATCCCGTAAAGCTTATTGTTGGGTAATTTGAACTTGGAAAATTTCAGCAAGGAATTAGCATACAAAATTGGGAATTTCACTTTCTCCAGTGAACCGTAATTTTAGACAATAAGCTAAAAAAAAGATAAACTAAAATAATGTTCAGTTCACATTGACTGGAATCATGCAAAGAGAACTCCGATGGTTGCAACGGGAAAGTGGATATCCTTGTTTCACGAAAGAAGATCAGATCTAGCGATAGTGCGTCCTAAGACTGGTAGTATGTTATCTTTGTCTCATAGATTATGAACTCTTTAAACATATCTCAGAGAACACAATAGACAGCTGATGTAGTACAAAAACCTTGATTCAAAACACTGCTGCCTTTTCATATGCGTCCTCATTTGATTAACTGCTGACAAGAATGGATTTCGTAAATGATAATACTGTGTATACCATAGCCGATGGGAAAAAATTTGAAAATTTAGTTATAATATTTTTGAGTATGTAATGCCTTTGTGTTCCTGTTTTCTTTTATGGATTGGGAATGAGAATTTAAGAGTAAAATGTTAAAAATATGAAACTGATTCGAATGTGTAATCGGAATAAATTCGCATCTGATTACAAGAAAAAGCTACAAGTTTAAAAATGTAATTTTATTGAAATCCCTGCAGTCATTATGAAAATGACAAGCATTAATTGCGTTTGAGCAATGTAGTTATTTCCGAGATCACAAATACATTTCGTACATAGTTGCAAGTTCATTTTATACAAGATTATAGAGAATATGTACGATATACATACATTCAAGATTAGGATAACACCATATGAGATAAATTACATCATCTTATTAAATTACTACTAGACATTATATGCTATACAAATTCTGATGAGAGAACTACTTTGAAGGATAATGTGGAATCAAATGCATTTTTGATATGCATTTTGCCGCAACATTTACGTGGCAACTTGTATTATGCATCTAATATCCTATCAAGTAAGTAAATTTCAGTAATATATATATATATATATATATATATATATATATATATATATATATATATATAACGAAATATAGTCTTAAGGTGTGCTATATTTATGGAATAAAGTGCTCAATATCAGAGATAGAGCGTGTGTAAATATAAAAGTGAACATAGAAGTCAACACTTAGAGGCGACAGTCTATTTCATGCTATATGCAATCGTCAGGCCTGACGATTGCATATAGCATGAAACAGACTGTCGCCTCTAAGTGTTGACTTCTATGTTCACTTTTATATATATATATATATATATATATATATATATATATATATATATATATATATATATATATATAGTATGTGTGTGTGTGTGCGTCCTGTATTTGTATTTCTCACTTTGATAACATTCTCATCATAAATATCGGATTTTTTTTGTCTTAGTCTCTTTATCTAAGCCATATTTACTCATGTCATATTTCCTGCCTTAACTGTGCTACACAGAAATCACACGCTGCGGATCGAAGACTTCAAAATGAAGCAAGTTTAGAAATTCTGGAAAGGGATTTAACAGATGACGGAAAATGTGACAAAAATCCGCAGGCTCATTGCAATAGCAAAATGCGCCTTCCAAAAAACAAACTCATTATTAACATAAGAAAATTTTACTAGAAAAAAAAGAAAGAAAAAAGAGTGATGTAAAATCAATATGGACAATTTCCACATCGATAAAGAGGAGATTTGACGCAACAGAGATGTGGTTTTACAGAAGGATGATGAAAATAACATGAACGGAAAATGTAAGTAAAGTAGAAGATTTAAGGAAAATGGAAACAAATATATACTTAATATTTAGAATCAGAAAGAGACAGTTGAAATTTCTGGGATACGTATTGAGGAAAAAGATTTGGGGAATTTGACTCTCACAGAACACACTGAATGCAAGCAGAGCCAAATGAATTATGGTATAATCTACATAACGAGCTTTTGTAAATGGATATCTAAAAAGGACTGGAGGAGATAGTAAGGGAATAAATATTATTTGGAGATAAAAAGAATAAGAAGTTGTGGAGAGCCATTATCGTGTCACGGCACATAATAGAATAATCATGGTTACTAATATTTGACTGCAAAGTTTGCTGTGGTTTGCGTGTACATGACATTCAACATTCCTGAAAATTCGTTTAAGCTTTTGAAAATACTCTCTGATGAGAGTTTTGCATATTTTGCGATGCTTCCATCCAATCAAAGAAGCATGAATATTACTTGTAATGTTTAGCAACAATACAGCGGCCTTTAAAGAATATCGATATGGATCCATTGCATAGTATCTGAACAGGTGGTTCTTTTCTCTAAAATACAAGCAAAACGTTTTTATTTGATATTATTTAGTGTTTTATAACAATCCTTTCGAGACCCTTTGAAGATATTTATCGCTGCACGGCGATCATGTAATTTTCTATTGGCAAGAAATTCATAAATTAATAGTCAGATATTTTCGTACAATCATCAAAATGAATATTTAAGGCATAACTGCGAGATAGCATCAGTCATAAAACAGTAAGCTAACCAATCACAATACTAAAAGAAATTAGAAAATTTTAATTCTCGGCCGGAATAACAAATTCAGGGAGACAATAAAAAAACATTTGTTTAATTTCCCGAAAGTCTGGTACAAACCTAAATATTATTGGTGGAATTATAGCACTAAAATTCTGCATAGGCAAAATTAACCCGTTTATAGATATTTATAAATAAAATCGAAATTTAGTTTCTAAAATAACTATGGTTTATACAATGATGATAAAAACGAATCAAAAAAATAAAAAGTTTATACTTACGTTCATATTGTGTTAAATAGATTTAAACTAAGATATAAATAAAATAATTTTAATGAAATTTATTAAATGAACTATTCCGCCTATGAGATGCACCACAAATACACTTTAATCTTTTCCATTATTCCTAACTGTAATATAAGCGATAGATTTGGTTTTTCTTTTAGAGTATTTTTAACATTGGCCGGGAAAAGAACATTTTGTTGATCGCATGTTGGTTATCGACTGACAAATGGTTCTAACTAGTGTCTCAACTTTTTATTATATATTAGCGTTAATATTTGTTTCAGTGGAGTAAATACTACAAAAATGTAGAAATTGAATATTTGAAAATCAGAGCTTGACATCAATTACCATAGTTAACACCTTTGTATCTAGCTTTATTATTTAAAACTTTTATTTTGTCAAGTGATTATATATTCTAAACTTGCTCCAAGGGTCTGAACAAGTAATTATTTATCTAAGCCAAAAGATTACTTCATCTGTCAATTGTAGTATTTACAGTCGTTTTGGTCGATTATTCCATAATTACTTCTACTTCAGTCATCAATTCCATCCAGTTGAGTTCTGCATTTATCATTGAAAGTCACATTTGAGAAATCATTCATACGTTTCTCTTTGTGATTTTTATTTTCGTACTTTGGTTGCATTCATGTCTTTAGCCAATCTTCTAAATATTCTGCATATTTTCTTTCTGGTTGCAGTTGCAACATCAGCTTCAAATATTTTGTTGCTTATCTATTCAATTCATTTCTTTCTTTCTTTCTTTCTTTCTTTCTTTCTTTCCACCCCTTATATTTCTTGCTATTTCTTTCCGATTTTCTTGCCTTCAGTATTTATTTTTAATTAAAAAATTCTCCAGGCTCTCATTTTACATGATGTCTTCCACAAATTTAAGCTATAAATTTTGTGTAATCCATGAAATATAGGTTTCTATATTGTATTGCTCGATTTGATAGTATTCATAAAAACATCCCTACAAATCTGATTTCATCATTGAATGTTTCTTGTTAATAAATTCGTATATTTATGTATAAATGTTTTTTAATGGAATGGTTCTCCATCGAACTTTTTCGAATTTAAAGTAAGCAGACGTAATATTGTTAAGAATAGGATTCCACGTATAAACTGAATAATCCATTACCAGTCAAAACCTTGGCAGCCCGGACAGTTTGACTAATCGAAACGAACATCAGAAAAAAAGCCATTTCGTATCTTTCTTTTCATCATTGATTCGAGGCCACGTCGGCCTGAGATATACATTTCTCAGATATTCTCTTTAACACTTTGCATGTTATTAAATATCAATCTGTCAACGGAATCTGCCTTTATGTTCTTACATAATCTGTTGACATTCTTTTTCTCAGGAGGTGTACTCACACATATGTACGCATGTGTGTATATGTATATTTGTGTGTGTATGTGTGTGTGTGTATTTTAATGTGTACGCGTATAAAGGCAATTTGACTCGGAGGAAGAAAAATCCGATATAAAACCAAATGACTAAATGCAGCTGATTAATTATGCGAATGGTCATCTACCTAGGAGAAGGACACTAAAACCAAATATTTTGATCTCATGAAAAAGCTAATAAATCAATTGAATAAAACATCGTCTGTCCTGAGTGTTACCAAGGAATGCGCCCCGAGGCCTAAAAATCTGTTATTGGTAAAGATTGTTTTAGTCAGCCACCTTGCCTATTTGCAAGAACAAAAATCAACTTGCAATTGCTATACTCAAATCATCGGATATTGTAATGTGACACTATTTAGCTATGGTAATTGGCTAACTAATTAACCATAGAAATTAAAACAGGAAATACTGAGGGCGGAAAGAAGTTATCCCGAAAGATATACCGTTCCATGTTAAAAAGATTTTATTTCATTTACGAAAAAGATACTTTTCACAAAGGAGAGTAAACCCGTAGAAAAAGCCATATGTGAGATTTTATCAAATTGATTAATATTGTTATAAAGAGGTACCTTGCTGAGAGAGATAGGAGATTAGGAAAGAAAAGCAGAACATTAAGATATCGGGAAGACCACATGGCGGTCATAAAAATTTCGGCCTGAGATGATTGCTGATACAGGGTAGGGAGAATCAATATTAATTATCTTTCCAAGATATCATTTTTTTTCTAGAGTGCCAGCAAGGAAAAGCAATATGGTGATTATAAAATTTTGGCATTTGTTTCGATACAGGTGGAGAGGATCGTTATTATTTACTTTACCAAGCTGTTGATTTCAGACGCCGAGATGTTGAGTAGCAATATGGCGATTGTAAAATTTTGGGCAGGAGAAAAGATAGCGTGGAAGAATTGTGATTTCGTAAGATAAGCAATTTAATTTCTCAAGAAGCCAAGTGTTCCAGTATGAACTAAATTCATGAAGGGACCAGATGTCAAACTTTGATTGATGGTATTGGCAAAGTGTGCTGGTTAAGTGGATTCTGAGTGACCAACAGATATGATAGATTTTAAGTGGCAATATGGGATTCGTAAAAATTTTGGCCGATGGGAAAAAGGAGAAGTTTTTAAACAAAAATTCTGGATTATAATTTTAAGGATGCCACACCCGCACGGCCGGGATGTCATTGGTCAAGTGGTAGCAATGGTGATAGTCGGAGGTGAATGGATGAGAAGGACGGAAAAGTTATTAACGTCCATTGAAGGGATTAGTATGAGATATCAATGTGAGAGAGGAAGAGTCTAGGAGGATAGCTCTCCTCCGACCTTCCCTCACGCACTAGGGAGACCCCCCCCAAAAAAAATGAAGAGTGATTAATTTTCCAAAAATGGGAAGTAATCAATTTTTCTGGCCTGACAACAAAAGAGATTTCTTGTTAGGAATTGAGATTTACCGAGAAGCCCAGGCCGCCTCTGGCCCCGCATCGGGTTTTGGTCGGTATCCATACAAGCTAACGTCCTCGGGTCGTTCGACAGTACAGTCAGTCGAGTCGAGTCAGTTTAGTTCGAGTAGTGGGAACCAGTGTGTTGTCTCGCAGAAGCTGACCGAGAGATTCCACGACATCCGACTTCGCCCAGCTTACGAATAGCAAGTTATACTGACGAACGAAGCCAAGCCAGCACCTAAGAACTAATTCAGTTGACTTAAGATACCAAAACTTGCTTGAAACATATAAGTGTCACATTCCGTAGAGAACGGGCTGGGAGAGAAACACAGTCCTGTATATAGCATACTTGAACCTCTTGGGTTTTTATTTTATTTGTTTCTTTTTTTTTCTTTACGCTTGTGCGATATCACCTTCAGTCTGGACTCAGCTTATATTACGGCCCGACGTCTGATTGATCTCGTTTACCTAAGATCAAAATCACAACGTGGGTAGGTTAGACTTAAGATTAAAGCAGTTGCTCCGGTAACCAGCCGTTGTAAATGAGCTGGGAATGACAGGGCTGGTATCGAACCAGTACAGATGGTGTGAAGCCATTAACATCGACGACCAGAATTCAACCCTGGATCGGTCAGTGTCACCTATTGGTATCCTTACAAAGGTATTCCGCCGAGTAGCGACGACCACCGATCGACCGGGACACAGACTGGTGGAAGCGACTAAGAGTCAACCCCAAAACTCCGGTGGAAGAAACATTACAACTTCGCGCCGCGACTGGGACTTGACAGCTCAGTGTCACAGTAATAGACAATATTTCACACCAGTCACCAAGTCTTATGGCTACAGATATTGTTATATGTGGCTGTTAAATCCGAGATCCGAGTAATATTTGATTATGCACCAACTGAAAAACATATCCACGCAAAACAGATAACTTCTACAAATTCTGTGTAGTAGAACAAAATAGAAAACTCAGTTAATGGAAATTTTAATGCTGCCTCCGGTATTTTTGGCACATCATTGCTCTTTTGATGGAAGAAAGACATCACCATTTGAAACTTAAACAGAAATAGAGAACTTTTATTAAATATTTGTTATTCAAAAATGATTTTCAATCATAAATCATCTCATGAAACATCGTATCACTTGGTATACCGTAGATAAAATAATCAAAAAGGTTATTGATTTTAGCATCTTAGATACTTTGCTTAGGCAATTCGTGACAGCCGTTAGAATATATAATTTATACTTTGAATCAGATCACAGATGTCTGGTAACTAAACTAATAACACCAGCCAACAACGCTTACGCAAACCAAAAAATATCCCTAAATATAACAGCCAAGCTCTTAAAAATGATAATGTAAATGAAGTAGAATCTAAACTAACGTTGCTAAATTTTGATTAAAAAAACATCGACGATTTAGATAATGTAATCATATCTTCTTTATCCGAATAACGTGAGACCATTCCTAAACTAAGAAAACAGAAAAAGAAATGATAATTCTGATTTGAAAAGATAGCAAGAGAAAAGAAGTGAAAAAAGAAGTGAAAGTGAAGAGAACATTAAACGGTCAACAACAATAAAACACATTTAGTTAATGCTCTAAGAAATTAACATCTTTTGGAAATTGGAAGTCAAATCAATGAAGCAAAACAGCATAGATTGTGTGTTAAAATATGGAGAAAATCAAAATCCATGATAATATAATCAAATACAAAATATAAAACAGAAATATCCTAATCTCAAAAAACACTCCCAGTCACATTTCAATTCTCACCACACCAATCTGAAGATGCAAGAGGAAATAGATTCATCTGACATTGAGGCTGAAATTTTGAAAGTTTCATACTCTGTTCCCTAATTGAAAAATAAGTTTATCAGTTTGATGAGGGAAGTCTGAAATCAAAAGTACATGCCAAAGAATGAGTTATTGCGCATCACGCATTAATGCAATGTGAAAATAAAAAATAAAAAGTAATCCTGAAGATCCCCATATGTACAAAAGCATATCAATCGGATATTTTATGGTAGAAACTAGTAATTAATATTTTACTGGCTCGACTCTCATTATTCTCTGGAAATCGGCTTCTAGCGATTAATTTGGATTTCGTTCTGTTAAGGGCTGCAATGGAATAGAACGTTGTATATCTGATGTTGATCTCATAGAAATATGTTGATCGCATGGAGATATGACCACATTAATAGGGGCTTCATTTTCAAAGTTATCGGGCACTGTCTTCTTAGGCGTGACTCCAATCCACTGAATGACTTGATCTGATAAAGAAAATGTATCGAATCACAAAGTCGTATATGCCTGAAGATCCAAACACTGAATCAGTTCAAACATCACCAAAACTACGAGAAAGAAATGTGACGCTCAATCTGTTTAATATCTTCATAGACAATGATATGCTCGTGTATAAGCATACATATAAGAAATTGGTCTAGATCATTTAAACATATGGTACCAAATCTCAAACGAATAGAAAATAGCGCACCAGAGGCCGATAATGAGATAAGCTGGTGACAAGGTTATTCAATGTTGGTATAAGGAAGAAGATATCACTATTCTTTGCTAAGTGTTGCAATGAGCGGACTTTAGAATAAAACTCCCTAAAACAGAAATCATGATCTGGTATTGAAATCAGAATAGTGATGTTAAAGACTCTGAATCCATTATAATAATTCAGATTGTGGAATTTCTAAAACATTTAAAATACGCCGGTGTTTGGATCAATCATAACAAATTTAAGGAGATAAGGAAATTGAACACAGAATAGGTTGTGCGACGGGTAGTTTTGGCCAACATAGCGAAATGCTACAAAAGCCAAAATATAAACCTATGAACTGGAATCATGTTCTGAAATATCCTCGTCAGATCTAGAGTCACATAACGGTGTCATGCATGGCTTCCAACCTGTTTGGAAATGTCTAAAAATCAGCTATATACAACCGTTTTCTAAGATCAATGATTCAAAATACATTCAAGCGAATGAATCGTCTACGTTTTAAAGAAGACATACCTTAATAAAATCTTAGAGACTTGCGCTGAAGAATCACAACCAAAGAACTTTACCAAATAACAAAAAGCACACCAACAAAAGGAACAAGTAAAATAGATATCACATGTAACTAGAATCTAAAATAATTGATATAATCAAGATGTTTACTTTCCACACTACCTTAAATAATAGGAAACCTTCATCATTACGAGAAAGTGCGATAACAGTGAACTTGAGCCTATTTTCCAGAAAAATTGCTTTAAGAGAAGAGATATTATAAATTCCAACGGACAGCAACACAAACTGTTCGATCAATGAATGTTGAAAGTTTCCTGTATGGAAACGGTTGATCTTACTATTACCACCATCATTTCAAGTTACTTTCTTGAAGAAGTCTATACTTCCTTTACCCTATTTCTAGCCTAATTTTGCTATGTTCCATTCATTAGAATTCTAATTATAAGCTTAGTTATGTGTCTCATTAAGCTAACTGTTCGATTGAGTTCATGTCCATTGCATCTCGTTTCAGCAACGATATGGAGCTATTCCACTAGTTAACTGATGATTTTTATTTAATTTATTATTTAGGTAATCTTATCAACCACGAAATCATCTAAGGTTGTAGTCATCTCTATTACAACCTCATCTGCGCTTGCTAATTTGTTTCTACTTATCTTAAATAGCGATAATTTTAAATCATATTACAGGTCTTTCCATACTTTTATGCATTGCACATTTCTCTCCACACATGTCTAGGAAGAACTCTCCGAATTATTCGTTCCATCTTTGTATTATCTTTGTCTTTTCCATTATAACTGCTCCTATTTCAATTTTTCGCATCCTATCCAAGATCACTTTTCTATATTGCTACTTTTTTCAAAAAGAATTTATGTATATTGTCTGAGTTATTCATCATTTGCATGCTTGTGCTTATTTCTTATGTTTTCGTTTAACATTTTATAATCTGTGACATTTCTTAGCATTATCCACTAGCTTTTTTTATTATCCCCTACCTTTTTCTTGTTTTTCTCTCCTTCGGATAACATCTTTTGCTGTTGTCTCTAGTATTTCTCTGAAGGGACACTTTAAAATTACTGACCTCTTCTAAGGTTTCATATTTGTTATTAACTGCAAATACCTTCTTTGCAAATTGTCGTTCTGGAGCTTTCTTTTGCATTATTTAATATTTTGTAAAACTCATCCGTTTCTTCTTCAATGTCGTGGGAGCGTAGGTTGGCGTGATAATTCTTTCTTCTCTTTCAGTATCTGAGAGGGACTCAGTCCGAGAGTTGCTAATATCCCAGAACACATTGCCTCCTATCTTTACCTAATATTAATCCTATTCCTTTTTCATTTCTCTCTCTGTAGTGTGACGCTGACACTGAGGCCCTGTACTCCATACTGATTGATAAAGAATATTCTCCTTCTTGGCTGAAGGCAGGAAAATAAATCTTTGATCCAAATTAAGACTCGCGTCCTACACTGATCTGGGTACTCTGTTAGTATGGATATAAAGCGTAAATGAATCAGATCATTTTATTATCTTCCTAATTATTAGTCAAATGGTGCATCAGTCAGCTTTACAGTGAAAGTCTTTTATTTACTGAATCACTTCCCCGTGAGCTATCATTTTTGGCTGAATCTTGGAATCAATTCAACGTTTTCTTTCACTCGCTTTTAACTTTCTAGTTATCAAGATTTGAATGTTAAAACTCGTTTTATTAATCAAGCATTTGATTAAAATATCACCTGTGTATAATAATCTCTGCTGTCGCACAGTATCTATTTATTTTTGTTTCGTTGTTTTTTACTCCTGTATTCTACTTCTCCCAAATGTTTGTTTTCAACCTCGTCGTGTTTCTGTTCAAATTATATTTTCTTGTCTGTAATTCACCCGTACCAGTTCTCTCCCTTTGCATTTGTGCATATTGTGATTGCATGAAATTAATGGTAAATATGCCGCGCCTTCAATTATTGCGATATCAAATGAGGCTGGACATTTCAAATGGGATATGAAAAGGAGAAAAAAAAATGAACTATTATGAAAAAAACAAAAAACAAAACAAAAAAACAGAATTAAGAGGAATGAAAGAAATCAACAGAACTGTCAGGCAGACCGAAAGAAAGTACGAAATAAATAAATAAAAAAAGAAAGAAAGAAAGAATAACATCGACAGTAACGACTTTAAGTAGAAAAAAGGACAAAATATCACAAACAGTGAAATAAAATAGAAACAGAATAAAAAGGAATTGAAAAATTTAGGAAGGCAAACAAAATGTTAATATAATAATAAACAAACAAAGAATGAGAGAACAGAAAACGATGATCTGGGAAAATATAAATGAAAGAAAGAAAAGAGATAGAAAGAAGATAGTGAAAAAGTAGTGGCAGAGAAATGAGAATAAAACTATTGTGAACTAAAGTGTAAGGAAGAAAAGCGAACAAGTGACACCGATAAAAATGGAAAAAAAATGAAAACCAAAGACAAAAAGGAAGAAGAAGCATGAAAAAATATTGAAAGAATAAAAAAAAGAAAACGAAGGGGACAAAATAAAATTTATATATATATTTCTATTCAAATTCTGATGTGTATTGTAGAAGGCCAATTGTCGATCTCATAAAAATCGTAGATCATTGCGACTTATATTTATTTTGTAGCAAGTGTAATAGCAAGGCTGACTGCTGTTCAAGGCTTTCGTGTGCTTTGGAACATAAATCAGACAAAAAATATTCTGAATGGGAAGCATGAATGCAAATCATAAAACGTCTGTCGGTTCTAACTTTAGTTCTGATTTGTCCAGTGGTTGTTATTATTATTTCTCGCATACTGACTTTTCAGATGTTTACAAATTTTCACCAATACACTAACACTCTTTTAACTATACTCAGTAATACCGTTGTCTGTGTAGTGTCGATCATTCGCTGGATTTCAACTTTATTCTGACTTTTCGTTTGGTTTTCGGGGGCATTTTCAGCATTCTAAAAAGTTACAAACACGTTCCATGATTTCGTCAGTTCACAAGCAACGCAGGTACTTATCCACCTTTTTACTGGTTTTTGAGTTTACTGCGTGGCCTTCTGGAACAGCCAAACATACCACTTAAAATTTTTCTTGTTATTCACGATAATTAGATCTAGTCTTCTCGCTATGATCGAGTGAGCTGTTTGAAACTCAAAGTATTCTAAGATTTTGTGTATTTCATTTTCTAAGAGATATTCAGGTTTGTGTATATACCATTGGCGTGTACGATTGGTGCGTCGCAGTCGTTTGCACAGTTATCAGTGGAACACCCATTCCTTCTTGCTTTAGGCTGCCATGAACAGCGGTTCAATTTCTTTACATTCCTCCTGCGAAACGATGTCTGTGCATCATAACTAAAATTACCCTTCAAGAATATCTGTCTTTCCATCTATGGAATATTGTTTTCAAGATTCATTATCTGTTCACTTTATGGGAAATTTGGTTGTTAAAATAATTCTTGTGTAATCAAGTTCATCAATTGAAGAGTCAACACAAATCTCAATGTTGATCAGTCCTCTTCTCCACTTTTTGCTTTTTACATCTAGTTTATTAACATGGTCTCTTGGATTCAAAGATTTATGCATTGTTATTAACTTCAGGTAAGATTATCAAGTTCCCCTATTATTATTATTATTATTATTATTATTATTATTATTATTATTATTATTATTATTATATTTCGCACGGTTTTTTGTTTTCAACTGGATATCTTGCATTATGGGTTCTCTCCATCAAGATGTACGACCACAGGTAGCAAGCACCTTTTGCAGAATATTTGCAGTGCCAAGCAACGCAGACTTTGGAAGCTACGGGATACGATGTTTTATTTCGATTTCCTCGATGTGGGATTTTGTTCGCTGGTACAGATTATTATTATTATTATTATTATTATTATTATTATTATTATTATTATTATTATTATTACATGAGTGAGCAGTTAATTATGTTGAAAATCAAATGAATCAATTTTTTTCATCACACCAATGCTTTTATCCAATGTGTTTACTGCTTTCGAGAAGAAGTGTGTCATGTTTTCCAAAGTTTTATAGTTTTCAATATCATCGAAACGGAAAGTAGAACATTTTCTAGAAATCATTATGATAAGATAATGCTTTGATCTGAATACCTATGAGACGTTACATTGTATATAGGCTGGGATTAGTGGTTAAATATACAGTAAATCCTCCTTTAATTCCTTTTTATCAGAAGAGAAGCATTTCACTTTCAGTTAGACAATCCCAATACGGAAATGGAAATTAATCTTTATGAACGTCCCTTCAAACACGAGCTTTATATAACCAGCCTAATGATTAATTTGTTTAAAACTAATATTCACTTATTATTTTCACAAATAACTCATCATACTTGGTGAAAAAATTTCCATTATATTTCTTTTTGTTTTGAGTTACCCACCTTCCCTTTATTCTTTGACTTTCTATTTTTAAATTCATTTTTTTCTCAAATGATGTTTATTTTTTATTTTAGATTTATTAGATTTTTTCTTACTGAGCGGTTTACTTTGTGTCTTTTTCATTTTTGTTTCAGTTCATTTTATACGACTCTTTTTTTTCAGTTTCTTAAAAACCTTGTCTTTTCTCATATTTTAAAACTATATTTCTCACGTATTTTCTCATTAATTCATTCTTTATTTTTTAAATAATTTTTATTATATTTGTTAAGGAAAAATAACGTAAAATATTCAAGCAGAATCATATTTGAATGATTGTCGGTTAATTTTTTTGTATCTGTTAACATTTTTACATATTTTGGTTATCCTATATTATGCAACTGCACCAAAAGTAAATACATAGACATTCAACATTCTTGCAAAATTGCGATGTACGTATTTACCCCATCACACACCTGCATAGCCATGTCTGTAATATCTTTTAAAAAGAAATCTGCCGCTTGGTATTGGATAAAGTAGTTGAGTCCATTTTAGTAAAACTATCGGTTGGAAATTGAGGCAAGAGAATAGACTCGAATTTCCAATAGTGAATTACAAAACAGATAGTCTTTCCCTAAGTGAAAAACTAGTACGAGATAATTGTCCGAAGCGCCTTTTGGTGTAAATGAAATAACTAGATATTAGCATATAACTATAACTATATCTATCTATCTATCTATCTATCTATCTATCTATCTCTCTATATATATTTGTGTGTGTGTGTGTGTGTGCGAACAATCATTCCAAAAGTATTGGAACAGCAAGGCCAATTCCATTGTCTTTGTTGTTTCTTGGACACATTTGGGTTTAAGATCAAAAGATGTATATTAGATAAGAGTTCAGAATTTCTGCTTCTATTTCAATGGGCTTTGGTTCGCACAACTGAGAGGTCACGCTGGGCTTTCGTTTCGCTAGCTCTTGTGTTCTTTGTCACTACAAAAATAATCCATGTAAATTTATATGTACTAATAGGGAAAAGAATAAAGGAATGTACCTTTAGATTTGGACAATTATGCAAAGGGATTGGATGTAATCCAAATTTATGGCTAAAAGTGTGAAACTGGCAAAATAGTTTGAGTACCACTATACAAGAGCATTGATAATAACATAGCATTTCGCATCTTCCATCCTCTGTTAAAATACTTACCAGGTACTTAAATTTCTGTAGTTGTTGGATGTTGACCTCTCTAATTTGTAGTTCGCATCTTTGGCTTTTTCTTTTGCTGACAACAACACTTTCTGTTTTCTTACAGTCGATGATTAGTCCCTTCTTCTCGCTTTCTTTTACTACCCTGTCTAGACGGAACTGTAGTTTCTTTCTGTATCTGCCATCAACATTGTGTCACATGAATATCATATATTGTTTATAAATGATCATAAATCCTGGTAATGTCTCCATGTCTCTTAGGATCGCATCGCTGTAGACGTTGAACAAATCCAGTGAGAAGACACATCCTTGCTTACGCCACTTTCTAATTTTGTGTGCCTACTCGGTTCTTTTCTGTCCATGTGAAGGCGGTTTGCTTCCAGTATAAGTTCGAGATTATTCTAACATCCTTCCCAAATAGACCCAGTTTTCCTAACCGTTCAAATTAACTTAAAAATGTATGCAAAATAAAACTATTTGAAAAACTTATCCTATCAAAAATAGTTATTGGCAGTTTTCTTCGTCAACATTGGATATGTTCTCATATTTATGCGTATGTATATACGCTATGCACGATTTTATTATTCGAAGTAATATTTCCTGAATAAAGATGGTATTAAGCAATTGGCATTGATAAAACTTTCACGAATTAGTTATATTTACATGAACGGAGCATCAAGTATTTTTCAGCTTAAAATATTTGTCATTATTAGAAATATTGATAACATTTTGAAGGTGTGAGATTTTTTATGCAAACAAGTGCAATATTGATTTTTAATAAATAAATCCAGAACATATCGATTACAGAAACATCTATTTGATTAACATAATAATTCATATCCGTGAATAAATTATTATTTTTCATGTTAAGATGCCCGATTTATCTTTTGTCTGTCTTTAGTCTCGTAAATTTCATAATTTTTCTACGGATGCGACTTTAACATTACTTACAGCATATTTTATAATTTTCCATGGATATTTGCTTGAATATTGATTTTAATCTCATATAAATCTCTTTTGATGATAATTTGGATTAATATCTGGAAAGGATTGGTGTCATTTCGGTAATTTGGTGTCTCTGAAAGCTTTATGGCTAGAGTAACAATATTGAGCACTATATGAAAATATCTGCTTCACTTTTAAATCTTAAATTATATATATATATATATATATATATATATATATATATATATATATATATATATATATGCATGTATGTATGTATGTATGTATGTATGTATGTATGTATGTATGTATGTATGTATCCAGACTCCACCCCGGTTATTTAAACAAGTGTGTCCATTGTTTCATTTTAAGATTGAGTGTTACGGTTCCTTGTAAAGTATTTTCCTCCGCTTTCACTCCCTGTTGCGTCTTAGTAGTGTTATGACCTTGCTTCGAATGAATTATATATATATATATATATATATATATATATATATGCATGTATAACTATGAACCTAAAGAGCCAGGCAAACCTACCTAGGTTTCACCTACGCGGATCGTCTGGGTACACGTAGTTGAAACCTAGGTAGGTTTGCCTGGCTGTTTAGGTTCATAGAATTTCTCGACTTAGTGTATTGAGCACTTTATTTAGTTACTTTTGCTTTACTCGTGTTGGAGGTTTCTTTCTTTGGACTCTGAGCTTGAATTCTGGACGATTGTTTTCGCCTCAATTACATGTTCTTAGTGCTTTCTTTTTTATCCCTTATTTTTCCTTGGGTATTGGTTTGTTCATTTACAAGCCAAAATAACTAAGGTTTTATCCAGTATAATTACTTATATTTATAATATTACACACACACACACACACACACATATATATATATATATATATATATATATATATAAATATGTAATGAAAAAAAAAACAAACTTTAAGGTACCATTACGATAATTTATTTCACCTAAATCCTTTTTTAAGGATTCAGGATCATCAGGTAAAACTTCCAACAACGAATTGAGAGGAAAAATGGGATTAGAAATTGGTGGGTAGTGTAATTTTTCTAATTTAATAGAGGGGGTTGAGAGTGGCAGTTAAACAGACAATATAAAGTATAGGGAGGGGTTAATTTTATATCACTCTTAAGTATGTTTTATATTGGAGTAGGAGGAGTGACAGAACCTTGACCTATTTAGATGGTTAAAAAAACGGAAATGAAACGTAGAAAATGTATACAAGTGAGTCTTATGGTAAAGAGAGAGATAGGGGGGAAAAGGAGAGATGGAGTTGTTATAAAAGATAGCTTACAATGCTTGATAGAAAATTCGATGTCTGAAAAAATTTTTGTTATTAACTTAAATCTTTAACTTAAATCTTTAATATATATATATATATATATATATATATATATATATATATACAATATTGATTTTCCTTTGTTTATTGCCCCAATAATTTATTTAATTAGTCAGGCTGAAGCAAACTAAACTGTTTTTACGCAATCACTTGTCACTAAGTCAACTTCAGTGCGCTAGTATCTACTCTGAATCCATTTCAAAACATAATTAGTAATTTAATATATTTAAAATTTGAAATCCTTAAACATACAATGCCCCACAAAGATTTTAATTTTTAAATTTTCCGAAGGAAAAAATGTTATTTTGGAGCAGGTTTAGCAGAACAGCAAAACAGATACTGTTAAGAATTGAAACTAATCGCAGAGGTATAAATAATTCTAAAATACTAAATGGATTATGTGATGTTACACAAATTGCAGAGGTGTACATTGCAAATAAATTAGCAAATTTTGATAAAATGCTGGATCACGATTTCAAGCAAAATATGTGTCAGTAGAAAGATGGGTTGGTATTTGATCCAAAAACCCTTTCAGTGAAAAATATAATCATTTTGGAGCTGCGACATATAAGCTTAGAAATATTTGTCTACACTGACAACATAATGAGAACGAAGATTATTAAAATACAATTGTTGTACCAATTCTAGCAAAATATTAGGAAGTTACTAAATGATAAAGAGAATGGCAGCTGAATACGAACAAGGTACTAATCTAGAAACAAAACATAAAAAAAAGAATACGTTATCTTTATTAAATATCATTGCTAATTTTGTTCTCACATAGTCACTAGTAGATTCCTAACTGCCAGCAGCCATTATGAAATACATTAGTACGGATGTTATTAAATCTATAACATAAATTTAAAAAAAATAAAAATATTTTGTCTAAAACTCTGTTAACTTCTTGTTTAATTTCTGTTCAATAATAATCGTTTTTAACTAACTATACCTATTTATATTAAACTGAAAACGTTTTTACATGTTGAATCTCAAAATAAAGACAGCCACCCATTTAAACTTGATTTACGCTATATCGTTTATATCAGAGTTAGCTTAAATCTACTTTATATGTAAGTATAAATAATTTACGACTTATAAAATCTTCGATGATTTCTTTACTTCAGAAAAGAACAGAAGACTTAGTCATGTAACAGATTCTTTTCGGGTATATCTTCTGTTACTGCTGACACACTAGCCTAAATTAATAGGCTTGTTTGATCTCTGTCGCAAATACTAAACATTCATTCTGATACCATTGGATATCAGCAAAGATGTAACGCACTTATAGTTTACATTTTCGTTTTTCGGCATGAAGCTTTTCGCTTCTATTATTCTTAGCAATAATCAGAATATGTCTTCAGTTATTCCTACCTGTTGTTTTTCATGCTTCAAACCAACATTTCATTCCATTATAGAAGATAGCTATCATCATGACGAATCCTTGATTGAAAACTTATGGATTCAAAGCTTTTAATGTTTTGATGCAGTTTCAATTCTCATTACAGCACTTTAGGGTGTTGCCGACGCTTGCAAAACCTTCATGATTAACGTGCGCCAAGGACAAGTACATTCACAAACAATCAAGATTTACATATTCTGATAATGTCATTATATTATTTCTATTTAATAAAAGCATCGAAATAAATTGTTCCGCCTTATTACTTGTTTCGACAAGAAATAATTTATCGCTAAATACTCCCTTTCGTGTACAGATTTAAAAGCTGCTTTCCATTAATCGAATGAAATGTGCACATTTCATTCGATTAATCCATTGAGTTGGTTTGTGATAAATACTGGAATGTGCTTATAGTCATTCATCGGGTGTAAAAACGCAGGTGTAAGTCTCTTAGTATTGACATAAAACACCGAAAAATGAGGATGCATATATTTTATTGAATAAATTGCTCATAACATTTGTCTGCACGAAAGTGCTATATTAGAATTGTGGGAAGAATTGATAGCAATTTTTACAAAAAAACATACAGTTTCGTGGTCGAGAATCTATAATATACGAAGAGGTACAACCAAATCCGCTTCGTAAAATTGAATACATGACTAAAACTCAGAATATTTTCAAATCACTTCATGGACGAACTGAGAACTTTTCAGCACATCTCATACAGTTTTATTTCCAAGAAAATTCTTTTGGTTTGTAAAAATATATTTATAGGCCGCGAAAACTTTATAAAAAGCCCGCAAAAAACAAAATTGACTAATTAACACCCTGCTGAGTGAGTCATCATGTTCATTCGGTTGAAAAGATCTCATTTTTAAATAACTGAATTTAATAGAAGCAACAGTTTACGCATAATAGAATCCTATCTCTAATAAGTAAGGTTTTTAAATAGTTCATCAAATATTTTCTTTCTTTTTTATTCACCGTTCTTGGTGATTAGGTTTCGATTTTACTTGAATGTTTTGAAGTAGTACTAAACCATTCTTAAAAGATTATATTACAAAAAATGTCAAGTGGACAGTAGCAGATTTTACTTGCATTTCCCATCATCAATTTGGTTTGCTTTGATATAACGCTATCAGAATATCATTGTCAACATGACTGGGCACCAATGGTGGATATGTTTTTTCTGAATATTCACAGAAAACAGCATCAATTACTAAGTTTTGATGATGATTCTATTTTATGATGTCATACCGCAAGTTCATTTCTTGTCTTTAAAAAATCTGGCACTAATATAAAGTTTTATGGAGATGGTATTGCATCAATTTTTTTTAAAAAATAATGCTTGATTAGTTAAAAATATGAGCTATGAAATCGTGATTTACACCTGTAAGATCTGAATGGATGTCATTGCAAATACAAATATAAGCAATTTGGAAATCGTAAGGTGAAGGAATTCTTTACTTCAGAAAAGAATAGACAGAGAATAAATCCGATATTTTTCTTCAAATATTTAAAGAAATATAATTCTATAATGGTGAAGAATTTGATATAATCCCGTTCGAATGTAAATAATGATGTCTGATATAAAATGATAAAACAGCCAGGAGTTTATACTCCAAATAATATCTAAATATAACATGTTTATGGCTATTGTATAACTGTTTAATTACTTTTATAAAGTAGGTTAAAAGATAAAAGAATTGGGAGAGAAAGTTTAAAGGAAAGAAAGCATCACTAATATAATATAATTGTGATGTATGGCTAAGATTTTTGATTATGCCTGACCAATAACTACAATTAGTTAAATAGCATCGATAATAATAATAATAATAATAATAATAATAATAATAATAATAATAATAAATGATGATGATGATGATGATGATGATGATGATGATGATGATGATGATAGAATTTCCTCAACACAAGGGTGCCATTGAAATAACATTGTATCTTTCTTGGATGTCCCGCGGCTAATCGGTTTTCTAATATCACGCTTCATGAATAGCAGGTCGATATTCAGACCGTTTTCTCCAGAATGTGAGAATGTACAAAAGAAACAATTGATAAAATAATGAAACAAAAAAGCTGAAACTAGTTTTCATTTTCTGTCAATTTATTTAGTTTTAATCATTTATATTATTCTTTCAGATTTTATTTCTTTGTGGCTTTCAAATTCAACTCACTTGGCTGTGAATCTGATTCTTTTATCCACTTTTTTCAGGCTCACTTGTCTGCAATTATTGGCTATTTTGTTTTCAGAAAAAAAAAAAATTCTGTTCGTATTATTTATTCCATAGCTGCATTAGTATAAACTTTCGAGAGTCATGTTTTAATTTCTTTCTTTCTTTCTTTTTTCTTTCTTTCTTTCTTTTTTTTTTCATTATTTTTTTCTTTGTTTTATCGCGCTCTCTCTTATTATAAAAACAATAAAAGTAATATAACTTATGGACAAAGAGAAAGAAATGCGAAAGAGTCACCATAAGCCCGTGTAGAAAGGCCACGACGTAGTGTTCGTTGGAACTGTGTTATTAAATACCATATGTGTGCAAAATAATAATCTTGGATTGTCTCACCATTTGGTCACATGCGAAAGTTGAGAGTAATAGGTTTTACACTGAGAGAATATTTTTTTTCCATGACAAACATTTGAGTAATTTAATTCTAAGTTTTGGAGACTTCTTACTTTCATTTTTTCGTAAATATTTGGTATCATATGCGAGTTCAAGATTCCGTTACCTGCTCCATATCCTGATCATGTGTGTCTTACTAGGTAGAAATAAAACTGACATTCAAAAGGGTAGATTAATCAGTATATCTACAAAATGTACACATAAATTGAAAAATAGAAGTTAAGTCGGAATAGTAAACATTGAAACTCTCGGTTTAAATTTAAAAGATCCTGAAAAGTAGAGAAAACCACAATCTATGACGAAACAAGCAACGAAAACATTTAAGCAAAATATTTTAACCCCAAATATACTGCAGGCTTAGAGTTTCCAACACATGCAAAATATAAAATGTTATGCCAAAAGGTTAATCGTTATCGTCAGTAACTGATGATGCTATTTTACTTGTGGTAACTATTAGTACCTTATATTATCGCACTAACATGGTATGGGTGTCAAAAGGGACATAATTAGTTAAGTATACAAGTTATTACAGTTTGCATTCAAGGTAAAAAGAAAACCTTATTTTTTTCTACTCGATAATTGTCTTGTAAAAAATATGCATTGTAAGGCCACCTTTAAAAGAACTATGATCGGACATATGTTATCAGTCAAACTGCAGGTTATTTGAATGGGTGTATCGGATAAGGTAATTTAATAACATTTAATTTCCAAACTAACATACAAAACTTAGTTGAGAATATATTTTGTAATTAGATGATTACTCAACATGCTTCTTAAGAAATTCATACAATTTCCCAAGCTTAAAATGGAAATTAAGATTTAAAATATATTGAAAACATTCAGAAATTTCTTTAAAATCTCTATAAACGTTTTTAGTGTGAATATTTTTCGTTTTAAATACCATGTCTAATATAGTATTTAGCATGAGAATGGAAAGAAAAGCCGCTATTTCGTATTTTTTGACTTGATAAGTTTTTGCGGGTACTCGTTGTGGGTACTTTTTTTTAAATATTTACGGTACTTTTTTTTAATATTTACGGTAAATTAACCATTATTTTTATATTTTAATCTCTTTTCTTCTTTTGAAGATTACTTAATAGTGGGTAAAATTTAACAAATTTTACCCAACTAAAATCAAACCCATATCAGAAATTGTATACTGTATGAATTTAAAAAAGGGGCACCTCAACAAAGGAAGCAGTAAGAAATATTCATACTGTCAATGGAAATGAAGTTTTAAGTATCTAGATATTTGATCGATAGTTTTATCAATTTCCATCGAGAAATTCTGCTTTCGAAAATTTCCCTTGATTGAGGAAAATCCTGAACATGGCATTTTCACCTTACTTCCTTAAACTTAATCAATCTGGTATTCATCCTTTCAGATTATTGCACCATTTTTTTAGAGGAAATAATACCATTTTATGAATTGTGAAGAGGTTACAGTTGATACTGGATGATCGTTTGCATCGAAACCTGAATAATTTTATGATCGCGGTATCAACAATTGATGGGATTATCGATAATGGGATTATCGATAATGTGGAGGAAATATCATCTCGATTAAATACATCCGTTAAGACGAAAGAAGCATTTGTTTCTTTCTATCTTTAAACGCGAGAGGACATTCTTTCCAACATATAAAATAAATCAGATAAAAGTTCTAAAGAAAGCATGGAAGATAATATGGATGAGCACAATGACATCCAAATATAGTCGTCACTTCTTTCACAAAATCTGATTGTATTGACTGTCTGACTATCTCCGGTATGAAGTTCACAAATAGCGCACCTATTCCACCTATGATCACAGTTGCTGACTTTTATTTCTTCATCTGACTTGGATCCTTAAGATTGTCATCCTTACATATCGTTAAACACCACGGTAATATATATATATATATATATATATATATATATATATATATATATATATGTATATATATTATTAGGTTGGTGCAAAAATAATGTCGTTTTTCTTTTGAAGTTGAACGTCAAAAAACGACATTATTTTTGGACCAACCTAATAGAAAGCATTGTAATGTTGGCAAAATAGGCGTAATGTTTTATTTGTATATTAATAAGCGTTCCTGTCGTACTTTTAGAACACCAGTCTCATGTAGTAGAATAGGAAATAATCAATTAAATAATAGGAAATAATACCAAAAATAGTAAAAGTGTTGAAAACATCAAAATAGAAAATCCAAATTGTATTATGAGGTTGTCTTCATAAATACCCAAATCTGAGAATTCTAAGAGATATATTTTCATTTATATCATCATATCTTACGTTACAACTTCGATGACTAGTATGTTTTGTTGAAAATTGTCCTAATGTTTAGTTTGTTTATTTCAACAACAGGCTTTAACCAAAAACAGGCGTCACCTGCCGATTATTGAACCGAAAAGAATAGTATTTACAAAATATTTAAAAAAAACAGTTCTACCCCCGCTTATTCGGTTTGTTGTGACGCTTAGCCAGATTATAAAGAGGTGAAGGATAGAAAATAAAAGCAGTAGGAGGAAGTAAATTGAACAACTTCATTGAAAAGTGAAACGAAAAGTAAATAGTGAAATGACCTCAATACGTTGTCCTTTGCTTTAAAAAGTAGTTTATGTATTTTGTAAGATTATGTTGTTATATATATATATATATATATATATATATATATATATATATGTATATAATTATTATATATATATATATGTATATATTATTATTATATATATATATATATATATATATATATATATATATATATATATATATATATATATATATATATATATATATATATATATATATATAGACAAAAACAATTTAAGTTTCAGTGCATTTAATGTTGCACTTCGACTGGTGAGAACCAAAAATGTTTATTAACAATTGTGTTTGTAAACAGGCTGCACGTAGAATGTCACTTCCTTTTTTCTATTTGTTTGAAAAAAATTAAGAGGGGACGGTATAAGGATAAAGAAAAGATAGGAAAGGCAAAAGGGTGACACAGTAAAATAATAGGGTACTTGTTGAGAGCAGGTCTGGCGAAGGATTGTTGAGGTTTTAAAGCGATGGCTCGACCCGAAAAATTTAAATCTACAGCAACAGTCAAGTTTTTTAGGCACAACATTTCCAAGCATCTAAGCATCTCAAGAGTGAGGGCTGAGGGAGGAAAGGTGGGAATAGGAGAAAGTGAGACGATGAAGGAAGAAGGTGGTATAAGAAATTATAATAAAATAATTATTGTTCTAGTATCAGTATTGAGCCCTCTTTTGAATTAATACTGTGAACGGTAGACTTTATATATTATTTTCCTTCTCATTGTATTCGGATATATATATATATATATATATATATATATATATATATATATATATATATATATATATATATATATATATATATATATGTGTGTGTGTGTGTACTTTAAAAATCAGGAGGTCAGCTGAACCCTCTTCCTTGGTTTCAAGAAGAAGTAACAGGTATTAATGGACGAAATAAAATGTATATAGCGTGTACGGAAGGGTACATTTAAGCGTAGATAGTGCAATCATAGGTCGTCATTTAAGCTAGCAAATTTTAGGTACTCTACTAAACTAGCTAACCATATGTAGAATTAAAAAAAACAAAAAAAGAGATCAATTTTTAAGGTGTAAAATTTAAATAAAGGCAGAACCATACAACAATCACAACCATATTTGCAACCTCTGCCAACAGGAAAAATTAGCGATTATGACACCCAAAATATTTTAAACCAGAAATCCGAAGTCCTTGCTTACATATCAGAAAAATTTTCTTAATGCATACGAGTAAAAGTATAAACAAGTAATTTAACCCTCTAGCGATACAATATTATTATTATTATTATTATTATTATTATTATTATTATTATTATTATTATTCCATTACACCCAACGTCGAGCGTTTGCTTATTTTTTTAGGTGGTAATTTAATATAAATCGCCTGAGGATTCAAGTGACCTCCTGATTTTTGCAGTTATAAACTCTTGTTGTTTCACACGTGTATTGAGCACCTTTTTAATACTAGTTTTTCCTTGTTAAATTCAATTCTTTATTTTATATATATATATATATATATATATATATATATATATATAAACATGTATTTTTAATGCTGTTGGCTACTAAAGACTACCTTCATTATATATTCGTGATGCATAATTTATAAAATAATAATATCGTGTATTCCACTGGTTATTCCATTATTTTTCCAATTAGTCATTCCGAATTTGATTTGATAACATCTACTCAATTAGCAAAATTATTGAATACTTGACTTGAGAGAATCGATCTAATTATTTTATTTTCCTAATTAGCAATAACAGCTTTTGCATATTAATTCGCTTCCGTTAAGTGATGAGCTTAAATCTGGCTGTAAATTTCGGTCAGGAAACAATTGAAATTGAGCAATTCATGGGCCTTGCATGTGTTGTAATGCGCTACTAAAAAATTTTAGTCATATATAAATTTATTTAAAAAAAATAAAAATTCATTTATTGGCTAAAACCAAAGTGTCATCTGAGGATGTAAAAATATGATTGAGTCTTTTCAATCCATACGAAAATATCCAAGCGATTTAACGCTCTCTTATCTATCGTTCATAAAAGATTATCTCGCAAAGTCTGGTAGTGCAAAGAAGATTTCAACATGATGTATGAATAAAATCCTGGAGGATGTCCTAGACAATCTGAAGTCAAGCATAATCGATATCCAGACAAATATGAAGAATGTTACAACATATGTGAAGCTTATTGAGCTGACAACGGTTTCACAGTCAGGATTCACGAAACAATTTTCACTATTGAAGAAACACATGAAAAAAGGCCCATTCGGCATATGGATCAGTGGAATAGTTAATGAAATACAATTATTTTTTCAGACGATATAAAAATAGATCTCTTAGGACAAGATCTGCAACATCAAGTTAAAAAAGAACATAGCACACGATGTAAAAATGCAATCCTAAGAGTAAAGCATGGTTGTAGGTGCATCATTTTATGGGGTTGTTTTAGTGCAGCTGGTACTTCCCCAGGACTGAGTAGAAAATGGATTCTTTCAAATACCAAGCCATTCTTTTCGAAAACCTTTTACTTCTATTACTCAACTTATAGCCATGATTATAGCTATAAATTGGATGGCTGAGTTTAAAAGATTTATACATCATAAAAGATTATAACAATAAGATAATAATAAAAACGGTAAAATATTATACATTAGAAAGAGATTCAAACAAGCAAAAAATAAATGGCTCAATGAGAAGTATTCAGAAAAACTAAGTAACATAAACATCACAGGCAGCAATAGGAAGATAAAAGAATGTGTAGGACAAAAATATGCGTCTCGTTGGAATGCACAAAATCTGAAAAAAATAACGCTCATAATATAAAATATAATAACAGTACAAAGATAGAACGAATAGATCAGAAATCCTTCCAAGTCGAACTTAGAATGCACAATGGAAGGACCTGTGATAATAGAATCTGAGCAAGAATAAACAGAAAAATAAGCAGCGGCACCAGGTAGAATTGTAACAGGTGCTTAGACAGTTTTAAGATCGATATGTTTGCCAAAATAAATAGATAAAATATATGACAGCAGCGAAAGAGAGAGTATATACAAATCTATATAATGATGGCAATGAAATCATGTGCAAATGGATGCAAATATCATCGGACAATTAGCCTAATGAACCACATAACAAAACTTATTTGAATTCTAATAAATAGAGCTCGTAACAGAATGAAACAGAAATAGCCAAAGGACAGTGTGACTGTTGAACACACTGGAATGTGAAATGCAATTTTAATGATCAAAATACTACCAGAGCGAGAAAGACAAATGCAGAACAACCTATGCATATATATTATAGATTATACAAAAACTCTTGTTAACTTACGACATGAGTACCGACAGTATACAAGGAACACATGATTTATGTGGTAAAGATGTTAGAACGTTTACCGGGAACAAACCAGCTGTACGCGAATAGAGAATACACACAAATAGAAAAAAGACTAAGGCAGTAAATATTCTAACCAGTACAAAGTAGCAACTTTAAAAGAACTAGAAACCTTACCACGAGTTAGTATCCGCAGATACGACAAAAAGGCGACACAAAAAATATATATTACAATCATAAAGAGACTGTTGATCTTTCTCGGACAAATGAGGAAAGAGGGCTTAGGAAATTTAACACTTAGAGGACATCATAAAGGCAAGAGACAACTTAGACTATTATACATTTATACAATGCTAATATTTTTATATTTTATTGTATATTATTTTTTATTAATTATTTTATTTATTTATTCATTTCTATTTTTTTTTTACTAATATACTAATTAAATGAAATATAATTCATCACATGTAACGGTGCATATAATATAATTAATGTGAGCATATATTATATTAGTATAATAAATACAAATAAATAAACATGATGGATGAAAATAGTTGAACAAAACAATAACAAAATATGAACTTTTGATATTTTATGAGAAAACATATAATTGCTTTACAAATCCCAACAGTTACAATAGATTGCTGTTGACTAACTTAGCTTAGACTGACACAAAGTCATGTCTGTGAAGTACTATGAGGATCGAACAAGCTTGCTAACTATTACATTAGGTTCTCATAATATATAATTATTTACAAATCTAAATCTGGTGTGAGGCCAATATAATGGAGCATTTAGGAGAGTAGAACTCGCTACACTAGCGAACAAGTTTGCAAAACGATTTTGATAAGCATAGCGCTATAGTAGTTGCGTAATAGTATAGGCATCTATATACAAAGTTATTCGTATTTTATCACCTACTGAAAATACAGAGGGTGTATAACGAATAATGTTATGGATTTTAGGTCGAACATTAATCATAGCACCCATTTTCCTTAAGGATATTTAAAGTTTCGTTTTTATTAATTTCAGGGAAACACATTCATTGGGCATTTCAACGAAATTGGCGCTTGGAAGCTTGATATATTTCGACCGATCCTTGCTCTTCAAAGAAATCCGGGTTTCTTCACTGTTTTGTTCTTCCTTAAACATTATCTTTCAAGCTAAGAGCAGTTTTACTTTCCTTTTAATGAACTTAATCTATTTCCGGTTATTTGTTTTACCCTACGCAGGAACATACTCAATATCCTGTCGGTCTGAATTTTATAGGAGGTGCTGAAAAATTATCGGCTCGAGGACAAAGAATTTGAATAAATCAATCATTTGCTCAGATCTTAGCATGTGGAACAGGCTAAGTACTTTTCAGCATCTCATCTTATTTCCTAACTTTAGTGTGAACCTCTACATAAATGAATATAGTTGAATGTTCCGATATAAATAAGGTAAAATTTTAATGAAATACGTTTCATTATTTCAGAAGTTTTGTGATAATAAAATTTTCAAATAAGTGTTATTTTCCTCTAGGGACCATTTCATTTAACAGTGTACAAATGTAAAATATCACGATATATATATATGTGTGTGTGTGTGTGTGTGTGTGTGTGTAAAGAAAGGGGATGGATATTTTATTTATTAATCCGACAGATTTTTCTTACTTAAACGTCATTTTTAGGTGAGACTCGTATTTGAGTAGATAACTCATTATTTATTAAACAGTATATTTATTTATTTTCGTTAGCCGGCCTGAATATTCAAGAAAACTTATAGAAAAATATGTTCGCACCGGCAGGATTCGAACCCGTGTTATCTCTAGGGTAAACCATCATTAAATGTTTGCCCTTTCAGCTACAGAGTGCGTCGATGACCAGGAAGATGGATTTTTTAATTATTAATCTGATGATATTTTGACAGTCGTTTTTTTTTTGTCTGATGAATCTGATTTTAAATTATCATTTCCTTAACGTGCATCTGATCTGAAGTTTGTTTGATAAATGCAATCACAAATGTAATCTTATTTGTATATGATTGCGTTCACTCATATATTTCAATTGTTATGTTGTATTCACTATTTTTCTGATTGTACAGCAGGCTAAATAGATTTCTCTTTACACCTGCCATGCAATTTAATGTATAATGTGAAAATAATGTCTAAGTATGCATTTGCATGCCTTTTTGCCGCAACAACAAATTTCGAGCATTTTATGTACAATAATTCACAAACAAAATTTTAAGTTATTACTTTCTGACTGAATTCATATATATATATATATATATATATATATATGGCTGAATTCATATATATATATATATATATGAGAGTCCATTATATATATATATATATATATATATATATATATATATATATATATATATATATATATATATATATGAATTCAGTTAGAAAGTAATAACTTGAAATTTTGTTTGTGAATTATTAATCATAATTCCTAGGCTTTATTATGCTATAAACTATAAAATGTTGAGAAGCCCAGGTGAAAAATTAAAGAATTATCGTACCCAAATAACTCTTACAAACTGTCTGCCTCTGTGGGCACACATACTAAGCAGAACTTTAGCAGAGACTTTCTGATTTTGGAAGGATACAGACCTGCTGACGTTGACATGTGGTTAGGATATTTGTTAAATGAAAGGCTGCACTTGATGCGTCAGTAGAGTTTATGGCATTCCTAGGAAGGAAGGAGAAACTGACCTTAGTCAATTGAATAAAAAGCACTGATGCTTTTATGTAAAACTTTCTGATGGTCTTGTTATGAGCCATTGTAGTTTAGCGCAGTCCATAGTTTACTCAAAGATTTGTAAAATGTGGATTTTCCTGATAGTGGCATATGAGGGAACTGAGTGTAGTTACAACTCAAGAGTGTCTGGAACAGTACCAATGGAGAGCACAAAGAGGAGATCGTTTTCTCCTAGGCAAATGATGACAACAGGAATTTTGTAACTCTGACTTGTCTAAAAAAGGACACAAGAAGTTGCTTTTTCTACGAGGCGTGTATAGATGGTTTCATTCAAAAGTAGAATGCCACAGTTGAGAAGTAAAAAGATTATATTGAGAACTAAGTATGGAATTCTTTTAGAATTCATTTGCGTATACTTTGTGATATTAAAAAGAACATACATTTACCTTATTACAGCCCGCCCCCCGACACACACATATAAATATATGGCAACATAGTCGTCCATCTGTGTGTAGCGGATTATTATGTTTTGTTAAACTTGATAAATAAAATTTCATGATTATTCAATCGTAAATAAAACGTTGCTAAGTGTCATATCCAGAAGGTACTGGACATCAACAAAAGTAACTTAAATATTTCTGTCATTTTCTGATATCGTGGGTAAACTACTACTACTACGATATTATTATTATTATTATTACCTTTGGTTTCTGTTGTATATACCTATCCTCCCGGGGCCCAACCAGAGACCTAAGGTCAGAAATGACTTCATAACATTTTGCACTGTTCATTTTTGTAAAAAAAAAACAAAAAAAAAAAAACAAAAAAAAACACACACATAAAGGTCTTCGTAATGTGTGACCTAAATTTTTGAGTACAATAGTTTGTATTTCTTTAAGTCATGGGCTACCAGGAATGCCTTCAATGAGTCTATCGGAATTTTTCCCAATCAATCCGAGGGCGCCAACTACACCTGGAATTATTGTTATACTTATGTGTCACATTTTTAAGTTTTCCTCTTGTATTTTTAAAATCTTCAAAGATACATTACTATAAAAAGTTACTATCATCATTATTAACATTATTATAAATGTATTATTTTTAATATTATTTAAAATTATTTTAACTATACTCAGAATTTACACTACCAGAACACCATAATTTTAAATCATTTTCTGTTGACCTGTAAATCTTTATAAAATAGTCAATAAGAGTGATTTAATATTCGTTGTTCTAATCAATTTAGGAGGAAATATGATGAGGTAAAAGGGAAACAAGAGGATGGCCGTAATTACGGACCAGACAATGAAAACATGAGATGACTTTAAGACTGAAGAGAAAGATTTCA
>OZ010577.1:69481826-69511826 GCA_963932145.1 Acanthosepion lycidas
TATATAGTTTAATCAGTATATATATAGTGAATCAATATATATATGTACATAGTTGAATTAGTAAATTTTTCTAGCATAATGTCATTCTGTTTTCATAGATTACACAGATTGAATAATGGACAATAGAAATTTCAAACAAACTTTTTCATCAAAATGAAGTTACTAAATATATCAGATTTCGCGCGTAGATACATAAAAACATGCACGTGTATGCGAGTGTGTTTGTGTGCATGCATGTACGTGCTGAATTCTTTGACTGGCACAAATAGACAAATACATCGCTTACATTTTGTTAAGAATTGCAAAGTAATGAGTGCTACTGTTAATAATGTTATCATTAAATTAATTCGCCTGTTCATTTTTGGTTTATTTCAGATACGTAACTGAGATACAATAAACATAATTTTTGCATTGTTTATCAAAAGAAAGCATGTTAGATCATCTTAAGGAGAAAACATTTAATTTTTAAATAACATTTATCTTATCACATTTGTTTGAAATTCATGCAAAGACACAAAATATTTCAGATTAGCAAATTTATTATTAAATTAATATTCTCCAATTTCCGTTTCGAAATTGTAAATTTTAATGAAATATAATTTTGATTCTTTTTATCAAAATAAAAATAAAAAAAGATATTAAATCTTATATGGCTTATACTTTTATATGGTTTATACTTTTATATGGCTTATACATTTAAATTCAGAAAAGAAACATTATTTTTTACAGGAATTTATTTACAGACATTGTTGGTGGGTTGCACGATAGTAGTGTTTCTTGTGCCTTTAACAATGCAAAATCCTTTGAAACCAAATTCAGTGAAAACAGTCCCTTGGGCTAGCCCATGCACCCCAAATGGTTATACCAACAGTGTAAATCAAGAAAGCAGCAATGATATTCGAGAATACTTAATCGAAAAATCACAGGAGTCATATTATCATACTGAATATATCCAAAGTATCTTGGTAAGTATATCATTAATTAAGTTCTTTATTTTTTGTCGGAGAGGAAATTAATATCGTTTCCTTAAGTAACAGTTATTTTAAATCTAGGAGTCATTTAATCTAAATATAAAATACGAAATAACACTTTTCACTTTTGCAGAGGCCAAAATAAAACAGACGTTACACATGTTCTAAGTCAATATTAGACACGTTGCAGAGTGATGAGAGTATAATATTCAAAATATTAGAATATTTAAGAAAATGTAATTCGCTATCTCATTTGCTTATTATGTAATTGTATAATGTATAGATTTTTCTCTATCATTTTTCTTTTTCATACTGTATTTGCATCCTCTCTCTCTTCTCTTTATGTGTGTGTGTGTGCGTTCGCGTATATATATATATATATATATATATATATATATATATATATATATATCGAAGTTCACTATTTATTTACCTAGATTATTACCTAGATTTGTTCGTAACTTACGTATGCATCTATCTATCTATCTTTTGCGTGTTCATATCTATCTATCTATCTATCTATCTATCTATCTATCTATCTATCTATCTATCTATATATATATATATCTATTTAGGTATCAAAACTTGGAGACCCAAAAATTGTTGAGTTCCTCCGTAATAAAGATCTTGAAGGTTTTCCCAAACCAACAGTAAAAGAAATAAAACAAAAGGTAAGATTCATACAGACAAAGATACATATGCAAAGTTACGGGTTCTAAACCTTCCGCAAGGTACATTTTCTTTAATATGACACTCGAATGCACAAGCCGGTAAACATAGATTTACGTTGTTTCAAAACAAAGATGTAAACTCTAACCACTGAAATATAACAAAGTAATAAGAAATAATATCACATAAATAAAATGAAATAATTTAAAAAAAAATATTTTGTTTAAATTTCGAATACGAAAATAAGAGTAGGCTGATATAGATATATATGATATAGATATATAAAACTTTATATATTAAGAACAGTCTTGAAAGAAAAGATGTATGAAATTGTATTTGTGACTCGTTTCATCCGTTAGGAATTCATGGGATTGGGATTGTTTACGTTGTTGTGACTACATATGCACACGAACCTGAGATATTGGGAATTTCAAAATTTAGAAATAATTTTTTTTTTACAATCTAGCAAAATTAATCTATATTGTTATTCCTTCTTTAATTTAATAGATATAAAAATAAGTTTGTCTTTGTTTTTGCTTTTCAGATCAACGCTACAAATGTATTGAATGAGCATTATGGCCAATTATCAAGAGCAGCTGTATTTCTAGATTACATCTACAATAATGCCATTGACATGGACGTGAAAATCGAATTGGAAGATCTATTCTTTAGTCTTTTATCACACATGTGCGAAATTCAGTTGGCTTTCGTCGAATCTGGCCAGCCCAAGGAATTCCCGGTAGCAGATCGTTCCATTCTGCCAGAATTGCGTTCCAATACACATTTTCGACGTTACGAGAGCAGTATCATCATCATTTTGAAATATCGAGATCTTTTGCATTTTTACATCTCTCAGTACAATCAAAAGATGTATTTTTAAAAATAAAATAAACGTAAATAGGTAGGGGACGAGTGGCTGGGTGGCGAAACTAAAATGTAAGCTGTACGCAAGAACTAAAATGAAACGAAGTAAAGGAGAAGGAATAGATTTAATCAACGTTTGTTAATGTTAATTATAGATTCTATCTATCTATCTATCTATCTATCTATCTATCTATCAGAACATTGAAATCAGAGTACAGTTTTTACTTCATGAGAGCGAGCATGATAAACTTTACATATGACTCTTTTTATACGAGACATTTCCCTTCTTGTTTCAACATCATAATTTGTTTATATCTTTATTTGTTTGCGAAGTCTGATCAAAGTTTTACATATTCTTTTTCATTTCTAGACTTTTAATTATAGAAACAAGTTTTAATTTTGTTAATATTTTTAAGCTTTTCAAATGCGAATCAGTTTATTTATTATATAATTTATTATAAATATATGTGAATACAATAGCAAAAAAAAAAAAAAAAAAATGGTTCCTGCATTATTATCTACAAATTGTGTGGTTGGAATTGGTATATTACTTTATATGTATAAAAATATGTGTATAATTCTTGTTAACAAGAAAAAAATAATTTTTCGCATAATGCAAAGTTTTCAGATGTTTTAAGATGTAACGTCAATTATAAAACTTTCTGAAAAATGTAAATACTGAAATTTATTATCTATTGTAATATTCAAACGATTCATCTCATATTTTTTAACTTCAGTTAGTTATATTATTTAATATTTCTAACTATGGCTGAAATCATTCGAAATCTCGATTTAGACACAAAGGAGGACGACCATTATGAGGGCCATCTAAATATTAAAAGAAAATAATAGGGCATAACTTATAATACGTGTAGAGTAAACAATTTATTCTTCATAAACAGTTTTTTTTACATCAGATTTGTGACATATATATATATATATATATATATATATATATATATATATATATATATATATATATATATATATATATATATATATCTGTGTGTGTGCATAAAATGACTCAACTTAAGAATAGTTGTTTTCGTATTCACCCTTAATATTCGTATATAACATTTTTTTCAAAACAGCTAAGAAGCTGTTTTGATTTACCCAAAACCTTGTCACCATGGGCTTGTGACAATAAGAGCAATTTAAAAAAAATGATGATCAAATTGCAGAAAGACTGAAATCCTGATAAATATCCCGTTAAATATATGATCATCATCTATGTCATTATCAATGTCATTTTTTAATTATTATATTTTTAATGTTAATAAGAGCGACAAAACTAACGATCTATATCATACATCGCTAAAGTTGTTATTTCATAATCAGTTCATGTGTTATGAAAAATGAGAGTATAATTTTCTACAGAATTATATAAGCAATGAACTAATAAATGTGTGTTATTGTTTGAAGATTGTGTGTATTTTATAAAATATATTTTCAAATCATAATTTTGTAATCATATTTTTAAATAAATATTTAAGAAATACGTTTTATTTTGTTTTTCTATCAATTACAGTCGCATTATATATATATATATATATATATATATATATATATATATATATATATATATATATATATATATATATATATATATATATATGACGCAGGTTCGGATCCTACCTAAGAGCATACATTTTTCTTTCATATGATTTCTCGAATATTCAGGCTGCTAAACAAAAATTAATAGAAAATACTGTTTCATAAATAAACGAAACGTTTACTCAACGGGCGAAAAGCAACGTCATATGAGGTTCATACTACGAATAAAGTTATTGCTGGAAAAGAAAACAAAAAAACAAAAATAAATAAAAAAAAACAAAAAGGAAAAAGAAAATTTACAGATAATTCTTGATGATTTAACAATCAATTTATGTCTTAATATCCAGCGTTTTTTGGGATATCGTTAAGATTGCAAACCCTAGAAATCTATTTATGTTTTCATTTATGTATGTACATAGGCAGATCAATATATAATTATTAGCTGAAATTTTACTGTGAAATGTTCACTTTATTTGAATAATAGAGCAGAATTGTTTCATTGATAAATAAAGAGAATATGATATATTTTTGTGAAAAGTCAGTTCACATAACAGTACAAAATGGAGGATTTTGAAACAGCTTTACTGGAAATATTGAAACAACAAGACGAACAACTGAGACATTACGAACAAAAACTTGAAAAATTCGGAGAACTGTATGTAGAACCACAACAGAGTCACAAAAAATTCAGGTTTTTTCATAGGACGCTATCGTAAATGCTATTGCTGAATTCAATTATATGCCAGAAGAAAAGGTAACATTTTTGTCGTATTTCCATAGATACGAATATCTTTACAAAACAGACTGTGAAAATTCGTCCGACCACAAAAAAGTCAGACTAGTGCTAAGGAAACTAGGGGCTGTCGAACACAGAATGTTCGTAAATTACATATTACCGAAAAAATTAGTGACCTAACGTTACTTTGCTTTCTGAAGTGTTCAGCCCAAAGACATCGTTGTTCCATAAAAGATGGAAATGCATGAACTTAGTAAAAAAGGAAGATGAAAATTTCACATTGCCAACGATCAGTGTGAGGGGTTCACACTGACAGAATTAAGGCCTGGCAATTTTAAATGCCTGATATTTGTTCAAGGTTTGGTTTCGATAAAATAAATGCTGAAATCAACCAACGAAGCGGTAAGTTTAAAGAAAAAAATGAAAATGAAATTTCCAGACGTATTTTCTGGTGGGTTAGTCAGATGCAATAAAATGAAAGCTAAATTTGAGCTAAAGGTTTTCAAAAAGAAAAGTAATGTACCCTTTCCATGTTTGAAAAAGTTCAATGTCGAGCTTGAGAGACTCTAAAAATGGGTGTATTATATAAAGTTAACTATAGCGGATGAACTTCCCCAACGGTATAAATAAAGAAAAAGTCTAAAGAGATAAGTGTCTGCGCGGATTTCTCCACGGGCTTAAATGATGCCCTCAAAAGTTATCATTACCCATTTCCGTACCCGGAAGAGGCTTTTACACAATTTAGCAGGGGTCGGATATTTTCGAAAATCTACCTAAGCAACGCGTATTTGTAGATTGCAGTGGACGACGAACGTTCCAAATTACTTACGATAAACACACATTGAGGGATGTATAAATTTCAGTCGTTTGACTTTTGGAATAAAAGTTGTCTATTTTTCAGAAAGCAATGGATACAATGCTCAGTGAACTTGACTTTGTAGTCGCTTATCATGACGATATTTTGTAGAAAAGTGGAAACCCAGAAGAACACAAGAAAAACGATTTCGATGTTTTCAGAAGGATTTAGGACTGTGGATTCAAGTCGAAAAATGCGAATTTTTTATGAATAAAATCAAGTATTTGGGACAAATAATTGACAAAAATTGCAGGAAATCAGATCCAGGACGAGCCAGTGCTATAAAAGACAACGCCTCCTCATGAAAATATCAGGGTCCCTACAAAGTTTCCTGGGTTTGGAAAATTATTACAACGTATTTGTGCCAAACATGAATTGTTTGCGAGCTTCGTTAAGAGGATTCCGTACAAAAGACGGGGTTTGAACGACGGAGTGCCAGGAAGCATTTGACAAAATTAAAGGAATGCTAACATGGGTCTTTGTTTTTGATGCATTACGATCCAAAAAAAAAAAAAAAAAAGGAAAAAAAAGAAAAGAAATAATCGTAGCAGGCGACGCTAGTTCATAAGGAATAGGAGACTGCATTATGCATAAACTCGAAGACGGCTTGATTAAACCTATTGCATACTCAGCCAGGACGCTTCTTCCAGCCAAAAAGAATTATTCCGTGATAGAAAAACAGAGTTTAGGGATTGTGTTTGCCGTTACTAAACTTCATAGATTCATCCACGGAAGAAGGTTTACCTTACAAACGGATCACAGACGATTGCTAGCTATTTATGGGTTCAAAAACGGCCTACCGATCCATACAGATAATAGGTTACAACGATGGGGAACCATCTTATTACGATTTCAGGGTGGAATTCTTGCCATCAACTAAATTGAGTCAGGCGGATGGGTTGTCCAGACTTATCCCCCAAATAGTGAACCTTTGTGAGACACGGTCATTGCTTCTCTACAAGCAGAAGAAGCGATAAAAATGTTCTATGCAATACTGTGCAGGAACTACCTGTGACTTTAGAAGAAATAAAAAAATGGTTGGATAACAATTTTATTGTGGAAATTAAGAAAAAATAAAGGCAGGGGTACAACAGAAACGGAGGTATATTCAATTTGCAATGACGTTCTCATGTACAGCGAAAAAGTGGTGGTACTTTTATCACTACAGAAACAAATCTTGAAAGAATTCCACACAGAACAACCTGGTATATACATGAAAAGCTTAAGGAGGAGTTATGTGTACTGGCGTAGCATGGATAGAGGCATCGAATGCTTGGTAAAATCAGCTCAAGCACTACCAATAAAGTTCAACTCATGGCCAGAAACTGACCGCCCATAGTCACGGCTGCATACTGACTTTGCTGGTCCACTTAATGGTCCATATTACTTGATTGTTGTAGACAGTTTTCGAAGTGACCAGAGATATTAAGATGTAAGAAACCAACGACAGAAGTGGTAAATGGGTTTCTACACGAACTTTTCACGAGGTTTAGGGTACCAAATTCTACTTTTTCGGATAACGGCACCCAATTTATATCAAAAGAATTCAAAGGATTTTGTAAAATGTTTGTGGTAGAGTACATAACAATTGACCCTTAACGCCCTAGAAGCAATGGCTTTTGTGGATACCTTTAATCAATGGTTGAGTGGATACCTTTAAGAGGGCCCTAAAAATCCAACGGTGGATCCACGGACGCAGCATTGCAACAGTTTCTACAAGTGTATTGGCTTACATCAAATAAAAATGCGCTTTCGTCCGGCAGAAATTATGTTTGCGAGGAAAATAAGATTGGTCTTTGACAAGGTGATACCGAATAAGAAAAAAGTCGAACATGCTGTACAAAAAAAAAAAAAAAACTGGAAATAAATTTTACGGAGTGGGCAAAAAGGTTTTTTTTACCGAATGTATCAGATGTGGAAAAGATATTGAGAAGTTGGAACTATCGTCAAAAGAATCGGCAGGATGATATATTTAGCCAAAAGACTGAAAATGGTGCACAAAAGGCACTTGAATCAAAGAAAAAGTAGGCATACAGCTGAAGAGAACGATATTCCAGTGGATGTTGAGCCTATGGAAGTTCTTTTCGACACATTTGATATGCCCATTCCTGGGAAAGCTCCTGAGACAAAAATCCCCCCACCAAAAAAACAAAAAAAAACAAATAAGAGTCTCCTCCTAAGAGAAGGGATACAGAGAGAATCGGTATTGATTCTATGCAGAGTAAATCTAAAGAGGGGAGGGGTGTTATATACCGTACCCATGATCACTAATGGATATATCCCAATCCTCATAAATACCATGGACACTATTGTAAGGGGTTGGGGTAATATGCTGTCTAAGTAGTCCTCCACTAGCGGTGGTTTAACTACTTCACGCCGTTTGCGAGCATTGTATTTTGTTGATGCTATAAAGATTTCCATTTCATTTCTAACCTCCGTTTCGGTTATTTATCAACACGATATTAAGACTTCCAAATATTTGCCTTCATTTTCTATAAATTTTCTATACATTTCGGGAAAATGATGCATTCACTAGACTAGAAAGGTTTTTATTTGATTGTTTTTCTCAAGGAATGTTTCGCTCTATAAATTCAGACAAGGATCATTGCATGGAACAAAAAACGAACTGAAACTCTTAACAAGTCTGGCGAATAAACTGAATTCGAAACCTTATCACGTCTTTGTTTTTGTATCACTTTTGCAAACTTAGGATCAATGTTGTCACAACCAGATATATTCAAATATGAGTAATCGTATACACATACACCCACATGCACACACACACACATGAACACACACATATATAGATATATTTATATGTATGTATATAAGACAATTTGAAATTTGTTTTATTTTTGCCATATTTCGTTGATGCATCGGCATTTTATTTCACAAGAACGAAATTAACGTAGCAAAATGGGACTAATGTTAAGTACATAAAAACATTCGATGTTTTGCTTCAACTTTCTTGCAATACAATTGATATTTTTACTGATTTCAATTGTTTTTACTTTTATTTATTTTTATTCTGTTTTTCATATATGTTTAAAGTTTTTTTATCCCACATTGTTTCAGCACTAATTTTGTAAGAACAGTGAGTACATTGAAATAGCCCGATAGTATTTTCATTGTAAGTGAATCTTAGATTTTATTACTTTTAGTGGATCTAAGGCTAAATAAATGTTATTTATTTTTAAAAGTATTACATTATTATATTTTTATATTATTCTTTTATTAAAACTACAAAATTTAGGTGGCACACAAGTATGTGGAGTTTGTTGTTTGATTTTAAGTCCCTATTATCCCTGTACGTAATATATCGAGCTGAGTTCTTTTGTTGTCGTTTATAATTCTTTCTTACACGGACACACACACACACATATATATATATATATCTATATATATATATATACATACACACACATTAACGTCTTGTAGATATACATACACACATTAACGCTTTATAGATACAAGGTTCGATTGTTAAATTGTCGTTGTTTTGTATTTCTAATTTCGTGCATGCTCGTTGTTTGTTTTTGATTTTGTCGACTGCCCAGTATAGTAGGGTCAAATGCGTACCGTCCCCGAGAAAAAGAGGATCATGACACAATTCACTCTGCCAGATATTTGGAGACAGCATGCTGTCCTGCTTGGTATTCTTACCGGAAGCTCCAATACAAACATTTCAGAGTGTTTGACAGTCTAGAGAATTCAAAAAGGTTTCTATGGGTCTAATGGTGATGACGAATGTACGGCAGCTCGAAAAACTCACACTGATTGTTCTGATAAGAAAACAACTCCCAAATGTTTTGGTGAGAGCATCAAACTCAACACAGAGGCCTACATCAAGTGCTTTGAGGAGGCAGTGCTGCCCTGGGTCAAGTAGATAGCTGCTGGAAGATCGTATGCCTAACAACAGGGCTCTGCACCACCATGTCACACAAGCAGGAGATCCCAGTAACGTTTGTTGGTCAATTTCTGCGAATGCATCAACCCTCTAGCCACCTAACTCCCCAGACTACAAAGCACTTGATTGTTATGTGTATGGGGGTGGGTAGTTGATCGAGAGACCAACAAAACTCCTTGCAACACCAAAGATATAAAACAAACCAAAGTATCATAATATATATTTAAATATACCTCTAATATATATCTTCTCGTGATAACTATAACCTGACAGAAAATCCGTCAATCGTAATGAATATTTTTCATTTTCAGCTCGAGTTTTCCACCGGGACTTCTTGAAAATATGTGATCACATTTTTCTCTAACGTAAACAATCTACTAGTAACGTTCTTTACTATTCCATGATAACAAACTTCGACTTATGGCGGACAGAACTGTATCTTTGTTGGTGAATCAAAAATTTCCTTGTAGGCTACAATACGCTCTATTTATGTTCTATCGGTAAGGATGTTGGTACAATTTTCAAAATCACGCTAATATAGCAACTTATAAAACGAAACTATTGATCAATCTATATGTACTTTGGGCAATCTGCTCTATGATGGAGTAAAAAGAACACTAGTGACAAGCTGTTGTAATATTGAACACAGGCTGCTATGACATTAAAAAATCTACAGTAGGGAATTGCGACCACTCATTATACGTTATACTCATTTTACAATTATGAAAACTGTTACCGGTTGAGGCTCCAAGATAAATTATTGAATTTATTTATTCCACTGTAAACCATTTTTTAAAAAATTAACGTGGTCGCTTAGAGATTATTTCTTCTTTCACCCATCCTGGTGTAATTTTATTTCAAGTTACCGTAGCCTACTCAAAGCATCTTGATCAACTAGGAATACCCCTCTTCTGCATCAAAAGTTAATATATTGTTTTGATAATACGAAAAAGTCGTTGCAAGAAATTAAGTGAGCTGTGTTATTTTTTTAAATAAATGAATATCCAACTTGCCACACTCTAGCAGTGACATAAGCCACTCTAGACATCATAGCGACTAATTCTCAAACATTTATTGTACAACGTCTATGGATCATTTTAAGAGTGGACCACGCCTTCAACTTCATTCATCCGTATCTAAAGCATATCGAGCTTACCACCCAGTTCTGTTGAACAAAGCTATTCATTTTCAACAATGGAGTAGTCATGTCAACATTCAAATTCGTACTCTTTACATAATGCTTCAGTTCACTCTTATAATCTGCTAAAACCGTATCCCCTTTTACAACTATTCTGTTAGAAAATGTTAAGAAGTGGTAATGTGAATTTTTCTGTCTGAATTGCTGTGGCGAAGAGTTAGCATTATTTATCATTCTGACTAATGACCTCATATTTATTGTTAATATCACAACGTTTAAAACGAAATTTTTTTTGTGACATAGTAATTTATGTGATGACATTTTAATTTCGGGGGTTCAGTCCCAGGCTTGAGTAGTACAGACTCAGATCCAGTAGAAACAGGGCAAAGCCGAAGTGAACAATCAAGATGATAGCAACAAAGATAAGGACATTTGTTCGAATGTAAGTAATGTAGACAATGGTAATGCAAATATTCTGACGACTGAAAAGAATCTGAGAGAAATATAGAGTCAGGTATAAATTATTCATTTAAATTTGAAAACCGTTTTGAATTCATTCGTATTTTTCAGATGTTTATGCTGCAAGAGTTTATTTATAACATCCTCGCATGGTAAACCATGAAAAACAATGAACCATAATACTGAATTTTGGTACTGGAAAATTGGTATGAAATTTTGTATTGGAAATCTACTTTTAATAGTATTCGGAAACTGAATACGATCGCTAGAGGCAAAGTAAAGATTAATATATAAGTCCTTGAAATAACCAATGAAACGAATGTAATACTAGGAGAAACTAGATACTGACAAAAGTAAATAATTAAACTTACAAGAAACAGAAAATAATCGATGATTTCGTAATAATTCTCTAAAATGAAAGTACTAAAGATAGTCTAAAAGAAAAATTAAAATAAACATAAACTTAGGATTAAGGACTCGCAATTATGTTTTTCAGGTAAATCTACATTAATAAAAACTATCATATTCCCAATTTTCAAAGATGATATATTTTTCTAGAAACAAAATCAGGCAACTGACCCTGCATCTTACAGACAGAAGATAATTTCTTTATTTTTGTTTGTTCTTTTATTTTCGATTTTTTCGTAAATAAAAGTTTGGTGTGTGACTTTGATGCTGAAGTTTTTTTTTAATTTTTTTAATTTAATCATTTCGCCCCAAGCAAGGCGGGAATGTCACTAGTACGCGGGGAGTTAGAGGGAATGAAACTGAAAGAGAAGACTGAGAATAGGGAGCATCGGGGAAAGGACAAAAGATGAAGGGGATTTGGGATAAAAGATACAAACTTAAATAAAGATGGTGATGTGGCAATTTATAGATAACAGGAACTTGCCAAAATTAAATCAGCAATTCTGTTTTCGATATTTCTTGGGTAAATAACCAAAACAATGCGAAAATTAAAAAAAAATAGTAAAACGTAAGATCCAGGAAAATATATTAAATAAAATATCTTCTTTTATGTGCCATTCCCATTCAGGGCATAGGCTATTATGGAATTCCACAACATCCTATTTTTGGTAACTAAAGGAGGCGACAGTGAAGAATGTCTTCGGCTAGTATTATAGGCAGTAAAATTGTAGCTCCCTTCAAAGTTAATGATAGTGCCAAGATAGATACAGAGAATTAGAGTAAGTTCTTAAAAAACATTTTTGAGTGTTACAGGCCACGATCAAGAAGATTTTACTTGAAGATTTTATACATCCATGGCTTTGATCATATGATTATGCAAAACTGATAAAGGCATACCGTACCAAAAAGATTTCAAAGATATTAAATTAACTTAGTAAATCCCTGACACTCCAGATGTTAACCCAACAAAAATTCTCACCCAACATTAAAAGAGATTTATAAAAGAATAGAAAACAATATTTAAGCAAATAATTCTAGGAAGCAATAAAAAGCTACAAGTAATTTTAAAGTCAGACAGTAGATAATTTAACAAAGTAAATAAATAATGAAGATTATAGAATATCAAAGAAATTATGTTTATATACTATAATGTATTAATAAAATATATATTCCTTTTAATTTTATTTATATATGTTGACATTTCCATTCAGATATCGCCTGACAGCATTAAAACAAATTATCGGTATTTTTATACGGATACGTTGAAACCGACACAAAACAAACAAAAAAAGAAAAATTATAGAACGACAAAGAAAAACAGAACTTCCTGTGAATTATTTGCACCTTCCGTAACTTATAAATCATACTTTCTCTTTCTGTGAATCATTCATTTTATTCGAATTTTATAGCTCGAATAGCTGTTTTCCCTGTGGGCAAGGCTTAGAATACGTCAACTGCATCTTTTGTAGAGTGTTACGAATCGCCACCTTACTAAAAAAAACGATGGGGTTAATCTGTGAACAGTGGGTGGTGATCTGTAAATGAGGCTATGATCATCGTGGCTAACCAGTCCATAATCCCAGAACTGAACTTTGACAATTATTTGACTCGACCGATGGTCATTCCAAGCCGTAACATCTATCTATCTATCTATCTATCTATCTATCTATCTATCTATCTATCTATCTATCTATCTATCTATCACATCAGGATTAACATATTTTCATATTTATGTATCATTTGGGTAGAGTATCGGAGTTTCTCTCGAAATTTTGTTTGCGTTTCTTTGTCATGTCAAAATTAATAGATTCCGTGTTTTGGTGGGGAGCACGGACAATATAAGTTAATAAAAATCCACAAATACAGTTTGTAACAAACCACCAAGCGACTACATGTTGATACTGATCCGGGTTGTAAGAAGGCGTGGAGACGCCAGAGTGCTCAATGCGTCCGGTGTTAGATTCGCTGGGAGACACTACTTTGTCAATATTATCACCTTTCGTAATCGAAAAGACTTTGACTCCTAAGGCGCTAAAAATGAAGCGAGCGGAGACTCCTACAACTTAAATATAAAAGTATATACTCACCAAACCATAAGCACAAACAAAACCTTATTTAAGCGTATGTAGTTCCGGGACATCTGAAGAAGGCCAGAAAGCACAACAGTCGAAACGATGACGACATTAATCCGAGTGTATGTAAAGTAAATAATGATGAATCCCCACCCCAGAAATTCAGAGATAACATGCAAGTATATATTGAGAAGTACCCAAGTATCCCTTACATACTGAATGAGATGAAAACGGACCTCCAAATTCAAGACCTTATAGATGCTATTCATGTAAAAATTTTCACAAAACCCCCAAATACCAAAGGAAATCAAAATATGGTACACCGCCGAAAAAATGATGCAGTGAATACAATTTCCATTAAAATACTATAAATTTCCAGAAATATAAGCAGTACGTAGCTAAATGTAGGAGACGAGCAATCTGTAACAAATTCGGACAGTAAGATTCCTGACCATCCTTATGAAATATGCGACGAAGCAATTAAATGTAATTTCATTTACTCGGTATAAGCATTTAGGCGAAATCTACAAGAAAGAAAAGGGAATTATAAACGTCAAATACAGAACGAAAACGACGTGTCATTCTCAGAGGTAGGAAAGATGGTAGAGATTCAAACCAGAAATATGTTATATTCAAATTCAATTCGCCAGATAAATACAAAGTATTATTTGTGAAAAGTAAAAATGCTACTAGATGACTGGTTAAAAAAAAAACATGATGGTTTAATGGAATAAAATAAAATGAAATAAAAACAACATTGGTTTTAAAATCGAAACAATTTACGTTTCCTTTTCATTCGTCATTGATTCAATTATGCGTCTTTCTTACTCTGATAGACTCGTGTCGCATTTTAGCATTTGTTTCATTGAGGGATTTCGAAAATAGAATTGTAAGATAATCAAATGTTCATTATCATCATACCATGTAAAAAAGGCAAATATTTACAAATATTTGGCAATAATAATTGTCTCAGAGGAAAATATTACAATCATCTTTACACATTTCAATATGAGGCAAAAATTTTAATTGAAGGAGGCCATATATTTTGCTATTTTTGGCCTTTTAAACTTAAATTTACCTTTTTAATCATTTTAAAATTTGTCTTCTTTACTCCAGTGTATTATTTATTCATTTCGTATTTTCTTCCATAATATAATTATTTTTAACAAGTGTTTTTTCTTTCCTGCTTTGATGCTTTATTTCCTTAATTGCATTCATTAAAGTATTCTTTAAACATGTCCGTGTTCATCCACCGTTCTCTGGTCAAACAGATCTTCTGTTGCCATAAATCAAAAGTGTGATTGTGTATGTATATTGACGGGAACAGTTATAAATCTTGTTAGAACACGTTTTCAAATAACACTGAGAACAGTCATAATTGAAGATTTTAAGAAGAAAACATTTCTTATATTGCCAACTGGCATATCTAAATATTTTAGAGAGTTCTATATATTAAAGATTTAATTTCATTTTGATTGGTAATAATTTACGCAACTTTCAAAGAAAATCTCACATTTTAAATCTGGTTGTTTGACTGAGATATACAGCTTTAGGCTGTGACGAAAGCGGAAATATTGAAACTCGCTAAGTCGAGCTGCGTACGTGTGATGCTACATGATGATGAAACTCCCACAGTGGACTGAGAAATAATGAGTGTTAAATGGAAATGTAACAAGTGATGCACTATGACCTGAAAGAAGAACTACGTAAAGCATGAGATAAGAGAGAGAGAGAGAGAGAGAGAGAGAGAGAGACAGACAGACAGACAGACAGACAGACAGACAGACAGAGACAGAGAGAAAGAGACAGAGAGAGACAGACAAGTGAATGAGGGATACAGTGAGGTTTTAATACCCCAAGAAAATTTCAGGTTAAACGATTTTGATTTTCGTATTTTAAAGCCGAATTAGATATACAAGGACTTGTTTGAAAGGTACAGAATTTTAAACGTGGTGGTTAATTTATTTATCAGAGAATAATTGTTATATCAGGTGTTGGTAAATATTCAGTTTCACCAAGTTCAATTCTCACAAATTTCAATTCGTATACTGCAAGCTGATATCCCTACATAAAAGTTAATAATATTTAAAACATGGAATACAGTGGAAATATATTCTAACAAAACAGATAAAGCAAAGAGAACAAAATAAAAGAAAACAGAATGAAACATAGCGTCAGGGAGACTGGATCAGGAAATAGGAAAGGAAATCAGTGCACAGATCGAAAGAAATTGACGCACTAGATAAAGAAAGTAAAAGCATAAAAGTAAAACAAGCGTGGGAGAGAGAGAGAGAGAGAGAGAGTGGGGAAACTACCACGACAGAGAGTGAAGGAGAGAGGAAAAACTATCGAGAAAGGAAGAATAACTGGTAAAAGGTAATGATTAGGGCAACGAAGTGATATTCTTGATTTAAAAAAAAAGCATAAAAGATAGAAAGTAAGTAAAAGCCAAAATAATAACGATAAAAATGTTTTTAAGGAATCGAAGAAGACAGAACGTGTGTGATTGTTAAAAAGTCAAAATATACGAAAAGTGAAAGAAAAAATAAATATTTAAATAAAATGGAAGAAAAATAAACACTGTTCTGCAACAATGCCAATGTCCATTGAACTATTACTTTCGTATATAAATCAATTTATTGGTACGGAATTATGCATTTACGTAACTGTATGCTCACTGACTGAGATAACCTTAAACTCTAGTCCGGGATTTTATTTACTCTCAAAATCAGAGATGAAACAAGAGTTTCTATTTTGTTTTTACCTAGAATGATTTCAAGGATTTGAGTACTGTTGTTATATTTGGGCGAGAGCTGCCTAGTTTCCACTCCGAGTCCTTGTAAGTGATGAATTATTTTCCACCCTCCAACCTCTATCTCACAGATGGGATGTGGCAAACCTCTTAGTGCTCTATCGTTTATCCATGGAAAGTGCTCGAAAGAATAACATTCCTTGATTCTGTCAGGTCTACCGTTCACGACTAGCCCCCACCATGCCACTTACATTGTAGCAAACCACCCACATTTCCCTCTGCCCTGTGGAATCGATCACTACCATGTTAACCTGTTCATTTCGTGGGTTAACCTTTATCATCTCCTTATATCTGTTATAACCTAATGTAACCCTCTACATTGAATGGCCCCCTGGGCCATGTACAAGGTAAACATTAATGTAAAAAAAATATGTTTTAAAATTTAGATTTTTTAAGGGTCTTTCTCATCTCTTAGATTCCCATTATTATCAGTCCAATTAAAAGAAAAAGTATTTTCATATTTATTTATATTAGCGTGATTTCAAAACCCATATAATGCATCTTAGCAATAAAAGCAACGACAAACAAGTGACTACACATCGTTGTACTAAAAGATTAATGCTAGATGAATACGCCATTTTGCGTGAGAATGCAAAATAGCGACACCACTTCTGACTATCATTTTAATTTCGTTTTGGGACTACTTATTGCCCGCTCTTTGAACTTTCATTTTGGAATTAGTTTCCGGGGTCACATAGATGCAGTTACGGGTTTTATGAAACCAATAGCAGTTATAATATATCGAAATAAAACTATGGGCGTTTTGTGCACTCACGTTTTCATTATAAATAGACGGATTCGTATGCAAGTACTATTTTTGGGAAGCTTCTGTAAAAATGATACTGCGCCATATACGTTTGTTACGATCTATTAGATTATCAGAGTGCGATGTTGAATAATTCATCTACATGGTATCTCTTAGAGCAACGAGAGAATGTTACATGATGAGGCAGTTTATAATGGGTTACCTGGCATTCAGCAACAACAAGGAACGATTCATAGCAAATTCTTGAATAACCAGCGTGGAGTACTACTGAATTCATTTTATTTTTTTGATTAGCCAAATATTTCGATTTGTCTTTCGATGTCATTTGAGAATTTAGTTTCAGCTAACTTCATTTCAAAAGATTGCTTTTGCTGATATTAGGACAATTGTTATATCAGTGTGTATTTTCTTTTACGAAACTTTACCATTAATTCACTTGTTGTCCATTAATTTGAAAACAGAAAAAGATATGTAAAATCATTTTTATTTGAAGTAACGTGAAGTTACCACTAACAGTTAAAGTTATATACAGTTTATGGATGTGGTAACGTATATTCAAGTGAAGTTTCGTCTTGAGTGGTCAAGTTGAGGTTGATAATCATCAAATCAATACTTGAGAATAATCATTATACCACGGAAGAGATATATTAGGTTGGTGCAAAAATAATTTCGTTTTCTCACATAGTAACATATGTTAGAAAGCGAAATTATTTTTGCACCAACCTAATATTTGCAAATTAAATGTGAAAACTCGTTTGCAACAAAGTTGTTATGCTAGTGGCTTCGATGTGAGTCATCCAGAAATTAAGCTCCCGCTAAAAAAAAAAAAAAAAAGAAAAATACTTAAAAGAAAAGTTTCGTTTATTATTTTTTTAAGTTGCGAAATAAAATGAAAAGTGCATAATTTTTTATCATTTCACCCGAAGCAAGGAAAAATGTCAGGGCTTACAGGGAGTGAAAGAGAATAAGACTTTAGTGAAGGGAAATGAGAAAAGGACAATAAAGGAACACGGTTCAGGATGACAGAAGATGACGATGGACGTTGCATTTCAATTTTTGAAGATAGTAGGTGACAAGGAAGCAATAAATAGGAAGGGAGTTTCATAGGCAAGACGTGTGAGAAAAGAGTTTACTATAACAGAACTAATGATTGCATCGAGCTAGTTCAAACGTAAAACAGTAAGATCTAGCTGCCATTGAAATTGGCGTAAATGGCGTTAATTTCACTTCAGTTTTATTGTTTTCAAGTGCTTGTAAAAACCAAAACATTTTCTTGGAATTTAGCATAAGGCAAGCTGATGGTAGGTAGAAAAGATCCTTTGTGGTAATTAGATAAAAGCAGTTTTGTTTAGAAGGCGTTACAATTTACAAGCCATTACTTGCCCCAGTTAAACACTGATTGGAGATCCTTTTCGAGAGCAGTCGCCAGTTTGACGGTTCTATCTGACTTGCTAAGACTAGAGTAAATATTAATGTCATCTGAATAGATACCTAGTTGGAAACTGATGACATCTGGAAGTTTGTTGATGAAGATCAGAAACTGTGCAGGTTCGAGAATAGTGACCTGGAAGGCCCCTGAATTAATATCAAATGAACTAGATGCGTACCCGAACTTCATTACACGATTTATAAGGAACTATTAAATTAAGTTTATTATGGAATTCGTCCAGAGATTCCATAGCCCTTGAAGTTGTGAAGAAGGTCAGCATGCCAAACCTTGTCAAATACCTTTGAGATATCTGGGGCCATAGTCCGAGCTTCGCCGTTCTTATCTAAAGTTTAATAGACAAATTCAGTGATGGATATTAACATATCGATGAGGAACGGAATTCATATTGTTTATCCGAAATTAGGCCGTGTGAAGTAAAATGCTTAACTAATTCGGGGTTGATTAGAGCATATAGTACTTTGCCAAAAAATGGGGTAAGAAGACTAACAGGGCGATAATGGTCAGAATATTCCCCAGGATTCTTAAAGACAGGAGCTACAGAGGATGACTTCCAACAAGCTGGAAAGTAAGAAGAAGTGGGGCATTTATTGTAATGTTTGAAGAGAACAGGAGCCGGTTCAAGAGCATCTTTCTTGAGGACAATTGTAGAGATACTGCAAGGTTTGTGGGGATCTAGTTTAGAAATTATAGCAGAAGCCATTGATATCACTCAGTAGAGACATTGTTCTGGTGTGTAGGTAGAGATAGTCAAGATGAGGTGAGAGTGGAATTGGAAAAGAATCTCCGAGCAAAACATTCTGCTTGATCTGCAATAGATAAGAACATTTCAAACTGATTGAAGAGAAGAGGGACTGAGGATTTACTCTTGTTCAGTACACTCTTCTAAAGCCACCAGTAATCTACCCTTTGTGAGAGACTATACGGTTTCTCATTCTATTAGCGAATATTGACCTTGCCTTTTTGAGGTCACGTTTACACTCATTACAAGCAGTGACAAATAGAAGTCTGTTACAATCGAACCTGTCACTTTGGTAGTTCCACGGACTACGACTGATTTCAGATACAAAATTATTCTTCTAAACAAAGGTAATGTATCACCAAACTCCGCATAATCATTCCCGCGTCATTTGTCAACACATTAACTTTTCTGAAAAATTCGACATTTAAAATCTTTTTCCTTGTTTCGACGCCTAATCTTTTTGTCTATTGTTTTAAAAAGTTAGTCAGCAAGTAATTCCAATAAACAGATCTCACTTTATAACGCACTAATAATCAGTCGATAAATGAGATTTTGACACCTTTTTTCATTTTACATAGATATATTCTGACCATTAGATCATACCATTTGTGCATTTTATATTTATTCTATCCGGATATTCTACCTATTTCCCGTTTATTTTATCTTTAGCTTTATACTGATGAAATTTCGAATCGCTTTGTACATCTATCATTATTTGGGTATAATCTTTATTCTATGTTAATGTTACGCAGGAGTATTTAATAACCTTTTTCTCTGAGCTAAATGTACTTTTACTGCTACTGGCTTTTAAATTCGTAATTGGTTTAAGAGAGTTAGGAATTTCTGTTTTTCTATAATCTGAATAACTACTGCACTCAATTTGGTCAGTTGAATAAAACGATGAAATAATCCCCTGAGTTAACGCTAGATTGGATGCTTTTTAGTTAGAAGAGAAACCATTATTACAGTTTGACTGGCAAGTCGTCATTCATTCATCGCATTGTTAAGATGCTGCATCTTCAGATTTTACCAATTATAGAATAAATCTTCATAAAGACAGCAAAAGTTACAAAGAACAATTCTTTTCTGAGAAGGATAAATATTTCAAAGAGGAAAAAATTAATTCTGAAGTTCAGCTGTCAAAACGGAAAAATATTCTTTGAAGAAAATCAATGTCGAAAAAATGTTTTATACTTAGCTTAATAAAACGAACAAATGTTTTGACTTTTTCTATCTAATGTGTCCCCCTTGGTGGGGGCGATCATGGCTCTCCATAACTTTCTGTCATTTGTATCCCTTAGCAAATTATGTCTTTTTGCTATATCTCCTAATCCCTGTTCTTCTAACCATTTACACAAGCTGTCGCTTTTGTCTTCGATACATCCTGTGAGTGTCAATTTTTCCAAACCCTCCTTCCTCATTATGCGCCCCAGAAATTTCAATTGTTTCTTTCTGATACTGCGTATAAGTGTCATTTTCGTTTCCACTTTCACTAAAACTTCATAGTTTCTGATGTGTTTAGTCTATGGTATTCTCAGAGCCAGATTTCTGGTGCATCAAGTCTTTGCTACATCTGTGATTAGATTGCCCAGTATATCGGTATTCCACATAGGAATATATATAGTTCAGTAGTCTTTTCTTTGTTTCCAATGAAATTTTCCTGTTTCTTAACTTTTGGAAGGCATCTTTCGTAATCTCAAGACGCATTCAGATTTTGGTGTCGCATTATTCATTCGCTGTTAAAACAGATATTTACATTTTTGTACTTGCTTAATTTTTAATTTGTATGTTGGTCTGTTTTTTTTTTCTGACATTCTGTCTTCTTACAGTTGATGTTTAGTCCTTTCTTCCCCCTTTCCTTTGCTACCTTCTGTTGGAGTTCCTGCAATTGCCTTTCTGCGTCTGTTGTCACCACCGTGTCATCTGCATATCTAATGATGTTAAAGTTGTATCATTATTATGAATCCTGATAGGACTTCTCTCAGGATTGCTTCACTGTAAAGACTGAATTTGTGAGAATATACGCATCATTGTCTTACGTCCCTTTCTATTTTTGTGTACTCACTGAAATCGTCCTCTAACATTATGTAGGCGTTTTGCTCCCAGTATAATTTGTGTATTATTCTAATATCCTTCCCAGATTACCTAGCAGTTCTAACATTTTTGTGACGTAACATAATGGCTACTCAGTAAAAAAAGGGAATATTTTTCATGATATTTAAGTAGATAGTTTTACAGACAACATATTGGAAAACCGCACAAAAAGAGTTTAGCATGACCAATATGGTACAAATTATCGTAAACGTTATATTTGGAAATGTTTAGACTACTGAGTATATCTCGTTTTTGCTATATAATATTGATTATTCCCAATGTCTCGTAAAATCTTGATTTGCTTGCTATTAAACTCAGCTAAGTGACATTAAGGGTCCAACATTTATCAGTAAGAAAATACAGCATAACACTTCATAAACCACACTTAACACATTCGATTGTTAACAGTCCCTTCTTCATAAATTGCAGGAATTTGCTTTTCAATTGTATTCTTTAAATAATAAAAATTCTTTACAAACAGAGACGTTATTTACTTCCTTCTTCAACGACAGAATCAATAAATAAATTTTCGCCAAATCTGATAACTTTTAAATAGACACTGATATAAAATCAGCTCCTGTGTAATCAATAATGATCTTTTCGAATGAAGTTAATTAAAATTAACTTTTCCTAATTTCATTAAATGACAAAACAGACAAAATAATGTCTTCCTTTTGTCACATATTTTCTTTTTGCATTTATTTTCTGTCAGTTTTATTAAATTAATTTATAATTGATTGATCATTTATGTGTATCTTTTATTTGAAATTTTATTTCTGTATATTCACATACATTCTTTCTTTCTTTCTTTCTTTCTATTTTTCTGCTTTATTTCTATTTCAAGGTAACTCTACTTCATTACATTGAAATCCATAAAAACAAAACACAATATGAAAAAAAAACAAAAACAAAAAACAAAACAAAAAAGCTAAAAGCTATTTATTTGTCAGAAAGCAGTACAAAAAAGTATGTTTTATTTGAGATTTATACATAATGGTAACAAAGAATCTTAAAATTATTTGACTTCAGTTAGAAATTTTAAAATTCTTTGAATTGTTTTGTATACAAAGAAGGCAAGTCTTTCACAAATCAACCTAATCACAACTCTTTCCATTCGATAATATTAAGAAAATGTCATACCTGGTTCTATTTAACAATGATACAGGTATTTATACAGTAACTTAAATAAATCATAACACAGTACAGTTATTAGTGAGTTGTTGAGTGACAGAATATAGATTAAGCTTATATATATATATATATATATATATATATATATATATATATATATATATATATATATATATATACACGCAAACACACGCATATATATATATATATATATATATATATATATATATATATATATATATATATATATAACTAAGGTGTTTGTGACGTCTCATGTAAATTTTAGTTATTATTGTAGATGTATTTGAAATAATATTTATTCCGGGTTACAGATAAATTTACAAATATATGTAATTTTACATATATATGTATATTTACATATGTATATGTAGGTGTATGTGTGTGTTCGTATACATATTGGTAATCTATCCATCATTAAATAATGGAGTCTACTACTTAAATGTATTACAAAGAAAATCATTTATTTTGTTACTAAAATATTAAATGTACTAAGATTATTTAATTATATACTACGTTGTGATATAATAATAATAATAATAATAATAATAATAATAATAATAATAATAATAATAATAATGTGGCTTGTAATTTGTATTGGTTATTATCTAGGCTTGAAGTCGATCAGAAATGGTACCGCCACAAGTCAAAGAAAGCGTCCGAAAACGACCAAGTCAAGATCTTGTGAGATTTCAGCATCCAAACAGACCGCATCCTTGACAACACCAATCTAGACACTACACCAGTTGAAAAAGAAATAAAAAGAAAAGCTTTCTAATCAACGTAGCTGTTCTTGGTGACCATGATATCAAGTTTAAAATAGCTAATGTGCTCAAGAAACATATCGAACTTGGGATTGCTGTTGCCAGAATGCGGGATGTTTAGACCATTATTGTCCCCGTTATCATTGAGGAGTTGGAATCTATAACTTTGTCTGAGGTCCATACGTCTTGATTGAGAGCACCCATAATGCAAGATACCCGGTTGAAAACGAAAATCCGTGCGAATAATAATAATAATATAAATAATAATGTTTATAATAATAATGTTTATAATAATAATGTTTCCTTGGTATCATTTTTCTTGAAATATTGCATGACTGATCAATGCCATATATCTCGATAATTCATAACGATTCTACTTGACTTTACATTTGACAACAAAGCATTATAAAATCAATTAATTTGGTAGTTTTTATATTGACTGAGAGAACTAGTGAGTCAGTATTCTGTTCGTCGCGTCGGTACATGTAGACATAACTATGAAAAATACTCTTGCATGATTAAATACTTTTACGTAGCAATTATGGAATGTATCATGCAATTCAGATAATTCAAACAGATCGAGCTTGAGTGTTGTATATTGATATAAATGAAAATTCCCTCATAAGAAGAGAATGCAAAACTCTCGAGGAAAATATGAAAAGTAACTACACCAACATTTTACTAATATGCGTGCGTGCTTGTGCTAATACTCAAATTATTATTGTTTGATAATATTGAATTTATTTCTTAATGTTGGTGTAATTACCATGTTGGGCTTTGAATTGTGTCATTTTCCGTTCTTTACTTCTTGGTCATTTTTCTTCCTAGAATGGGCCATTCTTCCTTGACCCCATCTGTCTGAAATACAGAAACAAAATTACATTTAAAGATAATCGCTTTAAAATAAACTACAGACTGATATAAACAACATAAACTACACAATTTTATAAACAATATAATATATTTATTTCTTAACATTTTTTTATCCGAAGGGTGAGTTTGGAATTATTCAACAGTCTGATCATCAAAAACAGATTAAAAATTGAGTTGCTGACCATTAATATATTTTCCTATAGCACACTAATCTGACATATTTGGATCCTTATCCTGGCATCGAATTTTCTTTTGAATCGAAAAAGAAGGTTGGGAAAGTAAGACGAGGTCTATTCTGCGTAAAGCCTCTCAGCTATAAACTAATTCTATTATACAACAGGCCTAAAATAGATTTTTACAGAAATTTTAACTAAAAATAATATATAAACACAACTCATACTGGGTGATCATCGAATATTTTAGAGAGTAAAAAAAAGATTTTTCTCGACAAAGAGATTGACTGTCGTCACTTGGCAAAAGAAATTTAGGTTAATCGTTTCAAAATTCAGCGCGTCATCATTGATTTTTCATACGTCTAGAAGTGTTTAGATTTTTAGTAAAGAAAATAAATTAAGATAAGCGTGTAAATAGTGGAAAAAAGGCCAAGTCAGTGGGTAACAGCGTTATTAACAACAAAGATAAACCGGTTTGAAATAGAGTTCATGCTAGCATACTACCATAATTATTGCTGTATTTTTCTCCCATATATATATATATATATATATATATATATATATATATATATATATATATATATATATATATATATATACTCGGGCAAAAGAAAATTTCCTAGATTTTGTAAAGTGAATTTGAAAGAAAGTATTTGAATATATTTATATAGATATATTCAACCATATATATATATCACTTTGTTTCACTACCGATCACTATTTTTGAGGTAGCTTCATGATTCCATTCTCTAAGAACTTAGAATTTTTCTAAATGATGATGGTCTTGGTGGTTCTTACAGACTGGCTTTAGTTAACTTCTGATGCTTTTCCTCATCTTCTGCCTTTAATCGATACTTGTTTGAATTCAACGTCTGATTTTGCGGAAGGAACTCGTAATATCCAATGCTCTTTCAGTTCTACCAGATAAATACACAGTATTAGCTTCGGATCCAGGCAGATGTTTGGAGTCCTTAATGGTGATTCATTTATTTTCCCTTGGGATATTCTTTGCTCTACAGCGTCCTGGGTATGACGGTAAACTACATCCGCGTCCTGGGTATGATGATAAACTACATCCACGTCCTGGGTACGGCGATAAACTGCATCCAACAGCAAGGTCTCAGATAATGTTTTCAGAAAAATAATGTTGCCAGCTCTAAGTTTTTGAAACAATGGTGTTGCCAGCTCTAAGTTTTTGAAACAATAATGTTGCCAGCTCTAAGTTTTTTTGTAAAGGAATAATGTTTCCAGCTATACGTTTTTTTTTTAAACAATGTTGCCAGCTATACATTTTTTATTCCATACAAAATAGGCATTTAAAATTCATATAAACTGGATTTGGCATTAAATAACCCACAGTGGTTGATATGCCATAAAGCCCAAACAAACAAACAAATCTTTGCTCCACATTGTTATAAACAATCCATCATCTTTGATCCTTCATTGGAAACATGGGATTTTTTGTTACGTTTAGGCAGTGAACCGTAGATGGAAATTAAATTCGCCCATTAAATATTTTCATTAAATCTTGAGGCATTCATACATCCCAGGGGATTCTTATATACAAGTGTTTTCAACGTACAGTATGTCTTCCATGTCCCATGTGTGGACAGGGTTTGTTTTAATCAGCGTTTCGATTTAGTCATCATCAGCATGTGCAGGCCTGCCAGAAAGTTCACGCTCTGCCAGAACGAAATTCCCACTTCTGAACCTAAAGAACCACTTACAACTGGCTCGAATCACATACACATTCAATGCAGAATGTTGGATATGGCGACAGAAAACCTACCAGGATAGTCCTGCTGACATCCCGACAACTGACTGCGGCACTTAGGTTCGGTAATTGAAACTTGGATAACTAGCAATGTCGCACTTCCAGTTGTTTCGTGCTGATGCTACTGTTCGGGTGTGGCTCAAATCCTATAAGTTCAGTTGACATCGTGCATAATGTTGTGGAGTGTTTTGGCTTCGCTGGTCCCCTTAAATCGATTGACCTGTGAGAGCTATATTACACCGCTTCGTGAACATTTGCATTCATTTATGGACTGCATGTACTTCAACAATAGAATCTTCTAGTACTGTGTTATTAGGCCCAAAGTTGCCTTGAACTTATCTGAGGAGCATTTAATGACTGGCGTAGTTACTACATTCGTCTGATATCAGTTCAATCTGACACTTATGAAAGGAGAGATTTATTTGCATACTCTTTCAACTACGGCAATCATGTTGCTGTTATCAACTATCGAAACGGCATGACTAAACATTTCACCAGCGGTTCTCTAATCACTTGTGGAATTTCTACGTCTTTGTTGGGCTTGACGGGTATCTATGGGTGCGTGTGTGTAGTATATTTAAGCACCAAAAATTCATTTGCACAAGTTTTGTTAAATCCAACCGACAAGATATAACCCATGAGGAGGAAAAATCTTTAACAGTTTCGCCAAGCCTACGGTATTTTTTCGATATATCGATGACATATACAATCCATAGACCTAAAAGAAAAATACAAACTTAAATAAACCATCTGTAATTCTGTACTACACTTTCCTTATGATCTCGTCAATAATATTAGAATCCCTTTGCTTGAAGTTTCAATATACGACAACAGACATAACTTTAATAATTAATGGTATAAAAAACACGCATGCAAAAATTCGTGTTTTCAAAAGTGAATGTCCTCACAGGTATAAAATAGCTGTTATAAAAACCATGATAAACAGGGCTAAAATAATTTCTTTCGCAAATCTATTTTTATAAAGAATTAAATACCATAAGACAAAAACTTTCAACAATAATTTCCCCAAACGTGTCGACAAGTAAAGAAAATTAGCTTTGGAAATTTGAGAAAAATCACAGAAACAACAATCCTGCTATAAACAAAAATAAAATCATAAGCTTATTCTACCGTAACCGGATAAATATAAATAACACGAAAAAGCCATGAAAATAAATAATGTTTTGAACTGAATTTCAATTGCAGCATTCCAAAAAAAAAAAAAAAAAAAGCCAAGAAAATCTTGACAACATCCACTTCTTGATAATGACTGGAAATTATTTGAAAAAAAAAAACATGAAATTTAGAGAGTTTATCAAAATTTTGTATTCAGATATACAACAACATATGCGAGAACGTTTAGAATTGATTAAATAAAGGCTAGTGCTGGCTGTAATGTAGTCTTTCTAACGTGTTTTTGACGTGTGTTTAAAGTCGTTAAAATATTTATCAGGATTCCCTCGAAGTACATTCGACGTAAAAAAAGTTCTTTTTTAAATTAACGTGTCATGATCAGTTTTGTTCCTGTGTATTGCAAAAGTTCAAATGTAGATCCCTCTATGCTCGTAGATACGGGCTTTTAGATTCTGAGATGTCTCGCTGATGTAGGTGCTTTTACAGTTCAAATAATTTATTTGATAAATACAGGCATCTGAAGTGGTGTTGGATATATATATATATATATATATATATATATATATATATATGTAAGCAAATATATGGCTATAGATCAGACAGTATGAAGAAAAATATACGGAAACCAAACAAAAATCCTAATATGCAATTATGCTGTTTTAATATTAATATAATGTCAACGCAGGACGTTTCGGTCTAGTCGACCATCTTCAGGACATATTCATAAAACCTAATTAACATTAGACTATATTCAATTCAACATGAAAAGACTTTTCTAGCAAGATTAATGCTCGACAAACGTACATATAAATTTTAGATTAAAATAAAATTCTCTTCATTTTTCATTCAAAATACTCTATTGTAGGAATACGTTTTCCCAACATCGCCGACGTGACGCCGACGTGACGCCGACGTGACGCCGACGTGTTCATATTGAAACGGAACGCTGATCTTGAAAAAAATTTCAGTTATCTGTTTTGATTAGTCTTACTCTTATGTCCTGTCCGCATTCTTGGAGTGTGGTTTGGGCCTGACCTCCAGCTGGAGAAGAATTGGTCTGAAGTACGAGCAAAGGTCGATTCCGCCGGTCAGACTTGGAATCGACGGAGGTTGTCCGTGAAGGGCAGGGCGGAGGTGTGTGCTACATACATTTTCTCCCTGATTCTTTATCGATTGTCCGTACTTCCTCTCTGTAACACTCACAAGAAGGCGCTCGAGCAATCGCTATCCTCCATTTTATGGAGGGGACGCGGGAATCGGGTCGACAGACGAGTCTGCACTAAACGTCCGTGTCATGGGGGGCTGGGAATGCCGCACCTGCCGAGTCACATCCGTGCCTCTAGGTTGGCTTTCCTACGCCGTGCATTGACTGGAGGAGATCCGATTCTGGAGGGAATTGTTAGGGACGCGTTCCCTGGCCTTACCATCAGTCCCCCCATCTCGCGGGTTGAGCGCGGTCGTAAACCCCGGGATCAATCGGTTTTCCTTCGCGAGTGTCGGTCGGCCTTGAGGGTCGTTCCCCGGTCCAGTGACCTTTCTCGGCCTAGGAAGGTCTTCTATCGTGAATTAGTGGAGAGGCCCGCGAGGGATCTCCTACGAGATACGCTCGGCTTGTCGGAGGAGGAGTACTGCTCCTACTGGTCTTGGGCGCCAGCGGCGGATTACCTCAGTAACCCTGAGTTTTCGCTTAGCTGGCGATTGGCTCGGAATCGGCTGCCTCTCAACGACAAGGCTTTCATATGGGGCTTGGCGGATTTGCCAGACTGTGAACGGTGTGGCCTTGGCTTAGAGGAAACGGCTGCGCACGCCTTCTACCATTGCCCCCAGGTCCGCCCCTTATGGGACCATGTCGGCGAGCTGACGGCTCGTCTCGCTCCCGAACAGCTTGTGTCCATTGATCGCGCATACGCGTGTGACAATGTGTCGCCCCCGTATTCCGGGATGAAACGGATGGTGTTTCTGACGCTGATGGCCACGGCTCGAATGGTGATTTGGACGACGCGAAAGGAGGAAGTCTTGCGAGGCAATCGTCTTTCTCATTCGGATCTGATTCGATTCTTTGAGCATCAGCTCAAGATGAAGATTAGATCGGATAGAAAACGATTGCATTCGACAGTCTTTAGCGAAAGGTGGGTAAAAGAAGCGAGCTTGCTTCGTGTGAACGGGGCTAGCCTTGATTTTCTCTTCTAGGTCAACCTATTGCACATCGGGGTGGCTTCCTATGGAACCCTCCCCTTGGTTAGGTTAGACAAGCTTCAGTGTACCTAGTTAATGTGAGTAAGTGTTGTTCCTGGCCTGCATCCCGGCCGTTCTTTGGTTATGATCCAAGTCGAGATTCCCATCCTCCCCAGTTTGTTTTGACCCCCGCCCCATTTTCATCTCGACTGGGTCAGTTTTATATTTTCCCATTCCAGCCTAATATTTTATACTTTTTCCCACTCCCTTAGCGAGAGCGTCTCTTGATTTTGTCCCCTGGGCAGAATACAGCGGCCTCTCTGTTTTATGGGTTGGACGGTCCCTACTAACATCATGTTTAGTTTGTATTTGTATTTATTTTAAGTTTATTATTGGGTTCATTTCCCTCCCCTCTCATTTTATCATTATTAGAATTGTATATATATATATCATCATTAGAATT